>WHVD01000008.1:0-1200000 GCA_015178975.1 Hysterangium stoloniferum
ACGCTGCATTTCCAGGTCTCGAGATTTTGCATCGAGCAGGGAGAGTTCACAGCAACGTGGATCCACTGTCCAGACTCCCTCGGGTACCAGCCTTCGTGAGCCCTATTAGAGATGATTTGCAGGCTATCACCTCGACCTCTCTGGACAAGAGTACTGAGGAAAAAACTATGGAAAGATGAACCCCGCTAAGAAAGCGGTCTTCTCTACCATACTCGATTCTATGGAGCCTTTCGGAGTAACTCAAAAGGTCCGACGGTCAGAATGGGATACTCATAACGCAATAAGGAATGACCAGGAAGACGAGTCTGACTTCGCATTGCGTCATTCTCAGCTACTAATCAGCATCGAGGAGGGATATATAAAGAAATTTCTAGAGGGTTATTCAAAGGATCCGGTTTTCAGGAATCTCTACGCTTTAGATACCCCTTCACCCAACGCGGTTGTTACTCCTTCTCACTACTTCGTGGGAGCAAACCGACTCCTGTACTTTCGCGACTCGGACTGGAAAAGTCGAGTCTGTGTACCCAGAACCATGATTAACTCGATTCTAAGGTTGGTGCATGATAACCCTTTTGAGGGAGCACACGCCGGAGGCCAGCGGTTGTTCAACCTGATGAAAGACCGGTTCTTTTGGCCAAGAATGCTACAAGATTGCGTGTCGTACGCGCGTACCTGCGATATCTGCCAAAAAACCAAAGTCGATCGCACCGCTCGTCAAGGAGCCCTCAGACCGGCTGACGTACCTTTTAGGCCATTCGAGGTAGTTTCTATGGACTTAATCACTGGACTACCCGATTCAGGAAAGGATTCATATTCTGCAGTCTTCATTGCCGTTGATAAATTGACGCGTTATGCTATTACAATACCTACCTTTTCGAACCTTACGGCTGAAGGATTCGCATGAATATTTGTCAAACAGGTAGCAAGCCCCTTCGGACTGCCCTCTCAAATAATCTGTGACCGGGATAAGAGATGGACCTGCAGGTTTTGGTGGGAAGTCTGTAAGATCTATGGTACCACCCTTGCGGTATCTTCGGCTCATCATCCTCAAACGGATGGGCAAATGGAGAATATGAATGTGACCATAGAACAGATGCTTCGAGCCTATTGTGCCTCTGCTAAGGAAAGCTGGCCCCAGTGGATTGAGGTAGTTGTTCACGCATACAACTCGACTGTTCACAGTTCCACAAACTACGCCCCGGCCTTCTTATTAATGGGATACCTCCCAAGAGGAATGTCTCGAGTCCTAGGAGGTGACGAGCCCCTAGTTCCTAGAGAACTATCAGACAGCCCTATGGCCGACCAATGGATCCTCGAGCTAGAAAATCATCGGCAGATGGCGCGGGATTCCATCGCTCGAGCCCAAGAGATTCAAGCACGAGCGTATAACAAGAAGCAAAGACCTGTAGAAGATATCTCTGAGGGAGACTTTGTATTGGTGAACCCCCACTCCCTCGAACTGGTGGAAGTCAAGGGAATGGGGAAGAAACTAATACAAAGAAGGATTGGACCATTTGAGGTCCTTGAGAAATTGAACTCTCAAGTATTTAGGCTTAAGATTCCCCCGGAGTATCCTATGCATCCAGTCATTAATCGGGATCATCTGCGGAAATATCAACCCTCTCCTTCCAAGCTAGGTCCGAGACCCCAACTTGAGAACCTAAGAGAGTTGAAATCAGATCATGAAGAATATGAAGTCGAAGCTATTGTTGGACATAGGAAACAGCGAAATCGTCTGCTATTTAGGGTGCGCTGGAAAGGTTATGGACCCGAGGAGGATTCGTGGTTAAGCAGCACTGACCTTAGAAACACTCCGGCACTTTTGAGGGCGTACAAGGCGCTGTTCAACATTTAATGGGATATATGCACTCAAGGAATCATCTATTCCCTCTCTTTTGTAACTTCCTTTCAGAAATATCTCAGTTATTCAGTGAGCCATCTCATTGGCTTTTATTCTTTTTCATTTTTCTATCCCTTCGGTCGATTGGGACAACCATTAATTGGCAGCGGACACATTTCCCCAAAACCCGGCCACAATTAATGAATTTTATTTAACGACCAACTGAGTGGAGTTTCAATTCAATATATATAAAAAAAAAGTACACGTAAATTCGCATAAATTTTCTTTATCTTTCACACCACGTCCTTCACCTATCTACAGCCCTTCCCTCTATCTTCAACTTCACCACTTTTATCGTGCTATAATGCTCCCTTTCCAACAAAACAAGCAAGTCCTCCCTAAGTTCAAAAAGGTCCCACGAGCCCCGACAGCCAGTACATCCACGACCGGCGGGGGATTCATCACCCGTGTGCCTCGTACAGACAATGTCGAGAGCAATTGGGGTACCCAAGAATCAACCCCCCTGTCGACTTTCTCCTTTGGTGATGAGCCGGGGAAAAATACCGGTACGGATTGGAGGAAGCCGTTAGGCCCCTCCGTCAGACCGTCATCTGAGGAAGTCGCTGCTAGCATGCGGAAGCAGGAAATGTTTATGGAAGAACACAACACAAGGAGACTCACCCGCAAAAGAGAAAGGCGTGCTGAGTATAGAAGTCAACAGGAGGTGAGGGGAGCAAGAGAAGGAGTCCCCTCCAACCGGCAGTGGCGTGAGTACAGAGCGCAATGCGGAAACAGAGCTTCCGTGCCGATCCTTCCCCCCGCGGGAGAGAAATGGGCCGACTTCGCGGAGACCGATGATAGCGAGGGTGGGACGCCTTGTATTAGGACGACGGGAACCAAGAGCTGGAAGGAGAAGGAGGGTACCATCTTTTACGACTGGGAGCTACTTCGACGCATTAAGTTGCAACGCATAGTTCTTACCTGAGGGGACGGTCAAATGCTGCCCCAACAAGAAAAGGGATACCGTAGGGGACCAATTGAGTTTTCCTCAGACGAGGATGAGGAGGAGGACGAGAACAGGAATGGCGTGTATAGCATCCGATCTCTGGGAGAGGATTGCCATGAAGGGTTCCTTCTCCCGTCTAAAGTTCGTTTCGTAACCAGCGACCCCAACCAAAGACAAACGCGGAGACCGTCATCCAGAGTATGGAGGAGTCACCGCCCTAGTCAACAGTCACTGGAACGCGAACCTTCCACGATTCCGGTCCCACATCTCTCGCCAACGTCGAGGCCCCTTCCCATCATTCACCCTACACACACTCCCTCAGCCCCGATTCTAACGCCTCATTTACCTCCCTCTTCAAAAGCTGTACCAGTCCCAACCTCACTTGGGATGTCAAGGCCCCCTCCCATCCTTCACCCGACACACACTCCCTCAGCCCAACGCGAACCTTCCCCGATTCTGACGCCTCGTCTCTATCCCTCCCCGAAAGCTATACCGGTACCGACCCAACTTCCACCGTCACCGGGTATCCCTCCCGACTCTCCGTATTCATATTGCGTGTCCTTGGGTAGCCCTATCCAGGACCTTCCACCAGAGTGAATGGATGTCGATTTGGACCCCCCTACATCGGACGTCATCGATCCCCTGGCAAGCAGAAAGGTGAAGGAGATGCAGAAAGCCACCACTCCTCTCTGAGAACAATCCCCTATTCCTGTCCTTGACAGCCCGGTTCCCCTCATTGAGCCCGTATCCACAACTTTCTGGATGCGAGTAGCTGTCAACTACCCTTCCGAACAGTTTCCTGTCAGAAGGGTGCTATCAGAGCTCGTGCCAGTACTTCAGCAACCGGTCCTTCAAGGGAGCCTCAAGGGTTGTCGCGGTCTGGCTCCATTGTCAGAGATAATGGAGGATTTCTATCTCTCCTTCGAGGATCTCGCAGAGGGGAAGAACTTTGCACGAGCAGCACAGGAGATTAAACTCTCTATGTTCCAGCACATCATAGTGGAGCTTCACCGTCTGCCCCCAGACTCAGCGAATGTCCTCTCTATTGCTGGCTTAGTAGATTTACTCGAGGCCCTCGTCCTGACACCTCCCACAGAGACCACCATGCAGCCACACGTTCCTGCCCTACTGCCCGCGTCTTCGTTTCCCCTCCCCAATGCTCCTCTTCTCGTGCAGATTTCCGCTCCGCCAGTTAGTGTCCGCGCAGTCATTCGTTTCAGAGAGAAAGCCTACAGACAATGGGCCGACTCCTTGTACAGGAATTCTAGTGATTTGACTCGGGCGAGAATAGCTGAATCCTTCAGAGTAAAAAGGGAACGATGGGGAAACCTCATTTTGGACCTTGGGGGATCCTCACAGGAAGCTTGGGGCGGTGTCCCAGATGCTCTTCGACACCTAGTATAGCACATCCCTTCGAACTGGGGGGCACTGTAAAGGGTATGCATATATGCATACCTGGACTAAGGAATAATAACTGGATTATAGTACTTTATTATTTACCTTTTATTTTCTTTCTTTATATTCTTTCTATATTTCGAGCACACCTTGATTTTGTAGTTCAAAGCTTTGTGTATACGTATGGGCGCTCTCGGCGCCAAAAGAGACAGACAACCTTTACCCAGCAGACACCACCTCGTAAACAACCCAGACGTCGAATAGCGAGAGGTGTCAAGGGTAACGTTTCAACTACCTTTAAAAGGTAGTATTCTCTTGCATATTAACGTACTTCGGACTCGAACCACGAAGGTCAAGTTCCAATCTAAGGTCTTTGCGCTAGTCGACATTATAGTTGACTCGCGCTATTATTTCTTTACTCTAGATATTCAACTTCGCGTTGATTATCTACTTTACATCTAGCTGCGAGTTGTACCGTGAAGGTCAACTCTTTCATTCTTTCATTCTAGCCGTCAAGAGCAACTGTACAGCTGCTCTTGTGATGCATAGCGTGTCTTCTTACTAGTACAGCTTGTCTAGTAATCTACGGTATTGTACTGTACGGTCAATATCTGCTAATAGTAATTGAATAGACACTATTCTTCGTATATCGAACGGTCAGAATCTATCGACTCTTCACACATATACATATCATGGTTGGACTGTGGAATAATAGACATATTATAGTACTTTATTATCTAGTTTTTATTTCTTTTCTTTCATTTTCTTCGACATGCTTGATGTATGTGTTATTGTTTACTTGGACGACATTCTTATCTACTCCGAGAATCCCATGGAATACGACAAACAAGTCCGTGAAGTTCTCTGGGGACTCAGACAACATGGTTTATTCGCAAATGGTAAAAAATGTACTTTTGACACAGACTCCGTGGAATACCTGGGTTTCATAATGGGACCTGACGGACTCCGCATGGACAAAACTAAAGTGCAAGTCATCAAAGATTGGCCTGAACCCCGAAAAGTTAAAGATATACAATCCTTCCTCGGCTTTGCCAATTTTTATAGACGGTTTATCTGCAGATATTCTGGCATCATGGTTCCCCTTACCTGTCTTATGCGTAAGGATACTCTGTGGAATTTTAATGATAAGTGTCAAAAAGCTTTCAATCTTTTAAAAATTTCTTTTTCTTCAGCTCCTATCCTGTCACATTGGAAACCAGACTTTCCACTCATTGTTGAAATGGACACCTCGGACTATGCACTTGGAGCCATTCTATCTATCCAGGACTCCAACGGAGAAGTCCATCCCATGGCTTTTCTGTCCCAGACTTTTACCGGAGCAGAGCTCAACTACGATGTTCATGATAAGGAACTCCTGGCAATTTTTTCAGCTTTCAAAGTGTGGCGACACTACCTGGAAGGTTCAGGAACTCTGATTGATGTTGTAACAGATCACAAAAACCTGGAATACTTTTCTACCACAAAATGTTTGACCCATCGGCATGCCCACTGGTCTGAATATCTATCTGCCTTCAATATGATTATGGCCATCTCGGCGGCAAGCCCGACACTTTAACTAGATGATGGGATGTCTATCCCAAAGAGGGGAGCAACAACTATGCCATGGTAAACCCGCACAACCTGAAACCTATTTTCACGAATCAGCAACTTACCGCATCAGTCCATGCAACTTTCCTCGTCCATCCCATTGTCCGTGGAATTATCATTATGGATATTGAGAAGTTACATCAAGATATTCTATCAGCAATTCCACTAGACCCGATTACTAAAGCTCACCTTGACAATCCCATGGACCCCGATCAACCCCGGTGGTCTCTTGATCAGCATGGTTTCATTAGACTTGACGATCAGATCTATGTACCAGACTCTGATGGCCTCCACCTCAGGATCCTTCAGTACAAGCATGATCATCCACTTTCAGGACATTTCGGGTACAACAAAACTCTATCATTAATAAGAAGAGAATATACTTGGCCCGGGCTCCATGGATTCTTTAAGCACTATTGTAAATCTTGCACTACTTGTCCCCACTCGAAATCTCAGTGACATAAGCCATACGGCCTTTTGAAACAACTCCCGGTACTGGAACACCCGTGGAATTCTATCTCTATGGATTTCATTGAACACCTACCGGATTCCAAAGGCTTTTCCGCTATTCTAGTCGTTGTTGACAGATTCTCAAAACAAGGTATATTCATCCCTACTTATGATACAATTACGTCCATGTAGTTAGCAGAACCTTTTATTATCCACATATTTTCCAAGCATGGAGTTCCATCCCACATAACTTCCGATCGAGGATCAGAGTTTGTATCTCACTTCTTTAGATCCCTCGGGAAATCCTTGGACATGAAATTACATTTCACGTCTGGACATCACCCAGAAGGTGACAGACAAACCAAATGTGTCAATCAGACATTGGAACAATATCTCCACATATATTGCAATTACCAACAGGACAATTGGAAATCCTTGTTACCAGTTGCAGAATTTGCTTACAACAATGCACCCTCAGCCACTATGTCATATATTTTATCACTTTGTTTCTTTGTTTAACCTTTAAGGGACATTAGTCAAATAGTAGAGGACTGGATCCTTTAACTTTGGCTCAAGAGTTTAAGATGTCATTGTTCTGATAATATAAGATTTATTGCTAGCTCTAAACTCTAGAATTAGCATATATTAACCCTAAGTAGCTAGGTGGCACTGCCATGGAAACTAGCAGAGTCATGGATTACATATATACTAATAAGGTATCTCTAGCCCTTATAGTATGTAATCTATCCCATCTCCTTGACTACATATTGAGGGAGATGACTCATTGGTGAGTCATATCAATATGACTATGCAATGAGTTATGATCAGAGCTATGACTCAGATACATAGTCATAGCTGGTTGGATGACTCTGAAATACATTTATGAGTCAAGTATGGGAAATACTGACTCATTCTCCTAGTCACATTACTTAGTAAGCAGGATCCTGGACTAGTATAAATACAGGCTCAAATCATGTATTTAGAATATCATTCAATATCACATCACTTGCTCATTTAGCTACACTTGCCTACTAGGTTGTGAAGGGTATGCATATATGCATAATTGGACTAAGGAATAATAGTTGGATTATAGTATTTTATTATTTACTTTTTATTTTCTTCATTTACATTCTTTCTATATTTCGAGCATACCCTTATTTTGTAGTTCGAAGCTTTGTGTATACGTATGGGCGCTCTCGGCGCCAAACGATAGACACTTTTCACCCAGCAGACACCACCTCGTAAATGACCCAGACATCGAATAGCAAGAGGTGTCAAGGGTAAAGTCTCAACTACCTGTAAGGGTAGTATTCTCTCACATACTAAAGTACTTTGAACTCGAACCGCGAAGGTTGAGTTCCCCTCTAAGGTCTTTGCGCTCGTCGACACTATAGTCGACTTGCGCTATTATATCTTTACTTTAGATATTCTGTTTCTCGTTGATTATCTATCTTACTTCTAGCTACGAGTTGTACTGTGAAGGTCAACTCTTTCCTTCTCTTATTCTAGCCGTCAAGAGCAACTGTACAGTTGCTCTTGTGATGCATAGCGTGTCTCCTTACTAGTACTACCAGTCTAGTAATCTATGGTATTGTACTGTACGGTCAATACCTACTAATAGTAGTTGAATAAACACTATTCTTCATATATAGAACGGTCAGAATCTATCGACTCTTCACATAGGTCCACACATTGTGCTTAGGTTGAGTACTCTCCTTGCCAATCTGTTGACCATCTTGTTTCCTTGAGTTGAGCTTTCTCCTCGGAAAAGGGACACGGGCATGTAGTTGAATAAAAGTGGATACTGATTTAATTGACAAAACTCCTACATACAGATTAATTTGAATTTGAATCTCCTTTCTCAAGCTACGCTACTTAACTCAAGTAAAAAGAGTTTACAAGTACGCTAAATAGTAATAATACATTACATCTCCAGGAACAGATCTTCACACTTGGGCCTTCCCAGATCACTGTAGGTCCTTGCCAAATTGGCCTTGGCCAGAATGGTGTCAGGGTACTCTGGACTTAGTATGAGCTGTCAGACTTCCAACACCTGATGCTCAAGCACCTCTGCCTGTGAGGTATCAGCTTTATCTCATAATTTTCTCTTAATTTTCTTTGAATTTATTAATATTTTCTCGAATTTATTGTATTTTTTATTATATTTTTATTGTGAAATATAGGCTCTATTCCTTTTAACTTCGCATAATAATAGCATATATGAACTCATATTATGCTATTATATCTTAGTTAATTTATTATAATTTTTAACTAATTATTTATATTTTATTTACTTAGTTATTACCTTTCGGCACCTTGTGCAGCCTAGTTTGCGCATTTTTGGAGTCATGTGACTTATTACATAAGCCTCCAGTGTCGGGATGTCACAAAGGTCATGAATGTGACTACCCGAGTCACACAAGTAACGAATGTGACTACCGAGTCATTATTAGGTTCTGCTGACTCATCGTTTGCTTCCGTCCCGGGACCGCGGCCTTGAACCTTTATGTTCAAGCAAGAGGTTAGAACCCTTGTCTCAGAGAGGGGAATCATGTGATAAACAAAGGGTAAATAATGAGTAGAATATGAGGTCATTATGATCTCACTAATGACCTCATAAACTAAATAGTTAGCTAATCATTGAGTTATCAAAATGTATATAAGGAGGGCCAAGTTTCCAATAAAACCAATCTATCACACACACATTTTACAGTACAGCACAGAAGCTTACCTCATCATCCTAAGGACAATAATAGCCTTAGTCTGATACACTCACTGCAAGCACCTACACTTGCAGCATCTTGAATCTTTGTCAGCAACTCTTGGACTTAGCTAATCATCTAAGTTCCCCCAGCCTCACAGCTACCCTTTAGGCTTATTAATTAGATAATAAACCTAATAAGCATCTAAGTATCCTTACTGAAATTCCTGCCAATACTAGATTACTCAAGGCCCAGCCCTAAGTTTATTGAATTAATCAAGTACAAGCACTCAGATAATCCAATACATATTATTTTTTCTATTAATAAATTATTTGACACCTTGTTAAATAACTATTAATAGTTACAAATAAGCATACAAGAATCCGAAGCTCTTATATCAAGTCTCTGCCAAGTTACTGCGCATATATTCAGCTTCCAGCCCCTATTCTCAAGGAATAGTTCTTGTATTTGCTAAAAGAGTCATACACAGTTCTATTGAACCTTTCAATAATCAAAATAAGCATTGATTTGAGTTGTTTAAGCTTCATAGTGCAGCTCATTAATCTATCAGTATTTAAATTACTGGACCTTTGCTTGTTTTATTGTTGAAGCTCTGTGACACTATAGCATATATTGAGCTATCTAAGAGAATCCCCTGAATACATTACACTGCCTCTTTGGGCCTTCCCAGATCACTGTAGGTCCTTGCCAAATTGCCCATAGCCAGAATGGTGTCAGGGTGCTCTGGACCTACATATATGAGCTGTTGGGCTTCCAACACCTGAAGCTCAGGTGGCTCTGTCTCCTTGGGCCTTCCCAGATCTACTCTGTAGGTCCTTGCCAAATTGGCCTTGGCCAGAATGGTATCAGGGTGCTCTGGACCTAGTATGAACTGTCAGGGTTTGAACACCTGAAGCTCAGGCACCTCTGGCTCTTTGGGACTTCCCAAATCACTGGAGGTCCTTGCCAAATTGCCCTTGGCCAAAATGGTGTCAGAGTGCTCTGAATCTTGTATGAGCTGTTGGGCTTCCAACACCTCAAGCTCAAGCACTTCTCCCTCCTTGGGCCTTCCCAGATCACTATAAGTCCTTGGCCAAATTGGCCTTCATGTTATGACCAGAAATCCTGCCAGACTCCGGGCACTAACTTATATGCACCTACACCCTACATGCACCAATTATCAGTTTACCAGAATACCCACTGGACTCCAGATGTCAGACCTGTCCACGCTCAACCTTACTTCATGTATCAGTCACTGGAATACCCACCGGAACCTGCTCCTGTCTATCTCTGACCCTGTCCCACACACCAGTCACTAGACCCCATTCAGAAAACCCAACAGCTCTCTAACTGAGCCCTGTTCCCATTATGGTTAAATGACCTGTCACATTTCAGACTCCACTCCTGCCCCATTCCCATTATGGTTTAACGACCTGTCACAATTCAGACTCCACTCCACTCCGTTCCATTCCTAACATTAAGTTTGGTGTTTACTTATCTCGTTTCATGTTTGCTAGTTTAGTTTTCATTATTACTGGATTTGGTATGTTATACATTCCATGGTCTATGTATATAGTCTGGCAGATGTTGTACATACAATCCAGTCAGAAAATCAGCTTAGATTCTCCCCAGTAATCTCAAGTACATTTTCTGCTCTAATATCCTCTTTGAAACACACCACTTTACCTTGTTGGGGCCCACGTATTAGATCTTTTGGGTTTGCAAACAATGTAGCATGTGATTGATGGGTAACCGGGTATAGTATTACTGCTAGTAGGTACTTAAACTAGGTACTTGTACTCTACACTTCATACGTTTACAACGTGTTCTTTGTACCCAAACTGAGTCAAGCGTATTATGAACCCACAAATTCTAACACAAACATATAACCTAGCTTGAAGGGCATTATCAAGCAATGCCCAGTGGGGCTGAAACCACTAGACTTGCACAGCTTTGACTAGCCGCTCGCTTTATCATTGCAGACACTCACGCTACGAAGTTGACCTGACCTGAACTGATATGCCGCCATGCCTCGTTGAAAAGTGTGTGTTGCGCTGAACCCAAACCTGTGGACGCCCTGTTGAAAAGATTTGCACACTGAACCCTGTTATGTATTTCTAGGTTTTTTCTGATTTTTTAACCAATCTCCCCTAATTGCGAAAATGAATATTTAAATGTAATTATATTGCAAAGATAAAATTGTACAATATTTGCTTGATTTATCTTGAATTTATACAATTTATTTTGTATTTTTATCTTATAAATTGAGCAAGTTATTGAATGTCTACCTTTTCTTCTTTTTTGATTAATATGCCGGCAACTCAGCGCTTATTCACAACGCGTGAAAAGATCATGTGATATTCACTTGACATTTCAAACTCTGACAATGAAGAAATGCGATATGAAATAATCCCGCATTATCAAGGTAAAATATATATTTATATATTATTATAATAAAATTATTATATTTATAATTAACTAAAAGTAAATATAATAATTATATAATAATTTAAAAACTGGCCATCTGGTGCTTATTACACAGCGCGTGGGAAAATTGTCACAACGGGTGACAACCGTCACAACAGGTGACAGTTGTCACAAGGGCATGTGACGGTCACAGAGGTGTGTAACAGTCACAAGAGCGCGCAACGGTCACAAGAGCGTGCAATGGTCACAAAGGCGTGCAATGTCACAGAGGTGCACAACGGTCACAAAGGCACGCGACAGTCACAACATGTGACAGTTACAAGATGCGAAGGGTGTCATACATGTGCACAGGCACGAGAGCATTATGTCATCATATACATATGCTACTTGTGAGGTATCAGCATTATCTCATAATGGTCTCTTAATTTTCTTTGAATTACTTGATATTTTCTCGAATTTTTATTGTATTTTTTACTATGTTTATTGTGAAAAATAGGCCTTATTCCTTTTAACTTCGGATAAATAATAGCATATATGGACTCATATTATGCTATTATTACTTAATTAATTAATTATAATTTTTAACTAATTATTTATATTTTATTTACTTAGTTATTACTGTCCGGCACATTGCCTTGCTTGTATGTGTACATTTGGGCATCACATGACACATTACCTAATCCGGCTCATACAGTCACACTAGTGACTAGCATCTAGTCACACGAGTGACTGCAACACTAGCCACACGAGTGACTGTAACACTAGTGTCATGTATTTTAAAAGGTTTTTCTATTTTTCACAATTTCCCCAAAACGAAATTCTTAACAAAGGCTTCTAAATGTACTTATATCGCAATTATAAAAATTGTACAATATTCTCTTAATTTATATTGAATTTATGCAATTTATTTTGCATTTTTATCTTATAAATTGAGGAAGCTACGAAATTTCTACTTTCTATTCTTTTTTAACTATATATCTTCAAACCGGCCACCTGGCGCTTATTACACAATGCGCGGGAACAATTCGTCACAACAAGTGACCAGTTGTCACAACAAGTGACTGGCCGTCACGACGAGTGACCATCGTCACAATGAGTGACAGTCACAAGGGCGCGCGACAGTCACAAGGAATAAGGCCCCTTTTGGGAAGCACGAGAAGGAGCAACCCAAGCTCACCTCTCTCCCCGATAAAGGTGTGCTTACTGAAAGAGTCATGCAAGCCTTGGAGGATTGCACTATCGATCCAGAGTCAGCCAGACTAGTGCCTATTTTTGTTGAAGATCTAAAGGGCGAGGAATGGATTGTTGAAGGAATTGTATTGCAAAATGAGGACGGTTCCATATTAGCCACACCAATCACGGCAATTTCAAGGAATAGTGCGGCAGTACCTTTAGCCAATCCATCGCTAACCCCTAAGACTATCCGACGAGGGGAGACAATAGGGATAATTCATGACCCCATTCGTTGGGCTCACAAGCCCAGGTCACTTGAGGAGAAAGGTTTAATGGCAGCAGGCATGACCAAGATCGCACACCTTATCGAAAGTCTCTCTCAACTTGAGGAGGACCGTCAAGTCGCCTCAGAGAGGCCTAAGCCACCTGTTGAACCAGAGATTGCGGACGATTTCGAACCGCCTGGTCCTAAGATGGCTGCAGTGGCTGATAATGAGAAATTTGCCTCAGAGGATCTTCACAAGCTAGTCAACTTGGGACCAGATATACCAATGGAGGTCCTGCCATGTCTCAGATCAGTTTTGACTGAGAACGTTAAGGCTTTCGGAGTCGACGGACGGTTAGGGCAAGTGGAATGTAGAGTCCCTGTCCCCTTGAAAGAGGGCACCCAGCCCATATCCATGCCTATGTTCCCTTCGTCCCCTGCCAATAGGAGAGTTATAGACGAGCAAATGGATACCTGGTTCGAACAGGGTGTCATTGAGCCATCTAAAAGCCCCTGGGGGGCGCCAGCCTTTGTAGTATATCGCAATGGTAAACCGCGGGTGGTCATCGACTATCGGAAACTTAATCATCTCACTGTTCCAGATGAATTCCCTTTACCACGTCAATCGGAGATCATGCAAGTGCTGTCGGGATCAAATGTTCTTTCTTCTTTCGACGCGCTAGCTGGGTTTACTCAATTAGAAATGTTGGAGGACGACAAGCCCAAAACAGCCTTTAGATCTCATAGAGGGCTGTGGCAATTTAAAAGGATGCCGTTTGGGCTCAGAAACGGCCCCTCCACATTTCAGTGTGTCATGCAAACAGTCTTAGCACCCTACTTGTGGATTTTTTGTCTAGTCTACATCGATGACATAGTCATATTCTCTAAGAACTGGGATGATCATTTGCTCCACCTGAATCAGGTGCTTGGCGCTATCGCTTTGGCCGGTATCACTCTCTCTCCCAAGAAATGTTTTATCGGATATAATTCGATCTTGTTGTTGGGTCATAAAGTATCCAGGTTGGGTTTTTTGACCAATCAAGAGAAAGTTCGCGCTATATTGGAACTGGCCCCACCCACTAAGGTCTCTGAACTACAACGGTTCCTTGGAATGGTCCTTTACTTTTTGGCGTATATACCATTCTATTCATGGATGGTGTCCCCTTTATTCTCGCTCCTAAAAAAGGGAACACCCTGGACGTGGACCGCTGAACACGTCCGAGCTTATGAGGATGTTAAAACCGCACTAGGATCAGCACCAGTGCTGGGACATCCAGTTAGTGGGATGCCCTATCGATTGTATACGGACGCTTCAGATTTTGCCTTAGGTTGTTGTCTCCAACAAGTCCAGAAGATGGCTTTAGGAGACTTGATGGATACTAAAATCTATGCCCAAGCCAAGTTAGCTTTTGACTGTGTGCAGGATGTGCCATCCTTTGTTCATCGGTACAAAACCAAACAGCCCGAGATTGAGTGGTTGGATTCATGGGGACCCACTTTTGAGGTGACTGAAGTCACTGTTGAATGAGTCATTGCATACTGAAGTCGCACGCTGAAAAGCGCTGAACGTAACTATTCTGCCACTGAACGGGAAGCGTTAGCAGCAAAGGAGGGACTAGTCCACTTCCAACCCTTTATTGAAGGTGAACACGTTCTACTCATTACGGACCATGCAGCTCTGCAATGGGCTAGATCGTACGAGAACACTAATCGTCGACTAGCCGCATGGGGGGCGATATACGCTGCATTTCCAGGTCTCGAAGTTTTACATCGAGCAGGAAGAGTTCACAGTAACGTGGACCCATTGTCCAGACTCCCTCAGGTACCAGCCTTCGTGAGCCCTATTAGAGATGATTTACAAGCTATCACCTCGACCTCTCTGGACAAAAGCACTGAGGAAAAACTATGGAAGGACGAACCTGCTAAGAAGGCGGTCTTCTCGATCATAAACGATTCCATGGAACCTTTTGGAGTAACTCAGAAGGTTCGACAGTCGGAATGGGATTTTCATAATGCAGTGAGGGACGATCAGGAGGACGAGTCCAACTTTGCACTGCATCATCCTCAGCTGCTAATCAGTATCGAGGAGGGATATATAAAGACATTTCTAGAAGGATACTCGAAGGACCCAGTCTTCAGAAACCTCTACGCTCTAGATACCCCCTCACCCAATGCGGTTGTTACTCCTTCTCACTACTTTGTAGGAGCAAACAGACTCCTGTACTTTTGTGACTCGGACTGGAAAAGTCGAGTTTGCGTGCCCAGAACCATGACTAGCTCTATTTTAAGATTGGTACATGATAATCCTTTTGAGGGAGCACACGCCGGAGGTCAGCGGTTGTTCAACCTAATGAAAGACCAGTTCTTTTGGCCAAAAATGCTGCAAGATTGCGTGTCATACGTGTGTACCTGCGACATCTGCCAAAAGACCAAAATTGATCGCACTGCTCGTCAAGGAGCTCTCAGACCTGCCGACGTACATTTTAGGCCTTTCGAAGTAGTTTCTATGGACCTGATCACTGGACTACCTGACTCGGGAAAGGCTTTGTATTCAGCAGTTTTCATCGCCGTTGATAAATTAATGTGTTTCGCTATTACAATACCTACTTTCTCGAACCTTACGGCTGAAGGATTTGCACGAATGTTTGTTAAACAGGTGGCCAGCCCCTTCGGACTACCCTCTCGAATAATCTGCAATCGGGACAAGAGACGGACCTGCAGGTTCTGGTGGGAAGTCTGTAAGATTTATGGCACCACCCTTGCGGTATCTTCTGCCCATCATCCCCAAATGGATGGACAGATGGAGAATATGAATGCGACCATAGAACAAATGCTTTGAGCCTATTGTGCTTCTGCTAAGGAGAGCTGGTCCCAATGGATTGAGGTGGTAGTCCATGCGTACAACTCAACCGTTCACAGTTCGACAAACTACGCTCCGGCCTTCTTATTAATGGGATACCTCCTGAGAGGGATGTCTCAAGTTCTAGGAGGTGACGAACCCCTAGTTCCTAGAGAACTATCAGACAGCCCTATGGCTGACCAATGGATTCTCGAACTAGAGAATCATCGACAGATGGCTTGGGATTCCATTGCTCGAGCCCAAGAGATTCAAGCACGAGCGTATAACAAGAAGCAAAGACCTGTAGAAGATATCTCTGAGGGAGACTTTGTATTGGTGAACCCCCACTCCCTCGAACTGGTGGAAGTCAAGGGAATGGGGAAGAAACTAATACAAAGAAGGATTGGACCATTCGAGGTCCTTGAGAAATTGAACTCTCAAGTATTTAGGCTTAAGATTCCCCTGGAGTATCCGATGCATCCAGTCATTAATCGGGATCATCTGCAAAAATATCAACCCTCTCCTCCCAACCTAGGTCCAAGACCCCAACTTGAGAACCTAAGAGAGTTGAAATCAGATCATGAAGAATATGAAGTTGAAGCTATTGTTGGACATAGAAAAAAGCGAAATCGTCTGCTATTTAGGGTGCGCTGGAAAGATTATGGACCCGAAGAGGATTCTTGGTTAAGCAGCACTAACCTCAGAAATGCTCCGGCACTTCTGAGGGCATACAAGGTGCTGTTCAAAATTTAACGGGATATATGCACTCAAGGAATCATCTATTCTATCATTTATTCCATTTCTTTCGTAACTTCCTTTCAGAAATATCTCAGTCATTCAGCGAGCCATCTCATTGGCTTTTATTCTCTTTCATATTTCTATCCCTCCGGTCGATTGGGACAACCACTAATTGGCGGCGGACACATTTACCCAAAACCCAGCCACAATTAATGAATTTTATTTAATGACCAACCGAGCGGAGTTTCAATTCAATATATATATAAAAAAAGTACACGTAAATTCGCATAAATTTTCTTTATCTTTCATACCATGTCCTTCACCTATCTACAGCCCTTCCCTCTACCTTCAACTTCACCACTTTATCATGCTACAATGCTCCCATTCCAACAAAACAAGCAAGTCCTCCCTAAGTTCAAAAAGGTCCCGCGGGCCCCGACAGCCAGTACATCCATGACCGGCAGGGGATTCATCACCCGCATGCCTCGTACAGACAATGTCGAGAGCAATTGGGGTACCCAAGAATCAACCCCCCTGTCGACTTTCTCCTTTGGTGATGAGCCGGGGGGAAATACTGGTATGGATTGGAGCAAGCCGTTAGGGCCCTCCGTCAGACCGTCATCAGAGGAAGTCGCTGCTACTATGTGGAGGCAGGAAACGTTTATGGAAGAACACAATGCAAGGAGGCTCACCCGCAAAAGAGAAAGGCGCGCTGAGTACAGAAGTCAACAGGAGGCAAGGGGAGCAAGAGAAGGAGTCCCCTCCAAGTGACAGCGGCGTGAGTACAGAGCGCAATTCGGAAACAGAGCTTCCACGCCGATCCTTCCCCCCCTGGGAGAGAAATGGGCCGACTTCGCGGAGACTGATGATAGTGAGGGTGGGACGCCTTGCATTAGGATGACGGGAACCAAGAGCTGGAAGGAGAAGGAGGGTACCATCTTTTATGACTGGGAACTACTTCGACGCATTAAGTTGCAACGAATAGTTCTTACCCGAGGGGACGGTCAAACGTTGCCCCAGCGAGAAAAGGGATACCGTAGGGGACCAATTGATTTTTTCTCGGATGAGGATGAGGAGGAAGACGAGAACAGGAATGGTGCGTATAGCATCCGATATCTGGGAGAGGATTGCCATGAAGGGTTCCTTCTCCCGTCGAAAGTTCGCTTTGTAACCAGCGACCCCAACCAAAGACAAACACGGAGACCGTCATCCAGAGTATGGAGGGGTCACTGCCCTAGTCAACAGTCACTGGAATGCGAACCTTCCACGATTCCGGTCCCACGTCTTTCGCCAACATCGAGGCCCCTTCCCATCATTCACCCAACACACACTCCCTCAGCCCCGATTCTAACTCCTCATCTACCTCCCTCCCCAAAAGCTGTACCAGTCCCAACCTCACTTAGGATGTCGAGGCCCCCTCCCATCCTTCACCCGGCACACACTCCCTCAGCCCAACGCGAACCTTCTCCGATTCCAGTCCCACGCCTTTCACCAACGTCGAGGCCCCTTCCCATCCTCCTTCCGGCACACACTCCCTCAGCCCCGATTCTAGCGCCTCGTCTCTCTCCCTCCCCGAAAGCTATACTGCTCCCAACCCCACTTCCGCCGTCACTGGGTATCCCTCCCGACTCTCCGTATTCATATTGCATGTCCTTAGGTAGCCCTATCCAGGACCTTCCACCAGAGTGAATGGATGTCGATTTGGACCCTCCTACACTGGACGTCATCATTCCCATGGCAAGCAGAAAGGCGAAGGAGATGCAGAAAGCCACCACTCCTCTCCAAGAGCGATCCCCTATTCCCGTCCTCGACAGCCCACTTCCCCCCACTGAGCCCGTATCCACAACTTTCTGGATGCGAGTAGCTGTCAACTACCCTTCCGAACAGTTTCCTGTCAGAAGGGTGCTATCACAGCTCGTGCCGGTACTTCAGCAACCGGTCCTTCAAGGGAGCCTTAAGGGTTGTCGCGGTCTGGCTCCGTTGTCGTAGATAATGGAGGATTTCTATCTCTCCTTCGAGGATCTCGCAGAGGGGAAGAACTTTGCGTGAGCAGCACAGGAGATTAAACTCTCTATGTTCCGGCACATCATAGTGGAGCTTCACCGTCTGCCCCCAGACTCAGCGAGTGTCCTCTCTATTGCTGGCTTAGTAGATTTACTCAAGGCCCTCGTCCTGACGCCTCCCACAGAGACCACCACACAGCCACACGTTCCTGCCCTGCTACCCACGTCTTCGTTTCCCCTCCCCAATGCTCCTCTTCTCGCGCGGATTTCCGCTCCGCCGGTTAGTGTCCGCGCAGTCATTCATTGCAGAGAGAAAGCCTACAGACGATGGGCCGACTCCTTGTACAGGAATTCTAGTGATTTGGCTCGGGCGAGAATAGCTGAATCCTTCAGAGTAAAAAGGGAACAATGGGGAAACATCATTTTGGACCTTGGGGGATCCTCACAGGAAGCTTGGTGCGGCATTGTGAGGAGTATGCTTTTACCACAGTTTCATTGTGGTAAAACACTCCTTTTATTTCATTTATATTTTACATATTTTATTCATATTTTTCTATCTTTCATATTCTTCGAATATTGCATACTTCATTAGTTTGAAGCATTGTGTATACTTGTGGGTGCACTCAGCACAATTGGAACTCAGACAACTTTTACCCAGCAGACACCACCTCGTAACGACTCAGACGTCGAATAGCGAGAGGTGTCAAGGGTAGTATCTCAGCTACCATAAGGGTAGCATTCTCTAGTCTACTAATAGCCTTTTGGACTCGAACCGCTAAGGTCGAGTTCCGCTTTCAAGACTTTGCGCTTGTCGACACCGTAGTCGACTCATGCTACTATTACTCTATCCTAGACACTCAGTCTTTAGCTGAGTATCTTACTTATTTCTAGCTACTAGTTGTACCGTAAAAGGTCAACTCATTATCTTACTGTTCTAAGCCGTCACGAGCAACTATACAGTTGCTCTTGAGGCGTGCAGTGTGTTCCTATACTAGTACTAACAGTCTAGTAGTCTATAGTATTGTACTGACGGTCAATACTCTCTAATAGTAGTTGAATAAACACTATTCTTCGTATATTGAGCGGTCAGAATCCACCACTCTTCACAGGCATCCCAGATGCTCTTCGACACCTTGTATAGCACATCCCTTCGAACTGGGGGGCACTGTGAAGAGTATGCATATATGCATAATTGGACTAAGGAATAATAGTTGGATTATAGTACTTTATTATTTACTTTTTATTTTCTTCATTTACATTCTTTCTATATTTCGATCATACCCTTATTTTGTAGTTCGAAGCTTTGTGCATATGTATGGGTGCTCTCGGCGCCAAACGATAGTCACTTTTTACCCAGCAGACACCACCTCGCAAACGACCCAGACGTCGAATAGCGCGAGGTGTCAAGGGTAACGTCTCAACTACCTATAAGGGTAGTGTTCTCTCGCATACTCACAGACTTTGGACTCGAACCGTGAAGGTCGAGTTCCACTCTAAGGTCTTTGCACTCGTCGACAATATAGTCAAGTCGTGCTATTATCCCTTTATTTTAGATATTCGGCCTCTTGTTGATTATCTATCTTACGTCTAGCTACGAGTTGTACCGTGAAGGTCAACTCTTTCATTCTTCATTCTAGCCGTCAAGAGCAACTGTACAGTTGCTCTTGTGACACGTTGCGTGTCTCCTTACTAGTACGGCCAGTCTAGTAATCTACGGTATTGTACTGAACAGTCAATACCTGCCAATAGTAGTTGAATAAATGCTATACTTTGTATATTGAACGGTCAGAATCAATTGACTCTTCACAGCACCTACACTTGCAGCATCTTGAATCTTTGTCAGCAACTCTTGAACTTAGCCAATCATCTAAGTTTCCCCTGCCTCACCTTTAGGCTTATTAATTACATAATAAACCTAATAAGTATCTAAGTATCCTTACTGAATTTCCCTGCCAATACTAGATTATTCAAGGCCCAGCCCTAAGTTTATTGAATTAATCAAGTACAAGCACTCAGATAATCCAATACATATTATTTTCTCTATTAATAAATTATTTGACACCTTGTTAAATAACTATTAATAGTTACAAATAAGCATACAAGAATCCGAAGCTCTTATATCAAGTCTCTGCCAAGTTACTGCGCATATATTCAGCTTCCAGCCCCTATTCTCAAGGAATAGTTCTTTTATTTGCTAAAAGAGTCATATATTGTTCTATTGAACCTTTCAATAATCAAAATAAGCATTGATTTAAGTTGTTTAAGCTTAATAGTGCCCCTCATTAATCTATCAGTATTTAAATTACTGGACCTTTGCTTGTTTTATTGTTGAAGCTCTGTGACACTATAGCATATATTGAGCTATCTAAGAGAATCCCCTGAATACATTACACTACTACAGCAAAAACCAGAAACTCTCTGGAACATTCCAGTGGCTTCCAATGGAACATTAGTTAATAGATACAAATAGTAGATAGAATATTGTAGAATATTCTATAATGTCTTAGAAGTAGTTAGAACCTTTCACAATGCTCTAGAAAATTCTAGAAAATTCTAAATGACATCATTCCTTCCAGAATGACATCATTCAATCTTCTAGAATCTTCTAAATGTCTCAGACTAAAATGTATATAAGGAGCTCAGCTCCAGCCTTGAAAATAAATCAATGAATCAAATCATCTTATCAACCCACCACATCTGTGTGTGACTGCAGCAAGCAGGCTACTCCACCCCTATCTGGGCAGTTGGACATCTAATTCCACCTCTATCAGAGCTGTTGGAAACCCTTGCCACCTCTATCAGAGTTGTTGGCCCAATCAGATCCCTTGTCACCTCAATCTGAGGTGTTGACTTTTGTTTGTTCCCCCTTGCCACTTTTTAATTGAGTAGCTGGCTATCTTTTATATATTATTTCTACCTCAGTTAGAGTTGTTGGTTATCAACCAATAATATATAAATAATATTACACTATAGCATCTCTTAATTGAGTACTGATTATTAGTTTTCTTTACATTGTTATTTGTAGTCTAAGACTTCAGTCACCTCTAGTTGAGTAATTTGACTATTTATTACATTGCAAATAATCCCTCTACATTGTTATTTGTACTCTAAGACTTCAGTCACCTCTAGTTGAGTAATTTGACTGTTTATTACATTGCAAATAATCCCTTTTCCATTGCTCATTTATTGTGAATCAGTAAAGCATATTCACATAAATACATACTGAGAATATTCTTGCAGAATCCTTAAGACTACATTAAGATCCTGATAAGTTAGTATCACAGTAGACCCTGTAGGTTAGTGTAAATAAAGCATATATTAGCCAAATAATGTTTTATTCTATATCTAATCTTTTGACCTGTTTATAAATATTTTTACTGTTTGATAAATAGTATAAAATATATATAAACTAGCTAGAATTGAAGTTAAATCTAGCTTCGGAATCAGTGAATTGTTATTCATATTTTAGTAATCATTTTCACAGAAAAAGAACAAGCTTGCAGAAGCAGCTCTCAAAACCTTCTTTGCAAAGTAGGGTGCATACATTCAAGTAAACTCTTGACTTCAGGGGTTCTAAGTCTATTCAGGCTGCCACTGATTAATATCAAATACTTAAATTATTTTACCTTGCAGTGAATTGAGTATTTGCACATTTTGATAGAGCATTGGACTCCTTTTTCAGACAATAGTATTAAAATAAGGTGAATACATTACAAACCTGAACCCGAACCCGAATTGTGGATGCCTTGTTGAAAAGCATCGCACACCAATCCCGAACCCGAACCCGTGGATGCCTTGTTGAAAAGTGTCGCATGCCGAACCCAAACCCGAACCTGTGGACGCCTTGTTGAAAAGCATCGCACACCAAACTGAACTGTTAGCCACACCCCATCGAACAGTGTGTGCCAAACCCGAACCTGAACTGAAGACACCGAAACATGCCAGAACTGTTAATTCCAAAACTCAATGATCGCAACTACACTGACTGGGCTTATCTGATGGAAGCACTACTCGCTGACAAGGACCTGTGGGATGTTGTTAGTGGTGACATGACCCGTCCGCCTGGTTCTGCAAACTCAAAGCCAGTCCATGCCTTTGTGTGAAGAGTGGTATAAGTTCTGACTGTTCTATATATGAAGAAATGAGTAGAATGGGAGGAAGGATGATTCAAGAAGGATGATTCAAGTGGAGGCCTCGACTGTTACAGTTCGAGGCCTGAAGTGTTAGATAGTTCAGATACTGCTACTTATGTAGTAGCTGACATGTTACCCTGATCACCACTCGTAGTAGACCTAGTTTATGTCTTACGAGTGGTGGTGCTTGGGTAAAAGTATGTCTGAGTTCTAATTGGTGCCAAGTGCACCCACAAGTATACACAATACTTTGAACTAAGGAAATATGCAATCTTTGAAGAATATAAAAGATAGAAAAATATGAATAGAATATGTAAAATATAAATAAAATAAAAGGAGTGTTTTACCACAATGAAACTGTGGTAAAAGCATACTCCTCACACTTGGTGATGAAGCAGAAACTCGCCTGTGCCAAGATTATCCTTCACGTTGAAATGTCACAGTTTCCCCATACACGTCATGAAGATCCGAAGATTATTTGGGAAAGTTTGAAACAAGTCCATCAGGCCCACGGTTTCACTATCCATCTCGCCCTTCACCGTCATTTTCTTTATATGCAGAAGTGCAATGATCAGACAATGAACTCCTGGATATCAGAAGTCAAAAATGCCGCCTACAGATTGACTGATGCAGGTATAGATGTTCTCGAAGAAGACATTATCCTTGCACTTTCAGCTGGCCTTCCTGACACCTACTCCACATTCATTGTTACCCTCGACTCTATCCCTCCTGACCAATTGACACTTGACAGTGTCATCACCCATCTCATGAATGAGGTGTGCCAAGAACCATCCACTGAAATTCGCCCCGACCCAGAGACCACACTCGCCATCTGCAGCAAAGGCAAATGGCCCACATCCGAAATCACATGTTTTAACTGCGGTGGTGGGGATATTATGCTACAGATTGTTCATCTGCATCACTGTGAGGTAATCAGAAACTATTATCTAATACTGCAGCCATAGCAATAGATGAAAATAAGGAGTGTACAGATACTGAGCATGTTCTCTTAGTCATTTAGTGTGAGTTTTTCTGTATGAAGACTACATTGTTCAAGAAGGAGTATTAGATTTTTTGGGTTTGCAAACAATGTAGCATGTTATTGATGGGTAACTGGGTATAGTATTACCGGTTGTGAAGAGTGGCGGAAGTTCTGACCGTTCTATATACGAAGAAATGAGTAGAAGGGAAGGATATTGACCTATTCGGTGCAATATAAGAGAAAGTGAGAGAAAGAGCACGAGATGACGAAGGAGTCAACGAGTGCGATGGTTCGAGTGGAGGCCTCGACTATTACAGTTCGAGGCCAGAAGTGTTTAGTAGTTCAGATATTGCTACTTATGTAGTAGCTGACACGTTACCCTGATCACCGCTCGTAGTAGACCTAGTTTGTGTCTTACGAGTGGTGGTTCTTGGGTTAAAGTGTGTCTCAGTTCTAATTGGTGCTGAGTGCACCCACAAGTATACACAATGCTTCGAACTAATGAAATATGCGATATTCGAAGAATATAAAAGATAGTAAAATATGAATAGAATATGTAAAATATAAATGAAATAAAAGGAGTGTTTTACCACAATGAAACTGTGGTAAAAGCATACTCCTCACACTGGTAGTAGGTACTTAAACTAGGTACTTGTACTCTACACTTCATACATTTGCAACATGTTCTTTGTACCCAAACTGAGTCAAGCATATTACGAACCCGCAAATTCTAACACCACAGGCTCCGACCCATCTATCACTTGACCTCCAACCTATGTATCTCGACCCTTGACTCATCTCTGCCTGACCCCTTGACTTCTGTGGGATTCCCGCAGTCGACTCCCTGACCTCTCAACCCACAAACCCCTCCCAGACTCCCTGGGATTCCTGTCCACCTGTCTGAAATTGGACAAGACGATCTCACAAGGGTGCAGCCTATAAGCTGAAGCCAAGTCCTACCAGATTTCCCACAGGTTTCTCTAGAAACCCTCTGATAAGCTCCATGAACAACTCTTAACACTTTGCCAGAATGGTGTCAGGGTGCTCTGGACCTAGTATGAGCTGTCAGGCTTCCAATACCTGAAGCTTAAGCACCTCTCCCTCCTTGGGCCTTCCCAGATCACTGTAGGTCCTTGCCAAATTGGCCTCAGCCAGAATGGTGTCAGGGTGCTCTGGATCTTGTATGAGTGTGATGTATTAGCCTTATTTTAATACTATTTTCCAAAAAAGGAGTCCAATGCTCTATCAAAATGTGCAAATACTCAATTCACTGCAAGGTAAAATAATTTAAGTATTTGATATTAATCAGTGGCAGCCTAAATAGACTTAGAACCCCTGAAGTCAAGAGTTTACTTGAATATATGCACCCTACTTCACAAAGAAGGTTTTGAGAGCTGCTTGTGCAAGCTTGTTCTTTTTCTGTAAAAACACTACTAAAATATGAATAACAATTCACTGATTCCGAAACTAGATTCAACTTTGATTCTAGCTAGTTTATATATATTTTATACTATTTATCAAACAGTAAAAATATTTATAAACAGGTCAAAAGATTAGATATAGAATAAAACACTATTTGGCTATTATATGCTTTATTTACACTAATCTACAGGGTCTACTGTGATACTAACTTATCAGGATCTTAATGTAGTCTTAAGGATTCTGCAAGAATATTCTCAGTATTTGTTTATGCCAAAAACCGGGTAGAAATTAGAATATATGTATTTCTAATCTCAAAATAACCTAAAATATTTATTACTTTAATTGATAACCAACTACTCAACTAGAGGTGGATTAGTAATAAAGGATAGCCAGCTACTCAACTAAGAGGTGGCAAAAAGGGAACAAGTTGTTTGTCAAAAGCTCAACTAGAGGTGACAAGGGGGTAGGATTATTATATCAGAAGCTCAACTAGAGGTGACAATGGATCCTGAGATAGCTTAGCTCAGCAGCTCAACTAGAGGTGACTAAGTGTTTGTATATATTTATCCAACAGCCCAACTAGGGGTGGAATAAACTGCTTGCTGCAGTGGCACACTGATGTGGCTGATAAAATGTAGTAAAGATTGATTGATTTTGATTCAAGGCTGGAGCTGAGCTCCTTATATACATTTTAGTCTGAGACATTTAGAAGATTCTAGAAGATTGAATGATGTCATCCTGGAAGGAATGATGTCATTTAGAATTTTCTAGAGCATTGTGGAAAGTTGTAACTACTTCTAAGACACTATAGAATATTCTTGGCATAATGGAACATTGTAGAACTTTATAGAATATTCTACAATATTCTATCTACTATTTGTATCTATTAACTAATGTTCCATTGGAAGCCACTGGAATGTTCCAGAGATTTCCGGTTTTTGCTGTAGTAGCATATATGATGACATAATGCTCTCGCACCTGTGTGCGTGTATGACACCCTTCGCATCTTGTGACTGTCACGTGTTGTGACCATCACGTGCCTGTGTGACCGTCGTGCACCTTTGTGACAGTTGCACGCCTCTGTGACCATCCCGCACCTCTGTGACCATCCCATGCCTCTGTGACCATCCCGTGCCTCTGTGACCATCCCATGCCTCTGTGACCATCCCGTGCCTCTGTGACCATCCCGTGCCTCTGTGACCATCCCACGCCCTTGTGACAACTGTCACCTGTTGTGATGGCTGTCACTCATTGTAACGATTTTCCCACGTGCCGTGTAATAAGCACAGGTGGCCGGCTTTATATTATTATAATTATTATAATTATTTTTAGTTAGTTATAAATATAATATTTTATTATAATAATATAAATATATATATATATTGCCTTGATTATGCGCGATTATTTCACATCGCGTTTTGTCGGCGTCGGAGTTTGAAATGTCATGTGAATGTCACATGATTATTCGCGCATTGTGAATAAGCGCTGAGTCGCCGATATATTAATCAAAAAAGAATAAACGTTAGAAATTCAATATCTTGCTCAATTTATAGGATAAAAATACAAAATAAATTGTATAAATTCACAATAAATCAAACAAATATGGTACAATTTTATCGTCACAATATAAGTACATTTAAATATTCATTTTCAGAATTTGTTAGGGGAAATTGTTTGAAAAATCAGAAAAAACCTATAAATACATAACAATGAGCTGTCGGGCTTCCAATACCTCAAGCTTAAGCACCTCTGCCTCCTTGGGCCTTTCCAGATCACTGTAGGTGCTTGCCAAATTGCTCTTGGCCAGAATGGTGTCAGAGTCCTCTTGTGAGAGGTATGGTGAAATACACTCAGGAAATATAGTCAGATGAGCTCTTACTATATTTCCTTTATTATTTCTGTTTTCTCTCTTTTATTATATCTATAATTAGTTCGATGACCTATGTATGCGGTACATCAACTCTTGTGGGCGCACACACGCCAGACTTATGTATTCTAGCGCCCGTAGTTTAGAACTCAGACACTTTTACACCGCAACCACGACTTACCCAGACACCTGTTAGTGTCCTGTAAGTTGTGATTGGTGTATCGTCTCAACTGTCACAGACAGGCTTTAGCTATTTACTCAATCAGAGTTTCGAACTGTACTAGTCAAAACTCAATCCTTACCTCAACCTGTGCGGACTACATCTACGCTACTCTACTATTCAACTCTCTAGTTACTCTCCTTGACACTCGAGCAGTCACCCAGAATCGCACTTAACAGTCAATTCTACTTATTCGTACTAGCTCTCTACCTTACTCTAGATAGCTACTTCTCTCTACCGTATTGAACTAAGTAGTCAATATGCGTCCAGTCTGTATTAGACTTAGACAGTCAATACATCTTAGTGTCGTACCTAAATGGTCAATATTCTTCGTATATAGAATGGTTAGAACTTCCACCACTCTTCACAGTGGTGATCCGAGCTGGACCGCTCTTTCCCTACGAAGAAAAAACGATATCTTATGGCTATAAGCTTCTAAGCACGTAAATGACTACTGGCAAGAACCAAACGTTGAGACCTTTGATGACCCCGAGTAATTCAAAACCTCATCAAAGACCTGCAAGTCTGGAACCACCCTGTAACGTCACCATGAGGAAGTCTTTGTTGACTTTTCAAAAACCAGTTCTTCCTGGGAGTCCTCCCGGAGCAGCAGCTGGACCGTCAATGGAAGCCCCCTGTGAAGAGTGGTAGAAGTTCTAACCGTTCTATATACAAAGAATATCGACCGTTGAAGTACAATACCACAATGTATTGACTGTCTAATACGGACTGAACGTGTATTGACTACCTAGTTCAATACGGTAGAGAGAAGTAGCTATCTAAAGTAAGGTAGATAGCTAGAACGAATAAGCAGAATCGACTGGTTAAGTGCGATTCTGGAAAACTGCTCGAGTGCAAGTAGAGTAGTTAGAGAGTCGAATAATAGAGTAGTGTGGATGTAGTCCACGCGAGTTGAGATAGGGATTGAGTTTCGACTGATACAGTTCGAAACTCAGTTTGAATGAGTAGCTAAAGCCTGTCTGTGACGGTCGAGACGATACACCAATCACAACTCACAGGACACTAACGGGTGTCTGGGTAAGTCGTGGTTGCGGTGTAAAAAGTGTCTGAGTTCTAAACTACGGGCGCTAGAATACATAAGTCTGGCGTGTGTGCACCCACAAGAGTCGATGTACCGCATACATAGGTCATCGAACTAATTCTAGATATAATGAAAGAGAGAAAATAGAAATAGTAAAGGAAATATAGTAAGAGCACATCCGACTATATTTCCTGAGTGTATTTCGCCATACCTCTCACACCCCCTGTTACGACCGGACAATCCCGCCAGACTCCGGGCACTAACCCGTATGCCCCCACACACTACAAGCACCAATCGTCTGTTTATAGGATTTCCCGCCCGGACTCCGTTACGTCAAGACTCATTACGTTCGACCTCATTACGACACATATCAGTCACCGGACTTCCCCCGGACTCCGTCTCTTTCTATGTCCGTCTTCGTCCCACGCACCAGTCACTGGACCCCACTTAGAATCCCATCACCGCTCTAATCGAGCCCTGTTCCCATTTTAGTCAAATGACCTGTCACGATTTAGGACTCCGCTCCCGCTCCATTTCCCATTATAGGTTATGCTTTGTCACAATTCGGACTCCGCTCCGTTCCATTGCATTCCTAACACCAATTTGGTGTTTACTATTCCCATTTCATGTTTTGTTAGTTTCATTTCGCCATTACTGGATTTGGTATGTCATTCACTCCATGGTCTATATAAACTGGCAGATGTTGTACATACAATCCAGTCAGAAAATTAGCTTAGATTCCCCCCAGTAATCTAATAATATTTTCCACTCTAAAACCTTACTCGATTCACATCGCTCGCACTAGTCGGAGCCCACGGGCTCCGGCGCATCTACCTCTCTCAACCAACTCGAATCATGACCCACGACCCCCGACCTACAACCCACGACCTCCGACTTGCGACCTATGACCCACGAACCCCACCCAGACTCCCTGGGATCCCCGCCCGTCCGTTTGAAATTGGACAACACGATCTAGCGAGGGTGCAGCCTATAAGCTGAAGCCAAGTCCTACCGGATATCCCGCGGGTTTCTCCGGAAACCCGGCCTGTGTGTGTACCCTAACACCCCCCCCAGGTCCATGAGAAGAACGTCCACCGACTGAGCAGTTGAACATTCCAGGAGCTAACATCGAGACTACCTGTGCTCCCGAACCCATTCTCTCATTCCCGCCTAGACAGGTCATCCTCAAGCAATTCTTCGGGGGTCATATGATTTACACTCAACCCATTGACTTACAATGGGAAGCATACTACGCCGATCGAATCCCTGCGGATCAGGTTACTCCCTTCATGGAGGAGTACAATTCGGATTACCCTCTTCTACCGGTGACTGTAGCAGTCTGGTTAGGTCGTTATCAGGCCATTTTATCAGTGCAAGATCTATTCACGCGACCTGGAACCCTTGAGGATCTGACCCGCTCGATTCCTGAATGGTCGAGTGAGGTTACTTCTGTTATGGAAGAAGAAAGGATGATTCTTAAGCAAGAAGTGTTCTCTTCATTTCTCAAAGCGCTCCGCACACACGATGACGCGTTGCAAATCCTTCACATCCTGCTCAGTGGGGATCACATCGTCCCCAAAGTTGACTACCAGTATATATACATCCGGATGTTGGAGGAGTCTCTTAATGGGATCACTCAGAATTCTTCGTTTGCGTATTTTACTTTAAGGGGTCAGTTAAGGCGAAACCAGAGGAGACTTGATAAGATGGTTTTGGAAGTGCTCTACCCTTATGGTGATTCCATCCAGGTACCCGATTTGCCCATCTCCACAACCAGTTCATTTGTTCGTACCCTGAATGGATCTCCTGACACTCGTTTCCTTCGTTCGCTCAATCGTCCCATTATTTTGCAAGACTTCCCGTCAGATATGCCATCAGGGAATTCACCGTTCTTGTGTCGTGTTTGAACGAATTCTGAGTAATTCTAACGTCGGTGATCAACAAGCTGCGACTAGGAATCGATCAGTCGCCAATAGGGGTCGACCGTCTTTCTCTACTGCATTCACTGAGGGTATAGCTGGTCAAGTTGCTGGTCGAGGATTGCTGAATCCAGTCGATCCCCACCATTCCCTGCCGATTTCCTCGAACCCCTTTCTGCCAGCAGGAGGACCCCCTAGTAATTCATCCAGGTGTGAGAGGTATGGCAAAATACACTCAGGAAATATAGTCAGATGAGCTCTTACTATATTTCCTTTATTATTTCTATTTTCTCTCTTTTATTATATCTATAATTAGTTCGACAACCTATGTATGCGGTACATTGACTCTTGTGGATGCACACACGCAAGACTTATGTATTCTAGCGCCCATAGTTTAGAACTCAGACACTTTTTACACCGCAACCACGACTTACCCAGACACCCGTTAGTGTCCTGTAAGTTGTGATTGGTGTATCGTCTCGACCATCACAGATGGGCTTTAGCTACTCATTCAAACTGAGTTTCGAACTGTATCAGTCGAAACTCAATCCTTATCTCAACTCGCATGGACTACATCCACGCTACTCTATTATTCGACTCTCTAACTACTCTACTTGCACTCGAGCAGTTGTCCAGAATTGCACTTAACCAGTCAAGTCTGCTTATTCGTTCTAGCTATCTACCTTACTTTAGATAGCTACTTCTCTCTACCGTATTGAACTAAGTAGTCAATACGCATTCAGTCTGTATTAGGCTTAGACAGTCAATACATCGTGGTATCGTACTTCAACAGTCGATATTCTTCGTATATAGAACGGTTAGAACTTCTACCACTCTTCACACCAGGAGTTCTAGTGCCTCAAGCTATGGAGGGAATTCGGGACGTGGGGGGTGGTACGGTAAAGTACCTAACTCTTCCTTTCAAACTCTGATGCAGCCTCAAGCCAGCACGCCTATCGATGACTTACCTAAGGATAAAAGGATCGCTCTTAACACCAACAACATCAAGATAAAATGCTCAGACCTTCCCAAATACGATGGAACTCAATCCAAGGCATTGGATTACATCATGGATACTATGAGTCTCTCGGAGATCTCAGACTCCATGAGCACATTGTTGGGAGTCGCTCTGCCAAGACGACTTACCGGCGATGCCAAGATCTGGTGGAGCACCCTAGACCGTGAACATTGCATTGAATTCAGTTGATCTCATGGATCATTTCTTTGGGGTATCGTAGAAGGATTACTTGGAACTCATTGGCGTGAATCCTTAGCTCTAGAATGGGAAGACATGAAATTTCGACAAATTGGTCACAATCGTGAGACACCCATTCATTACATTCAGTGGAGGGTCAAGCTCTATCGATTCTTGTATGGGTTCCACAAAAACCGGAAGGATGAAACGCACAGACTCATCCTGACGCTGCCCACGGAATGGCTTTACCTTCTACAGGGACAACCTATCGACGACATCATGAGCCTGCAGACTATGCGAACAATTTACAAGAGGCTCTGATTAACGCTTGGGTTCAAACACATCGAGAGCATTATCGGTTCCAAAAGCCCAGAGTCATGATCGCCGAGCAAGACGAGTCAGATCCCTGGCATGAGGAAGAACACTCTGGAGGAATCGACCCCACTAACCGAGGTCATGTCCTCCTCGGCAAACTCGAGGATAAAACCGTCCCTAGGAGATCGAACGTGAAGCAGGGTAAGAAACACGGCAAGTTCTTTTTCGAATGAAGTGACAAAAAAAGTGTTGCCAAACCCCCAAAGGAGTGTTGGATTTGCGGGAGTTTAGAGCATTTCAAGATCGACTGCCCCCACGTGGGCAGGATGTCGCACTATGTCTCTATTAACAAATGCTCCACACAGAACCCAATGGAGGAAGCGGAGGATCAAAGGGCTTATGAAACGGTTTATGGATTAAGCGTACAGGGACAAGTACATAACATTGATGAGGAATCGATTTTCATTTCTGTCTACCTTCCTCAGTCAGAGGACAACATTGTTTCAGACGTGAATGCATCTTCGAATGAGAACGAGACATCGCAAGTTTATGTTTCCATATCAGACCGTGATTTTCTCGAGAAAGGAGACTGGCTAGATGCTCATTGTCAGAACCGTGAAGGTCTGACTGAGATGAGAGTTTTATCACGACCTGAACCTCCCACCATTGAGGAAATTGTTGACGAGGACACATTTGCTAACCAATCCAAGGAAATAAGTCAGACCTACATTATAGAAGACCCTTCTGAGTCAGAGGGATCAGAGGAGGAGAGCTTCCCCTTCGACCCAGGGCAATTACCCGACTTAATTCCTAGCGATGAATCAGACTCTGAAGCGGACGACTCTATTTCGAACGCCACTCCCAAGGTACCTAACAGTAGACGTATCAGGAGGAACGTCAAACTGGCTACAAGAAAAGAAAGCAAAAGACCTAGAGTCCAATACCCCCGATCCAGTCGGCTTATGAAGGAGGATTCGACTATTATTTATTGCAGAAGGGACCATCTGGGTGGATATTCCAGTATTGGGATTTCAGCATTACATATCTACGGACACGTAGGGAATTCAGAAGCCTCAAATCCTATTAAAATCAGGCTGGATGCTGGGGCCGCCCTCTCCTTAATTTCGGAGGACTTCTATAAGAAACTAGAGGACCGCCCTAAGCTCAAGCAAGGACTCAAGCTGCGCCTCGTACAACTTACCGGTAATGCCAAAGTATTAGGATATGTCAACGTCCCCATTTATCTCGAGGACAACACCGGTATGCTCCTTAAATTTACCGCCAGAACGTATGTTGTCCGAGGTATGACCGTCCCGATCCTTCTTGGAGAAGACTTTCACGTGAACTATGAGATTGGGACACTGCGAGACCAACCACTGGGCTCCAGATTGATTTTGCCTGGGAGAGCAGGATCTATCCCAGTTAGTTCTTCTAAGGAGCCACAGCCTTTAGCCTTTTCGATCAGCAAGATCCCCTGTTATGTATTTTTAGGTTTTTCTGATTTTTATCCAATCTCCCCTAAAACAAATTGATAAAAACACATTTAAATGTACTTATATTGCGACGAAATTATTGTACAATATTCTCTTGAAATTAACCTGATTTTGACAAATTATTTCATATTTTTATCATTTATTTTGGGAGAGTTATCAAATTTCTACTGTTTATTCTTTTTTATCTAAATATCTTCTAAGTCAGCCATCTGGCACTTATTGCGCAATGCGCGGGAAAATTTGTCACAACAAGTGACTGGCGTCACAAAATGTGATGACTTGTCACAAACGCGACTCAGCTGTCACAAACAGCTGAATAATAATAACGTCACACATTATGGAAACATTGTGACATGCGCGGGAAAATTATGTAATCAGTGCGCGCACGAAATCAGCAACTTCGTGACACGCAAGAACATTACATCAGCATATATGCTACAATGGAAAGTAGTAGAAACTCCTGGAATATTCCAGCAGATTCCAGGTAAAATAGCTAAAAATAGGTAAAACAAGTAGCTAGAACATTCTCCCATGTCTCAGATTTTACTGTATATAAGGAGCTCTGCTCCACCACTGAAATATAACTCATTTTAACCCATTTATCAGCCACATCAGTGTGCCACTGCAGCAAGCAGTTATATTCCACCCCTAATTGGGCTGTTGGACAAATACATACATACACTTAGTCACCTCTAGTTGAGCTGCTGACCTAAGCTAACCCAGAATCCCTTAACCACCTCTAGTTGAGCTGTTGGTTATCAATCAATAAATAAATAAATAAACATATCAACTGTTCCCTTTTTGCCACCTCTTAGTTGAGTAGCTGGCTATCCTTTATTACTAATCCACCTCTAGTTGAGTAGTTGGTTATCAATTTAAGTAGTAAATATATTACGTTATATTGAGATTAGGAATACATATATTCTAATTTCTACCCGGTTTTTGGCATAAATAAATACTGAGAATATTCTTGCAGAATCCTTAAGACTACATTAAGATCCTGATAAGTTAGTATCACAGTAGACCCTGTAGGTTAGTATAAATAAAGCATATATTAGCCAAATAGTGTTTTATTCTATATCTAATCTTTTGACCTGTTTATAAATATTTTTACTATTTGATAGATAGTATAAAATATATATAAACTAGCTAGAATCGAAGTTGAATCTAGATTCTGAATCAGTGAATTGTTATTCATATTTTAGTAGTGTTTTTACAGAAAAAGAACAAGCTTGCACAAGCAGCTCTCAAAACCTTCTTTGCGAAGTAGGGTGCATATATTCAAGTAAACTCTTGACTTCAGGGGTTCTAAGTCTATTCAGGCTGCCACTGATTAATATCAAATACTTAAATTATTTTACCTTGCAGTGAATTGAGTATTTTCACATTTTGATAGAGCATTGGACCCCTTTTTCGGAAAATAGTATTAAAATAAGGCTAATACATCACATCCCCCTTGAGGAACTAACCAATGACTCACCTGAATTGACTTCCAAACCAGACAAAGGAGTGCGTACTGAAAGAGTCGCATGGGCCTTGCAGGATTGTACTATAGAACCGGAATCGGCTCGACTAGTACCAATCTTTGTAGGAGAGCTTATTGGTGACCAATGGATAGTCGAGGGAATTGTCTTGCAGAACGACGATGGGAGTATACTAGCTGCTCCCACCATCGCCATCTCTAGGGAATGCGCCACGATACCTCTCACTAATCCCTCCCCAACGCCAAGAATCATTAGACGAGGGGAAACTGTTGGATTAATTCACGATGCGAACAAATGGGCCCAGACCTCTAGATCTTCAACTGAGAAAGCATCCATGCAGTCAACGGCAACCAAGATCGCCCATCTTGTCGAGAGTCTATCAAGAATAGAAGAGGAACATGTCCTTAATCCTCAATCTTCCGGACTGCCCCCAGAATGGGAACTCACAGACGATTTCGAGCCGGCAGGCCCTAAAACGTCAGAGGTTACCACCATGGAAACGTTTTGTGCAGAAGATCTGCATAAGCTGGTTAACTTAGGACCTGACATCCCTACCAACATCTCCTCCCGCTTGGAGTCGGTATTAACTAAGAATGTCCTAGCCTTTGGAGTAGACGGGCGATTGGGACAAGTAGATGTCAAGGTCAATGTCCCATTGAAAGAGGGCGCACAACCTATTTCAATGTCAATGTTCCCAACCTCCCCAGCTAATAGGAAAGTCATTGATGAACAAATGGATACTTGGTTCCAACAGGGAGTAATCGAACCGTCCAAGAGTCCTTGGGGGGTGCCAGCCTTTGTCGTCTATCGCAACGGGAAACCACGAGTAGTGATTGACTATAGAAAGTTGAACAGCCTAACAGTCCCCGACGAATTTCCACTGCCACGCCAGTCGGAAATCATGCAAGCGCTCTCGGGCTCCAACATCTTATCTTCCTTCGATGCACTAGCCAGTTTTACCCAACTTGAAATGTTAGAGGAAGAGAAGCTGAAGACCACTTTCAGATCCCATCGAGGACTGTGGCAATTCAGGAGAATGCCCTTTGGACTTCGTAATGGACCTTCTATATTCCAAAGGGTTATGCAAACCGTACTTGCACCTTACTTATGGATATTCTGCCTAGTTTATATTGATGACATCGTGATCTTTTCTAAGACATGGGACGATCATCTAGAACATTTAGACCAGGTTTTACAAGCCATAATTGCAGCAGGAATCACACTCTCACCAAAAAGTGCTACGTGGGGTATAATTCAATTCTACTACTAGGACATAAGGTGTCTAGACTCGGATTTTCGACCCATCAAGAAAAGGTCGCCGCTATATTAGAATTAGCTACGCCTTCTAAGATAGCAGATCTTCAACGTTTTCTAGGGATGGTTCTGTACTTCTCTGCGTACATACCATTTTACTCCTGGACGGTTGCTCCACTTTTCAACCTCTTGAAGAAAGGAGTTCGTTGGAATTGGGATTCTGAACATGCCCGAGCTTTTGAGGACATCAAGGTTGCGTTGAGCTCAGCTCCAGTACACCCCGTGAGCGGTATGCCTTATCGGTTATACACAGACGCTTCGGACTTCGCGCTAGGATGTTGTCTCCAACAAATACAGAAAATGACGCTTAAGGACCTAAAGGATACGAAAATTTATGCCCAAGCACGAGCAGCCTTCGATCAATCATGAGACGTGCCCATCTTTGTTACTCATTATAAAACCAAGGAGCTGGAATTCACCTGGACGGATTCCTGGGCCACAGATTTTAATGACACCAATGTCATGGTCGAACACGTTATCGCCTATTGGAGCTGTACACTCAAGAAAGCAGAATGTAACTATTCAGCCACAGAGCGAGAAGCGTTAGCCGCTAAAGAAGGATTAGTCCATTTCCAGCCCTTTATTGAAGGAGAACATATCCTTCTGATCACTGACCATGCGGCGTTACAATGGGCCAGATCTTACGAGAATACTAATTGTCGACTGGCCACATGGGGGGTGGTATACGCTGCATACCCCGGTCTGGAAATCCTACATAGAGCAGGATGAATACATAGCAATGTTGACCCACTGTCCAGACTTCCTCGAGTACCGGACTATGCTAGCCCTGCGAGAGACGACCTTTTACCGATTGTAGTGGATTCTCATAACCGGAATGACGACAAGATGTTATGGGAGAACAAACCAGCAGAAAAAGCCGTCTTTCTCACTCATCACGAGTTAGTCGAACCAGTTGGAACCATGGAAGAGGTCCCCCAAATGAAATGGGACTTGCACAACCTCCCTAGAAACGATGAAACCGATGAAGCGAATTTTACTCTCTCAAATCCACAATTGCTTATAGAGATCGATGAAAATTACGCTAAGGAACTTCGCGATGGATACCAGAAAGATCCTGCCTTCAGAAATCATTACGCCACCGATCCCATTTCTCCAAACATGGTAACTACTCCTTCGCATTATTTCATCGGCAAGAATAAGCTATTGTTCTTTTGAGATTCGGACTGGAAAAGTCAAATCTGTGTTCCTAGCAGCATGACGACGACCATACTCAAGCTGATACATGATAATCCCTTCAAAGGAGCTCATGCAGGCAGCCACAGACTCTTTAAGCTGATGAAAGACCGTTTCTTCTGGCCGAGGATGTTGCATGACTCTGTGGCATACGCTCGCAGCTGTGACATATGCCAGAAAACTAAAATCGATCATTCCGCTCGACAAGGAGCTCTTTGTGATGTATTAGCCTTATTTTAATACTATTTTCCGAAAAGGAGTCCAATGCTCTATCAAAATGTGCAAATACTCAATTCACTGCAAGGTAAAATAATTTAAGTATTTGATATTAATCAGTGGCAGCCTGAATAGACTTAGAACCCCTGAAGTCAAGAGTTTATTTGAATATATGCACCCTACTTCGCAAAGAAGGTTTTGAGAGCTGCTTGTGCAAGCTTGTTCTTTTTCTGTAAAAACACTACTAAAATATGAATAACAATTCACTGATTCCGAAACTAGATTCGACTTCGATTCTAGCTAGTTTTTATATATATTTTATACTATTTATCAAACAGTAAAAATATTTATAAACAGGTCAAAAGATTAGATATAGAATAAAACACTATTTGGCTATTATATGCTTTATTTACACTAACCTACAGGGTCTACTGTGATACTAACTTATCAGGATCTTAATGTAGTCTTAAGGATTCTAAAATATTTATTACTTTAACTGATAACCAACAACTCAACTAGAGGTGGATTAGTAATAAAGGATAGCCAGCTACTCAACTGAGAGGTGGCAAAAGAGGAACAAGTTGTTTGTCAGAAGCTCAACTAGAGGTGACAAGGGGGTAGAATTATTACCAGAAGCTCAACTAGAGGTGGCAAAGGGATCCTGAGATAGCTTAGGTCAGCAGCTCAACTAGAGGTGACTAAGTGTATATATGTATTTGTCCAACAGCCCAACTAGGGGTGGAATATAACTGCTGATGCAGTGGCACACTGATGTGGTGTAGTAAATGGGTTAAATTAAGTTATATTTCAGTGGTGGAGCAGAGCTCCTTATATACAGTAAAATCTGAGACATGGGAGAATGTTCTAGCTACTTGTTTTACCTATTTTTAGCTATTTTACCTGGAATCTGCTGGAATATTCCAGGAGTTTCTACTACTTTCCATTGTAGCATATATGCTGATGTAATATTCTCGCGCGTCGCGAAGTTGCTGATTTTGTGCGGCGCTGATTACATAATTTTCCCGCGCGTGTCGCGTTTGTGACAAGTCGTCGCATTTTGTGACGACGGTCACTTTGTTGTGACGACAGTCACCACATCAACCTTTCAAATCAGTACACTATGTCGCAGGAGCAACAACCCAAACCCAAGTTCCCCACCTTCAAAAGAATACCGCGACCCCAACTGATTAATACCACTACCACACCGTCTTGTACTGAACAAGTCGAGCACTCCCCGAGTAATTCTGGAACGCCTTTGCCAATACCCTCTGCTGTGCAGGGTGACACGGCGGGAACGTCCACCAACTCGGGGAACAGAACTGTTTTTACTCCATATGCTCCTCTCCCCAGACCCCAATTTCCCAATTTTAAAAGAATACCTCAACCTCAAACTACAGTTCCTTCTTCCCCACCACCTCGAACAGAAACTGTCAAGCGTGTGGAGGAGACCTCATCATCCACGAACCCTACATGGATGGACTCCGTTTCAAAAGCTACACCATGGTCCTCTAATACTTGGGGGGCTCCCTCGGGAACATGGAGCAAAACCCCACCACCTTCTCATAGTATTTTCCCTTCTACTGAAGAGGAGATCAAAAAGAAACAGCAGTCTGAGACTTTCTCTGTGCAGGTCCAGGAGGGATTGAAAATGCTTAAACGGAAGAGGAGAGAGGAGTACTTGGAAGGACAGCGGAGGATGGGGGCTAGGGATAATGTCCCTTCAAGGCGGACACGGCAGGAATGGAGGAGAATGGAAGGGCATGATAATCCTTCAATCATTGCTCCCCCTTCGGGTCATAAATGGACGGATTTTGCTGAAATGGATTGCGGCGATGGGGGCACACCATGTGTTCGGAGTGTGGGACAGAAAAGTAGGAAAGGAAAAGATGGGGTCACCTTCTACAATTGGGACAAAATACAAAGGATCAAATTACAAAGCATTGCATTGCAACGTGGAGACGGAGTTGCACTACCTCCCAGACCCCCTTTACAACGTGGACCTCAGGAACGGACCTACCGGATGGGGCCCAGTGATCTTTCATCTGACTCGGAGGATGACATCTCACTACCCCGCCTACGACAGCAAGTACCTCAGTGCTGACTGCCATGAAGGTTTCCTACTCCCTGACAACATTCACTTCTTCACAAGTGATCCTAACCAACGATGAAAGCTACCGACTTCTGACAGAGTTTGGAGGGGGTATTGTCCAGCAGACTCTGTGATGCCTTCCAGTTCCACTCACCTCCCTTCACCTCTGCCGGTCTCTTCCGTACCCACATTACAGCGCTTTACACCCTTTTCAGAGTTACTGGGAGGTCTTGTATCATCCGCCGAGCTGCCTTCTCTTCCCCCTATACCATTACCCCTCCCCTTCGTGGGATATTCCCTTATATCACTGTCCTCATCCACACCCAAGCCTTCTCCAGCACCGTGGCCAATCTCACCCCTCTGCACATCACCTGACCCCCTCGTCGCCTCCCACTCTACTCCGATGCCTTTGGTCCCTGCGGTGTCGAACACTCCCCTTATTTCCTCTACAACGCGGAGTCCACTGCCCGCCTCTCCCTACTCCCCTTGCATTTCTCTGGGAAGCCCCATTCAGCATCCTAACGTTACATTAATGGATGTTGATCACCCTATCCCGGAAGTTCTTGCAACGCCTATGGAGGAAGTCCTCGAGGCGCCTCTCTCAGCCACAGACATCTCCAAGGAACCACCCCAGGCAATGGAAGTCTTCGAGGAGCCTCCCCCCTTAAGCGAAAAAGCAAAAGGGAAACGAAGAACTGATATTCAGGCCGACAAGCCCCTTGTCATTGACCCCCCCCCCCGGCCCACCCCATTCGCAGCCCCCCGCCTCAGCCACCCTCTCCCTTCCACTCTCAGGATATGGCTGGCCCCTCTCGTCCCTTCCCGTCAAGTTGGATGCGCGTGTCCATTAATTACCCCTCCGACATCTTCACTGTGGGACGCACATTAACGCGACTGGGACCAACCCTGCAGCACCCCCTTCTTAAAGGGCATATTCAGGGGTATAGCCTCTCACATTGTCAGACTGCATGAGTGCGTTTTACTTATGCATCAATGACCCTAAGGAACAGCTGCGTTTAGCGGAGGATATCTGTGAAGAGTCAATAGATTCTGACCGCTCAATGGACGAAGAATAGTATTTATTCAACTACTATTATTAAGTATTGACCATTCTGTACAATACTGTAGCTTACTAAACTGATAGTACTAGTAAAAGACGCACTACACGTCACAAGAGCAACTGTACAGTTGCTCGTGATGATAAGGACCGGAGAAAAGAAGAGTTGACCTTTATGGTACAACTTGTAGCTAGAAGTAAGAAAGATAATCAGCGAAAGACTGATTATCAAAGGTAGAGATATAGCAGCGTGAATTGACTAGAGTGTCGACGAGCGCAAAGACTTGAGAGTGGGACTTGACCTTCATGGTTCAAGTCCAAAGATTATTAGTATGCAAGAAGTTGCTACTTTTATAAGTAGCTGAGATGTTACCCTTGACACCTCTTGCTATTCGACATCTGGGTCGTTACGAGGTGGTGTCTGCTGGGTAAAAAGGTGTCTGTCTTTTGGCACCAAGAGCACCCATAGGTATACACAAGACTTCAAACTAAGAAATACGGGTATGCTCGAAGGATATAGAGAATTAAAGAAAAGGAATAGAAACTAGATAATAAAGTACTATAATATGCATATTATTCCACTGTCCAATCATGCATATATGCATACCCTTCACAGTGCCCCCCAGTTCGAAGGGATGTGCTATACAAGGTGTCGAAGAGCATCTGGGATGCCACCCCAAGCTTCCTGTGAGGATCCCCCAAGGACCAAAATGATGTTTCCCCATTGTTCCCTTTTTACTCTGAAGGATTCGGCTATTCTCGCCCGAGCCAAATCACTAGAATTCCTGTGCAAGGAGTCGGCCCATCGTCTGTAGGCTTTCTCTCTGCAACGAATGACTGCGTGGACACTAACCGGCGGAGCGGAAATCTGCGCGAGAAGAGGAGCATTGGGGAGGGGAAATGAAGACGCCGGTAGCGGGGCAGGAACGTGTGGCTGCGTAGTGGTCTCTGTGTGTGAGGAGTATGCTTTTACCACAGTTTCATTGTGGGAAAACACTCCTTTTATTTTATTTATATTTTACATATTCTATTCATATTTTTCTATCTTTCATATTCTTCGAATATTGCATATTTCATTAGTTCGAAGCATTGTGTATACTTGTGGGTGCACTCAGCACCAATTAGAACTCAGACACACTTTAACCCAAGAACCACCACTCGGAAGACATAAACTAGGTCTACTACGAGTGGTGATCAGGGTAACGTGTCAGCTACTACATAGGTAGCAATCTCTGAACTATCTAACACTTCTGGCCTCAAACTGTAACAGTCGAGGCCTCCACTCGAATCATTGCACTCATTGACTCCTTTGTCATCTCGTGCTCCTTCTCTCACTTTCTCTTATATTGCACCGAATAGGTCAATATCCTTCCTTTCTACTCATTTCTTCGTATATAGAATGGTCAGAACTTCCACCACTCTTCACACTGTGGGAGGTGTCAGGACGAGGGCCTCGAGTAAATCTACAAAGCCAGCAATAGAGAGGACACTCGCTGAGTCTGGGAGCAGACGGTGGAGCTCCACTATGATGTGCCAGAACATAGAGACTTTAATCTCTGCTGCTCGCGCAAAGTTCTTCCCCTCTGGGAGATCCTCGAAGGAGAGATAGAAATCCTCCATTATCTCCGACAATGGAGCAAGACCGCGACAACCCTTAAGGCTCCTGTGAAGGACTGGTTGCTGAAGTACCGGCACTAGCTGTGATAGCACCCTTCTGACAGGAAACCGTTCCGAAAGGTAGTTGACAGCTACTAGCATCCAGAAAGTGGTGGATACAAGCTCAGTGGGGGGAAGCGGGCTGTCGGGGATGGGAATAGGGGATCGCTCTCGGAGAGGAGTGGTGGCCTTCTGCATCTCCTTCACCTTTCCACTTGTCATGGGAATGATGACGTCCAGTGTAAAAGGGTCCAAATCGACATCCATTCGCTCTTGTGGAAGGTCGTGGATAGGGCTACCTAAGGACACGCATTATGAATACGGAGAGTCGGGAGGGATACCCAGTGACGGCAGAAGTGGGGTCGGGACCGGTACAGCTTTTGGGGAGGGAGAGAGATGAGGTGCCAGAATCAGGGCTGTGGGAGTGTGTGCCGGAAGGAGGATGGGAGGGGGCGGAGATGTTGGCGAAAGGCGTGGGACTGGAATTGGGGAAGGTTCGCGTTGGGCTGAGGGAGTGTGTGCCAGGTGGAGGATGGGAGGGGGCCTCGACATCCTAAGTGAGGTAGGGACCGGTACAGCTTTTGGGGAGGGAGGTAGACGAGGCGTTAGAATTGGGGCTGAGGGAGTGTGTGCTGGGTGGAGGATGGGAAGGGGCCTCGACGTTGGCGAAAGATGTGGGACCGGAATCGTGGAAGGTTCGTGTTCCTGTGACGGTTGACTAGGGCGGTGACCCCTCCATACTTTGGATGACGGTTTCCATGTTTGTCTTTGGTTGAGGTCGCTGGTTACGAAGCGAACTTTTGACGGGAGGAGGAACCCTTCATGGCAATCCTCTCCCAGATATCGGATGCTGTACGCACCATTCCTGTTCTCGTCTTCCTCCTCATCCTCATCCGAGGAAAAATCAATTGGTCCCCTATGGTATCCCTTTTCTCACTGGGGCAACGTTTGACCGTCCCCTCGGGTAAGAACTATTCGTTGCAACTTAATACATCGAAGTAGTTCCCAGTCATAAAAGATGGTACCCTCCTTCTCCTTCCAGCTCTTGGTTCCCGTCGTCCTAATGCAAGGCGTCCCACCCTCACTATCATCGGTCTCCGCGAAGTCGGCCCATTTCTCTCCCAGGGGGGGGGAAGGATCGGTGTGGAAGCTCTGTTTCCGAATTGCACTCTGTCCTCACACCACTGTCGCTTGGAGGGGACTCCTTCTCTTGCTCCCCTCGCCTCCTGTTGACTTCTATACTCAGCCCGCCTTTCTCTTTTGCAGGTGAGCCTCCTTGCATTGTGTTCTTCCATAAACGTTTCCTGCCTCCACATAGTAGCAGCGACTTCCTCTGATGACGGTCTGATGGAGGGCCCTAACGGCTTGCTCCAATCTGTACCGGTATTTCCCCCCGGCTCATCACCAAAGGAGAAAGTCGACAGGGGGGTTGATTCTTGGGTACCCCAATTGCTCTCGACATTGTCTGTACGAGGCATGCGGGTGATGAATCTCCCACCAGTTGTGGATGTACTGGCTGTCGGGGCCCGCGGGACCTTTTTGAACTTAGGGAGGACTTGCTTGTTTTGTTGGAATGGGAGCATTGTAGCATGATAAAGTGGTGAAGTTGAAGGTAGAGGGAAGGGCTGTAGATAGGTGAAGGACGTGGTATGAAAGATAAAGAAAATTTATGCGAATTTACGTGTACTTTTTTTATATATATATTGAATTGAAACTCCACTCGGTTGGTCATTAAATAAAATTCATTAATTGTGGCTGGGTTTTGGGTAAATGTATCTGCCGCCAATTAGTGGTTGTCCCAATCGACCGGAGGGATAGAAATATGAAAGAGAATAAAAGCCAATGAGATGGCTCACTGAATGACTGAGATATTTCTGAAAGGAAGTTACGAAAGAAATGGAATAAATGATAGAATAGATGATTCCTTGAGTGCATATATCCCGTTAAATTTTGAACAGCGCCTTGTATGCCCTCAGAAGTGCCGGAGCATTTCTGAGGTTAGTGCTGCTTAACCACAAATCCTCTTCGGGTCCATAATCTTTCCAGCGCACCCTAAATAGCAGACGATTTCGCTGTTTTCTATGTCCAACAATAGCTTCAACTTCATATTCTTCATGATCTGATTTCAACTCTCTTAGGTTCTCAAGTTGGGGTCTTGGACCTAGGTTGGGAGGAGAGGGTTGATATTTCCACAGATGATCCCGATTAATGACTGGATGCATCGGATACTCCAGGGGAATGTTAAGCCTAAATACTTGAGAGTTCAATTTCTCAAGGACCTCGAATGGTCCAATCCTTCTTTTTATTAGTTTCTTCCCCATTCCCTTGACTTCCACCAGTTCGAGGGAGTGGGGGTTCACCAATACAAAGTCTCCCTCAGAGATATCTTCTACAGGTCTTTGCTTCTTGTTATACGCTCGTGCTTGAATCTCTTGGGCTCGAGCAATGGAATCCCGAGCCATCTGTCGATGATTCTCTAGTTCGAGAATCCATTGGTCAGCCATAGGGCTGTCTGATAGTTCTCTAGGAACTAGGGGTTCGTCACCTCCTAGAACTCGAGACATCCCTCTCAGGAGGTATCCCATTAATAAGAAGGCCGGAGCGTAGTTCGTTGAACTGTGAACGGTTGAGTTGTACGCATGGACTACCACCTCAATCCATTGGGACCAGCTCTCCTTAGCAGAAGCACAATAGGCTCAAAGCATTTGTTCTATGGTCGCATTCATATTCTCCGTCTGTCCATCCATCTGGGGATGATGGGCAGAAGATACCGCAAGGGTGGTACCATAAATCTTACAGACTTCCCGCCAGAACCTGCAGGTCCATCTCTTGTCCTGATCACAGATTATTCGAGAGGGTAGTCCGAAGGGGCTGGCCACCTGTTTGACAAACATTCGTGCAAATCCTTCAGCCGTAAGGTTCGAGAAAGTAGGTATTGTAATAGCGAAACGCGTTAATTTATCAACAGCGACGAAAGCTGCTGAATACAAATCCTTTCCCGAGTCAGGTAGTCCAGTGATCAGGTCCATAGAAACTACTTCAAAAGGCCTAAAAGGTATGTCGGCAGGTCTGAGGGCTCCTTGACGAGCAGTGCAATCAATTTTGGTCTTTTGGCAGATCTCACAGGTATGCACGTACGACATGCAATCTTGCAGCATTTTTGGCCAAAAGAACCCGTCTTTCATTAGGTTGAACAACCGCTGACCTCCGGCGTGTGCTCCCTCAAAAGGATTATCATGTACCAACCTTAAAATAAAGTTAGTCATGGTTCTGGGCACGCAGACTCGACTTGTCCAGTCCAAGTCATGAAAGCACAGGAGTCTGTTTGCTCCCACAAAGTAGTGAGAAGGAGTGTTATGTATTTCTAAGCTTTTTCTGATTTTTTAAACAATTTCCCCTAACAAATTGCGAAAACAAATATTTAAATGTAATTATATCGCAACGACAAAATTGTACTATATTTGCTTGATTTATCGTGAATTTATACAATTTAGTTTGTATTTTTAACATATACATTAAGCAAGTTATTAAATTTTTATCTTTTATTCTTTTTTGATTAATATGTCGGTGACTCAGCGCTTAGTCACAACGCGCGAAAAGATCATGTTGATATTCACATGGTATTTCAAACTCCGACGCCGACAAAACGCGATTTGAAATACTCGCGCATTATCAAGGCGAAATATATATATTTTTATATTATTATAATAAAATATTATATTTATAACTACCTAAAAATAAATATAATAATTATATAATAATATAAAACCGGCCTGGCGTTTATTACACGGCGCGTGGGAAAATCGTCACAACGAGTGACAACCGTCATAACAGGTGACAGTTGTCACAAGGGCGCGCGACGGTCACAGGGGCGCGCGACGGTCAAAGAGGCGCGTGACGGTCACAAAGGCACGCGACGGTCACAGAGACGCGCGACGGTCACACAGACGCGCGACGGTCACACAGACGCGCGACGGTCACACAGACGCGCGACGGTCACACAGACGCGCGACGGTCACACAGACGCGCGACGGTCACACAGACGCGCGACGGTCACACAGACGCGCGACGGTCACACAGACGCGCAACAGTCACACAGACGCGCGACGGTCACACAGACGCGCGACGGTCACACAGACGCGCGACGGTCACACAGACGCGCGACGGTCACACAGACGCGCGACGGTCACACAGACGCGCGACGGTCACACAGACGCGCGACGGTCACACAGACGCGCGACGGTCACACAGACGCGCGACGGTCACACAGACGCGCGACGGTCACACAGACGCGCAACAGTCACACAGACGCGCGACGGTCACACAGACGCGCGACGGTCACACAGACGCGCGACGGTCACACAGACGCGCGACGGTCACACAGACGCGCGACGGTCACACAGACGCGCGACGGTCACACAGACGCGCGACGGTCACAAAGGCGCGCGACGGTCACAAAGGCGCGCGACGGTCACAAAGGCGCGCGACGGTCACAAAGGCGCGCGACGGTCACAAAGGCGCGCGACGGTCACAAAGGCGCGCGACGGTCACAAAGGCGCGCGACTGTCACAACGCGTGACAGTCACAAGACGCGAAGGGTGTCATGCGCGCGCACAGGCGCGAGAGCATTATGTCATCATATATGCTACTGCAACAAAAACAGGAAACTCTCTGGAACATTCCAGTGGCTTCCAATGGAACATTAGTTAATAGGTACTAATATTAGATAGAATATTGTAGAATATTCTATAAAATTCTACAATGTTCCATTATGCCAAGAATATTCTATAGTGTCTTAGAAGTAGTTAGAACCTTCCACAATGCTCTAGAAAATTCTAGAAAATTCTAAATGACATCACTCCTCCCAGAATGACATCATTAAATCTTCTAGAATCTTCTAAATGTCTCAGACTAAAATGTATATAAGGAGCTCAGCTCCAGCCTTGAATAAAAAATAAATCATATCATCACATCAACCCACCACATCTGCGTGTGTCACTGCAGCAAGCAGGCTACTCCACCCCAATCTGGGCAGTTGGACATCTCATTCCACCTCTATCTGAGCTGTTGGAAACCCTTGCCACCTCTATCAGAGTTGTTGGCCCAATCAGATCCCTTGTCACCTCAATCTGAGCTGTTGACTGATCTGCTGTTTCCCTGTCACCTCAATCTGAGTTGTTGACTTTTGTTCCCCCTTGCCACTTCTTAACTGAATAGTTGGCTATCTTTTATATATTATTTCCACCTCAGTTAGAGTTGTTGGTTATCAACTAATAATATATAAATAATCTCATACTATAGTCATCTCTTAATTGAGTACTGATTATTAGTTTTCCTTACATTGTTATTTGTAGTTTAAGACTTCAGTCACCTCTAGTTGAGTAATTTGACTGTTTATTACATTGCAAATAATCCCGTTCCTTTGTTCATTTATTGTGAATCAGTAAAGCATATTCACATAAACAAATACTGAGAATATCCTTGCAGAATCCTTAAGACTACATTAAGATCCTGATAAGTTAATATCACAGTAGACCTTGTAGGTTAGTGTAAATAAAGCATATATTAGCCAAATAGTGTTTTATTCTATATCTAATCTTTTGACCTGTTTATAAATATTTTTATTGTTTGATAAATAGTATAATATATATATAAACTAGCTAGCATTGAAGTTAAATCTAGCTTTGGAATCAGTAAATTATTATTCTTATCTTAGTAGTTGTTATCACAGAAAAAGAACAAGCTTGCACAAGCAGCTCTCAAAACCTTCTTTGCGAAGTAGGGTGCATATATTCAAGTAAACTCTTGACTTCAGGGGTTCTAAGTCTATTTAGGCTGCCACTGATTAATATCAAATACTTAAATTATTTTACCTTGCAGTGAATTGAGTATTTGCACATTTTGATAGAGCATTGGACTCCTTTTTCGGAAAAAAGTATTAAAATAAGGCTAATACATTACAAGGAGTAACAACCGCATTGGGTGAAGGGGTATCTAGAGCGTAGAGGTTTCTGAAGACTGGGTCCTTCAAGTATCCCTCTAGAAATTTCTTTATATATCCCTCCTCGATACTGATTAGGAGCTGAGGATGATGCAGTGCAAAGTCAGACTCATCCTCCTGATTGTCCCTTACTGTGTTATGAAAATCCCATTCCAACTGTCGGACCTTCTGAGTTACTCCAAAAGGTTCCATGGGATCGTTTATGATCGAGAAGACCACCTTCTTAGCAGGTTCGTCCTTCCATAGTTTTTCCTCAGTGCTGTTGTCCAGAGAGGTCGAGGTGATAGCTTGTAAATCATCTCTAATAGGGCTCACGAAGGCTGGTACCTGAGGGAGTCTGGACAGTGGGTCCACGTTACTGTGAACTCTTCCTGCTCGATGTAAAATTTCGAGACCTGGAAATGCAGCGTATATCGCCCCCCATGCGGCTAGTTGACGATTAGTGTTCTCGTACGATCTAGCCCATTGCAGAGCTGCATGGTCCGTAATGAGTAGAACGTGTTCACCTTCAATGAAGGGTTGGAAGTGGACTAGTCCCTCCTTTGCTGCTAATGCTTCCCATTCAGTGGCAGAATAGTTACGTTCAGCGCTTTTCAGCGTGTGACTCCAATATGCAATGACTTGTTCAACGGTAACTTCGGTCACCTCAAAAGTGGGTCCCCATGAATCCAACCACTCAATCTCGGGCTGTTTGGTTTTGTACCAATGAACAAAGTATGGCACATCCTGCACACGGTCAAAAGCTAACTTGGCTTGGGCATAGATTTTAGTGTCCATCAAGTCTCCTAAAGCGACTTGTTGGAGACAACAACCTAAGGCAAAATCTGAAGCGTCCGTATACAATCGATAGGGCATCCCACTAACTGGATGTCCCAGCACTGGTGCTGATCCTAGTGTGGTTTTAACATCCTCATAAGCTTGGACGTGTTCAGCGGTCCACGTCCAGGGTGTTCCCTTTTTTAGGAGTGAGAATAAAGGGGACACCATCCATGAATAGAATGGTATATATGCCGAAAGGTAAAGGACCATTCCAAGGAACCTTTGTAGTTCAGAAACCTTAGTGGGGGGGGCCAGTTCCAATATAGCACGAACTTTCTCTTGATGGGTCAAAAAGCCCAACCTGGATACTTTATGACCCAACAACAAGATCAAATTATATCCAATAAAACATTTCTTGGGAGAGAGAGTGATACCGGCCAAAGCGATAGCACCAAGCACCTGATTCAGGTGAAGCAAATGATCATCCCAGTTCTTAGAGAATATGACTATGTCATCGATGTAGACTAGACAAAAAATCCACAAGTAGGGTGCTAAGACTGTTTGCATGACACGCTGAAATGTGGAGGGGCCGTTTCTGAGCCCGAACGACATCCTTTTAAATTGCCACAGCCCTCTATGAGATCTAAAGGCTGTTTTGGGCTTATTGTCCTCCAACATTTCTAATTGAGTAAACCCAGCTAGCGTGTCGAAAGAAGAAAGAACATTTGATCCCGACAGCGCTTGCATGATCTCCGATTGACGTGGTAAAGGGAATTCATCTGGAACAGTGAGATCATTAAGTTTCCGATAGTCGATGACCACCCGCGGTTTACCATTGCGATATACTACAAAGGCTGGCGCCCCCCAGGGGCTTTTAGATGGCTCAATGACACCCTGTTCGAACCAGGTATCCATTTGCTCGTCTATAACTCTCCTATTGGCAGGGGACGAAGGGAACATAGGCATGGATATGGGCTGGGCGCCCTCTTTCAAGGGGACAGGGACTCTACATTCCACTTTCCCTAACCGTCCATCGACTCCGAGAGCCTTAACGTTCTCAGTCAAAACTGATCTGAGACGTGGCAGGACCTCTGTTGGTATATCTGGTCCCAGGTTGACTAGCTTGTGAAGATCCTCTGAGGCAAATTTCTCATTATTAGCCACCGCAGCCGTCTTAGGACCAGGCAGTTTGAAATCATCTGCAATCTCTGGTTCAACAGGTGGCTTAGGCCTCTCTGAGGCGAATTGACGGTCCTCCTCAAGTTGAGAGAGACTTTCGATAAGGTGTGCGATCTTGGTCACACCTGCTGCCATTAAACCTTTCTCCTCAAGTGACCTGGGCTTGTGAGCCCAATGAGCAGGGTCATGAATTATCCCTATTGTCTCCCCTCATCGGATAGTCTTAGGGGTTAGTGATGGATTGGCTAAGGGTACTGCCGCACTATTCCTTGAAATTGCCGTGATTGGTGTGGCTAATATAGAACCGTCCTCATTTTTCAATACAATTCCTTCAACAATCCACTCCTCGCCCTTTAGATCTTCAACAAAAATGGGCACTAGTATGGCTGACTCTGGATCCATAGTGCAATCCTCCAAGGCTTGTGAGACTCTTTCAGTACGCACGCCTTTATCGGGGAGAGAGGTGAGCTTGGGTTGCTCCTTCTCATGCTTCCCAAAAGGGGCTTTATTGACGGTGAAGGTCAAAGGTTGAGGTTCCTTAGAAGAACTGGCTGGAATAAAACCCTGTCATCCTGGGAGAATAAGTCTTGATCCCAACGGCTGATCTCTTAGAGTACCAATTTCGTAATTAATATGGAAGTCTTCTCCTAAAAGAATTGGCACCGTCATTCCTCTAACGACATAAGTTTCCGCCACGAACTTCAGTAACGTTCCGCTGTCATCCTCCAGGTAAATAGGAATATTAACATATCCGATAACCTTAGCATTACCCGTGAGCTGGATTAGACACAACTTGAGTCCTTGTTTCAACTTATATATGCCCTGCAGCCCCTTGTAGAATTCCTCCGATATAACGGAAAGATCCGCTCCCGTGTCCATTCGGACTTTAACGCGTTCGGGTGAATCGGGAGTTCCTACATGACCGAAAACATGGAGCACTGCAACTCCTATGCTAGAGTAACCACTGGGGGGATCCCGTTTTCGATAAAGGATCGTAGTATCCTCCTTCATCAGTCGACTGGGATGAGGGTATTGGATTCTAGGCCTCTTACTTTCCTTGCACAGGGACAAGCTTACGCTCCTGCGCTCACTTCGACAAGGAATATGCTTTGAAGGGGAATCCAATACCAGATCATTGTCACTGTCCTCCGAATCCGAGTCCTCATACGGTAGTAAGTCAGGGGGATTCCGGGATCAAACGGGAATGTGTCAACATCAGCTCCAGGCGAAGAGCAAGTTCGAGCTGATTTGTTCGTGAGAATCTCCAGTGTGACAGTACTTCTCGGTCAGGCCTTCAAGGTCCTGCCGATGAGCACTCAATCGGTCTCCCTTTTCGAAGAAATCTGCGGTGAGTATGGATACATAAACTTCAGATGGAAGAGCTTCACTAGTCGTTCGATTTTCCTCCTTTACTAATTTGTCTCCGACGTGGGGCGCATAAATGGAAACAAAAGTCAATTTGTCATCAGAGCTATTTACTTGTCCTTGTATAGATAGTCCATGAACCGCTTCATATAACCTTTGCTCCTCAGCTTCCTCCGACATATCCTGTGCGGAGCATTTGTTGATAGAGACATAATGAGACATTTTGCCAGCTTGGGGGCAATCTATCTTGAAATACTCCGGACTTCCGCATATCCAACATTCCTTGGTGGGTTTGACCGAGCTCTTCTTGTTACTCCTCTCGAAGAACATTTTTCCATGACACTTTCCCTGCATTGGATTAGCGATGTCAGGGACGGTCCTTCTCGTCGAGCCTCTCTTGTTAGTCTCACTAACAAGAACATGGTTAGGTGAAGAGAAGTCGTCGGTGACTCTAAAATCCACTTCCTGACCCTCTGATAACATTACGCGCAGTTTCTGGAACCTGTAACGTTCCCGGTGTGTTTGGACCCAAGCGTTAATCAGAGCTTCTTGCAGGTTATTAGCATAAGTCTGCAAACTCATGATATCGTAGATGGGTTGTCCTTGAAGAAGGTAGAGCCATTCCGTAGGCAGCGTGAGAATGAGTCTGTGTGTCTCATCTCCTCTGTCCTGGTGGAACCTGTACAGGAAATGATAGAGTTTAACTCTCCGCTGGATATAGTGGATGGGTGTCTCGCAATCGTGACCAGCTTGTCGAAATTTCATGGCTTCCCATTCTAAGGCTAAGGATTCACGCCAGCGAGTTCCAAGCAATCCTTCCACAATGCCCCAGAGAAATGACCCATGAGATTGACTGAATTCAGTACGATGCTCATGGTCTAGGGTGCTCCACCAGACCTTAGCGTTTCCCTTGAGTCATCTTGGCAGAGCAACTCCTAACATCACACTCAAAGAGTCTGATATCTCCACAAGACTCATGATGTCCATGATATAATCCAAGGCCTTGGATTGGGCTCCATCGTATTCGGGGAGGTCAGACCATTTGATCTTGAGGTCATTGGTGTTAAGAGTGATCTTCTTGTCCTTAGGCAAGTCATCAATAAGCGTGCTAGCTTGAGACCACATCGGAGTTCGAAAAGGGGTATTAGGCACTCCATTGTGGCGCTCCCCACGTCCCGAGTTCCCTCCTCGGTCTGAAGTATTCGAACTCCCAGATGAATCACTAGGGGGTCCTCCTGATGGCAAGAAGGGATTCGAAGTGATCGGCAGAGAATGGCGGGGACCGTCTGGGTTCAGTGATCCTCGACCAGCGACTGGGCCAGCTATACCCTCAGTGAACGCTGTAGAGAAGGACGGTTGACCCTTGCTGGCAACCGATCGGTTTCTGACAGTGGTCACCTCGTTCCTGACATTAGGGCTGTTGGAAACTCCCTCAAATGTGACGCGAGAGCGAGGATCTCCCTGAAAAGACGTGGGACCGGGTTCCATCGCGATTTGTCTCTCCATCTCCATCGTGTTCAGGAGTCGACGCAGCTGAGGTTGATGAAAGGGAGCACAGACCTCAATCCTCTATTCTTGAAGGCGTTCTATCACCTGTGTCCTCAGGTCCAGTGGAAAGTCCTCCAATATCACAGTTGAGAGAACATAGGAAATGAGTATCTGGAGACCCATTTAGGTTGCAAATGAAAGAATTAGTTGTGGAGATAGGTGAATCGGGGACCTGAATCGAGTCATTATAGGGGAGGAGTACCTCTAAAACCATCTTATCGAGTCTTCTTTGATTTTGCTTCAGCCGACCCCTTAAAGTGAAGTATGCAAACGGCAGATTTGGCGTGACTCCATTGAGAGACTCCTCCAACATGCAGATGTTCATGTACTGGTAGTCAACCTTAGGCATGACATGATCTCTGCCGAGCAGGACGTGCAGGATCTGCAACGCATCATCATGCATACGAAGTGCCTCAAGGAATAGAGAAAACACCTCCCGCTTGAGAATCCTTCTTCCTCCTTCTGTAGCGGTAGTCACCTCATTCGACCATTCGGGAATCGATCGGGTCAAGTCCTCAAGGTTCCCTGGTCGCGTGAATAAATCTCACGCTGATAAGATCACCTGGTAACGACCTAACCAAACTGCTACAGTCACTGGTAAAATGGGATAATCCTTATTGTACTCCTCTACAAAGGGAGTAACCAGATCCTCAGAGATTCAATCGGTGTAGTACATATCCCATTGTAAGTCGATGGGCTGAGCATAAATCATATGACCTCCGAGGAACTGCTTGAGAATAACCTGTCTCAGAGGGAACTTGAGAACTGGCGTGGGTGCTCGACCAGGCTCAACATTGACTCCAGGGGCGTTCAACTGCCCAGGTGACGAGCGTTCTTCAGGTGGGTCGGGTGGAATGTTCGTTGACGATTCCGCTACTACTCCGGAAGGATCCTCCAGAGGAGTTGATCCTTGGAGAGTCGACAAAGACTCTCTCAAAGTGACATTACGGGATGGTTCCAAATTAGTGGATTTTTGACGAGGCATGGAGCTACTCGGAGCTGATGAAGACCTAGGTGTTTGGTTCTTGCCCATAGTCATTTGCATGTTCGGGTTTTAGTAGTCCAATAATAAGATCTTTCTTCATAGAAAAAGAACGGTCCGGCCCGGATCACCACTGTGAAGAGTCGATAGATTCTGACCGCTCAATGTACGAAGAATAGTATTTATTCAACTACTATTATTAAGTATTGACTGTTCTGTACAATACTGTAGCTTACTAGACTGATAGTACTAGTAAAAGATGCACTACACGTCACAAGAGCAACTGTACAGTTGCTCGTGATGATAAGGACCGGAGAAAAGAAGAGTTGACGTTTACAGTACAACTTGTAGCTAGAAGTAAGAAAGATAATCAGCAAAAGACTGATTATCAAAGGTAGAGATATAGCAGTGTGAATCGACTAGAGTGTCGACGAGCGCAAAGACTTGAGAGTGGGACTCGACCTTCACAGTTTGAGTCCAAAGATTATTAGTACGCAAGAAGTTGCTACTTTTATAAGTAGCTGAGATGTTACCCTTGACACCTCTCGCTATTTGACATCTGGGTCGTTATGAGGTGGTGTCTGCTGGGTAAAAGGTGTCTGTCTTTTGGCACCGAGAGCGCCCGTAGGTATACACAAGACTTCGAACTAAGAAATACGGGTATGCTCGAAGGATATAGAGAATTAAAGAAAAGGAATAGAAACTAGATAATAAAGTACTATAATATGCATATTATTCCACTGTCCAATCATGCATATATGCATACCCTTCACAATATCAAACGGGTGGAACTCTCCATGTTTCGGTCCTTACTTGTCAACTCTTCTTGTGTTCTTCCTGAACACACACCAACCCACTCAGCAGTGGACCTCGTTGACTTGTTGGAGCAACTGTTACCGGATTCGGACACCTCGAGAGGAATCCCCCCTGGGGGAGACATGAGCTCCACACCGCTTATCACTCCTACCCCGCCATCACTACACCCTCGACCCCCTCTCATTGCCCACATTACTGATGCTTCTGATCGCGTTCGCGCCATAATTCGAATACGCCAGAAGGCCTACGGTTGTTGGGTCTCGTCAATCCAAAAACTGGATGGGTTGACATCCGCCAATGATGCTTCAAAGCGGGAGGACATTGCTCTTTCCTTTTGTGCCAAGCGTCTCACCTGGGGCAACGCTATCCTACACCTTGGGGGTTCATCGCAGGACGCATGGGGAGAAGTTCCAAGCATCCTTCAACATCTTCTTTGACATAGCTCTTCGACCTGGGGGGCACTGTGAGAGGTATGGCAAAATACACTCAGGAAATATAGTCAGATGAGCTCTTACTATATTTCCTTTATTATTTCTGTTTTCTCTCTTTTATTATATCTATAATTAGTTCAACGACTATGTATGTGGTACATCGACTCTTGTGGGCGCACACACACCAGACTTATGTATTCTAGCGCCCATAGTTTAGAACTCAGACACTTTTACACCGCAACCACGACATACCCAGATACCTGTTAGTGTCCTGTAAGTTGTGATTGGTGTATCATCTCGACCGTCACAGACGGGCTTTAGCTATTTACTCAATCAGAGTTTCGAACTGTACTAATTGAAACTCAATCCTTACCTCAACCCGCATGGACTACATCTACGCTACTCTACTATTTGACTCTCTAGTTACTCTACTTGACACTCGAGCAGTCACCCAGAATCGCACTGAACAGTCGATTCTACTTATTATTACTAGCTCTCTACCATATTGAACTAAGTAGTCAATACGTGTCCAGTCTGTATTAGACTTAGACAGTCAATACATCTCAGTGTCATACCTAAACGGTCGATATTCTTCGTATATAGAACGGTTAGAACTTCCACCACTCTTCACACCTCTGGACCTAGCATGAGCTGTTGGGCTTCCAACACCTGAAGCTCAAGTGCCTCTGCCTCCCCAAGTTGGGCCTGTAATGTATTCAGGGGTTTCTCTTAGATAGCTCAATATATGCTATAGTGTCACAGAGCTTCAACAATAAAACAAGCAAAGGTCCAGTAATTTAGATACTGATAGATTAATGAGCTGCGGTATTAAGCTTAAACAACTCAAATTAATGCTTATTTTGATTATTGAAAGGTTCAATAGAACAATATATGACTCTTTTAGCAAATAAAAGAACTATTCCTTGAGAATAGGGGCTAGAAGCTGAGTATATGTGCAGTAACTTAGCAGAGACTTGATATAAAGCTTCGGATTCTTGTATGTGTATTTGTAACTATTAATAGCTATTTACCAAGGTGTTAAATAATTTATTAATAGAGAAAATAATTTGTATTGGATTATCTGAGTGCTTGTACTTGATTAATTCAATAAACTTAGGGCTGGGCCTTGAATAATCTAGTATTGGCAGGGAATTTCACTAAGGATACTTAGATACTTATTAGGTTTATTATGTAATTAATAAGCCTAAAGGGTAGCTGTGAGGCTGGGGGAACTTAGATGATTAGCTAAGTTCAAGAGTTGCTGACAAAGATTCAAGATGCTGCAAGTGTAGGTGCTTGCAGTGAGTGTATCAGACTAAGGCTATTATTGTCCTTAGGATGATTAGATAAGCTTCTGAGCTGTGCAGTAAAATGTGTGAGAGATATGATGATTTTATTGGAAACTTGGCCCTCCTTGTATACATTTTGATAACTAAATGATTAGCTAATTATTTAGTTTATGAGGTCACTAGTTAGATCATAATGACCTCATATTCTACTTATTATTTACCCTTTATTTATCACATGATTCCCCTCTCTGAGACAAGGGTTCTAACCTCTTGCTTAAACATAAAGGTTCAAGGCTGCGGTCCCGGGACAGAAGCAAACGATGAGTCGGTGGAATCAATTAATGACTTGGGTAGTCACATCCGTGACTTGTGTGACATCCGGACACTGGAGGCTTATCTAATAAGTCACATGACTCCAAAAATGTGCAAACAAGGCTGCAGCAAGGTGCTGAAAAGCAATGACTAAGTAGATAAAATATAAGTAATTAGTTAAAAATTATAATAAATTAATTAAGTAATAATAGCATAATATGAGTCCATATATGCTATTATTTATGTGAAATTAAAAGGAATAAGGCCTATTTTTCACAATAAACATAATAAAAATACAATAAAAATTCGAGAAAATATTAGGTAATTCAAAGAAAATTAAGAGAACATTATGAGATAATGCTGATACCTCACAGGGCCTTCCCAGATCTCTGTAGGTCCTTGCCAAATTGGCCTTGGCCAGAATGGTGCTAAGGTGCTCTGTGTTAGGACCAGAAACCTGCCAGGCTCCAGACCCCATCGGAGGATAACTGTGAAGAGTCGATAGATTCTGACCGTTCAATATACAAAGAATAGTGTTTATTCAACTACTATTAGCAGGTATTGACCGTACAGTACAATACCGTAGATTACTAGACAAGCTGTACTAGTAAGAAGACACGCTATGCGTCACAAGAGCAACTGTACAGTTGCTCTTGATGGCTAGAATGAAAGAATGAAAGAGTTGACCTTCACCGTACAACTTGTAGCTAGATGTAAAATAGATATCAACGCGAAGCTGAATATCTAGAGTAAAGAAATAATAGTGCGAGTCGACTATAATGTCGACTAGCGCAAAGACCTTAGATTGGAACTCGACCTTCGTGGTTCGAGTCCAAAGTATGTTAGTATGCAAGAGAATACTACCTTTGAAGGTAGTTGAGACGTTACCCTTGACACCTCTCGCTATTCGATGTCTGGGTCGTTTACGAGGTGGTGTCTGCTGGGTAAAAGTTGTCTATCCTTTTGGCGCCGAGAGCACCCATACGTATACACAAAGCTTCGAACTACAAAATAAAGGTGTGCTCGAAATATAGAAAGAATATAAAGAAAGAAAATAAAAGATAAATAATAAAGTACTATAATCCAACTATTATTCCTTAGTCCAATTATGCATATATGCATACCCTTTACAGTGCCCCCCAGTTCGAAGGGATGTGCTATACTAGGTGTTGAAGAGCATCTGGGATGCCGCCCCAAGCTTCCTGTGAGGATCCCCCAAGGTCCAAAATGATGTTTCCCCATCGTTCCCTTTTTACTCTGAAGGATTCGGCTATTCTCACCCGAGCCAAATCACTAGAATTCCTGTACAAGGAGTCGGCCCATCGTCTGTAGGCTTTCTCTCTGCAACGAACAACTGCGCGGACACTAACCAGTGGAGCGGAAATCCACGCGAGAAGAGGAGCATTGGGGAGGGGAAACGAAGACGCGGGCAGCGGGGCAGGATCGTGTGGCTGCATGGTGGTCTCTGTGGGAGGCGTCAGGACGAGGGCCTCGAGTAAATCTACTAAGCCAGCAATAGAGAGGACATTCGCTGAGTCTGGGGGCAGACGGTGAAGCTCCACTATGATGTGCCGGAACATAGAGAGTTTAATCTCCTGTGCTGCTCGTGCACAGTTCTTCCCCTCTGCGAGATCCTCGAAGGAGAGATAGAAATCCTCCATTATCTCCGACAACAGAGCCAGACCGCGACAACCCTTGAGGCTCCCTTGAAGGACTGGTTGCTGAAGTACTGGCACGAGCTCTGATAGCACCCTTCTGACAGGAAACTGTTCGGAAGGGTAGTTGACAGCTACTCGCATCCAGAAAGTTGTGGATACGGGCTCAGTGAGGGGAACCGCTGTCAAGGACGGGAATAGGAGATTGTCCTCGGAGAGGAGTGGTGGCTTTCTGCATCTCCTTCACCTTTCTGCTTGCCAGGGGATCAATGACGTCCGGTGTAGGGGGGTCCAAATCGACATCCATTCGCTCTGGTGGAAGGTCCTGGATAGGGCTACCCCAGGACACGCAATATGAATACGGAGAGTCGGGAGGGATACCCGGTGATGGCGGAAGTTGGGTCGGTACCGGTATAGCTTTCGGGGAGGGAGAGAGATGAGGTGCCAGAATCGGGGAAGGTTCGCGTTGGGCAGAGGGAGTGTGTGTCGGGTGAAGGATGGGAGGGGGCCTCGACATCCCAAGTGAGGTTGGGACTGGTACAGCTTTTGAAGAGGGAGGTAAATGAGGTGTTAGAATCGGGGCTGAGGGAGTGTGTGTAGGGTGAATGATGGGAAGGGGCCTCGACGTTGGCAAGAGATGTGGGACCGGAATTGTGGAAGGTTCGCGTTCCAGTGACTGTTGACTAGGGCGGTGACCCCTCCATACTCTGGATGACAGTCTCCGCGTTTGTCTTTGTTTGGGGTTGCTGGTTACGAAACGAACTTTAGACGGGAGAAGGAACCCTTCATGGCAATCCTCTCCCAGAGATCGGATGCTATACACGCCATTCCTGTTCTCATCCTCCTCCTCATCCTCGTCCGAGGAAAACTCAATTGGTCCCCTACAGTATCCCTTTTCTTGTTGGGGCAGCGTTTGACCGTCCCCTCGGGTGAGAACCATGCGTTGCAACTTAATGCGTCGAAGTAGCTCCCAGTCATAAAAGATGGTACCCTCCTTCTCCTTCCAGCTCTTGGTTCCCGTCGTCCTAATACAAGGCGTCCCACCCTCGCTATCATCGGTCTCTGCGAAGTCGGCCCATTTCTCTCCCGTGGGGGGAAGGATCGGCACGGAAGCTCTGTTTCCGCATTGCGCTCTGTACTCACGCCGCTGCCGCTTGGAGGGTACTCCTTCTCTTGCTCCCCTCGCCTCCTGTTGACTTCCATACTCAGCACGCCTTTCTCTTTTGCGGGTGAGTCTCCTTGCGTTGTGTTCTTCCATGAACATTTCCTGCTTCTGCATGCTAGCAGCGACTTCCTCAGATGACGGTCTGACGGAGGGGCCTAACGGCTTGCTCCAATCTGTACTGGGATTTTTCCCCGGCTCATCACCAAAGGAGAAAGTCGACAGGGGGGTTGATTCTTGGGTACCCCAATTGCTCTCGACATTGTCTGTACGAGGCACACGGGTGATGAATCCCCTGCCGGTCGTGGATGCACTGGCTGTCGGGGCTCGCGGGACCTTTTTGAACTTAGGGAGGACTTGCTTGTTTTGTTGGAAAGGGAGCATTATAGCACGATAAAAGTGGTGAAGTTGAAGATAGAGGGAAGGGCTGTAGATAGGTGAAGGACGTGGTGTGAAAGATAAAGAAAATTTATGCGAATTTACGTGTACTTTTTTTATATATATATTGAATTGAAACTCCGCTCGGTTGGTCGTTAAATAAAATTCATTAATTGTGGCCGGGTTTTGGGGAAATGTGTCCGCTGCCAATTAATGGTTGTCCCAATCGACCGAAGGGATAGAAAAATGAAAAAGAATAAAAGCCAACGAGATGGCCCACCGAATAACTGAGATATTTCTGAAAGGAAGTTACAAAAGAAAGGGAATAGATGATTCCTTGAGCGCATATATCCCGTTAAATGTTGAACAGTGCCTTGTACGCCCTCAAAAGTGCCGGAGCGTTTCTAAGGTCAGTGCTGCTTAACCACGAATCCTCCTCGGGTCCATAACCTTTCCAGCGCACCCTAAATAGCAGACGATTTTGCTGTTTCCTATGTCCAACAATAGCTTCGACTTCATATTCTTCGTGATCTGATTTCAACTCTCTTAGGTTCTCAAGTTGGGGTCTCGGACCTAGCTTGGAAGGAGAGGGTTGATATTTCCGCAGATGATCCCGATTAATGACTGGATGCATAGGATACTCCGGGGGAATCTTAAGCCTAAATACTTGAGAGTTCAATTTCTCAAGGACCTCGAATGGTCCAATCCGTCTTTGTATTAGTTTCTTCCCCGTTCCCTTGACTTCCACCAGTTCGAGGGAGTGGGGGTTCACCAATACAAAGTCTCCCTCAGAGATATCTTCTACAGGTCTTTGCTTCTTGTTATACGCTCGTGCTTGAATCTCTTGGGCTCGAGCGATGGAATCTCGTGCCATCTGCCGATGATTTTCTAGCTCGAGGATCCATTGGTCGGCCATAGGGCTGTCTGATAGTTCTCTAGGAACTAGGCGCTCATCACCTCCTAGAACTCGAGACATTCCTCTTGGGAGGTATCCCATTAATAAGAAGGCCGGGGTGTAGTTTGTGGAACTGTGAACAGTCGAGTTGTATGCGTGAACAACTACCTCAATCCACTGGGACCAGCTTTCTTTAGCAGAGGCACAATAGGCTCGAAGCATCTGTTCTATGGTCGCGTTCATATTCTCCGTTTGCCCATCCGTTTGAGGATGATGAGCCGAAGATACCGCAAGGGTGGTACCATAGATCTTACAGACTTCCCGCCAAAACCTGCAGGTCCATCTCTTATCCCGGTCACAGATTATTCAAGAGGGCAGTCCGAAGGGGCTTGCTACCTGTTTGACAAATATTCGTGCGAATCCTTCAGCTGTAAGGTTCAAAAAGGTAGGTATTGTAATAGCGTAACGCGTCAATTTATCAACGGCAACGAAGACTGCGGAATACGAATCCTTTCCTGAATCGGGTAGTCCAGTGATTAAGTCCATAGAAACTACCTCGAATGGCCTAAAAGGTACGTCAGCCGGTCTGAGGGCTCCTTGACGAGCGGTGCGATCGACTTTGGTTTTTTGGCAGATATCGCAGGTACGTGCGTACGACACGCAATCTTGTAGCATTCTTGGCCAAAAGAACCGGTCTTTCATCAGGTTGAACAACCGCTGGCCTCCGGCGTGTGCTCCCTCAAAAGGGTTATCATGCACCAACCTTAGAATCGAGTTAATCATGGTTCTGGGTACACAGACTCGACTTTTCCAGTCTGAGTCGCAAAAGTACAGGAGTCGGTTTGCTCCCATGAAGTAGTGAGAAGGAGTAACAACCGCGTTGGGTGAAGGGGTATCTAAAGCGTAGAGATTCCTGAAAACCGGGTCCTTTGAATAACCCTCTAGAAATTTCTTTATATATCCCTCCTCGATGCTGATTAGTAGCTGAGGATGACGCAATGCAAAGTCGGACTTGTCTTCCTGGTCGTTCCTTATTGCGTTATGAGTATCCCATTCTGACCGTCGGACCTTTTGAGTTACTCCGAAAGGCTCCAGAGAATCGAATATGGTAGAGAAGACCGCTTTCTTAGCGGGTTCATCTTTCCATAGTTTTTCCTCAGTACTCTTGTCCAGAGAAGTCGAGGTGATAGCCTGCAAATCATCTCTAATAGGACTCACGAAGGCTGGTACCTGTAATGTATTAGCCTTATTTTAATACTATTTTCCGAAAAAGGAGTCCAATGCTCCATCAAAATGTGCAAATACTCAATTCACTGCAAGGTAAAATAATTTAAGTATTTGATATTAATCAGTGGCAGCCTAAATAGACTTAGAACCCCTGAAGTCAAGAGTTTACTTGAATATATGCACCCAACTTCGCAAAGAAGGTTTTGAGAGCTGCTTGTGCAAGCTTGTTCTTTTTCTGTGATAACAACTACTAAAATAAGAATAACAATTTACTGATTCCGAAGCTAGATTTAACTTCAATGCTAGCTAGTTTATATATATTTTATACTATTTGTCAAACAGTAAAAATATCTATAAACGGGTCAAAAGATTAGATATAGAATAAAACACTATTTGGCTAATATATGCTTTATTTACACTAACCTACAAGGTCTACTGTGATATTAACTTATCAGGATCTTAATGTAGTCTTAAGGATTCTGCAAGGATATTCTCAGTATTTGTTTATGTGAATATGCTTTACTGATTCACAATAAATGAACAAAGGAACAGGATTATTTGCAATGTAATAAACAGTCAAATTACTCAACTAGAGGTGACTGAAGTCTTAAACTACAAATAACAATGTAAGGAAAACTAATAATCAGTACTCAATTAAGAGATGACTATAGTATGAGATTATTTATATATTATTAGTTGATAACCAACAACTCTAACTGAGGTGGAAATAATATATAAAAGATAGCCAACTATTCAGTTAAGAAGTGGCAAGGGGGAACAAAAGTCAACAACTCAGATTGAGGTGACAGGGAAACAGCAGATCAGTCAACAGCTCAGATTGAGGTGACAAGGGATCTGATTGGGCCAACAACTCTGATAGAGGTGGCAAGGGTTTCCAACAGCTCAGATAGAGGTGGAATGAGATGTCCAACTGCCCAGATTGGGGTGGAGTAGCCTGCTTGCTGCAGTGACACACGCAGATGTGGTGGGTTGATGTGATGATATGATTTATTTTTTATTCAAGGCTGGAGCTGAGCTCCTTATATACATTTTAGTCTGAGACATTTAGAAGATTCTAGAAGATTTAATGATGTCATTCTGGGAGGAGTGATGTCATTTAGAATTTTCTAGAATTTTCTAGAGCATTGTGGAAGGTTCTAACTACTTCTAAGACACTATAGAATATTCTTGGCATAATGGAACATTGTAGAATTTTATAGAATATTCTACAATATTCTATCTAATATTAGTACCTATTAACTAATGTTCCATTGGAAGCCACTGGAATGTTCCAGAGAGTTTCCTGTTTTTGTTGCAGTAGCATATATGATGACATAATGCTCTCGCGCCTGTGCGCGCGCATGACACCCTTCGCGTCTTGTGACTGTCACGTGTTGTGACAGTCGCGCGCCTCTGTGACCGTCGCGCGCCTCTGTGACCGTCGCGCGCCTCTGTGACCGTCGCGCGCCTCTGTGACCGTTGCGCGCCTCTGTGACAACTGTCACCTGTTATGACGGTTGTCACTCGTTGTGACGATTTTCCCGCCCGCCGTGTAATAAACGCCAGGCCGGTTTCATATTATTATATAATTATTATATTTACTTTTAGTTAGTTATAAATATAATATTTTATTATAATAATATAAAAATATATATATTTCGCCTTGATAATGCGCAAGTATTTCAAATCGCGTTTTGTCGGCGTCGGAGTTTGAAATATCATGTGAATGTCACATGATTACTCGCGCGTTGTGAATAAGCGCTGAGTCGCCGACATATTAATCAAAAAAGAATAAAAAGTAGAAATTCAATAATTTGCTCAATTTATTAGATAAAAATACAAAATAAATTGTATAAATTCAAGATAAATCAAACAAATATTATACAATTTAATTGTCGCAATATAATTACATTTGAATATTTGTTTTCGCAATTTGTTAGGGGAAATTGTTTAAAAATTGGAAAAAACTTAGAAATACATAACAGTACCCAAGGGAGTCTGGACAGTGGATCCATGTTGCTGTGAACTCTCCCTGCTCGATGCAAAATCTCGAGACCTGGAAATGCAGCGTATATCGCCCCCCATGCGGCTAGTCGACGATTAGTGTTCTCGTAAGATCTAGCCCATTGCAGAGCTGCATGGTCCGTAATGAGCAGGACATGTTCACCTTCAATGAAAGGTTGAAAGTGGACCAGTCCCTCCTTTGCTGCTAATGCTTCCCATTCAGTAGCAGAATAGTTATGCTCAGCGCTTTTCAGCGTGCGACTCCAATATGCAATGACTCGTTCAACAGTAACTTCGGTCGCCTCAAAAGTGGATCCCCACGAATCCGACCACTCAATCTCGGGCTGTTTGGTTTTGTACCAATGAACAAAGGATGGCACGTCCTGCGCACGGTCAAAAGCCAATTTGGCTTGGGCATAGATTTTAGTGTCCACTAAATCTCCTAAAGCCATCTTCTGGACTTGTTGGAGGCAACAACCCAAGGCAAAATCCGAAGCATCCGTATACAATCGGTAGGGCATCCCACTAACTGGATGTCCCAGCACTGGAGCTGATCCTAATGCGGTTTTAACATCCTCATAAGCTCGGACATGTTCAGCAGTCCACGTCCAAGGTGTTCCCTTTTTTAGGAGCGAGAATAAAGGGGACACCATCCATGAATAAAATGGTATATATGCTGAAAAGTAAAGGACCATTCCAAGGAACCATTGTAGATCAGAAACCTTAGTGGGTGGGGCCAATTCCAATATAGTGCGAACTTTTTCTTGGTGGGTTGAAAAACCCAGCCTAGATACTTTATGACCCAATAACAATATCGAATTATATCCGATAAAACATTTCTTGGGAGAGAGAGTGATACTGGCCGAAGCGATAGCGCCAAGCACCTGATTCAGGTGAAGCAAATGATCATCCCAGTTCTTAGAGAATATGACTATGTCATCGATGTAGACTAAACAAAAAATCCACAAGTAGGGTGCTAAAACTGTTTGCATGACGTGCTAAAATGTAGAGGGGCCCTTTCTGAGCCCAAATGGCATCCTTTTAAATTGCCACAGCCCTCTATGGGATCTAAAGGCTGTTTTGGGCTTATCGTCCTCCAACATTTCTAATTGAGTAAACCCAGCCAGCGCATCGAAAGAAGAAAGAACATTTGACCCCGACAGTGCTTGCATAATCTCCGATTGACGTGGTAAAGGGAATTTGTCTGGAACAGTGAGATGGTTAAGTTTCCGATAGTCGATGACCACCCGCGGTTTACCATTGCGCTATACTACAAAGGCTGGCGCTCCCCAGGGGCTTTTAGATGGCTCAATGACACCCTGTTTGAACCAGGTATCCATTTGCTCGTCTATAACTCTCCTATTGGCAGGGGACGAGGGGAACATAGGCATGGATATGGGCTGAGCACCCTCTTTCAAGGGGACAGGGACTCTACATTCCACTTGCCCTAACCGTCCATCGACTCCGAAAGCCTTAACGTTCTCAGACAAAACTGATCTGAGACGTGGCAGGACCTCCGTTGGTATATCCAGTCCCAAATTGACTAACTTGTGAAGATCCTCTGAGGCAAATTTCTCCATTATCAGCCACTGCAGCCGTCTTAGGACCAGGCGGTTCGAAATCGTCTGCAATCTCTGGTTCAACAGGTGGCTTAGGCCTTTCTGAGGCAACTTGACGGTCCTCCTCAAGTTGAGAGAGACTTTCGATAAGGTGTGCGATCTTGGTCGCGCCTGCTACCATTAAACCTTTCTCCTCGAGTGACCTGGGCTTGTGAGCCCAACGAGCAGGGTCATGAATTATCCCTATTGTCTCCCCTCGTCGGATAGTCTTAGGGGTTAGCGATGGATTGGCTAAAGGTACTGCCGCACTATTCCTTGAAATTGCTGTGATTGGTGTGGCTAATATAGAACCGTCCTCGTTTTGCAGTACAATTCCTTCAACAATCCATTCCTCGCCCTGTAGGTCTTCAACAAAAATAGGCACTAGTCTGGCTGACTCTGGATCGATAGTGCAATCCTCCAAGGCTCGCGCGACTCTTTCAGTATGCACACCTTTATCGGGGAGAGAGGTGAGTTTGGATGACTCCTTCTCATGCTTCCCAAAAGGGGCCTTATTGACGGTGAAGGTCAAAGGTTGAGGTTCCTTAGAAGAACTGGCTGGAATAAAACCCTGTCATCCCGGGAGAATAAGTCTAGATCCCAACGGCTGATCTCTTAGAGTACCAATTTCATAATTAATATGGAAGTCTTCTCCCAAAAGAATTGGCACCGTCATTCCTCTAACGACATAAGTTTCTGCCGCGAACTTCAGTAATGTTCCACTGTTGTCCTCCAGGTAAATGGGAATATTAACATATCCAATAACCTTAGCGTTACCCATGAGCTGGATTAGACGTAACTTGAGTCCTTGTTTCAACTTATACATGCCCTGCAGTTCCTTGTAGAATTCCTCCGATATAAGGGAAAGATCCGCTCCCGTGTCCATTCGAATTTTAACGCGTTCGGGTGAATCGGGAGTTCCTACATGACCGAAAACATGGAGCGCTGCAACTCCTATGCTAGAGTAACCACTGGGAGGATCCCGTTTTCGATAAAGGATTGTATTATCCTCCTTCATCAGACAACTGGGACGAGGGTATTGGATTCGAGGCCTCTTACTTTCCTTGCGCAGGGACAAGATTACGTTCCTGCGTTCACTTCGGCAAGGAACACGCTTCGAAGGGGAATCCAATACTGGATCATCCTCGCTGTCCTCCAAATCTGAATTCTCGTACGGTAGTAAATCGAGGGGGTTCCCGGGATCAAACGGGAATGTGTCAACATCAGCTCCAGGCGAACAGAGCGAATTCGAACTGATTTGTTTGTGAGAATCTCCAGTCTGACAGTAGTCCTCGGTCAGGCCTTCAAGGTCCCGCCGATGAACACTCAGCCGGTCTCCTTTTTCGAAGAAATCTGTGGCGAGTATGGATACGTAAGCTTCAGACAGAAGAGCTTCACCAGTCATTTGATTTTCCTCCCTCACTAATTTGTCTTCGACATGGGGCGAATAAACGGAAACAAAAGTCAATTCGTCATCAGAGTTATTTACTTGTCCTTGTATAGATAGTCCATGAACCACTTCATATAACCTTTGCTCCTCAGCTTCCTCCAACATATCCTGTGCGGAGCATTTGTGGATAGAGACATAATGAGACATTTTGCCAGCTTGAGGGCAGTCTATCTTAAAATGCTCCGGACTTCCACATATCCAACATTCCTTGGTGGGTTTGACCGAACTCCTCTTGTTACTCCTCTCGAAGAACATTTTTCCGTGACGCTTTCCCTGTTTTGGATCAGCGATGTCTGGAACGGTCCTTCTCGTCGAGTCTCTCTCGTTAGTCTCACTAACGAGAATATGGTTAGGTGAAGAGGAGTCGCCGGTGACTCTAAAATCCAATTCTTGACCCTCCAATAACATTACGTGCGGTTTCTGGAACCTGTAACGTTCCCGGTGTGTTTGGACCCAAGCGTTAATCAGAGCTTCTTGCAGGTTATTAGCATAAGTCTGTAAACTCATGATATTATCGATGGGTTGTCCTTGAAGAAGGTAGAGCCATTCCATAGGCAGTGTGAGAATGAGTCTGCGTGTCTCATCCCCTCTGTCCTGGTGGAACCCGTACAGGAAACGATAAAGTTTAACTCTCTGTTGGATATAGTGGACGGGTGTCTCACAATCGTGACCAGCCTGTCGAAATTTCATAGCTTCCCATTCTAAGGCTAAGGATTCACGCCAACGAGTTCCGAGCAATCCTTCGACGATACCTCAAAGAAACGACCCATGAGATTGACTGAATTCAGTACGATGCTCACGGTCTAAGGTGCTCCACCAGACCTTAGCATGCCCCTTGAGTCGTCTTGGCAGAGCAACTCCTAAGATCGCACTCATAGAGTCTGATATCTCCGCGAGACTCATGATATCCATGATATAGTCCAGGGCTTCGGATTGAGCTCCATCGTATTCAGGGAGATCAGACCATTTGATCTTGAGGTCGTTGGTGTTAAGAGTGACCTTCTTGTCCTTAGGTAAGTCATCAATAAGCGCGCTAGCTCGAGACCGCATCGGAGTTCGAAAAGGGGTATTAGGCACTCCATTGTGGCATTCCCCACGTCCTGAGTTCCCTCCCCAGTCTGAAGTATTCGAACTCCCAGATGAATCGCTAGGGGGTCCTCCTGATGGCAAGAAAGGGTTTGAAGCGATCGGTAGAGAATGGCAGGGACCGTCTGGATTAAGCGATCCTCGACCAGCAACTGGGCCAGCTCTGCCCTCAGTGAATGCCGTGGAGAAGGACGGTCGACCCTTGTTGGCAACTGATCGGTTTCTGAGAGTGGTCACTTCATCCCTGAAGTTAGGGCTGTTGGAGACTCCCTCAAATGCGACGCGAGAGCGGTGATCTCCCTGGAAAGACGTTAGGCCCGGTTCCATCGTGATTTGTCTCTCAATCTCTGTCGCGTTCAGAAGTGTTGATGGAAGGGAGCGCAGACCTCAATCCTCTTCTCCTGAAGGCGTTCTATCACTTGCGTCCTCAAGTCCAGTGGAAAATCCTCCAATATTACGGGACGGTTGAGAGAATGCAGAAAACGAGTATCAGGGGACCCGTTTAAGTTGCGAACGAATGAATTGGTCGTGGAGATAGGCGAATCAGGGACCTGGATCAAGTCATTATAGGGGAGGAGTACCTCTAAAACCATCTTATCAAGTCTTCTTTGGTTTCGCTTCAACCGACCTCTTAAAGTGAGGTATGCCAGCGATAGATTTGGCGTGACTCCATTGAGAGACTCCTCCAACATACGGATGTACATGTACTGGTAGTCAACCTTAGGCACAACATGATCTCCGCCAAGCAGGACATGCAGGATCTGCAACACATCATCATGCGTACGAAGTGCTTCAAGGAACATAGAAAACACCTCCCGCTTGAGAATTCTTCTTCCTCCTTCCATAGTAGTCGTCACCTCGTTCGACCATTCAGGAATCGATTGGGTCAAATCCTCAAGGTTCCCTGGTCACGTGAATAAATCCCGCGCCGATAAAATCGCTTGATAATGCCCTAACCAGACTGCTACAGTCTCCGGTAGAATAGGGTAATCCGTACTGTACTCCTCCACGAAGGGGGTAACCTGATCTTCGGGGATTCGATCGGTGTAGTACATATCCCATTTGTAATCGATGGGCTGGGCGTAAACCATATGACCTCTGAGGAACTGCTTAAGGACGACCTGTCTCGGAGGGAATCTGAGAACGGGCGTGGGTGCTCGATTAGACTCAACGTTAACTCCAGAGGTGTCCAACTGCTCGAGTAATGAGCGTTCCTCAGGTGGATTGGGGGGAATGTTCATTGACGATCCAACTACTACTCCGGGGGAATCCTCTGGAGGAGGTGATCCTGGAGGAAGCTGGGGAATGTTCGTAGACGATCCAGCTACTACTCCGGGGGAATCCTCCGGAGGAGCTGATCCTTGAAAAGTCGACGAAGACTTCCTCAGGGTGACGTTACGGGGTGGTTCTAGGTTAAAAGATTTTTGACGAGGCATGGAGCTACCCAGCGTTGATGAAGGCCTAGATGTTTGATTCTTGCCCGTAGTCATTCGCGTGTTCAGGTCTTAGTAGTCAAATAATAAGTTTTTCCTCGTAGGAAAAGAACGGTCCGGCTCGGATCACCACTGTGAAGAGTGGTAAATTCTGACCACTCAATATACGAAGAATAGTGTTTATTCAACTACTATTAGAGAGTATTGACCGTCAGTACAATACTATAGACTACTAGACTGTTAGTACTAGTATAGGAACACACTGCACGCCTCAAGAGCAACTGTATAGTTGCTCGTGACAGCTTAGAACAGTTAGATAATGAGTTGACCTTTTACGGTACAACTAGTAGCTAGAAATAAGTAAGATACTCAGCTAAAGACTGAGTGTCTAGGATAGAGTAATAGTAGCGTGAGTCGACTACGGTGTCGACGAGCACAAAGTCTTGAAAGCGGAACTCGACCTTAGCGGTTCGAGTCCAAAAGGCTATTAGTAGACTAGAGAATGCTACCCTTATGGTAGCTGAGATACTACCCTTGACACCTCTCGCTATTCGACGTCTGAGTCGTTACGAGGTGGTGTCTGCTGGGTAAAAGTTGTCTGTCTCTTTTGGTGCCGAGAGCGCCCATACGTATACACAAAGCTTCAAACTACAAAATCAAGGTGTGCTCGAAATATAGAAAGAATATAAAGAAAGAAAATAAAAGGTAAATAATAAAGTACTATAATCCAGTTATTATTCCTTAGTCCAGGTATGCATATATGCATACCCTTTACAATTGGACTCCTTTTTCCAGAAAATAATATTAAAATAAGGCTAATACATTACATCATGCATCTTGAGAACATAAAGGAGGTTTGTGTAGTGTCTAATGGTCATGATGCTTATGTTATATCAAAAGCTGCAACATCTCCTTGAAACATTTATTAGAAATTCGTATGATTGCCCCCACATTCGGGCCTATATTGTCCCTCGTCCATAATCCACTTCATATTTCTGGAGTTAAAGAAGATATATTACAGGAATACGAAGCTTTTCAACAAAGGGGATTAAAATTAGTTGCCTGGATCGAGGAGGCGAAGAATCATTCTCTAAGATTTTGAAAATGTTGAAAGTTGGAATTGGCCCAAAGATCCACAACCTCCTTTGCCTTATGTCTTACACCCTTATTGGGAGTTGAATCGACAAGAGCGTCCTGAAACATGGACTTTTGAAGATGTTTGGGGAATGCATAAACCGGTCATAACCCCACAGTCTCTGGAATGTCTCGACATAATGAACAAAGCTCTCAAAAGGTTGTATAAAGATGCAAAAGAAGGTATATCATTGTGTTTAAAGTTCCAAACGATGTTTCTTATTATTATTTAAAGTCGGGAACTTCAAAGCTTCAGACAAAAAATCCATCGATTCTCCCTTTGACCTCTCTATCGAAATGAAGCATCCTGTTACGACCGTGTCACAACCCTATCGGTCCCGAGGTTATCGCCACTTGTCAACGTTTCAAGTCACCATCTCGGAAACCATCGGCCCCGAAGCTGACGAATGTTTTCGTGAAGATCAAACTCCGTTTACACCCACGTCAAAATAACTTGTATTGTCTGGTCAAACTTTGATACGTCCCCTTTATTATGTTGATCCGTTCAATCTTATGTTTCACATATGTCTATCTATATTTGTAGTCCTTGAACTATTTCCTTTTATCGTAATCCCGCTCTCGGTTATCATCGGCCTCCGAACTAATCATAAACTTCCCGTTCCTAGTCAAGCTTATTGTTAATACCGTGTTCCGCCCTTCTCCCCATTAGTATTTTCCAGACGCCTGTTACTTGTATATGAACCCGCTGTAGTTGTAGTCACCAGGCAATCAGAATATTGACTCAGAATACCCTCATACGCCCATATCAGTCTCATACTAAGAATCCCCCCATCCGCCTTCGCGTGCACTCGCCCACTCCCGGCCCCGACCCCTTGGCCCGACACTCGACTTGTCCTTCGATTCCAATCGGTATCACGCCGAAAGGTACTCATTAGGATTAGTCTTCGCCCGCCCGAAATTTAAGGACATCCTACGGATATTTGCGAGGGCGCAGCACATAAGCTGAAGCCAAGTCCTTCCGATCGGTCCCTGTCGGCCACCGACATTAGTCAGTTTTCAGTTCTTAACATGTTCCCCTGTCACCTCAATCTGAGTTGTTGACTTTTGTTCCCCTTTTGCCACCTCTTAGTTGAGTAGCTGGCTATCTTTTATATATCTGTTGCCACCTCAGTTAGAGTTGTTGGCTATCAACCTATAATATATAAATAATCTCATACTATAGTCAACTCTGAATTGAGTACTGATTATTAGTTTTCCTTACATTGTGATTTGTATTCTAAGACTTCAGTCACCTCTAGTTGAGTAATTTGACTGTTTATTACATTATAAATAATCCCTGTTTCATTGTTCATTCATTGTGAATCAGTAAAGCATATTCACATAAATAAATACTGAGAATATCCTTACAAGATCTTTAAGACTACATTAAGATTCTGATAAGTTAGTATCACAGTAGACCTTGTAGGTTAGTGTAAATAAAGCATATATTAGCCAAATAGTGTTTTATTCTATATCAAATCTTTTGACCTGTTTATAAATATTTTTACTGTTTGATAAATAGTATAAAATATATATAAACTAGCTAGAATTGAAGTTAAATCTAGCTTCGGAATCAGTGAATTGTTATTCATATTTTAGTAGTTGTTTTCACTGAAAAAGAACAAGCTTGCAGAAGCAGCTCTCAAAACCTTCTTTGCGAAGTAGGGTGCATATATTCAAGTAAACTCTTGACTTCAGGGTTCTAAGTCTATTTAGGCTGCCACTGATTAATATCAAAAACTTAAATTATTTTACCTTGCAGTAAATTGAGTATTTACACATTTTGATAGAGCATTTGATGCCTTTTTCAGAAAATAGTATTAAAGTAAGGCTAATACATCACACCTCAACTGTTATAGTTCAGGGCCAGAAGCGCTAGCTCAAATAATGCTACCTATGTGGTAGCTGACATGTTACCCTGATCACCGCTTGCTGTAGACCTAGTTTGTGTCTTACAAGTGGTGGTGCTTGGGTAAAAGTGTGTCTGTTTGTTTGGTGCCAAGTGTACCTACAAGTATATACAGAGCTTTGAACTAATGAAATGGTGCAATATTTGAAGAATATAAAGGATAAAAAAATATGAATAAAGTGTGTAAAATATAAATAAAATAAAAGGAGTGTTTTACCACAATGAAACTGTGGTAGAAGCATACCCTTCACACCACCCAACCTTTCACCTATCAACTGTTCGACCCCTCAACCTATCGACTACTCTTGGACTCCTTGGGATTTCCATCCACCTGTTTGAAATTGGACATCAAGATCTCACAAGGGCACAGCCTATAAGCCGAAGGCAGGTCCTACCGGATTATCTGCAGGTTTCTCCAGAAGCCCTCTGTGAGCCTACACAGTCCTTAACACTCTCCACCTAGGAGCTGTTGGGCTTCCAACACCTGAAGCTCAAGCACCTCTGCCTCCTTGGGCCTTCCTAGATCTCTGTAGGTGCTTGCCAAATTGGCCTTGGCCAGAATGGTGTCAGGATGCTCTGGGCCTAGTATGAGCTGTTGGGCTTCCAACACCTGAAGCTGAAGCACCTCTGCCTCCATGGGCCTTCCCAGATCTCTATAGGTGCTTGCCAAATTGGCCTTGGCCAGAATGGTGCGAGGGTGCTCTGGACCTAGTATGAGCTGTTGGGCTTCCAACACCTGAAGCTGAAGCACCTCTGCCTCCTTGGGCCTTCCTAGATCTCTGTAGGTGCTTGCCAAATTGGCCTTGGCCAGAATGGTGCGAGGGTGCTCTGGACCTAGGATGAGCTGTTGGGCTTCCAACACCTGAAGCTTAAGCACCTCTGCCTCCATGGGCCTTCCCAGATCTCTATAGGTGCTTGCCAAATTGGCCTTGGCCAGAATGGTGCGAGGGTGCTCTGGACCTAGTATGAGCTGTTGGGCTTCCAACACCTGAAGCTGAAGCACCTCTGCCTCCTTGGGCCTTCCCAGACCACTGTATGTGCTTGCCAAATTGGCCTTGGCCAGAATGGTGCTAGGGTGCTCTGGACCTAGTATGAGCTGTTGGGCTTCCAACACCTGAAGCTGAAGCACCTCTGCCTCCTTGGGCCTTCCCAGATCACTGTAGGTGCTTGCCAAATTGGCCTTGGCCAGAATGGTGTGAGGGTGCTCTGGACCTAGTATGAGCTGTTGGGCTTCCAACACCTGAACCTTCAGCACCTCTGCCTCCATGTGCCTTCCCAGATCTCTGTAGGTGCTTGCCAAATTGGCCTTGGCCAGAATGGTGTCAGGGTGCTCTGGACCTAGTATGAGCTGTTGGGCTTCCAACACCTGAAGCTCAAGCACCTCTGCCTCCTTGGGCCTTCCCAGATCTCTGTAGGTGCTTGCCAAATTGGCCTTGGCCAGAATGGTGTCAGGGTGCTCTGGACCTACTATGAGCTGTCGGGCTTTGAACACCTGAAGCTCAAGCACCTCTGCCTCCTTGGACCTTCCCAGATCACTGTAGGTCTTTGCCAAATTGGCCTTGGCCCAAATGGTGTCAGGGTGCTCTGGACCTAGGATGAGCTGTCGGGCTTCCAACACCTGAAGCTGGAGAACCTCTGCCTCCTTATACCTTCCCAGATCTCTATAGGTGCTTGCCAAATTGGACTTGGCCAGAATGGTGCGAGGGTGCTCTGGACCTAGTATGAGCTGTTGGGCTTCCAACGCCTGAAGGTTAAGTACCTCTGCCTCCTTGGGCCTTCCCAGATCTCTGTAGGTGCTTGCCAAATTGGCCTTGGCCAGAATGGTGCTAGGGTGCTCTGGACCTAGGATGAGCTGTCGGGCTTCCAACACCTGAAGCTGAAGCACCTCTGCCTCCTTATGCCTTCCCAGATCACTGTAGGTGCTTGCCAAATTGGCCTTGGCCAGAATGGTGTCAGGGTGCTCTGGACCTAGTATGAGCTGTTGGGCTTCCAACACCTGAAGCTCAAGCACCTCTGCCTCCTTGGGCCTTCCCAGATTTCTGTAGGTGCTTGCCAAATTGGCCTTGGCCAGAATGGTGCTAGGGTGCTCTGGACCTAGTATGAGCTGTTGGGCTTCCAACACCTGAAGTTCAAGCACCTCTGCCTCCTTGGGCCTTCCCAGATCTCTGTAGGTGCTTGCCAAATTGGCCTTGGCCAGAATGGTGCTAGGGTGCTCTGGACCTAGTATGAGCTGTTGGGCTTCCAACACCTGAAGTTCAAGCACCTCTGCCTCCTTGGGCCTTCCCAGATCTCTGTAGGTGCTTGCCAAATTGGCCTTGGCCAGAATGGTGTCAGGGTGCTCTGGACCTAGTATGAGCTGTTGGGCTTTCAACACCTGAAGCTCAAGCACCTCTGCCTCCTTGGGCCTTCCCAGATCACTGTAGGTGCTTGCCAAATTGGCCTTGGCCAGAATGGTGTCAGGGTGCTCTGGACCTAGTATTAGCTGTTGGGCTTCCAATACCTGAAGCTCAAGCACCTCTGCCTCCTTGGACCTTCCCAGATCACTGTAGGTCCTTGCCAAATTGGCCTTGGCCAGAATTGTGCCAGGATGCTGTGCACCCAGGACACTGCCTCTTTGCCTCAATAACACTTCCCCCATGTTATTTGCAATGTCCCAGTAGCCAAATTCTCCCAATATCAGTGAAAAATTGCTAAACATATCATCATAATAGACTTTCAGATCCTTCCCACCACAACTTCTGCTTCTAAATGCCTGAATGTGGAGTAAAAGATTCCGTCGCCCCATAATATCCTCCATTGTATCTCCAGTTGTGATAGCCCCTACTAAGAGAGCTCTTGCTGTGCATATGTAAAGAGAATTATTACTCCTCAAGGCTATATCTCTGCTCCATGCATGAATCACAGGATGCATTGTCCAGGAAAGAGACCTATATGTATCATCACCTTTGGATAGCAAGGAATAATCACATAATACTTGCATTGCCTGTCTAAATTTCATATTCATCCATTCTCCATTCTCATTGCATTTAAGTAAATGAGTGGGAAGATCAGATCTTGTAGTTTGCAGTTGTTCATCATATATGTCTGGTGGAGTTGATTCGGCAGCTTGTTTGAATATTGTTTCCATAATATTTTGGTGATGAAAGAAACCTAACACTCTGAGAATGAATAGGGCATTCTGTGCAGTTTCAGGATAGGCAACAGATGTTTCAATGAGATTAAATGAGATATTCAATGTACTATATACAGTGTGGTTATATCTTGATGCTCCCTTCAGAGAAGGATGGTCAGCATCCAGCAAGTTTGCTGTCTGTATTTGGTACATTTTCAAATAATCATCAAGTGTGCACAATCCTGCAGATATTGTTGCTCCAGCAACATCCACAGCAAGGGGTAAAGAGTCCAGAGTTTCTACAATGTGTTGTGACATTGTAATCATTGTAGTATCAGAATGCTTTGGAAGCCTTGCTGCAGTTTCAAATAAAGAAAGAGCACTGTCTTGATCCATTGGTAGAATTTCAAGGGATGATGGTACATGGGCCATAAGAACAGGACTCCGGCTTGTAATCAGGGCATGAATCAACCTGATTTTGCCTAAATATTGAAGGATTTCATCATCCATCCCATCAGCATTATCAAATATAAGAAGCCACTTCCTTCTATTATGAGACAACCATTCCAGAACTGCATCACTGGATCTTTCAACACCTTGTGCTCTAACTTCAGGATCATCAGCAACACTAGCAAAACTATTTTGTAAGGTCACTGTGTCTGTAGCATCAATCCAGATAATTCTCCAGTAGTTACTGATTGATTGATTAAAATCTATAGAACAGACTCATTGAAGTGGCATGTTACTTACTAGTCTTTGGTCAGCACCTCTTCAATGAATTTCAAACAGATCTGAGTTTTCCCAACCCCTGCCATTCCATATAAAAGAAAGTGCCTCCATGGTTGAGGATTATGAGGGGCAAAGAATTTCCTCAGTGTTACAAGATGTTCCTCTTGTCCCAAGAACCTTGGACTAGGGCAGAGTTTAGCCCTATATGTCATTCCCATTGACTGCACCTCTATTGTGCAAAATGATATTAATATGCAAAATATTTAATAGATATTCTTACCAGCATACTCAAACTTAGTCCACCAAAGTTGGATTGAGGATGGGGCTTTCTTGCCCAGATCTTGTATGGTGGCCAATATAAAGATAAAGTCATCATCACTTGGAGATGCAAATTTGATCATCCCATTATGATCCTTAGACATGCCTATCACTTCCATATCAACAGCACCTGGGATTGCAGCAGATACTTTAGAAACAATCTTGGAAAGACAATGTAAGTTTATCACAGCCATGAGCATATACACAAACTCACAATTTGAGAACTTTTATCAGGCAGAACAGTCGGCAAAGTTTCATAAAAGAATTTGGTACAGAAATTTCCACTTATTGCATTGTAAGAAGACAATTGCTGCTGCAACCACTCAGAGTTGGAGATCAAGTGCTTCAATAATACATTATTAGTTCTGCTTGATAGCGATGCAAGTTTCAGCAATTCATTAGCAGGATTGGTAATGGCAGGGGTGCCTTGATGTGGTGTGCCGAGGAATAAAATCCCATATGTAGACAAAGCTATCCATTTGTGTTCAACCAGGTGACCTTTGTGCGCCTGACTGGCTTGTATCAAAGCCTGACGGGCATCAACATTTAATTATAGCCGGACATCTATTACAAAAATCAACGCACGTGTTTGAGAATAATCCCTCCAAGGCTGTGTGCAATGAAGATTATGGGCCGTTTCTGAGGTACTTCCTATGAGGAAATCATAAATTCGCTACATATGAATTGTACAAACCGTAGTATCTGAAATTCGTCTGAAAGAAGCCAAGCGTGCAAGAAAGCTCTCTGCGTGACCATCCAATGTCTGCGTGGACGATCCAGCTGCACTCTGGGTGTAGGCATCATAACCATACGTCAAAATCCTAGCGGAAGGTACACCCTGGGGTAAGAAATCGCGAAGCCAGAGACTACCATTGCCTGCTGTCCACGATGCCTCACGATGTCCATCCAAGCCGTGGATGGCCAGGATGCTGTAAAAGACGTAGTTGAGTCTCGGTGAACAAAACAATGTGATATTTGATCGCTTACTCGATCAACGGAGAAGTACCTGGTGAAAGCTCCTTGATGCCGAAACACTGAGAGCGGGTTTGTTCTTCAGCGTTAGATTGGAATGTATCAGGTACTAGTCCGACTGAAGGCGATAAGGAACCTTTAGACCGTAACTGCTGCGGAGGGATCAGAAAAGAACCCAGAGGTTCTGACTCTTCAGGGTACAAAAAAAAGGCTCGTTTCAGACGCCTAAAGATAGGAATCATTCTTTGGAAATTTGCTCGTGGTGAGGGATGCTAGTATAAGTTTCGCTAACAGGCGGTGCAGACTGAAAGAACGATAAGAGTGACATGTCACCTCGCTTTTTTCGCAGTCACTTCCCACGCCTGTGACTTTTGTCTGTTCATTCATTGTACTCAAAGAAAGTTCACAGGATTCATCAAGAATGTGTATCTCAGCACTACTATTGCGGCGCATTCCAGGTCTGACCGGATAGAGCCGTGAAATCTCGCGGTACGTCCAATCTTTCATTGCACTTGAGCACTGTACACGTTCGTTGACGTTTCTTTTCAATGTAGTACATTTCCTTTACGTGACGCTCGGAAGAACAACGCGTTCCCTTCAACAACCTGCTTACCTTTTATTAGCAGACATTATGGAATTCGATGGTCAGGCAGCGGGCCGATAATTCGATAATTTCTTTTTGCAAGTGATTGCGACTAAGCTCACAAAATCATCATTACCTCCGTCTCGCCTTGCAACTTATCATCCATAGCCATCAGTTATTCACGTCCCCCATACTCTGCTGTGAGCTCAATGTGAAGTGGTGTGCTGATAGAACTTAGGGACCAGTGGCAGAGAGGCTGATATTCTAGGAAGGGACCGACACGCCAAATCATAGTTGCTCAATCTCCCAAGCTTCCACAACCGTCTCTTTTCAAACACACTGACCACGTGCTTGGAAAGGGTCCATGAATGACTAGCACGCCGCCATGACCTTCTCCCCTCTACCACATGTAGGGATCCACGCTTACGTGTTGGGCTTGAGCTCATGACATCAAGCTATACCGTCGGTTGCCGCAACTCCACAGGTATGGATTGTATTTGAAAGGTGTACCACATGTCTGTCAGTGTCCTTCTTCCGGTCCCTTTGTGGAATCACGTCCTTCTCTGCAAGACATAGTTAGCTGTTGCTACCTCGTTTAATGCTGTTGTCCTCGGCCTTCTTTGGATTCCGTTACTTTCCATCGTCCAATAACAGCATTATTCGATCGAATGTATGTTTGTGAATAGCGCGCACTTACAATTTTTTTTCCTGCTATGTTATTTGCGGCGGGCAATGTGTCGTTGGAGGAATTCATAATTTGAAGGAAATAGTATATCATAGGAAGCCCAGTGCCTCTCTAATTCCCACCACCATTCTCTTAGAATACCACCTCAAGTTCATTGGACTGATTGGCAATGGTTCTGCTGTTACAGTCAAATACTGTCCCTGTCAAATATCTTCATACCGTCTTCAAGATCATATTAACTGAAAATGTACGGTTAAAATATGTCCCCTTTCCTTTTCCCAGAGATGAGATTGTATCGTATCTTCACTCACATTGGGGTTCGTCATGGTAGACCGTAGACAGTCAAAAATCACAAAACGCACTCAATTGGACAATGGACATGTTATTACAAAGAGCGATGTTAGCAGTTAGGTCGATGGCAGGGGTGGGAAGTGGAAGGATTGAGATGTATGTTGCAAAAAAAAGAGAGCAGTTTGGGATAATACTATAATGTGCGCGTAATTGGTAAGAGCCTCTCCCGTCGACCTCAGCATGATTTCCGCTGTAACTTTCACGGGCGCATGAGGGTACGGTATCTCCACCATGCATTCAGCCGCAAACGGCTTCAACGGTGCTATGTATCTCGCAACTAGCGTGCTGGCTAGACAATGTATTCTGACACTGATGCAACACTAAATCTCATGGGCTCTCCCGACAAATTTCAGTTAGAGTATCCGATATAAACTGTATGTTCAATGATTAGCGATGAAAAGAACCATGAACAGCAGGCGATCAAAAGTCAAGTCGGCGGCGTTCATCCCATTTCTCCGCAAGAATAGTACATTTACAATGTGTTTCCCCTGCTAAGGTATTTGCGGCGTTTGCGAGTACATGGTGTGGGAGCAAGAGTGAAGCAGGCATGTACATGACTTTTGTCGACTGTAATTCTAGTATGCCAGGAAAGAAACAATGTTCCAAACAATTTTCCAGAACGTCAGATATGATACTGAGCGGCGCGGTATTGACAAAGAAACATCGATCTAATAACGCTGTTTATTCGACGATGGAAGGTAACAGAATCCGAAAAAGGTCGTCACTATGTCTGGCGGAGAAGGACGGGATTCCACAAACGTCCTTTGCGGTATTATTCAGCCAAACCTCATATTTCACCGTGCCAGAATTCTACTTGCAGGACCAGCGCCACCTATCTCCCATACCAATATGCACGGAGTCATGTAGCAGATGTCCCTTTATCCAGGTGTTAACGTGATACTGTCCTCGCCGCGTTGCTGTAGTGGTTTGAACAGGATCGTTAACGGACTCGATTAGCGTCACCCAATACCAGAGCACAGACGGTTAGTATAACCAGTCATATACTTCTTTCAGCTGTTCATGATAATGTGAACTACTATGAGACTAAGTGGACGGTAACACGATGAAAGATAATGGGACGTACGTTCGTTAATCGCCATGCTAGCAACTACTAATAGGCTTCACTCTTGTGCAATGAGGCGAAGACCGGGCTGTGTTGAACAGTGACTTGTGGCGTTCAAATTAGCGGCCGAGAAGTGATAGATGTACAGCCTTGCACCTGGAGTAAGCAGGATGGACATACCACATCCAACTGCTGTGCCCCAGCAACTCCAATTTGGCGGATTGGTCACTTTCTAGAATATCAGCCTCTCCACCACTGGTCCTCAAGTTCCTGTGGCACACCACTTCAGATTCAGTTCACAGCAGAGTACAGGAGACATCAATAACTGACGGCTATGAGTGACAAGTCGCAAGACGAGACGGAGGCAACGATGATTTTGTAAGGTGGAACTTGATCGCAATCTCTTGCAAATAAATCTTCTCGACTCGCTGACAACAGCAGCTGACCATCGAGTTCCATAATATCTGCTAATATGACGTGCGGGTGTTGTTGAAAGGGACGTGTTGTTCTTCTGAGCGTCTGGTAGAGGAAATTGTACTACGTTGAAAAGAAACGTCAAATAACGTGTACAGTGCTCATCTGCAATGAAAGATTGGGCGGACGGCAGTTTTCACGGCGTTATCCGTTCAGACGTGGAATGCGCCGCAGTGGTAGTGTTGAGATACACATTCTTGATGAATCCTGTGACCTTTCTTTGAGTATAATGAATGAACGGACAGAAGTCATAGGCATGGGAAGTGACTGCAGGAAAAGCCCGGTGACTTGTCACGCCGCTTATGGTTCTTCAGCACGTTAGGGCAACTTACAGCCGCATCCCTCACCACGAGGAAAGGTCCGAGGAATGATTCCTATCTTGAGGCGTCTGAAACGAGCCTTTCTTTTATACCCTGAAGAGTCAGAACCTCTGGGTTCTTTTCTGATCCCTCCGCAGCAGTTACGGTCTGAAGGTTCTTTATCGCCTTCAGGACGTGATACATTCCAATCCAACCCTCAAGAACAAACCCGCTCTCAGGGTTTCGGCATCAAGGAGGTATTTCTCCGTTAATCGAGTACACAATCAAATATCACATTCTATTGTCCACCGAGAGTCAACTACGTCTTTTACAGCATCGTGGCCATCCACGACTTGGACGGACATTGGGAGGCATCGTGGACAGCAGGCAATGGTACTCTCGATTTCTTACCCCAGCGTGTATCTTCCACTAGGTTTTTGACGTATGGTTATGATGCCTACACCCAGAGCGAGGCTGGATCGTTCACGCAAACATTGGATGGTCACGCTAAAGACGTTTTGAATATCTCAGCGTAAAACGTTCGCTGAGAGGTTCACTAACTATACTCTATATATGTAATAGTATATTCGAGAGGAGACTGAACACTTATGACCCTTATTGCGTCTTCTTGAGACAGAATGTCTCACCTTTTCATACAAGCGCTTACTTCTACAATACTAATACAAATCTCCGTTTCATCTTGGGACTTGTCACCCATAGCCGTCAGTTATTCATCCCTCGTACTCTGCTGAGCTCAATCTGAAGTGATGTGCCGAAAGAACTTGAGGACCAGTGGCGGAGAGGCCGATATTCTAGGAAACGACCCATACGCCAAATTGGCAGCTGTAAGATGTGGTATGTCCATCCTGCTCACTCCAGGTGCAAGGCTGTACATCTATCACTTCTCGGCCGCTAATTTGAACGCCACAAGTCACTGTTCAACACAGCCCGGTCTTCGCCTCATTGCACAAGTGTGAAGCCTATTGGTAGTTGTTAGCATGGCGATTAACAAACGTACGTCCCATTATCTATCGTCGTGGTAGCGTTCACTTAGTCTCATGGTGGTTCACACTATCATAGACAGCTGAAAGAAGGATATCACTGCTTATACTAATCGTCCGTGTCTGGTATTGGGTGACGCGAATCGAGTCCGTTAATGATCCTGCTCGAACCGCTCCAGCAATGCGGCGAGGACAGTATCAAGGTACCACCTGGATAAAGGGACATCTGCTACACGTGTCTCCGTGCGTATGGAAGATAGGTGGCGCTGGTCTTGCAAGTAGAATTCTGGCCGATTAAATATGAAGTTTCGCTGTAAACGATAGGCAAATAATACCGCGAAGTACCTTTGTGGAATCCCGCCCTTCTCCGCCAGACATAGTTACGACCTTTTTCGGATTCTGTTACCTTCCATCGTCGAATAAACAGCGTTATTAGATCAATGTTTCTTTGTCAATACCGCACCGCTCAGTATCATATCGGACGTTGTGGAAAATTGTTTGGAACCTCGTTTCTTTGCTGGCATACGCCGACAGACTAGAATTACAGTCGACAAAAGTCATGTACATGCCTGCTTCACTCTTGCTCCCACACCATGTACTCGCAAACGCCGCAAATACCATAGCAGGGGAAACACATTGTAAATGTACTATTCTTGCGGAGAAATGGGATGAACGCCGCCGACTTGACTTTTGATCACCTGCTGTTCATGTGTTGGTTCTTTTCATCGCTAATCATTGAACATACAGTTTATATCGGATACTCTAACTGAAATTTGTCGGGAGAGTCCATGAGATGTAAAGTGTTGCATCAGTGTCAGAATGCATTGTCTAGCCAGCACGCCAGTTGTGAGATACATAGCACCGTTGAAGGCGTTTGCGGCTGAATGCATGTGGAGATACTGTACCCTCATGCGCCCGTGAAAGTTACAGCGGAAATCATTCTGAGGTCGACGGGAGCGGCTCTTACCAATTACGTGCACATTATAGTATTATCCCAAACTGCTCTCTTTTTTTTGCAACGTACATCTCAATCCTTCCACTCCCACCCCTGCCATCCACCTAATCGCTAACGTCGCTCCTTGTAATGGGACATGTCCATTGTCCAATTGAGTGCGTTTTGTGAATTTTGATTGTCTACTGTCTACCATGACGAACCCCAATGTGAGTGAAGATACGATACAATCTCATCTCTGGGGGTCATTTTTTAACCGTAAAGTTTCGGTTAATATGACTTGCTCTTGAAGACGGTATGAAGATATTTGACAGGGACAGTATTGGACTGTAACAGCAGAACCATTGCCAATCAGTCCAATGAACTTGAGGTGGTATTCTAAGAGGATGGTGGTAATTATAGAGGCACTGGGGTTACTATTTCCCTCAAAATTATGAATTACTCCAACGACACATTGTCCGCCGCGAATACCATAGCAGGAAAAACAAATTGTAAGTGCGCGGTATTCACAAAGAAATATCGATTGACTAATGCTGTTTATTGGACGATGGAAAGTAACTGAATCCAAAGAAGGCCGAGGACAACAGCATTAAACGAGGTAGCAACAGCTAACTATGTCTTGCAGAGAAGGACGTGATTCCACAAAGGGACCGGAAGAAGGACACTGACAGACATGTGGTACACCTTTCAAATGCAATCCATACCTGTGGAGTTGCGGCAACTGACGGTATAGCTTGATGTCATGACCTCAAGCCCAACATGTAAGCGTGGATCCCTACATGTGGTAGAGGGGAGAAGGTTATGGCGGCGTGCTAATCATTCATGGACCCTTTCCAAGCACGTGGTCAGTGCGCTTGAAAAGAGACGGTTGTGGAAGCTTGGGGGATTGAGCAACTATGATCTGGCGTATCGGTCGCTTCCTAGAATATCGGCCTCCCCGCCACTTGTCCTCAAGTTCTATCGGCACACCACTTCACACATTGAGCTCACAGCAGAGTATGGGGGACGTGAATAACTGACGGCTATGGGTGATAAGTCGCAAGACGAGATGGAGGCAAAGATGATGTTATGCAATAACTTGCAAAAAAAATTTATCGGCCCGCTGCCAACAGCAGCTGACCATCGAATTCCATAATGTCTGCTAATAAAAGGTAAGCAGGTTGCTGAAGGGAACGCGTTGGTCTTCCGAGGGTCACGTAAAGGACATTGTACTACGTTGAAAAGAAACGTCAACTAACGACAGTGCTCAAGTGCAATGAAAGATTGGGCGTACCGCGAGATTTCACGGCTCTATCCGGTCAGATCTGGAATGCGCCGCAATAGTAGTGAGATACACATTCATGATGAATCCTGTGAACTTTCTTTGAGTACAATGAATGAACGGACAAAAGTCACAGGCGTGGGAAGTGACTGCGAAAAAAGCGAGGTGACATGTCACTCTTATCGTTCTTTCAGTCTGCACCGCCCGTTAGCGAAACTTATACTAGTATCCCTCACCACGAGCAAATTTCCAAAGAATGATTCCTATCTTTAGGCGTCTGAAACGAGCCTTTTTTTTGTACCCTGAAGAGTCAGAACCTCTGGGTTCTTTTCTGATCCCTCCGCAGCAGTTACGGTCTAAAGGTTCCTTATCGCCTTCAGTCGGACTAATACCTGATAAATTCCAATCCAACGCTGAAGAACAAACCCGCTCTCAGGGTTTCGGCATCAAGGAGCTTTCACCAGGTATTTCTCCGTTAATCGAGTAAGCGATCAAATATCACATTGTATTGTCCACCGAGGGTCAACTACGTCTTTTACAGCATCGTGGCCATCCATGGCTTGGATGGACATCGTGAGGCATCGTGGACAGCAGGCAATGGTAGGCTCTGGCTTCGCGATTTCTTACCCCAGGGTGTACCTTCCGCTAGGATTTTGACGTATGGTTATGATGCCTACACCCAGAGTGCGGCTGGATCGTCCACGCAGACATTGGATGGTCACGCAGAGAGCTTTCTTGCACGCTTGGCTTCTTTCAGACGAATTTCAGATACTACGGTTTGTACAATTCATATGTAGCGAATTTATGATTTCCTCATAGGAAGTACCTCAGAAACGGCCCATAATCTTCATTGCACACAGCCTTGGAGGGATTATTCTCAAACACGTAGGTTGATTTTTGTAATAGATGTCCGGCTATAATTAAATGTTGATGCCCTCAGGCTTTGATACAAGCCAGTCAGGCGCACAAAGGTCACCTGGTTGAACACAAATGGATAGCTTTGTCTACATATGGCATTTTATTCCTCGGCACACCACATCAAGGCACCCCTGCCATTACCAATCCTGCTAATGAATTGCTGAAACTTGCATCGTTATCGAGCAGAACTAATAATGTATTATTGAAGCACTTGATCTCCAACTCTGAGTGGTTGCAGCAGCAATTGTCTTCTTACAATGCAATAAGTGGAAATTTCTGTACCAAATTCTTTTATGAAACTTTGCCAACTGTTCTGCCTGATAAAAGTTTTCAAATTGTGAGTTTGTGTATATGCTCATGGCTGTGATAAACTTACATTGTCTTTCCAAGATTGTTTCTAAAGTATCTGCTGCAATCCTAGGTGCTGTTGATATGGAAGTGATAGGCATGTCTAAGGATCATAATGGGATGATCAAATTTGCATCTCCAAGTGATGATGACTTTATCTTTATATTGGCCACCATACAAGATCTGGGCAAGAAAGCCCCATCCTCAATCCAACTTTGGTGGACTAAGTTTGAGTATGCTGGTAAGAATATCTATTAAATATTTTGCATATTAATATCATTTTGCACAATAGAGGTGCAGTCAATGGGAATGACATATAGGGCCAAACTCTGCCCTAGTCCAAGGTTCTTGGGACAAGAGGAACATCTTGCAATACTGAGGAAATTCTTTGTCCCTCATAATCCTCAACCATGGAGGCACTTTCTTTTATATGGAATGGCAGGGGTTGGGAAAACTCAGATATGTTTGAAATTCATTGAAGAGGTGCTGACCAAAGACTAGTAAGTAACATGCCCCTTCAATGAGTCTGTTCTATAGATTTTAATCAATCAACCAGTAACTATTGGAGAATTATCTGGATTGATGCTACAGACACAGTGACCTTACAAAATAGTTTTGCTAGTGTTGCTGATGATTCTGAAGTTAGAGCACAAGGTGTTGAAAGATCCAGTGATGCAGTTCTGGAATGGTTGTCTCATAATAGAAGGAAGTGGCTTCTTATATTTGATAATGCTGATGGGATGGATGATGAAATCCTTCAATATTTAGGCAAAATCAGGTTGATTCATGTCCTGATTACAAGCCGGAGTCCTGTTCTTATGGCCTATGTACCATCATCCATTGAAATTCTACCAATGGATCAAGACAGTGCTATTTCTTTATTTGAAACTGCAGCAAGGCTTCCAAAGCATTCTGATATTACAATGATTACAATATCACAACACATTGTAGAAACTCTGGGCTCTTTACCCCTTGCTGTGGATGTTGCTGGAGCAACAATATTTGCAGGATTGTGCACACTTGATGATTATTTGAAAATGTACCAAATACAAACAGCAAAATTGCTGGATGCTGACCATCCTTCTCTGAAGGGAGCATCAAGGTATAACCACACTGTATATAGTGCATTGAATATCTCATTTAATCTCATTGAAACATCTGTTGCCTGTCCTGAAACTGCACAGAATGCCCTATTCATTCTCAGAGTGTTAGGTTTCTTTCATCACCAAAATATTATGGAAAAAATATTCAAACAAGCTGCAGAGTCAGCTCCACCAGACATATATGATGAACAACTGCAAACTACAAGATCTGATCTTCCCACTCATTTACTTAAATGCAATGAGAATGGAGAATGGATGAATATGAAATTTAGACAGGCAATGCAAGTATTATGTGATTATTCCTTGCTATCCAAAAGTGATGATATATATAGGTCTCTTTCCTGGACAATGCATCCTGTGATTCATGCATGGAGCAGAGACAGAGCCTTGAGGAGTAATAATTCTCTTTACATATGCACAGCAAGAGCCCTCTTAGTAGGGGCTATCACAACTGGAGATACAATGGAGGATATTATGGGGCGACGGAATCTTTTACTCCACATTCAGGCATTTAGAAGCAGAAGTTGTGGTGGGAAGGATCTGAAAGTCTATTATGATGATATGTTTAGCAATTTTTCACTGATATTGAGAGAATTTGGCTACTGGGACATTGCAAATAACATGGGGAAAGTGTTATTGAGGCAAAGAGGCAGTGTCCTGGGTGCAAAACATCCTGGCACAATTCTGGCCAAGGCCAATTTGGCAAGCACCTACAGTGATCTGGGAAGGCCCAAGGAGGCAGAGGTGCTTGAGCTTCAGGTGTTGGAAGTCCGACAGCTCATACTAGGTCCAGAGCACCCTAGCACCATTATGGCCAAGGCCAATTTGGCAAGCACCTACAGTGATCTGGGAAGGCCCAAGGAGGCAGAGGTGCTTGAGCTTCAGGTGTTGGAAGCCCGACAGCTCATACTAGGTCCAGAGCATCCTAGCACCATTCTGGCCAAGGCCAATTTGGCAAGCACCTACAGAGATCTGGGAAGGCACAAGGAGGCAGAGGTGTTTAAGCTTCAGGTGTTGGAAGCCCGACAGCTCATACTAGGTCCAGAGCACCCTGACACCATTCTGGCCAAGGCCAATTTGGCAAGCACCTACAGAGATCTGGGAAGGCCCAAGGAGGCAGAGGTGCTTCAGCTTCAGGTGTTGGAAGCCCAACAGCTCATACTAGGCCCAGAGCACCCTGACACCATTCTGGCCAAGGCCAATTTGGCAAGGACATACAGTGATCTGGGAAGGCCCAAGGAGGCAGAGGTGCTTGAGCTTCAGGTGTTGGAAGCCCGACAGCTCATACTAGGTCCAGAGCACCCTAGCACCATTCTGGCCAAGGCCAATTTGGCAGGCACCTACAGAGATCTGGGAAGGCCCAAGGAGGCAGAGGTGCTTGAGCTTCAGGTGTTGGAAGCCCAACAGCTCATACTAGGTCCAGAGCACCCTCACACCATTCTGGCCAAGGCCAATTTGGCAAGGACATACAGTGATCTGGGAAGGACCAAGGAGGCAGAGGTGCTTGAGCTTCAGGTGTTGGAAGCCCGACAGCTCATACTAGGTCCAGAGCACCCTGACACCATTCTGGCCAAGGCCAATTTGGCAAGGACATACAGTGATCTGGGAAGGCCCAAGGAGGCAGAGGTGCTTGAGCTTCAGGTATTGGAAGCCCAACAGCTCATACTAGGTCCAGATCACCCTGACACCATTTTGGCCAAGGCCAATTTGGCAAGGACATACAGTGATCTGGGAAGGCCCAAGGAGGCAGAGGTGCTTGAGCTTCAGGTGTTGGAAGCCCAACAGCTCATACTAGGTCCAGAGCACCCTAGCACCATTATGGCCAAGGGCAATTTGGCAAGCACCTACAGTGATCTGGGAAGGCCCAAGGAGGCAGAGGTGCTTGAGCTTCAGGTGTTGGAAGTCCGACAGCTCATACTAGGTCCAGAGCACCCTAGCACCATTATGGCCAAGGCCAATTTGGCAAGCACCTACAGTGATCTGGGAAGGCCCAAGGAGGCAGAGGTGCTTGAGCTTCAGGTGTTGGAAGCCCGACAGCTCATACTAGGTCCAGAGCATCCTAGCACCATTCTGGCCAAGGCCAATTTGGCAAGCACCTACAGAGATCTGGGAAGGCACAAGGAGGCAGAGGTGTTTAAGCTTCAGGTGTTGGAAGCCCGACAGCTCATACTAGGTCCAGAGCACCCTCACACCATTCTGGCCAAGGCCAATTTGGCAAGGACATACAGTGATCTGGGAAGGCCCAAGGAGGCAGAGGTGCTTGAGCTTCAGGTATTGGAAGCCCAACAGCTCATACTAGGTCCAGATCACCCTGACACCATTTTGGCCAAGGCCAATTTGGCAAGGACATACAGTGATCTGGGAAGGCCCAAGGAGGCAGAGGTGCTTGAGCTTCAGGTGTTGGAAGCCCAACAGCTCATACTAGGTCCAGAGCACCCTAGCACCATTCTGGCCAAGGCCAATTTGGCAAGCACCTACAGAGATCTGGGAAGGCCCAAGGAGGCAGAGGTGCTTCAGCTTCAGGTGTTGGAAGCCCAACAGCTCATACTAGGCCCCGAGCACCCTGACACCATTCTGGCCAAAGCCAATTTGGCAAGGACATACAGTGATCTGGGAAGGCCCAAGGAGGCAGAGGTGCTTGAGCTTCAGGTGTTGGAAGCCCGACAGCTCATACTAGGTCCAGAGCACCCTCACACCATTCTGGCCAAGGCCAATTTGGCAAGGACATACAGTGATCTGGGAAGGCCCAAGGAGGCAGAGGTGCTTGAGCTTCAGGTATTGGAAGCCCAACAGCTCATACTAGGTCCAGATCACCCTGACACCATTTTGGCCAAGGCCAATTTGGCAAGGACCTACAGAGATCTGGGAAGGCCCAAGGAGGCAGAGGTGCTTGAGCTTCAGGTGTTGGAAGCCCAACAGCTCCTAGGGGGAGAGTGTTAAGGACTGTGCAGGCTCACAGAGGGCTTCTGGACACCCTGCAGATAATCTGGTAGGTCCTGCCCTCAGCCTATAGGCTGTGCCCTTGTGAGATCTTGATGTCCAATTTCAAACAGGTGGATGGAAATCCCAAGGAGTCCAAGAGTAGTCGATAGGTTGAGGGGCCGAACAGTTGATAGGTGATAGGTTGGGTGGTGTGAAGGGTATGCTTCTACCACAGTTTCATTGTGGTAAAACACTTCTTTTATTTTATTTATATTTTACACATTTTATTCATATTTTTTTATCCTTTATATTCTTCCAATATTGCACCATTTCATTAGTTCGAAGCTCTGTGTATACTTGTGGGTGCACTTGGCACCTAACAAACAGACATACTTTTACCCAAGCACCACCACTCGTAAGACACAAACTAGGTCTACAGTGAGCAGTGATTAGGGTAACGTGTCAGCTACCACATAGGTAGCATTATCTGAGCTAGCGAACACTTCTGGCCCTGAACTATAACAGTCGAGGCCTCCACTTGAATCATCCTTCCTCCCATTCTACTCATTTCTTTGTATATAGAACAGTCAGAACTTCCATCACTCTTCACAGGTGGTGAGTTGGAAAACCCGTGGGCTCTGATGAGGCTGATAGTGTGTGTTTCAAGGATGAGGAAAGGGTGGAATATACAAGCTATGTTACTGGAGAGAATCTTAGTTGATTTTCTGACTGGATTGTATGTACAACATTGGCTAGACTATATAGACTGTGGAATGTATGCAATACCAAATCTGGTAATAATTAAGATCAAAATGAGTAATCATGAAACAATGCTAGTAAACAACAAACTTGGTGTTAGGGGTGGAATGGAACAGAGGAGAGTCAGAAACATGACATGTCATTTGACCATAACGGGAGTGGAGCTCAGTTAGAGAGCTGACAGGTTGTCTGGGTGGAGTCTGGTGGTTGGTGTGTGGGATGAAGTCAGGGATTGACAGGTGTGATGTGCATGGGTCCTGGTGGGCACTCCAGTTGACTGTACTTTAGGTACTAGATGGCAAGTCAGGTGCATATAGTGTGAGGTCTGGAGGCCAGTGGGTTTTCCGGTCTGTAAACTGATAGGTATAGAGGGTCAGGTGCATGTAGGATGGAGGATAGTCACAATTCATTGAATATACAAAATTTTATGAAAAACTCCTCATATTTTTAAGTGAGACTACTTCCTCTGGCTATGACTACATGTTTTAGGGGTTTATATTTCATTACCCCAAAATTTGATCTTTAAGACTTGTATGCTCTTTTAAAATATGCACAAATGTCATGGTTATACAAGATTATCTGGGTTGTTACCTAATCTTTGGGATAAAATGCATTCTCTAGTATCTCCATGACTTTTAAAATGTCCACAAATATTATAGTTAACCAAAATTACTCGGGTTGTTACCTAATCTTTGGGATGAGATGCATTCTCTTGTATATTATGCAAACTTTCAAATATAGTTCATATAATTTAAATTTATTTGGTTTAGAAAGTTAACCAGAACTATCTGGCCAACCAATCCATGTTGTGGAATTTATCCCCAAAAGGATAATCTATATATGTTTGTTTGACTAACTTTTGTCAGATACAAGATAAATATTAATATTTCCTTATTCTCCAGAATGTCATCTGATAGACTGAATTTGCTTAAATATTAATTTTACAACAAAAATATAAATATATATACTTTAGCGGATAAATAACTTTTAAAGTTTTGGGTTATCCTCCAAGGGTCTGGAGCCTGGCAGGTTTCTGGTCCTAACACAGAGCACCTTAGCACCATTCTGGCCAAGGCCAATTTGGCAAGGACCTACAGAGATCTGGGAAGGCCCAACTTGGGGAGGCAGAGGCACTTGAGCTTCAAGTGTTGGAAGCCCAACAGCTCATGCTAGGTCCAGAGGACTCTGACACCATTCTGGCCAAGAGCAATTTGGCAAGCACTTACAGTGATCTGGAAAGGCCCAAGGAGGCAGAGGTGCTTAAGCTTGAGGTGTTGGAAGCCTGACAGCTCATACAAGATCCAGAGTGTGAGAGGTACGGCGAAATATACTCAGGAAATAGAGTCTGGATGAGCTCATACTATATTTCCTTTATTATTTCTACTCTCTCTATTTTATTATACACTTATAATTAGTTCGACGACCTATGTATGCGGTACATCAACTCTTGTGGGCGCATACACGCCAGATGTATGTATTCTAGTGCCCGTAGTTAAAACTCAGACACTTTTTACCCCACAACCATGACTTACCCAGACACCCAGTTAGTGTCCTGTAAGTTGTGATTGGGGTATCATCTCGACCGTCATAGATGGGCTTCAACTATCTACACAATCAGAGTTTCGAACTGTGCCAGTCAAAACTCCACCTATATCTCAATCTGCACGGACCACATCCACGCTACTCTATTATTCGACTCTCGTTATTCTTTTCTACACTCAAGCAGTCATTTGGAATCACACCTAACAGTCGATTCCCTTTATTCATTTTAGCTATCTACTCTACCTTAGCTAGTTACTTCACTCAGATGTATTGAACTGAATAGTCAATACTCGTTCAGTGCATATTAGACTTAGACAGTCAATATAACTATGTATCATACCTAAACGGTCGATATTCTTCATATATAGAATGGTTAGAACTTCCACCACTCTTCACACAGAGCACCCTGACACCATTCTGGCTGAGGCTAATTTGGCAAGGACCTACAGTGATCTGGGAAGGCCCAAGGAGTGTGAGGAGTATGCTTTTACCACAGTTTCATTGTGGTAAAACACTCCTTTTATTTTATTTATATTTTACATATTCTATTCATATTTTTCTATCTTTCATATTCTTTGAATATTGCATATTTCATTGGTTCGAAGCATTGTGTATACTTGTGGGTGCACTCAGCACCAATTAGAACTCAGACACACTTTTACCCAAGAACCACCACTCATAAGACATAAACTAGGTCTACTACGAGCGGTGATCAGGGTAACATGTCAGCTACTACATAGGTAGCAATATCTGAACTATCTAACACTTCTGGCCTCGAACTGTAACAGTCAAGGCCTCCACCCGAATCATCCTTCTCGAATCATCCATCTTCCCATTCTACTCATTTCTTCGTATATAGAACAGTCAGAACTTATACCACTCTTCACAAGGAGGCAGAGGTGCTTAAGTTTCAGGTATTGGAAGCCTGACAGCTCATACTAGGTCCAGAGCACCCTGACACCATTCTGGCGAAGTGTTAAGAGTTGTTCATAGAGCTTATCAGAGGGTTTCTAGAGAAACCTGTGGGAAATCTGGTAGGACTTGGCTTCAGCTTATAGGCTGCGCCCTCGTGAGATCGTCTTGTCCAATTTCAGACAGGTGGACAGGAATCCCAGGGAGTCTGGGAGGGGTTTGTGGGTTGAGAGGTCAGGGAGTCGACTGTGGGAATCCCATGGAAGTCAAGGGGTCAGGCAGAGATGAGTCAAGGGTCGAGATAGATAGGTTGGAGGTCAAGTGATAGATGGGTCAGAGCCCGTGGTGTTAGAATTTGCAGGTTCATAATACACTTGACTCAGTTTGGGTACAAAGAACATGTCGCAAACGTATGAAGTGTAGAGTACAAGTACCTAGTTTAAGTACCTACTACCAGTAATACTATACCCAGTTACCCATCAATCACATGCTAGATTGTTTGCAAACCCAAAAAATCTAATACTCCTTCTCAAACAATGTAGTTTTCATACAGAAAAACTCACACTAAATGACTAAGAGAACATGCTCAGTATCTGTACACTCCTTATTTTCATCTGTTGCTATGGCTGGGTATTAGATAATGGTTTCTGATTACCTCGCAGTGATGCAGATGAACAATCTGTAGCATAATGTCCCCTACTGTTACGACCGTGTCGCAACCCTATCGGCCCCGAGGTTATCACCACTTGTCAACGTTTCAAGTCATCCTCTCGGAAACCATCGGCCCCGAAGCTGACGAATGTTTCGCGAAGATCAAACTCCATTTACGCCCACGTCAAATAACTCGTATTGTCTGGTCAAAACTTTGATACGTCCCCTTTCTTATGTTGATCCGTTCAATCTTATGTTTCGCATATGTCTATCTATATTTGTAGTCCTCGAACCATTTCCTTTTATCGTAATCCCGCTCTCGGTTATCATCGGCCTCCGAACTAATCATAAACTTCCCGTTCCTAGTCAAGCTTATTGTTAATACCGTGTTCCGCCCTTCTCCCCATTAGTATTTTCCAGACGCCTGTTACTTGTATATGAACCCGCTGTAATTGTAGTTACTAGACAATCAGAATATCGACTCAGAATACCCTCATACACCTGTATCAGTCTCATACTAAGACTTCCCCCATCCGCCTTCGCGTGCGCTCGCCCACTCCCGGCCCGACCCCTTGGCCCGACGCCCGACTTGTCCTTCGATTCCGATCGGTATCACGCCGAAAGGTACTCACTAGGACTAGTCTTCGCCCGCCCGAAATTTAAGGACATCCTGCGGATATTTGCGAGGGCGCAGCCCATAAGCTGAAGCCAAGTCCTTCCGATCGGTCCCTGTCGGCCACCGACATTAGTCAGTTTCCAGTTCTTAACACCTACTGCCGCAGTTAAAACATGTGATTTTGGATGTGGGCCATTTGCCTTTGCTGTGGATGGGGAGCGCAGTCTCTTGGTCAGGGCGAATTTCAGTGGATGGTTCTTGGCACACCTCCTTGTTCATGAGATGGGTGATGACACTGTCAAGTGTCAATTGGTCAGGAGGGATAGAGTCGAGGGTAACAATGAATGTGGAGTAGGTGTCAGGAAGGCCAGCCGAAAGTGAAGGATAATGTCATTTTCGAGAACATCTATACCTGCGTCAGTCAATCTGTAGGCGGCATTTTTGACTTCTGATATCCAGGAGTTCATTGTCTGATCATTGCGCTTCTGCATATAAAGAAAACAATGGTGAAGGGCAAGACAGGTAGTGAAACTGTGGGCCCAATGGACTTGTTTCAAACTTTCCCAAATAATCTTTGGATCTTCATGATGTGTATGGGGAAACTGACATTTCGACGTGGAGGATAATCTTGGCATGGGCGAGTTTCTGCTTCGTCACAAAGGCACGGACTGGCTTTGAGTTTGCAGAACCAGGTGGACGGGTCATGTCACCACTAAGGTAGGCATCACTTTAGTTTGGCACCTGTTTATGTAAGCAAAAAAGTGACCTACTCGCACTCCTTTCTGTGCTTCCACAACATAGATAATTTGTAATTAAAGCCTAGGGAAGTGGAGTTGGGATCCATTCCTCCAGTTCTCAGGTTTAAAACTTGAAAAATAATTCACCCTTGCCAAGTAGTAGGACTTACAAATTTTAACTTTTTTTTGAGTCTCTGAATGCTTAAAAACTCGTTTCCATGTGATTCTGAGATTTTCAAAAATTTGCAAGTGTCAGTATTGGCCACTTACATAATCATCACATGATATATTGGGCAGCCTTGTTTTAAGGGCCTAAAATTGGGAAAGAAAACTGTATTAAATTCAAATATATTGTACTTATCTTACTTATATAAAAATTCTCCTAAGAAAAAGAGGGTATAGCTGCATATGTACTTGTGCAGTAAGCTGTGCACTTGATCACAGGCCACATTACATAAGCAGCACAGTGGCAAACGCCCGGTTGCACAGTTCTACTACCATGCCTCAGAAGTCTAAAGCTGCACAATCTCGCATCAAAAACCTTGGATCAACAAAAGATACCATGGCCATCATATATTACCTCCAATCATGCTTGCACAAGTATGGCAAGCTCAAATTATTATGCCTGTACCATTATAGTGACTCCAATTCATTTTTTGACTTCATAATAAATTTTTCAAAAATTTGATTCGCAAATTTGGCTGCTCTTGGCGCTTAGTAATATGATTACATAATGTGCTGAACTAAAGTGATGCCTACCTTAACAACATCCCACAGGTTCTTGTCAGTGAGTAGTGCTTCCATCAGATAAGCCCAGTCAGTGTAGTTGCAATCGTCGAGTTTTGGAATTAACAGTTCTGGCATGTTTCGGTGTCTTCAGTTCAGGTTCGGGTTTGGCACATGCTGTTCGATGGGGTGTGGCTAACAGTTCGGTTCAGTGTGCAACACTTTTCAACAAGGCGTCCACAGGTTCGGGTTTGGGTTCGGCGTGCAACGCTTTTCAATGAGGCATCCATGGGTTCAGGTTTGGGGTCAGTGTGCAATGCTTTTCAACAAGGTGTCCACAATTCAGGTTTGGGTTCAGTGTGCAACTGTCACAACTGTCACAAGTCACATATTGTCACAAATATTCAAAGGTAACTTTCGACAACTCTTCGACTCAACAAACCCGAATATTATTCAACACCATTGAATATCTTTCGACATGTCTTATTTCGACGTCATGTATGATTTCATCATTAGTTCATAACATAGTCATAACAATACAAAGAAAAGCATAAAAGGGCTACAAAAGGAGCGAGGGAAGTCAGTCAAAATATCTGTAAATTAGTGATACTAGTAATCTATCTTGTCGTAACTTCTTCGACAAATACCTCCGTGAGTTCTCGCGACTGGTAATAGCCTCTTACTTCATCGACAGGGTGAATATATACTTCGTTGAATGAGGCTTTCGAGTTCAATCAGTAGAATATTATTCAACTTTATTGAAGAATAATTGATTCGTGACAGCGACACTTTTCAACAGGGTGTCCACAGGTTTGGGTTCAGTACAACACACGCTTTTCAATGAGGCATGGTGGCATATCAGTTCAGGTCAGGTCAACTTCATAGTGTGAGTGTCTGCAACGATAAAGTGAGCGGCTAGTCAAAGCTGTGCAAGTCTAGTGGTTTCAGCCCCACTGGGCATTGCTTGATAATGCCCTTCAAGCTAGGTTATACATTTGTGTTAGAATTTGTGGGTTTGTAATATGCTTGACTCAGTTTGGGTACACAGAACACGTTGCAAACATATGAAGTGTAGAGTATAAGTACCTAGTTTAAGTACCTACTATTGGTAATACTATACCCAGTTATCCATCAATCACATGCTACATTGTTTGCAAACCCAAAAAATCTAATATGTGGGCCCCAACAAGGTAAAGTGGTGTGTTTCAAAGAGGAGATTAGAGCAGAAAATGTACTTGTGATTACTGGGGAGAACCTAAGCTGATTTTCTGACTGGATTGTATGTACAACATCTGCCAGACTATATAGACCATGGAATGTATAACATACCAAATCCAGTAATAATGAAAACTAAACTAGCAAACATGAAATAAGATAAGTAAACACCAAATTTGGTGTTAGGAACAGAACAGAGTGGAGTGGAGTCTGAATTGTGACAGGTCATTAAACCATAATGGGAATGGGGCAGGAGTGGAGTCTGAAATGTGACAGGTCATTTAACCATAATGGGAACAGGGCTCAGTTAGAGAGCTGTTGGGTTTTCTGAATGGGGTCCGGTGACTGGTGTGTGGGACAGGGTCAGAGATAGACAGGAGCAGGTTCTGGTGGGTATTCCAGTGACTGATACATGAAGTAATGAAGGTTGAGCATGGACAAGTCTGACATCTGGAGTCCAGTGGGTATTCTGGTAAATTGATAATTGGTGCATGTAGGGTGTGGGTGCATATAAGTTAGTGCCTGGAGTCTGGCAGGATTTCTGGTCATAATATGAAGGCCAATTTGGCAAGGACTTATAGTGATCTGGGAAGGCCCAAGGAGGCAGAAGTGCTTGAGCTTGATATGTTGGAAGCCCAACAGCTCATACAAGGTTCAGAGCACTCTGACACCATTCTGGCCAAGGGCAACCACAAAAGCCCGATTGGCCAATACGGCCATGACCTCACAACTGGCTAAGCCGGCTGCCAAGTCAAAAAAGATTAAGCAACTCTCTGGATTCCATGCAGTGGGAGAGTTGCATTGAATCTCCCCGCACACCGGAAAATTGTCATCTTAATGCATCCGCCCTGTATGATCCTAATTCCTTGTTTATAAATCTTACTTCAGAACCCCTCAGGAGTCTCACCTTTTGAGCTCTCATAGATTCAGGTTCAACCCATTGTTTTATAGATATGAGTTTTTCCTGAAAAAATCAGTTAAAAACCTATGCAATAGATCCAATTCCACTCCGACTCTTTGATGGTATCTCAAACTCCGTAATCTCACAAGCCTGCGAACTCCGACTTCAGTTCCCATGTGGAACCTTTTAGACAGTTATGTTTTTTGTAACACAGTTGGACCCGAGCTGCTCCGTGGTTCTAGGACATAACTGGCTCACCTGCTACAATCCATTGATTGATTGGGTATTGGGCAGTATCCATTTCCAAACCCCGTCGGCACCTGATACGACTGGTCCATTTCTGCCTGTTTCGGCAAATATGGTCTCTATGGCACCTCCGGCCCCTGTGGCAAATCTGAGCTCTCCGCCACCCATCTCTCTAATAAACGCTGCAGCTTTTATGAGAGCCATCAAGTTGGACGGCTCCCAAGCATTTACAGTCAATCTTAAAGTTGACAAAGTCACCGGTCGCTTTGCATCCCTGGTGACCGAACTGATCACAGATTTGGAAGGTGTTCCAGAAAAATACCATGAATTTGCAGATGTCTTCAGTAAACAAAAAGCTGATTGGCTTGCCCCTCACAGGCCTTATGATTTGAAAATTGATATTGAAGAAGGTTCACATCTGCCCCTAGGCCCAGTTTATCCTCTCTCGCAGTCCGAGTTATTGGCTATCCAAGATTTCTTGGATGAACATTTGGCTATAGGATTTATCCGACCCTCCAAGTCTCCTTATGGAGCCCCTGTCCTATTCGTTTGGAAAAAAGACGGTTCCCTTTGGCTTTGCATTGACTTTCGAGGACTAGATGCGATCACTCGAAAAGATAAGTACCCGTTACCACTAATCTCCAATTTACTCGATGCCCCTTGGAAGGCCCGAATCTATACAAAGATAGACCTCAAGCACGCCTATCATTTGGTTCAGATCACTGAAGGCGACAAATGGAAAACGGCTTTTCGCACTCGCTATGGCTCCTTCGAATGGTTAGTGATGCCCTTCGGCCTCACCAATGCTCCGTCGGTCTTTCAATGTTTTATCAACAACGTCTTTTCCGACCTCCTCGACGTCTTTGTCATTGTGTACTTAAATGACATCCTCATATTCTCTGAAGATCCTACACTTCATGATGAACACATTCGTGAAGTCCTCTGAAAACTCCGAAAACATGGTCATTTCGCAAATGGTAAAAAATGTTCTTTTGACGTCGACACAGTTGAATATTTAGGTTTCATGATGGGGCCCGATGGTCTCTGCATGGACAACTCCAAAATTCAAGTCATTCAAGATTGGCTGGAACCCCGAAAGGTTAAAGATATTCAATCCTTTTTAGGCTTTGCCAATTTTTATCGTCATTTCATTCACAACTACTCAAAAATTACCGTTCTGCTCACTCATCTTACTCGTAAAGATGCCCCGTGGATTTTCTCTGAAGAATGCCAAACAGCATTCCGAGAATTGAAAAGTGCATTTACATCTGCCCCTATTTTGTCGCACTGGAAGCCCAACATTCAACTCATTGTGGAAACTGATGCCTCAGATTATGTATGCACTTGCTGCAATATTGTCCATTTTGGATACTGATGGTGAAATACACCCAGTAGCCTTTTTGTCTCGCACATTTTCGGCACCTGAACTCAACTACAATGTTCACGATAAAGAACTACTTGTGATATTCGAAGCTTTCAAAACATGGTGACATTATTTGGAGGGATTGGCTCACCCGATAGATGTTATTACCGACCACAAAAATTTAGTTTACTTTTCAACCACAAAACCCCTCACCCGTCGGCAAGCCCGATGGTCTGAATTCCTCTCCGCTTTCAATATGGTAATCTGTTTCCATCCCAGCTGCCTTGGTGGAAAACCCGACGCTATGACTAGACAATGGGATGTCTATCCTAAAGAGGAGGGTAGCGACTACACCACAGTTAATCTGCATAATTTCAAGCCTATGTTTTCATGGAACAACTGTCCACATCTATTCGAGCCACTTACCTCATTCATCCAGTCTTGCGAAGTGTTATCCTTATGGATGCCGAAAAATTACATCAAGATATACTATCAGCAATTCCATTAGACCCAGTGTGAAGAGTAGTGGAAGTTCTAACCGTTCTATATACAAAGAATATCGACCGTTTAGGTACGACACTAAGATGTATTGACTGTCGAAGTCTAATACAGAATGAACGTGTATTGACTACTCAGTTCAATACGGTAGAAGGAAGTAGCTATCTAGAATAAGGTAGAGAGCTAAAACAAATAAGTAGAATTGACTGTCTAGTGCGATTCTGAATGACTGCTCGAGAGTAGAGTAGAGTACTAGAGAGTTGAATAATAGAGTAGTGTAAATGTGGTCCATGCGAGTTGCGATAAGGATTGAGTTTCAACTGGTACAGTTCGAAACTCTGATAGAGTAGATAGCTAAAGCCCATCTGTGACAGTCGAGACGATACACCAATCACAACTTACAGGACACTAATGGGTGTCTGGGTAAGTCGTGGTTGCGGTGTAAAAAGTGTCTGAGTTCTAAACTACAGGCGCTAGAATACATAAGTCTGGTGTGTGTGCGCCCACAAGAGTCGATGTACCACATACATAGGTCGTCGAACTAATTATAGATATAATAAAAGAGAGAAAATAGAAATAATAAAGGAAATATAGTAAGAGCTCATCCGACTATATTTCCTGAGTGTATTTCACCATACCTCTCATACCCAGTCACCAAAGCACACCTCGATAATCCGTCCGACCCCAATCAACCCCGATGGTCACTTGACTCACAAGGTTTCATTAGACTTGACAACCACATCTATGTACCGGATTCTGATACCCTTCAGCTGCAAATCCTACAGCATAAGCATGACCACCCGATCTCGGGACACTTCAGCCTCAATAAGACCCTCTTCATTAGAAGAGAATATACATGGCCCAGCATCCGAGATTTTGTTAAGCACTATTGCAAATCTTGTACAACGTGTTTACACTCTAAATCATAGTGACACAAACCATATGGCCTACTCAAACAATTACTGATACCAGAAAAACCCTGGAACCCGATTTCTATGGATTTCATCGAGCACCTACTGGCATCTGAAGGTCATGCAGCAATCCTAGTTGTTGTGGATAGGCTCATGAAGCAAAGTATTTTCATTCCAACATATGACATGATAACATCTGTACAGTTAGCCGAATTATTCATCACCCACGTATTCTCCAAGCACAGCATTCTGTTGCATGTCACATCCGATCGCAGATCCGAGTTTGTCTCTCACTTTTTTAGGTCACTCGGAAAAGCACTAGACATAAAGTTATACTTCACTTCGGGCTATCACCCTGAAAGTGACGGTCAAACCGAACACATGAATCAAACTTTGGAACAATACATTCATGTCTATTGTAACTATCAACAAGACAATTGGAAATCACTACCACCGCTAGCCAAATTTGCATATAACAATGCACTGAACGCCACTACTGGCATTTTGCCTTTCTTCGCAAACAAGGCTACAACCCCAATATCATAATCCACCCAGAATGCAATCTCACATCCACCCGTGCTCAAGACTTCATTACAAACCTTGATGAGCTCAAGAACTTCGTAAAACTATCGCAATGGCCCAAAGAACGATACCAACGGTCTGTAGATAAGAATCGACTTCCGCCTCCTGATTTCAAGATTGGAGACTGAGTATTCGTTAAAGCCGAGTTTTTCCAAACTACTAGACCCTCTAAGAAGCTCTCTGAAAAATATTTAGGTCCTTTTGAAGTTATAGCACAAGCCGGCACACTTTCATGGATGCTTCAGCTTCCCGACAACATGCGTGCAGTGTACCTGGTATTTCATATGTCTATGTTAGAACCAAGTGTTGCTAACAATATACTGGATTGCATACAACCACCTCCACCTGTGATCATTGATGGAGAACCTGAATTCAAGATATCAGAGATCCTAGACTCAAAAATCGACAATCACCGACACTCATGCAAATTACTTTACTTAGTTAAATGGGCTGGCTATGAAGGTACAGATGAAGAAACTTCATGGATCCTAGCTACAGAGCTCAGCAATGCCTCAGAAATCATTTTAGGGTTTCACCAAGCCTATCCGAATACACCTGGTCCTCTAAATTCTTTATAAGTCTTTCATGGGGTAACCCAACCTTTTTTCCGACTATGCCTTAAGTCCTTTTCATGCTTTGTTTGTTTGTTTTAAAATCATTATATTTTCCATTATCTAAAGGTCTCCTCTACCACCTCCCCTTCTTCTCCCGCCTCTGAACCCTCCCCCTCACCGACGGCCACCGATACCTCTTCGCCGACCTTTTCTGATACCCCAACACCAGGCCCAACTCTGTTGCAACTCGACACCTCTAAATACTGCTCAAGTTGCCCTCCAAGGGACTCTATAATGCTGGTTTGTTTCTCCAGCCCGATGCCCAAAAGTCGCAACTGCTCGGTCATTAGACCTTGTTGTCACAGTGTCTCGAATCGGAAACGAGTCATCTCTGAAAAATAGGTGCACATGAGGCAGTTTTGCTCCTCTAGCGCATCGGCCTGCCATTCTTGGTAGGACCCATTTCCATTGGCATCTGGGAAAATGCATCCGAGTTTTTGGTTGGCGCACTCTTGACAGGTGTGGCCCTGACCACTTGCCTGAGGATGGCAAGTCCGACCCCATTTGGTGCACCGGTTGCACTTGGGGTCATTTTCGGGCCCCACTTTGGGGGCTTGTTTTTGTTTCTATAATCAAAAAAATTAGAGAACTTTTAAATTAGGTATCCGAACCCACCTTGGGGCTCAATGGCCCTGGTGCATCCTCCTCGTCCTCCTCTTCCTCTTCATCATCAGACTCTGAAGGTGTCGCGGCCTTGCACTGAAAAAAAATCATCAAAAAAAACTCACAAAAAGACAGAAACCAACTTACTTTCCCCTCTCATTTTCGTTTTGCCACCTCCTCTCACGCCCGATCGGCTTCTCACTGCTTCTTCTTTGCAAGCACAGCATCCCAGTGCTTGCACGCAGCCTCTTCCACTGCCAGTTTCTATTCCTTGGCCTCTATGGCTGCCAGCTCCTCCTTCTCCTTCCATTCCTCCTCCTCGGGCACTTTCCTCTTCTCCTCCAGCAACCATCGATGTTCTTGCGCACTAGATGGTCCACTCGGGACTGACATGGGAGCAACAGTTAACTGAACTGGGAATGGCTTCGACCCCGAACCAATGGTCATGGTGGTCGAGGGAAGTGAAGTGAAAAATCAAGTGCCAGAACCCCTCAAATTTTTATATGTAAATCTTTACCAAGTCACATGACGTTTTGACACACCAACTGTACCTGACAAGTTTTATGTACAGAATCTAGATTTTCGGCCTCCTTGGGATTTCGGCCAAATGGGGGGATACTGTTACAACCGTGTCACAACCCAACAGTCCCCAAGGTTATCGCCTCCTATCAACAATTCAAGTCATAGTTCAAGTCCTCACATCAGAAACCGTCGGGTTCCCGACACTGATGTATGCCTTCACAGTGATCAAGCTCCATTTATGCCCCTATCAAAATATACTTGTACTATCTGGTTAAACTCTGATACGTCCCTTTATTATGATGATCCGTTCTACTCTATGTTTCACATATGTCTATATATACTTGTAACCCTCAGACTATTTCCTTTTCTCATAATTCTGCTCTCAGTTATCTCATGGCCTCTGAACTAATTGTAACCTTCCTGTTCCTAGTCAAGCTTATTTGTCAATACCATTTTCTGCTCTTCTCCTAGTTAGTATTTCCTAGATGCCGAATACTTGTATATGAACCTGTTGTAGTTGTAGTTACTAGGCAATCAGAATATCGACTCAGAATACTCTCTTATACCTCTAGAAGTCTCATACTAAGTACTCCACTATCCGCCTTCACATGCACTCGCCCACTCTCGGTGTGAAGGATAGTGTTACGACCCGTTCCCGGATGTTTCAATATCCGACTTCCGATCTCCCACTTCCGACTTCCGATCTCCCACTTCCGACTTCCGATCTCCCACTTTCGATATCTGATATCCGACTACGGAACATCATAGTTACCGTATCATCCGCGTTCTTCGTTTGTTCCGCATTTGGTAATTTGTCCGTTGACAAGTATTCACTCGTTTGTTGTTGTATTCCCGTCTCGGAATATTGTCTTCCTAATATGTCTTATTGTATTTCCGTTTTAAGAATACTTCCGTTTCCATCTTATTATGGTCTCAGTTTGTAGTACAATAACGAGTAGACTTATATTAGTTTCCGCGAATTTGTACTTTACTTTAGATCTGATATCGACTTAGTTTCTTATTCCTCCTCCCGTCTTTCTGTACGCTCGATATTTGGAACTCTTCAGAACTCTAAATATCCATATCTTCCGTCATTAGTTCACTTCCGAAATTAAGGACATTGAGCGTTTGCGTAGAGGCGCAGCACATAAGCTGAAGCCGACGTCCTGACCCTATCCACGAGTTTCCGACTTCCCGGTGACTTCCCGATAGTTCCGGAATAAGTTCCCGACACGGCACTTAACAGTATATCAGATCTCAACTCTGCGACTCGCTCATCATGGGTCCCAAACGCAAAGCTGCCGAAGGACCATCCCAACTTCAATCCCCGTTGCAACTTTACACCACCCAACCCGAAACCCCAATTCAGCCGACAACATCAGCTTCAATCGAAGAAGTTACCGAGGAGGTTACCGAGGTAACGAAGGATCCCAATGATCCCCATACTTCCGACAACGAAGCAGAAGATCAGCCGGAGACATCGAAAAAGAAATCTCCCGATGAACCGACTGAAATGTTGTTTATCAACTCCATTGTGAAATTCGCTGACTATTTGAAATCCGCTGAGGATAGCAAAGAATCATCCCGCACCGGAGTCAAAGAACCCGAACCATTTACTGGCAAGGATCCGAAAAAATTGAAGAATTTCCTTCTTCAATGCCGTTTCAGTTTCCGTGATCGACCCAATGCTTTTAAATCCGACAGTCGAAAAGTCAATTTTGCGCTCTCATATCTCAAGGATACCGCTCAGGATTGGTTCGAACCCGGACTATCTGGAATATCTGACGAGACACCCGTATGGCTCGACGACTGGGATGCTTTCGTGGAAGAACTGGAAACTAATTTCGGACCTTACGATCAATCCGGCGAAGCAGAAAACGAACTAATGACGCTCAAGATGAAGGACAATCAACGAGTTTCCGATTATCTCGTCAAGTTCAATACCCTCGCCGCACGATGTGGATGGGACGATTCCGCCCTCAGGCACCATTTCTATATGGGACTTCCGTCACGCCTTAAAGACAAAATCTGCAAAGATGGGAAGCCAAAAACTCTCCAACTCATGCGGATGAAAGCTCAAACATCCAATGCCCGTTATTGGGAACGAAAAGCCGAGGTCTCTCGAGAGAACCCGACGGAACGTTCTCAGAACAACAAGGCATCAACTAGCAAGTCTTCCGGCAACAACTCAGGCAATAATACCGGCTCTGGCACTAATACTGGCAAATCAAATTCCGACCGGAAGAAAGACAAGAAATCCAACAAGGAAAAACAGTCAACTTCCGACAAACCCGACATTTCCCATTTGTTGGGTACCGACGGTAAACTCACCCCGAAGGAGAAACAACGACGTATGGACAACGACCTCTGCCTTTTCTGCAGGAAAGGCGGACACAAGGTTTCCGACTGTACCGTTAAATCCAGCTCTTCCAAGGCTCGCGCGGCAACTTCCACTACGACTACGACGTCTAAGGAAAAACCCGCCACGGAGTCAAAAAAAGAGTAAGCAACCCTCCGGAATCTGCACGGACAGAGGGTTGCGTTGACTCTCTCCGTGTTTCCAAGGTTGTCCGTCTCAACGCGTCCGCTCTCTCTAATCCCGATTCATTATTTGTAAAACTCATCTCTGACTTTCTTGGAAATTTAGTGTTCCGAGCTCTAATAAATTCCGGCTCCACACACTGTTTTGTAGATACCACCTTTGCCACGAAACATAATCTGAAACTCCATTCTGTTCCCGCAATTTCCTTGCATTTGTTTGACGGCACTAGCAATACGGCAATTACTCAAGCCTGCGACATGTCTATCCGGTTCCCTTGTGGAACATCCCAGATGGTTACATTTTTCGTAACACAGTTGGACTCTAGCTGTTCGGCAGTTCTTGGATACAACTGGCTCACCCGATATAATCTGTTGATTGACTGGGTATTGGGCAGTATTACTTTCCGGACTCCCGACACTTCCGTTCCTCCTGCAGCGTCTTTTCCGGCCAACGCCTTTTCGGCATCAACGGCATCTCCGGCTTCTATCGAAACTTCCGAGCCCCCAAAAATCTCTCTCATCAACGCTTCGGCATTTGTTAGGGCGAGTAAACTGGATGGCTCGCAATGTTTTTCGATCAGCTTAAAAGTTGATGAAGCATCTTGTGAGGAGTATGCTTTTACCACAGTATCATTGTGGTAAAACACTCCTTTTATTTCATTTATATTTTACATATTTTATTCATATTTTTCCATCTTTCATATTCTTCGAATCTTGCATATTTCATTAGTTCGAAGCATTGTGTATACTTGTGGGTGCACTCAGCACCAATTAGAACTCAGACACACTTTAACCCAAGAACCACCACTCGTAAGACACAAACTAGGTCTACTACGAGCAGTGATCAGGGTAACGTGTCAGCTACTACATAAGTAGCAATATCTGAACTACTAAACACTTCTGACCTCGAACTGTAATAGTCGAGGCCTCCACTCGAACCATCGCACTCATTGACTCCTTCGTCATCTCGTGCTCTTTCTCTCACTTTCTCTTATATTGCACCGAATAGGTCAATATCCTCCTCTTCTACTCATTTCTTCGTATATAGAACAGTCTGAACTTCTGCCACTCTTCACACATCTGGACGTTTTGCGACTCCAGAATTATCTGAGCTAAAAGCCGATCTGGAAGGAGTTCCCGAAAAATACCATGATTTCGCGGACATTTTCAGTAAGCAAAAAGCTGACAGGCTTGCACCACATAGGCCTTACGACTTAAAAATCGATATTGAGCCCGGTTCAAACCCTCCGTTAGGACCTATTTACCCATTATCCCAATCGGAACTTTCGTCTATTCGGGAGTTCCTGGATGAACATTTGTCGATAGGTTTTATCCGTCCCTCAAAGTCTCCGTATGGAGCACCCGTCCTTTTCGTCCGTAAAAAGGATGGCTCCCTTCGACTCTGTGTCGATTTCAGAGGATTAAATTCCATCACACGGAAAGATAAGTATCCACTGCCACTCGTTACCGACTTACTCGACGCCCCACAGAAAGCTCGAATTTACACCAAAATAGACCTCAAACACGCCTATCATTTGGTCCGAATTGCCGAGGGTGACGAATGGAAAACTGCTTTTCGGACTCGCTATGGATCCTTTGAATGGTTGGTTATGCCGTTCGGCCTTACCAACGCCCCTTCCGCTTTTCAACGTTTTGTTAATGATATATTTTCCGACATGCGTGACATATGTGTTATAGTCTATTTGGACGACATTTTGGTATTTTCTGAGGATCCCGCTCTTCACGATGAACAAGTCCGTGAAGTCTTCCGAAGACTCCGTAAAAACGGTCTTTTCGCCAACGGTAAAAAATGTTATTTCGACATGGATTCTATTGAATACTTAGGTTTCATCATCGGCCCTGATGGTCTCCGTATGGATGAAACCAAGGTTCAAGTTGTCCGTGACTGGCCCGAACCACGGAAGGTCAAGGACATTCAATCATTTTTAGGTTTTGCCAACTTTTACCGTCATTTTATTCGGAACTACTCGGATATTACAGTACCGCTCACTCGTCTTACCCGTAAAACTCAACCATGGGTTTTTGACGACAAATGCCACTCCGCCTTCCAGACTTTAAAAAATGCTTTCACTTCTGCCCTGATCCTTTCCCATTGGAAACCTGATTTTCCGATTATTGTGGAAACTGATGCTTCCGATTATGCAATTGCCGCAATTCTTTCCATTCAAGAGTCCGACGGTGAAATTCATCTGGTCGCATTTCTTTCTCGGACACTTTCAGTATCTGAACTCAATTACGACATTCATGATAAGGAACTTTTGGCAATTTTTGAAGCTTTCAAACATTGGCGCCATTATCTCGAAGGTTCCGCAACTCCCGTTGACGTCGTTACCGATCACAAAAATCTCGAATATTTTTCTACCACTAAACTTTTAACCCGCCGGCAGGCCCGTTGGTCTGAATTTCTTTCCGCTTTCAACATGATTATCCGTTTCCGACCCGGACGTCTTGGTGGAAAACCAGATGCCATGACTCGACGATGGGACGTCTATCCTAAAGAGGGGGAAAGTAACTACGCTGTTGTTAATCCACATAACCTGAAACCGGTTTTTACAACGCAACAACTTTCCGCATCTATCCGAGCAACTTCCCTTTACTATCCAATTATGCGTAGTGTCATGATTATGGACATTGAGCAATTACATCAAGATATCCTTTCCGCACTCACTTCCGACCTGGCCCTCAAGCCACATTTAGAAGTTCCCGACAATCCCGACCAACCCCGATGGTCACAAGACTCTCAAGGTTTTATCCGTCTCGATGGACGTATCTACGTTCCAGATTCCAACAATCTCCAACTCCGCGTACTTCAGTATAAACATGATCATCCAATCTCCGGACATTACGGCATCAACAATACTCTTGGTTTAATCCGTAGAGAATATACTTGGCCCAACCTCCGAGATTTCGTAACTCAGTTCTGTAAGTCATGCACCACCTGCTTACGCTCTAAAACCCAGAGGCATAAGCCGTACGGCCTTCTCAAGCAACTCCCGATACCAGAAAAACCCTGGAATTCAATTTCCATGGATTTCATCGAACAACTCCCGACTTCCGAAGGCTTTACATCCATTCTAGTCGTTGTGGACCGATTCTCGAAACAAGGCATTTTCATACCCACTCATGATACAATCACGTCCTTACAATTAGCGGAACTTTTCATTATTCACGTATTTTCCAAACACGGAGTTCCATCTCACGTAACTTCCGATTGAGGCTCCAAGTTCGTCTCCCATTTCTTCCAGGCCCTCAGAAAAGCCCTCGACATGAAACTACACTTCACCTCGGGATATCACCCGGAAGGTGATGGACAAACGGAACGTGTTAATCAAACATTGGAACAATATCTCCGCATCTATTGTAATTATCAACAGGACAACTGGAAATCCCTTCTTCCGATCGCGGAATTCGCCTACAATAACTCTCCGAATGCAACCACCGGCATATCTCCCTTCTTCGCCAATAAAGGCTATAATCCGAATCTCACCGTACATTCCGAACGAGATTTGGCTTCTGTCCGTGCTCAAGAATTTATTACCGACCTCGACGAATTACATCAAGAACTTCGGAAAGCTATTTCTTCCGCACAGGAACATTATCAACGTTCCGCGGACAAAAACAGGATCCCGCCTCCTAATTTTAAAGTTGGTGATCAGGTTTTTGTAAAAGCTCAATTCTTCCATACTACCCGACCTTCTAAAAAACTCACTGAGAAATTCTTAGGACCTTTCGAAATTATAGCACAAGCCGGCTCACTTTCATGGACTCTCCGTCTTCCCGACAGTATGCGAGCAGTCCACCCCGTTTTCCACGTTTCCATGTTAGAACCTTGTGTTCCTAACTCATTCCCGGAACGTATTCAGCCTCCGTCCCCTCCAGTCATCATTGATGGAGAACCCGAATTCGAAGTCTCCGAATTTTTGGATTCTAAAATCGACAATCGCCGACATACTTGTAAATTGCTCTATTTAGTCAAATGGGCAGGTTATGAAGGTACCGACAAGGAAACTTCATGGATATTGGCCACGGAACTTGGACATGCTATGGAAATTGTTACTGACTTCCACACGGCTTATCCAGGCAAACCCGGACCTTTATCATCACTCTAATCTTTCTGTTCTTTTCTGTTCAAGTTTCCGACACTTCCGTTTTCACACTCGTTTTAGGTTTTGCAAGTCAAAAAAAATATTATTAAATCTATCTTAAAGTCTCTGACACCCCAAATCCACCTTCCGTCCCAACCTCCGGCTCTTCAGCAATTTCCGCAACCTCGCCAACTCTTTTTCTTTTTCCGCCCTCGCCCGCTCCAATTCCCGCTTTTCCGCCTCCTCCGCATCCTTCAACTCCTGCATCAACGCTCTTTCCTCCTCTTCCTGTCGTCGCTTCAACTCCTCCATTTTCTGGCGTTTTTGTTGAAGTTCTGCGACCTTCGACATCTTTTGAAGTACGGATATTTCGGTATCTGAGTCTTCCGGGGTAGTGATGAATAACGGCCGACGAATCGACATACAAGTCGTGGATAAAGAAACAAAAACGTTAATTCGAATATTTGGAGGTTTTTATACTCAGAATAATAACCGAAACTCTCACCTCCATAATTGCGTAAATTTCACGACACATAACAGTCAGCCGTCGCTTCAAACACTCAGTACCTAATCGCCTCTATGGGATTTCGGCCTAATAGGGGGGTACTGTTACGACCCGTTCCCGGATGTTTCAATATCCGACTTCCAATCTCCCACTTCCAACTTCCGATCTCCCACTTTCGATATCCGATATCCGACTACGGAACATCATAGTTACCGTATCATCCGCGTTCTTCGTTTGTTCCGCATTTGGTAATTTGTCCGTTGACAAGTATTCACTCGTTTGTTGTTGTATTCCTGTCTCGGAATATTGTCTTCCTAATATGTCTTATTGTATTTCTGTTTTAAGAATACTTCCGTTTCCATCTTATTATGGTCTCAGTTTGTAGTGGTAGACTTATATTAGTTCCCGCGAATTTGTACTTTACTTTAGATCTGATATCGACTTAGTTTCTTATTCCTCCTCCCGTCTTTCTGTACGCTCGATATTCGGAACTCTTCGGAACTCTGAATATCCATATCTTCCGTCATTAGTTCACTTCTGAAATTAAGGACATTGAGCGTTTGCGTAGAGGCGCAGCACATAAGCTGAAGCCGACGTCCTGACCCTATCCACGAGTTTCCAACTTCCCGGTGACTTCCCGATAGTTCCGGAATAAGTTCCCAACACGGCACTTAACAGATAGGTCATATAGGAGGTGCAACTAAAGGCTCCAAGCCTAGACCTTAAGCCGCTTTATAATACAATTATTTCATTTTGTTTTATATTTTTTATTCTCTCTTTATCACTCATAAATACGCTTTATTAGTTCGAGAGCCCATGTATGCTTGTGGGCACTCTCGCCCACAAGAAGTATGTGTATGTCACAGTAGTAGTCACATGACTAAAACTCAGACACTTTTCAACCCCGACAACCATCACCTGCACATGCAAGTACTGGTTTGGGGTCTTGTCTAAAACAAACCTCTACTCTATCTCTCTTCATTGAGTTATAGTAATTACACTTCGCACTGAAACAGTCGAAGTCCATTACTACTATTCGACTCAACTTCAAGCTCTTGACTAGCATGGTAAGAATATCCATCGTAACTAACTTTCTTAGGATATTCTCTCTCTTTTGTGCGCTATATACTTTCTCTTGTCTATTCGGCCTTCAGCCCAACTAGCTAGACAATCGAATCGTACCGTAAGGTCGATCCGTCCTTGTAATTATCTGCCGATCGTACCTTAAAGGTTGATCGTAATCTACATCTTAACTACTAGTCAATTGTATTTTGTACTATCGTTAGTCAATAACAATTGTACATTGAGTGGTAAACTACTCGACCCTTTACACTCGGTCTCCGACCTCTTGGCCTGACACTCAACTTATCCTTCGGTCCCAATTGGTAGTTCCACCAAAAGGTATTCATTAGGACTAGTCTCCACCCATCCAAAATTTAAGGACACCCGACAGACAATTGCAAGGGCGCAGCACATAAGCTGAAGCCAAGTCCTTCCGATCGGTCCCCGTCGGCCTACCAACATTAGTCAGTTTTCAGTTCTTAACACGTGGTAGCATATCAGTTCAGGTCGGGTCAACTTTGTAGTGTGAGTGTCTGTGACAATAAAGCAAGTGGCTAGTCAAAGCTATGCAAGTCTAGTGGTTTCAGCCCCACTCAGTGTTGCTTGATAATGCCCTTCAAGCTAGGTTATACATTTGTGTTAGAATTTGCGGGTTCATAATACACTTGACTTGGTTTGGGTACAAAGAACATGTTACAAACGTATGAAGTGTATAGTACAAGTACCTAGTTTAAGTACCTACTGGTAATACTATACCCAGTTATTCATTAATCACATGCTACATTGTTTGTAAACCCAAAAAATCTAATAAAGTCATGGTTACAGGTAAAAGTGTCTGAGTTTCTCATTACACCCACTAGTGTACATAAGTATACAATATGTAAGTGCTCATAAGGTCTATGTACCCCAGGTATACATAGATCTTCAAACTAATATAAATGCATGTAATTAGAGAATTAGATGATTTAGAAAATAGTAAAAAATAAGGAAAAAATATAGGGAATATAGTCTGACACAATAGTTACATTCCATGAAAAGGGTACTTCTGTTACGACCGGAATTCCCCGCCAGACTCTGGGCACTAACCTATACACACCCATGCCCTAGACGTACCCATTATCAGTTTACCAGAATTTCCACCAGACTCCGTACGTCAGCCTTGTCTACGTTCATCTTCGTTACATTGTGTTTCAGTCACTGGAAAATCCACTGGACTCCATTCTGTCTATGTCCGACCTCATCCCGCGTGTCAGTTACCGGACCCCGCTCAGAAAACCCATCACCTCTCTAACAGAGCCCCGTTCCCGCTTTAGTCAAATGACCTGTCACGATTCGGACTCTGCTCCTGCTCCATTTCCTGATATGGTTTATGACCTGTCACAATTCAGACTCTGCTCCCACTCCATTTCCTAATATGGTTTATGATTTGTCACTATTCGGACTCCACTCCATTCTGTCCCATTCCTAACACCAATTTGGTGTTTACTATTCCCGTTTTATGTTTTGCTCATTTCATTTTATTATTACTGGATTCGGTATGACATTTACTCCACAGTCTATTTAAACTGGCAGATGTTGTACATACAATCTTCACCACTCACAAGCTCTCAACCCATGACCTCCGACCTACAACCTTTCGACCATGACCCCTGCCTGGACTCCCCGAGATTCCCATCCACCTGTCTGAAATTGGACAACACAATCTAGCGAGGGCACAGCCTATAAGCTGAAGCCAAGTCCTACCGGATAGTCTGCGGGTTTCTCTGGAGACCTGCCCTGTACGTATCCTAACAACTTCTCACACATGTACACCATGAAGCACAGGAACATTATATCAGCATATATGGAAAGTAGTGGAAACTCCTGGAATATTCTAGCAGTTTCCAGGTAAAATAGCTAAAAATAGGATAGAAATAGTTACTAGAATATTTTAAATGTCTCAGATCTCAGTGTACATATATAAAGAGCTCTGCCCCAGCATAAAATAAACAACCATTTAACCCATACATGTATTACATAGCTGTGTGTCACTGCAGCAAGCAATTTACTGTCACCTCTAGTTGAGCTTCTGACAAGAGTTCTGTTCCCCCTTGCCACCTCTTAGTTGAGTAGTTGGCCTTTATTACTTACATATCCACCTCTAGTTGAGTTGTTGGCTATCAATTAAAGTAATAAACAATCTTATTACTATTGTTTAAAATTAGAAGCACAATTCTAATTTCTCCCAATTTTAGGCATAAATAAATACTGAGAATATTCTTGCAAGATCCTTAAGACTACATTAAGATCCTGATAAGTTAGTATCACAGTATACTAACTAACTAGATGCTGCAAGTTTGATGAAACAACAACAGCAATAGTAGTGTCTCAATCAGCCTTTTTCCTCTCTTCAGCCACTATGATAAATGTTATAATTATATCGTCCAACATATGTGTTGCTTGAGGGGATATGTCGACGTTCAGCTCTCTGGAAGGACCTGTGATGCCGCGCTTGCGTCGATGAGACCCCGCCAAGCGTGCATTCGTGAGAACGTCAAACAACTGAAGGCAGCAGGATTGAAAGGCAACATGTCAAATCATAGATATCAGGTAATGGATAGCCGGCTTACTTCGAACTTGTTTGCTCTATGTTTCCATTGATACTGCCTTCCATCACGTCCAGTAAACACTCTTGACCTGGATAATCAAGACACGTGAGTACACCGATAGGATGTGGCGAGACATTCGACATACTTGCTGTAAAAATGAGGACGCTCCAAGAGAGATTTCAATTCGATAGTGACCCCTCGATAGGTCACCTTGGAGGATCTCAGTGCTATGGCGGCCCATTGAATTTTTGCAACCAAGTCGCCTGGACCAACGTTAGGGATGATCCGATGAATGGAAGTTGTGCGATGTATGAATCTAGAGGGGGTTCTGGCCTGATACAAGGGAGCACCATCCGTGGTGTTTACAATCAAGGAATCGATATAGTCGTTTTTCAAAAATGTAACGTTCATGATCTCTTGGGGAGTTAATTGTAGCCTATCGAGTACATAAGAGGCGGCCGTGGCACTGCTACTTTATATCACTTGTTAAGCTTCAGAGTGCCTGTTACGGCAATGAAAATGGTGAAGTATTGAAGGCCTACTAGTACTTGTCAACTTCGAATTGTCGTCCTTACATTGTGATGAAAAAGATGAAGTATTGATGGCCAAATCAATGACAGGACATGGATTCCGAAAGTAAGTAATTCATATCACGAACAAGCACAGCTTTCTGTCCCCAACGGGTTAGCAGCGCAGTTGAGAAGCCAATACACGCCATGGTGAGTGCACTATGGTAGCAGCCTGTTACTCCAACGAGTAAGTTGACAAATTCAGCATCAGGAACAAAACAAAACTGGAGTGGGTCAAATCTTAGGGAAATGTATGTTAAAAAATATTCTGTTTATCCGCTATTAAAGTATGACCATAGGCTACCACTGCTGCACTGGACATTTCACGAGTTCGCTACATCCATGCATTGGCAGACATACCGCGCTACCCTTCGAGTAAGTTGTCCGATCCATGTCGTGTGATGGACCTGCTCATGAGTGGACCTAGCGAAACCGGTACTTTTCGCCGTTGCTTGAATACGGAACTGATCGACCCGCTCGCCAGGAGCATTGCTTCCAGGCATGTTCCCGACTAATGCAGCAAAAGATTTACGCCCACCTTCTCTTTCCGCCAGTGGGCAAAGATCTTCGAAGGAAACCTGTTCGCGTCATTTGAAGCCCGCGCAATAACGCATGTCAACAAACTTCTCAAGGAAGTTGAAAATTCAGCAGTTGCAGGGCTCAAGGACCGCGCCAAATCGCGAGGTGAAGTCGCGCTGGAAGAAACAAGGGTGAGCATAACTTTCCCTTCTACATGGTTTGATCCCAAGTTCGCGACGAAGTCCCTTGTGAATGTCATCCAAGAAATTCTCAACGAGCCACAGAAGACTGTGGCGCGATGCCTCGTCCCACACGTCCAACGCCAACTATGCACGGGTTATTCTTCCGCCTGCGAAGAACGAGGCATAAAAGGTGGGTCACCGTTGTTGCTCACCGTTCCCCCTCTGTGCTAGTACCAACACCCCGCCCGCAGGCGGTATTCCGACACTTCGTTGAAACGACGCGCGACGACATCTTCACAGGCGGGGCAAACACGCTGCTTGAGGGGCTTGGACTGGCCGCAGACACAGTCGGTACTGCCCTCGGGAATGCACTGGGTGATATTGCACAGAAGATTTGTGTTATACACTTCCGCCTCCGGGTGCCAGCAATTTGGATTTGGGCTAATGAATGGAAGTGAGCGTGAGCGTTCTCTGGGGAAGCCCCCGTGATGATCCACGCCAGTTGCATGCCAAGATAGAGGCGGTCGAGACGTTGAATGCTGTAGACGGACAAGTATCACTTTGGATAGAGGCAGAGAAATTTGCTCGAGCGACTGTGTCGTAGGCGTACCAGTTTCTATCTTTTCATTATTATTTCGATATTTGATTATGTTTTTACGTTACGTTTTTCTACCTATCCTCGTAATAGCACACGTGTATCATGCATCTACCTTAGATTCGTACAATACTTACATTAATTGATTGCGTCGCCCCATCTTGCGGTGTGGAAATAAAAAACAAACAGGCTCATCTGGGAACAGACAATCACACCAGCCATGAAAATAAATGCATAAAGCAATCATAGATGCATCACAACAGTTTAAACCATAGGACTAACGACCTTGACCCTCTCTGGTGCCCTAATAACCATGCTCACATCCACGGTGCTCTCCCCAAGACTCCTGGAGCGGTCCCAAGGACCGCGCATCCTCGGCTCCTCCTTCTTCGAGCTTATCCCAAGCTCGACCTCCCACGGCATCGCCTGGCACGAAAATCACAAGTGTCAATTCCAGGTGCAGGGACCGCGACAGCGACTCACTTTGCTCGCGACATGCACGCGGTCGGGGATGGGCGCGGCCTTGGGGGCATAAAACGCGGGACGGGGGACAGACGGCAGCGTGTGCTTGGGATGAGATCGCGGGGGAGTGGGTCCTGGGTGCAGGCGGAGTGCTGTGGGCGGGGGACGGCGGGGCATGGACAGGGATGAGGTTCCCAAAGAGGTGAGTTGTCCGATGTGATGAAATATGCTAATCAGGGTGAAGATAAGGGAAACTGGAGAATACCCGCCGTGATCTCACTACACATACCGCGAATGGTAATGAAAAGTCTCAAGGCACGCCTGCGTGATAGAATAGAAGAGAAACGGACAAGGGTATGTGGTGTGTGGCAAAGGGACCTGCCTGGGGAACAGGCTGTCCAAAGCAGCGCTCAACGTACAGGTTGAGTCCAATGATGATGGGAACAACTCTACAAAGCGCTTATATATATATATAACTCTTCATCCCTATGGGTACAAAGGCCTCTTAGACTGATGTTGGCCGTCTCGTTCACTAACTGTTCCCATTAATGTACATAATAATCTCGAGAGCAACCACTTCGCACAGAAAGGGGACAAAGAATAGTTCTAGACCCCAAACACAGGTCATTATAACACTAGTTTACAGCACTGTCAAACCACGCCGGGTGGGCTAACACTAGAATGATATAATTTAGCAGAATTGAGGGGTAAAGCGGCAGAGAGCTTAGACGAAGCCTCGTCCACCGCGTTTGGCGTCGATACGTCTAAAGCGCTCTACTTCTTGGCGCTATAGAGTGTGTGTGAGGAGGGACCATAAAACAGAAAGAACTACAGCAGACCTTTTTGATTACACAAAGCGTAGACAGGAAGAGGCCAGTTATAATTGCAGCGAAACCATACACCGATCTGAAAGTGGGGATTCAGTTAACCCGAGGCTGGTTGCACGGAAAAAATAAAAAATAAAACACGCACGTAAATATATTATTCAATGTCTCATCAGCATACGCCGTGATAGGCCCGACACAAGCAGTCGCATTAGTTGCAGTCTGGCAGAAACCCTGGAGGGTGATAAGCTGTGTCTCGTTGTTGAAGTAGTATCCGCAGCAGCTGAACTGTACGAGACGCTCAGCGCATAAACAGTCTACCGGCAAGGAATACGCACCTGGTCCTGGATCTCCTGCCTCACCTCAGACGAGACAGCAGAAAAGGCATCACCGAAGATTTTGCGTTCCTGCAGAGTGGCCCACCAGATCATGGTGCCGACTATGACAACTGCGAGGGTGTCGACTATAAGAGCCCAGTTGAGAAGGGCGAGCGGAAGAATGACGTGGTTCGGCTGCACAATGGCACCAATGGAAAAGACGAATGTGACGAGTAGGAATATGCCCAGAACTAGGCCAGCTGCGGATTCACGTGCCATGTTAAGCTAAATCGTGCAAGTGGTGTCCGTTGTACGCACCTGTCAGATCCATTCCAGTGATGACGATATGGCGGAGGGGATGGTCGCCCTCTTGCCATACGAAGGCAAACACGACTGAAATAACGCCTGCAGCGAGGAGACAAACGTCGAAAAAGGCCCAGAAACCAAGGATCGGCTTTGTAGGCATTGTGCTATTGCTACTCGAACTGCATCAGTATGGTTCACGGATAACGCAGTGTGTAGCCCACGCACCTCGTTGTTGCTAGTAAGTGACTGGGGCGTTAAACTGATCTTTGTCCGGAAGAAAAAGGGCTTCAAGCCTGTTGAACAGCGCAGCTGGAACAATTGGAAGAGTACAAGTATTCAGGAGCTAAGCTGAAAAGCGTGAACGCCAACCAGGGCAACTTGTGAAAAGAATAAAGAGTGTGATACGTTTACGAGCTCAGCCGCAGAACGTTACAAGCTACGCTGGTTGAAGGGAGGAGGGAAGAGGAGACGAGCGACTCGCTAAGCGCACGGACGACTGTTGACCTGCGGACGGCTGGCTTCGACTAAGCGCTTGAACATTATTGTAACTTACATTAGCCCCAGAACTATTTATTACAAGTCCCGAGTAGGCTTTTATTTATCTCTTGGTTATTAACTATCAATATATTCGCCCTTATAGTCCAAACTCACGAAGATGAGGCAGAGCTGAAGTCAGGGACGAATGATCCATCAAGATCAGATCCTGCAGGCCGCAAGCCTGGGAAAAAAAAGTTCCCATAGCGAATATATTGGCTACGCGTCACCAACGCGTGACCGTTCGTGACAATCCGTGACAACCTGGCCCATGCCTCGAGAAATCGTGACCATATCCCTTGGACAATGCGGAAACCAAGGTATCCAAGTTATCTCTTCGCACCCATGCACTTCTGAATGGCCCGTACAGTCAGTTCCGTATTCTGGCAACGTCTCTGTGCAGAGCACGGCATCAATAAAGAGGGTATTCTCGAAGAATGGGCCACAGAGGGGGGCGATCGCAAAGATGTGTTCTTCTATCAAGCAGACGACGATCACTACATACCCCGTGCGATTCTGATAGATCTCGAACCACGCGTCATCAACAATATCCTCTCTGGCCCCTATGCAAGCCTCTATAACCCTGAGAATATCTTCATCTCTAAAGACGGTGGGGGCGCAGGGAACAATTGGGCTCAAGGCTATTCGGTAGGAGAACGCATTTATGACGAGGTCATGGACATGCTTGATCGCGAAACAGAGGGGAGCGATTCACTCGAGGGGTTCATGTTGATGCATTCTATTGCTGGCGGCACAGGTTCAGGCCTGGGCTCATACGTCCTAGAGCGGTTAAACGACCGCTTTCCCAAAAAACTTATTCAAACGTACTCCGTGTTCCCTAATCATCAAGAAGCCGATGTCGTCGTCCAGCCATACAATTCCCTCCTCACGCTTAAACGTCTGACGAACCATGCAGACTCAGTGGTCGTGCTTGATAATGGGGCATTAACACGTATATCGGCAGATCGACTCCATATACAAACTCCAAGTTTCGACCAGACAAATCAATTGGTGCGTGTTTGCCATGGTGGAAAGTGTGTCCTCGGGCTCTGACTTATTCTGTAGGTCGCAACCGTCATGGCTGCCAGCACTCAAACATTGCGCTATCCAGGCTATATGAACAACGATTTGGTTGGAATTATTGCTTCGCTGATTCCTACACCCCGTTGTCACTTCCTGATGACTTCATATACACCTTTTACAGGCGACCAAATTGATCAAGTACGTATCCCGTTTCAGCCTCATCATTGAAAATTATCCATGTCCCTAACAACTCATTTTTGTTTATTTAGGCCAAGTCTATCCGGAAAACAACAGTTTTGGATGTAATGCGTCGATTATTACAGCCCAAAAACCGGATGGTCTCAACAACTCCTAGTAAGACAGCGTGTTATATTTCCATCCTCAACATAATACAAGGCGACGTTGACCCAAGAGACGTACGTCTATGTTTGTACGGCACCGACTATGATCACCGTATCTTCTGACGTCTAGGTCCATCAATCATTACTCCGTATCCGTGAGCGACAACTCGCATCTTTCATCCCATGGGGGCCAGCATCCATTCAAGTGGCTCTTACCCGCAAATCACCATACGTGATGACTAGCCATCGCGTGAGTGGCCTCATGCTCGCTAACCACACCAGCATTGCTTCGGTATGTGCTCTGGTCATCCATTACACAATGCACACACCGACGCTAACATGGCGAATAGTTATTCAAGCGGATGCTTGACCAATACGATCGTTTGCGGAAGAGAAACGCGTTCTTGGAGCAGTATAAGAAGGAGAAGATGTTTGAAAATGGGCTCGAAGAGTTTGATGATTCTCGGTAGGTCTAATCACACGCTGGACGAAGACGCGAGCTCATTCATGACTCTTATTCCAGGGAGACAGTGGAGGAATTGTTGAAGGAGTACAAGGCGTGCGAGAGTGCAGATTATATTTCTTACGTGAGTGAATTTCTGGGAGGTAGGATCACCAGTGCTGAAATATATGTAGGGCTCTACCGAGGCAGAGGAAGCACAGGCCGTATAATGATATGTACATGTATTTTTCATCATTTCATTGTCTGCTGGACTGCCATGTAAATCTATTATGCACTCTAATATCTGGCGGACTCGGGAATGATATCACTTAGTCTTATTCAAAAAAACGCAAATCTACAAGGTCAGAGAGGAAGTAGTCATGAAATTGACCGTATAAGAGGGGTCAAATTCATGACTTTTTTGGCCCCTCCAGCTTCTTCCCAATGTCAGCACCTATAATGCAATGGTCAGTCATTGTGGAAGGGAAGGATGCAGAACACCATATACCACGTAATTTGACGCCCACTACACGCTCAAGTTTGGCAAGGATTTGAGGATTCGGGATGGCCTTTCCAGACTCGTAGTCTTGAATCACGGATGGTTTCTCATTGACCTTTTGTGCGAGGTCTTTCTGTGTGAAGCCTTTCTCCATCCGGCCAGTTTGGATAGCCTTGGTACACAATGTGTCAGCCATGGGTGATGATCGTGAAGACAAAGCTGACTACCTTTCCGACGGAAGGTGAAATCTTAGGTGGCGGGGCGACCTCGTTTTCTCGGTCAAGTTTGGCGATACGTTGGTGGTCGGTGCCTACAAAGACGTCAATTAGTTGAGGCAGGGCAAATGATTCCGTTGTTAGCTGACCAGCGTGTGCCTTGTTAATTCCAGTTGTGATCTTCTTATCTGTGGATACAACAGCACCGGCTCGCCTTGCCTGGAATCAGACTTAGTGAACAACAACAAGAGGCCCATCAGAAGAAATATTCACAGCTAAATGCAAAGTGTAGAGGTCAGCGCAAACCAACGACAGACTGTGCAGCACACCTACCATTGACTTCGGCAGTGCTCTTTGCGACTTTTGGTGTACGGCCCTTTGAGCCAATCTTGAGAGTGTCCCAATCCTGCGTGATAGGAGTGCTCATAGCTATTGAGTGACTGTGAGATGGGGAAAAGTATGAAGAAGGTGATGGAGAGAGAGAGAGTTCAATGCGCTTAAATATCCACGGGGACACTGCAATGAGGCGGGACCGGTAAGTCCATTGGGACCCACTGATTATTCAAGCGGCCACGCATCCTTTTGACTCACATTGAATTGAACTCGAAGGCAGTGACATCCGCTAGTCATTTGCTAACATTTCCAGGGATGGCAGACCCGTATATATAATCCTGAGTCTAAGTACTCGTCATGTAATTACATTACAGCCATCTATTATTTTATTTCATTTTCCCGCGATTACATAATTTTTAGGTGAACTGCGTGTATTACGTAACCTACCCACATCTTGTCCATTACCGACACACTGAAGATGATCTTGTTAGAAGTAAAATGTTTCATCTTTATTGTCGACTTTAAAAAATCACTAACATCTCTCATGTCATTAGTCTCATAATGTTATTATTCAAACCACCCTTGCTGAGAAATTCACAAAGTAGGCCCAACCCATTTATATTCGTAGGCGGATTTCCTAACATCTCTGCCATCTTTCAGACCATCTTCGTTGGATGTCCAATTTGTAGACTTTGATGGTGTTCGGTTCCATCTTTCAACCCCTGACCGGAAGACCCTTCTCGTCCTTTCCATGAGCATGCGCTGCTGGCCCGAACTCGTACAATACGGCGCAAACGATATTCTCGAGAGGGAATATGGCCAATACCTCTCAAAAGATGTCGAGTCTCAATACAATGTCACTCTACAGATTGACACGGATCAGATCCCTCCAGAAGGCGGTATGCAGCCAACACACTCCACTACGCTATATATTTACAGATCAGTCTCGCAGATGCCCGCGAAGCACTCATCAAATCCATCTCCCTGATCAAGAGGAACGCATTAGCAGCTCCTTTTGAGCGCGCTTTTCAGGAACAAAAAGCCTTTGAAGCCCAAGGCGACGGACTTGGCAAACTAATGGCGATCCACTACCGTGATGAGGAGGCTATCTACGTCCAGGCCGCCCACGACCGTGTAACAGTCGTCTTCTCCACCGTGTTCAAAGAAGAGACCGATCGCGTCTTCGGAAAAGTCTTCTTGCAGGAGTTCGTCGATGCCCGCAGACTTCCTACTATACAAAATGCCCCACAGGTGCTATATTCCAGTCGAGATCCCCCCTTAGAGATCCGAGATGTGCAAGGGCTCGCTCACGGAGATGATATTGGATATGTAACATTCGGTATGTTCGCGCCCATCATTACCTGCATCTGAAAATTCAACGTAAAAAACCAGTCTTGTTCCCCCGACACTTCCAACGTCCTGATATTGCCGAGTCCACAATATCGCACATACAACTATTCCGTGACTACCTTCATTACCATATCAAGTGTTCGAAGGCGTACATGCATTCCAGAATGAGACACCGTGTCAGCGAATTCCAGAAGGTACTAAATAGAGCCAAGACAGAAGTCGCCACTACGGAAAAGAAGACAATCAGGTCAGTCGTCCTTCGTAAATTTTGCTCTCGCGGAAGGCTGCTGCTGATCATGATTTACTAGCGGGAGAACGATGGCATCGCGATAACGATATGTTGGATACTTGTAATTAACGTGTAAATAGCAATTAATTTCTGCCAGCTGGTGATGGCAACTGGGGATTAAAATAAGTATGGACATGAAATTTGAGATAGAATGAGTCTATCCCTAAATAAAGTGTGACAACAAAATGTATAAGGGCTTGTCGTTGCTAATGTGACCAAACAGACACTACATGTGGAGATGCTATATGATGAATTCCGGGAACCTACCTATGCGATGATATGCAATATGCGTGCAGAACGTAACAAATGTACTTCATGATCATGAAAACATAACAGCAGGGACAAAAAAAAACAAACCAAGATCATATGCAAATTTGACCCATCAGGGCCGTTTGGCCCGACGAGTGGGTAATCCTTTCACTTTCCGGGTCGGAGTTGAGGTCGCAGCGCCGATATTAAACAGGTTCCCAGAGGCCTGGGATCCTTGTGGTTGTTGAGAACCACTGGTAACACCCGTGCCGAATTGGAACGGCTGTGAGCCACTAGGGGTAGATGGAACAGCCCCGTCCGTTTTAGGCGCACCAAAGGCGTTGGTGCTCGTCGAACCGGGAAGAGAAAATGCGAACGAAGGCGACGGAGCCAATGTTGCTTGCGGAAATAGCGATGGGCTATTAGGGGCACTGCTACCCGCGCTGCCTTCTCGCTTAGGTTGACCGAAGGGGGTTGGTGTAGTGGACCCACTAGTGGTAGCACGGCCGAACGTAGCCGTCCCACCATTCGTAGACTGCCCAAACATTGAAGTTGTAGCATTATTGGTGGAGGCGCCAAAGGCAGTAGTTGTATTAGCTACTCCGAAGGTAAAAGCCGGCGCGCTAACCGAGCTTCCGAATGGGACATTATTTGAAGTTCCAAAAGATGGCTGTTCATTCGGTTTCGATCCAAAGCCAAACCCACCGCCAGCCGCCGAAGCTCCCGTGTTCTGAGAACCAAAACCGCCGAAACCAGTTGGTGTAGATTTCGGTTGCTGTCCAAAAGTAAATGCTGATGCAGTAGGTGCAGGCACAGTTGCCTTATTATTATCTCCAAAGCTAAAGCCAGTACTTGGCTTTTGTGTGAACGAGAATGCAGTATTGGCATCATTTCCACTGCTGGTTCCAAACGACCCAAACGGTGACGGTTGAGAAAGCGATATGGTCGGGATATCCTTCTTGTCAACGCTCCTGGTGGGACTCTCCTCCATACGATCGCCGACTTCCATACGGTCGCTATTGTCGGGCGTGGTAGGAACAGGAACACTGACTGCACTACCAAATCCACCAAAAGCAGGCTTAGAAGCATCGCTGGTACCAAATGATGGTGCGGCCCCGAATGTAAAAGCTTTCTTTTCTGCCGCAGGGGGAGGTGTAGAGGGCGTGGCGTTAAACGTGAATGATGGAGGCGTCGGTGAGGGTTTCGGCGCGTTCTCTTCAGGCTTCGATTGGTCGAATAAAAAGCTCGGTTTAGCAGGTGTAACAGTAGCAGCCGCTGAACCGAATGAGAAGCTGGGCGTTGAGGGAGTAGTCTGCGGCCTTTCTGTGGATGCTGCGGGTGTGGATACGCTCGGAGTACCAAAAGAAAAGGCAGGCTTTAGCACTGCTTCCGTGATCGGGGCAACTTCAGCCTTAGCAGCACCAAAAATATTCAAGGCTTTTGGAGCTTCCGCACTCAATGGAAACGCGGGCTTCAGGGCTTCAGGGGCTGCAGCCGGTGTAAATGAAGGTCCCGTCGTTGGAGCTGAGGTATCCCCAAAGCCACCAAAGGTGGACGGTTTATTCGTCTCTTCCGGCTTCTTTTCCATTTCTGCGGGAGCGTTTGGTTTCTCCGTGGTCGTTTGGGCGCCAAACGTTTTTGAAGCAGTCCCTAGTCCTGTTCCGCTGGTGGCTGAAGGCGCATCGAAAAGAGTACCCCCGGGAATCGATGGCGGCGTGAATTGTAACTTGGTATTAGCAAAGAAGGCTGGCACACCACCTGTGGCAGGTGTTGAAATACTAGGCACGGAGATGGGCGGCGTAGAAGAACTGAACGCAAACGGACTTGAGACGTCATCCGCAGGCTTCGGGACTGCAGGTATTATGGAGGATGTGCCAAAGCTAAATGGCAAAGTTGCAGGTGCAGAACTGCCGTTTGTGCTAGCTTGCGGGACAGGTTCCGCCTGAATTTCGGAATCAGCTTTAGCAGGCGGGAACTCTGCAGCCGGTTTCAACGAAGTTACGGGCGGGCCCATGCGGGAGAGAAGGGAATCAAAGGACTGTGGCTGGGAGGGGAGAGGAGGTGGAGAATCCGCGATCGCAGATATGTCTGTTTGCATTCCAGCTTCAGACATTCGACGACTATTTGCGAGATCGGTTTGCATCTAACATGGGTAAAAATATGAGTCTTTTCAAGATGTCAATAAAGAATTACAAGATACGCACCTTTGCATGATACTTTTTCAATTCCTCCACAGTCATAGGAACATCGTCATCGTCATCGTCCTTCAGCGAAAACTTATTTCTGTGCTTCTTCAGCTGCACCGCAGGCGGGTGGTGACAATTGGTGGTGATACTGGGGGCACGCAAGCCCAGATAGGAATCGGTCTTTGACGAACGGACAGGGACATCAGTCTTGGGTACTACCTGCGCAACGGATCGTGGCAATTTATTAAGGTCTTCCTTCTCTGCCCCCGCGGATATCCCATCCTGCTGACGGATGGCACTTTCCGCTTCACGTTCAACATGGACATCGACTTCAGCAGTCTTCTCGTTCTTGCCTTCCGTCTCAGCTGCCTTTTGTTCCTCTTCGAGCTCTTGTTTGCGCCTTTGCAATAGCCTTCTCATGCCGGACATTTCCGTTGAATACGGTCCAATAAAGGCTGGGCGCCTTTTCTTTCGTTCCGGACTATGGTCGAAGCCGAATTTTGATGGAAGCGGGACATGCACCTTACGTGGGCGACAACTTTCCGGGTATGATTGAGGTTGTAACCGAGGACTGGTGAGAGGGGTACGGTAACTCTCCAAGCTCGCGAGGGTGCGTTCAGCGTGGCTTGCGGCTTTGCTCGGAATACCTATAATTGGGTGAATGATAAAGACAACGGCGACAAGGACCAGTAAACTTACGTTGGGAAGGCATATCCGTACCGATGAGCATACTTGACGTTGACTTCTCCGGTAGGGGTGTCATCGGCTAGAAAAAAAAGTAAATATTGGTCATTCGAATAGCTGAGTGCGCAACAAAACTACACACCTGTTTTGTCTGCGATAACAATGACATGATAGGACCTTCGGACAAATCTCTGGAACCCTGTCTCCGGAACAAATTCGGAGGCGCCGGGCTAGAAGCGGGAGGACGCGTAAACGTTGGGACGGGGGGGATGGGGACCGGAATGAGCGGTGGCGCAGTTGAATTGCGAGTTTTGCGCTTTGGGCTTGGGCCAAACGTCGCACCAGCAGGCTGAGGCGTGACACTAACACGAGAAAAGCTACGAGCGAAAGGTGATGGAGGAGGCATAGATCGATCCCTAGTAGCGGAACGACGAGCTGAAAATAATTCCTGGGGCTCAATAGACATAGAAACATGTGATAGCGCACGAGCAGGCGGGAATGGCAAGTTGTGGGCCACGACATCGGCTGGCTGCTGATCGACGGACATCGAGCGTGCAGGAGGGACGCCATTAGCGACATCCCACAGAGGAATGTGCAATTTCTTGCGCGAGGCGAATAGCGTAGAAGGTGGGTCTAAGTACCCCACCGTTAAAACCTCTTCCCCTGGATCTGGGCTGTCGAGGCGAACGCGCTTCGCTCTAGGTGGCGTGCCACTGCGTTCCGTGTAATCAACCTTCCTTTTCTGTAAGGAATCTTCAGAGACATGACTAGACTGCTCCTGATTGTCGCCAGGCGATAGCCATGCGAGAGGCGCAGTGACGAAACTTTTTAGAGTGCCCAGCAATGACGACGACTGGTGTAAGTCTACGTCTCTTGCTGTGCGATGAGATGCTATAGGACGTGCATATGGATGAGTTCTCGACTTTGCAGATACTCTGGATTGCTTTGTCGAGCGCAACGGTTCTGGCATCGAGCGGGAGCAAGTGTGAACCGTGGCAGAAGCGCGGACTTTAAATCCAGACCTAATGCAATGTCATATAGTTGACTGGACACTGCCTCTCATGTACGGCTGCGCCCCCCTCACGCCACCCTATCTTCACCCACATGCTGAACTATCAGTTCTTTGACGACTATAACATTGATGACCCACCCTCTCATCCCGGACGTGGCTGGACGCGCTTTGTTTGCATCTCCGACACTCACAGTCGCATCTTCCAGGTCCCACCTGGAGATGTCCTTCTTCATGCTGGGTGATGACAAGTCGATGTGTTCAGCTTGCAGCAGTTCTGACGGAGGCTTCTAGCGACCTCTCCAGCTGGGGTAACGTATCGACTTTAAGGAAGACAATGAACTGGATCATGACATTGCCTCACGCCACCAAGATGTGAGGATCTTTCACCGCAGACATGCTCGTTATTTATATGATGCAGTCTCATCGCAGGAAATCATGATGTACATACCCTTTCAACGCACTAGTAATTAATCTCTAAAGGTGGTTACAGCATTGCCTCGACGAGACGAACGAATACCATACAAAGAAGGTGAACACCACTTGGCGACCAGAATAACCCATATTCATTGCCCCTAGGATAAACAGATCGCACTTGACCTGATGCGTGGTCCGGCTGCTCAGAAAGCTGGAATTATCTATCTGGAGCATGAAGCTGCCGAATTTATTGCACAGGGCCGGCGCTGGAAGGTCTACGGTTCACCTGTGAGTGAATGAGAGACGTGGTGTTTCGTTATTCTTGTATGTTCATTTCACATTGAAGGCCACACCTGTCTACGCCTTGGGTGCATTTCAGTACGACGGGTCTTCCAGCGCTGAAGCTAAAGGTATATCTATACGGTCGCCCACGCACTCTACTGAACTACTTTCTCCCTCAGAAATTTACGATCGTATTCCCATGGACATTGATATACTTCTTACGCATGGCCCTCCCTATGGGGTTCATGACGTGACAAGTCGAGGAAAGCATGCGGGCTGCAAATACATGTCAGACAAACTGTCTGAGCTTGATATGGCCCGCTGCAGACTGCATGTTTGGGGACACATTCATGAGGCCCGAGGAGTAAGTATCAATAAAGAACGTGTCCAGGTTAATGCGGCCATCGCACATCATGGTCGTCCTATTATCGTTGATTTACGGAACGGCAATAGTCCTCAGAATAATTCGCTCCTACATGAGCTAGTAGAGAATATGTCGCTGAATTGAAGGTTTGAGAGTAGTCAAGTAGTCACAATTTCAATTTCAGTTTGACACACCCGCTTTAGTGATATGATATTGGTGCTGTACTTCGTATTTGTTCCCAGACACTGGCATATGTTTGTTTTTGGAGGCCCAATACTGGCTTTCGAAATAAATTTGTCTGAATTGCATATGCGTCACTTGGAATTAAATTCGAAACACATGTTATAATACATAGTCAAAATCCGTACACCTGGGAATAATCCACAGACTCGGGAAACAAGTGCATGTTATCCCATAATCCTGGACTGCCACGCCATCCAAGAATTCAGTTAAATTGCGTAGTCTTATAAACCAACGACACGTAAAAACTTGCACGATATATATTCCTTCCATCCAACCTTCACCTTAGGGCTGAGATCATTAGCCGAAAAGGTTACAGCCGAGTACGTTATCCCTGAAGTAAATATATGACTCGTCGGAAAAATAATATAATCCAGATTTTCTTTGCATGAATACGACTCTGAGCATTTGTCCTTCCAGGTTTCCTTTATTCACGAATTGATCTTCTCCGAGCCAATATTTTCCTATCACGGTGTCTCATTATATTCCCTAACCGCAGTCATATTCGATGCTGCGATGTCCGGCAGAAAACATTTTTATTACTATTTACTCATGCAAGTCAGAGGGACGTATCAGTTTTATGACGGCAGAAGCGTACGGAGGTGACAGGATGGAGAGAGAACAAGGAAAGGAAACGGAAGCATGAGGAAACGAGAGAGAAAAAAAGTGGTAGGAGGGCGCTGTGTATGTTATCTCCTTGTCAGCACTCCGTCGTCACGTCTTGTCACATCGTATATATACCACGTCTTATGTAGATATAAGAACGAAGCTTTCTCTCTCTCTCACCACCACCATCTTGTTGCTCTTGCGATAGTCAAGAGTCAAGACCGTAAGAACTTCAAGCGCCGCTTCGAACGGCTGCGCCTTTGCCGCTTACATCAGGGTGGGTGGTTGGAGTCTTTGCCAGAGGGAACGCTCGTCACTCTATCATTCATAGTCTGCCATGGTCGTCGAGCTTAATACTAAGCTATTCAGCGAACGTGTTGGGCTCATACGTGACGCGTGGACGGTTCGTTAATGATGTATTCGCCTTTGACCGTGTTTTTAACGGCGCAAATATTGTCTTTACCAGAGCGCGAAAAATAAGGAAGCGTACGAGGCTTTGGGCGATGTAGACGCGATTCTACTAGTCGCGGGAGATCCTGCTGGCGAGGAAGAGCCTGTGCGCAAGACCACCGCGTTCCAAGTGAGTGCTCATTTCACGCGTTTTTGGCGTGTTTATAAACACCTTCTCTCGTGTCATAGACGTGGCTTTTGGGATATGAGTTTCCTTCCACGCTGCTTTTATTTACAAAAGAAAAAATTTACTTTTTGTGTTCGGCATCTAAAGGTGCGTATTTGCCACATATCCCTAATTTTTCGACCTTAACGCACGTGAAAACGACAGCCAAGGTTCTCATCCAGATTGAAAAGTCAAATCCGTCGGTTCCCGTAGAGATCCTTGCGCAGGCAAAGCCAAAAGACCCACCCACGGATGCATTCCCGAACTTCGTACAATTGTATGCCTCCCAAAGCAAAGTGGGAATGATTACCAAAGAGAAGCACACTGGAAAAGTTGTTGAGGAGTGGGAAAAGGCATTAACGGAGCAGGACGTGAAAGTTGAAGTCGTTGATATTGCGCATTGTGTCTCATCTTTTATGGCTGTCAAAGATGACGAGGAACTTGTGAGTGCCATGACCCGTAGTTTGCTGTATGTGCAACTTACGGTGGTGTCGGGCAGAAATGGATGCGCATAGCCGCAAATTTGAGTTCCACATTATTAACTCACCATGTCGCTGCGAAACTTGAACAAATCCTCGACAAGGAAACGAAGATAACACACGTAGCATTCGCAGACCAGATCGAGAGCCGTATTGGAAGTGGCGATGGCGAACGAGCACCGGATATGCGTGTTTGGAGTAAAGGTCGAGGCTTAGCAGATGTAAGGTGTATTATAATGTTCTATATTGTCCTTTCACGCATTGTTTTTTAGGTGGATTGGTCGAGTGTTGAATTTGTATACTCTCCAGTCATCCAGTCTCAAAATACGAAGGATGGGTACGATCTGCGGGCTTCCGCCGAATCTTCAGAGGACAATATGGCCCATAAGGGTATTTTCCTGACTTCACTAGGTATACGTTACAAAAGCTACTGTTCAAACGTCGGTCGTACTTTCATGGTGGATCCCAGCAAGGTAGGAACCATCTAACTTCCACATGTCTCAATTGCTAATCCACTATTTTGCATTTTCATGTAGGAACAAGAAACCAATTACGATGTATTGCTCGCCCTCCAGGCCGAACTACTCACGGTCATGAGGGACGGTACTCCCACTCGAGACGTTTATGCTCACGCCCTTAACTTCATCAAAAACAAAAAACCCGAGCTTGAACGATACTTTCTTAAATCCATCGGTTTCGGTATGGGAATGGAATTCCGCGACGCCGCCTATTTGCTGTCACCGAAAAACAACCGTATTCTAAGAACGGGTATGGTATTTTGTTTGTCATTGGGCTTACAGGGCTTGGAGGATAAGGATGGAAGCAAGTGCGTTGCCTAGCATCCACACAGTATGCACTACTGATTCGTTCCAGCAGATACGCGCTGTCTCTGATCGACACAGTACGAATCACAGTTGACAAAGCAGTTTGCTTGACCGACGGTATCAAATCGCCGAAAGATTTCCTTTTCTTCTTTGTACGCATTCTATCCTTATTTCCCTTGGTTTCTAGCTTATCATAATTAGGACGATTCGCCAAAAAAAGAAATTACCACGCCGGCCAAACCTAAGAAGTCCTTGCCAGCGGCAATCAAAAACGGGAAATCTTCACCGGCTGTTAAAGTTGTTGGAACTAAAGTGCTTCGTGGCAAAACACGTGCCGCTGCGTCAGAAGACGCGTTAGAGGTTCAAGCTAAGCTTGCCGCGCATCAGAAGCTCTTGCATCAGCAGCGCCAGCAGGAAGGTTTGGCTCGTTGGACTGGTGAAGAGGGGGATTTACTAGGAAAGGAAGGTAAACAATGGAAGAAATTCCAGAGTTACAAAGGTGAAGCTGGACTACCGAGCGAGATTGAGGATATGAGGGTAAGCACTTTCAACATTGTGATGTGATCCTGGTTAACGGCCAAATAGATTCACATTGATCGAAAGAACATGTCTGTCATCTTACCCATCAATGGATTTGCCGCTACCTTCCACATTAATACAATTAAAAACGCAAGCAAGTCTGATGAGGGCGATTATACTTTCCTTCGTATAAATTTCCAAACACCTGGACAATTGGCTGGGAAGAAGGAAGACACAGTACGTGGTCGCGATATGTGACGGTTCACAAGGTAATAACAGTTAGCCGAGCTTAGCCTTTCGAAGACCCGGATGCGACTTTCATTCGCTCCCTTACATACCGATCTCCAGATGGGCATCGGTTTGATCAACTGTTTAAACAGATAACCGAGCTCAAAAAAGAAGTTAACAAACGAGAACAGCAGAGAAAGGCAATGGCGGATGTTATTGAACAAGATTCCCTAGTTGAGGTCAAAGGTCGTCGACCGCACAAGTTGCCAGAAGTATTTGTTCGCCCGGCACTAGATGGCAAGCGTTTACCAGGGGAGGTTGAGCTTCATCAAAATGGCTTGCGATACGTGTCGCCTCTAGGCTCCCAAAAGATCGGTATGTTTTGTCCTGCTTTACGGTATTTGACCATGTCATTTAGGTAATTATAGATATTCTCTTTAGCAATATCAAGCATTTCTTCTTCCAACCCTGTGACCATGAGTTGCTTGTTATCATCCATGTCAATCTCAAATCCCCGATCATGATCGGCAAGAAAAAGGCCCATGTATGCTATTATGTTTTGCCCTTATGATTTCCCCTTTCTCATGTTTTGATAGGATGTACAGTTCTACCGTGAAGCTTCTGAAGTCCAATTTGACGAGACAGGAAATAGGAAGCGGAAGTTTAGGTATGGTGACGAGGATGAAATTGAACTAGAACAAGCCGAAAGAAAGCGAAAACATGCTCTTAACAAAGAATTCAATGCCTTTGCAGAAAAGTGCATGGACGTTTGTTCAAGCTCCGTGAGTAGCCGAAATTTCAAAGGATTCTGGTAGATTCTTATGTCACAGACCGGCGAAACCATGGAGGTCGAAATTCCCTTCCGGGAACTCTCATTTGAAGGTGTTCCACACCGGACGAATGTTCGCCTACAGCCAACAACGGACTGCCTGGTACATCTTTCCGACCCCCCTTTCTTGGTCGTGACCATGTCGGAGATCGAGGTGGCATCGCTGGAGCGTGTACAGTTTGGCTTACGCCAATTTGATATGATTTTAGTCTTCAAAGACTTCCGAAAACAGCCATTGTCAATCAACTCGATACCTAGTTCCCAAATGGATGATGTGAAGCACTGGCTGGAGTTCGTAACAACATACCTATATTTTGCTTCATATACTGATATATCATTGTTTCGTGAAGCTCGTCTGACATCCCTATGATGGAGTACAGAGTAAACTTGCATTGGGGACCTATCATGAAATCGATCAACGAAGGTCCTTATGACTTTTTTTTACAAGGCGGTTGGCTGGTCATCGGCGGAGGTGCCCTGTCCGATGCAGTAAGTACATTTGCCCTACTTAGAAAAACTCAGTTTATATATCATCGGTAGGAAATATCCTCCGAATCTGAGGAGGAGTCGGATTTCAAGGCTGAAGATGATGTGCTTGAAGAATCAAGCGCCAGTGACGATGATGAAAGTGATTACGACGGCTCTGATGCCAGTGATGATGAAGGCAGTGGATCAGATGATTTCGGGGGAGAAGACAGTGAAGGTTAGAATTTGTCTCACCTTAACAGCCTGGCTGAACCTCTTTAATTCGAGTAGGTGATGACTGGGACGAATTGGAGCGCAAGGCTGCTAAGTCCGACAAGAAGCGGGAAATTAATGGCAAGGGCGGCGGTTCGGATTCTGAATCAGATAGACCAAAGAAGAAAAACGGAGCCAAAACAAATGGCAAGCCTGTACCTAAGGCGAAGGCGAAGGGGAAGCGATAATTTGTTTTGTATCTTACTGTTTCCTCTTGTGTATTATCATACTTATTCCCTTTGGTATTTGGTATTCACTACGCTCGCTTAGCGGTCGTTTGGGCGCTAAGACCCTCTTCACAAATATACCTCACGCCTATCCCGAAATTATGTTTTACTCAGCCACGCATCCGTCCTTTATCTGTTTCGTTCGAGGCATAGATAAGCAAGTAAAACTGAGTTCGATAACGTCCTTAAAAATGTATTTCTTTTGTTAGTAATACTTGGTTGATAGATCTCGGTGGCGAAGTCGGTCATCGTGTAGTTAAGTAATATCTAATGCACCCGTTATCGCTATCCAGTTTATAAATGGATACATCCTTGCAGGATGGAAATCTCAGCGTTGCATGCATGTGGTATAAGCCGACAATGATAAATAAACCATGATAGCTGCACGGAACAGAACATCTACCAGAACACGGTCATTTGATGATATATTACACAACATTGGGAGCATGTTCCGTTCCTCGAGAAGCTCGCCAAGTTTCAGGTCCCTGATAGTAAACAACCTCAATGAGCAAAAGGTTGAAATGAGAAAAATGATGACAGACAGTACGGTTTGCAACCCGCTGATTCCTGATCCTACGGGCAAACCACTCGCCGGCAGTCACATCCTCCCCGATATCCATAGGCTTTTTCTCGGAGGCATCAGCGATAAGTGGTGATTGTATGAGAGGGGCCATAATTGCTGACGTCGCTGGCCTAGGATGCCGCGGGAGGCAAATCAGCGGCCTATCCAATGTCGAATAGCAGTTCTTTATTTACCGTAAAAAATAAACTAAGCTCCACCTATAAAATTGACTTTGTAGACCTGGAGCGGGGACAACGCGATGTAGATTTGAGCGGCTGCGGATTCAGTTTAAATTCTCTTTTTCACCAAAACTCGGCAATAACGTACAGAATGCCCCCAGAGTATACGGAAAGGGAGTCGCCGATGTTACATATCGCATGACCTGGGAGCGGCTGATGGGAATTTTAATGAGGAAATTATCTACGGGCACATTGAATGAGATACTTTAATGTATTGCCACGTTTGGGTTCCTGGAACCAAAACCTGCAGTCCGCCTAGGACATTATGGTGAAGGATTGACTAAAAAGGCTAGGTAACAGCTGATCGTACGAATCAAATATACGCACGAGAGACCCAAAATCCGTGTGAGCTCCGATACCGACGTGATCTTTCGTTATTGCTTTTGGAGGATTTCGAATTATTCTGCTCTCGCTCCCGCTATGTTCGTTAGAATCGTGTTTCTGCCTCAATATTTCCCGAGGGAGCCCCAGACGGTCGCTCATGATGTCCATCAGTGTACGATTAATATCATCCGACGTAGTTATAAATTCTTTGATGGTAGACATGCTGCTTTCTATGCAAGGGGGATAAACACGGTGTATGATCTCAGGCCTTCCGAGGGCATCATCCTTGGAAACGCTGTAGACAATTAACAGTCATTGAGGGAGGTCAAAGAAGAATAAGAGTATCGCACTTCATAAATTCTACTGTGTCAAGGCTTCCATATTCATCTGTGTTATTTGCACCGGCAGCCTTATAGCTTTTTACGGCTATTAGAGTGCGAGATTAAACTCAATTGCAGCAGGGCACTCACCCAAAGGAACAACCAGAGTCTCCCTGTTCGTATTTCATTTTCTCGTCAAAAGGCAGAGCCATGGTCACTTTGCCTATATCCCACATTGGTTGAGGTGCGACCCCATGATTCTTCAGACTGATACCACATAAGATTTGAAATAATGATACGACGCGAGTTCAAATGCATACTAGAAAAACCCGAGGCTCGTGCATGCTTTCCAAAATATATCCTACCACGTTAAAAAACAAACGTCATGCCACCCCACTAGTGGTATAAAGTGCAGGGACAATACTGACCGCCTCTGATGCATCGTCGTTTTTCAACTTCTCGTAGTCAATGACAAGTAAGGGGTGGGTGGGAACATCGTCAGGAAAAGGTGGAAGCTCGTTAACCGGAGAGTCGATATCCATCGTCTTGCCGTAGCTGGACTAGAAGTAATGGAGAATGAAATCAATGGGTCGGGTTATTTGCTCCGTCCTCTTAAGATCTCTGGTAAGTCCGTGGTCGGACAACGAGATGTCAATCAGATGTCTCTCCCACCACTATTACCCACCTTCATGGCGCCAGGGCCCTCGGGAAATGTAACCAATGGCGCTGAAGAACAGCTCAAGTCATTCTTCGGATCTACGCAACCTGAGCAAGAATATGTGTCCCAAGGACGCCTAGGGAACCTTCACAACACCATCCGCAGGATAAGACTTGTGGGCCGTCATTCCCGAACTAGTGGGCATAGATGAGTAGACAAGTTTGATAGAGTAAATGCAGCGGCAGATGCATCCATATATGACGAGCATAATCTGCGCACTTAGTAGTGGTGGCAACGATCAGATGACTCGGAAGCAACAAATGCCATAGTTGAATAAGAGATTTTCCTGTAGGAACGTTCAATTCGTTCAGATTCAACACTACGCATTGTTACAGCTACGATGTCGGATCGATATGTCAATTAGGTCAATACGCCAAAGCAAACTGGTTTGGACAAATTGCCCAGAGTCACGAACAAACGACAGAGATAGTAAGATAGTTGCCTTTTAGCCCTTCCTCTGATGTTTATTTTATTTTAAATTCTCATATAAAATATCGTCGACAATTTCTTAAAGCTACACATTCTATAAATTAACTACATATAAGCAAACTATTTTTTTCAAGTAGAATAATAATTGGTAGTGGCTCAAGTCCTATCAGAGTTTGGTTGACGTCCGGAGCCGGTTGCATATGATGTCCCCATGTTAAGGCTCACCGCCCACCCTTAGCAAAGGTGAATAATAGATGCAATGTGCTCTCAAGTAATATTATAATATAATGACTTACATTTGCTGACATTAATATTCATCAGCAGAGATATCAGGGCCAGAATCAACCAGGACAAATATCATCACATCAATGTGTCATGTTCAGCAACTTCAAGGAATGGTATAGGTGAAGATACGTGAAAGGAAAGATATCGAAAGCAAAATGCGAAAATAAAGTGACGTCCCCCCACATGAATATCAGATGATCACACACTCATCTCTTGTTTGGGCCCGCGTAGGTCTTCCTTGGTTAGATTTCTTATTTCCGAGCCGCTTCAGTTCTGTTAAACGATTCATAGCTCGTTTATTTCCTTGAGCTATAGAGAAAGGCCATTCAACACAAGGCCACAAACAGCAAGTGGATTCCAGCACTCACCAGCAGCTCGCATGTACCATCTCTTTGCCAGTTCCATGTCTTGTTTCACACCAATGCCCACTTCAGCATAATACCCCACAGCGTACTCCGCCTTCGATAGTCCTTTATTGGCAGCCCGACGTGCCCATAAATAAGCCTCTGAATCGCTTTGTTTCAGAACGCCCTCGCTGCCCGTGAGGTACCAGCCACTCAATGCGAGCTCAGCGTCGGGGTCGCCCTTCTCTGCCGCTTTGGTATACCATGCAATTGAACGACGCGGATCCACCGGACAAGCGACAGTTCCATACTCATAGCACTGTCCAAGCTTGTACTGACTCGACGTATACCCGAGCTGCGCAGCTCGTGTAAATAATTCTTTCGCGTAGGCATCGTCGTGAATGACGATAGTATTGTCGCGTGTTTCGTGCAATAATCCCAGCTCATGCAACGCGTGGGGGTTTTCCTCGTCTGCCTGTTCTGCAGCGCGTCTAAGCCAACCGATAGCTTCCCTTGGGTTCTTCTGCTGGCCTAATGATCCAGTGAGTAATATCATTCCAAGCTTGTACATCGCTGCGGTGTCTCCAAGACTTGCAGCCTTCCGATAAAACGCAAATGCACGCGGATGCTCCCGTCGTGTACCCGCGCCGATCTCGTTGCAGACTGCAACTCGGTAGGAAGCAGCCGCATGGTTCTGCTTCGCAGCCTGTAAGTAGAGGTGGTACGCTCGCTCGTGATCCATTTGCAAGCCCAGCATTCCAGTACCATAGCAGTTGGCAAGGAAAAACTGAGCTTCTGAAAAACCATCTCCTTGCGTAGCCAATCGCCGCATAACTTTCAGACTCTCTGTAATCAATAAATCTCGATATTTTCTCACGGCCCTCTGATCAGGAGAATCCGCTCCTATCTTTTTGGCTGCTTCAATGAGGTACTTGGCGTAAGCAAAGTGAGCTTCTGGGTCTGGATCAGCTTTGATGCGCTGTCGATAATCGTCGACAAATGCCTTGGTATAAGGTGGGGCGCTGAGATCAATAGCCTTTGTTTTCTTTCGTAAACTGAAGTCCTCCGACGCCATCGTACCTGACCGCTGAAGGCCAGGTGGCCTGTCGCTGGAAGCTGATAAGGGACTCTGCATGGATGATACGTTGGATGCACCCCGTAAAAGAGAAGACGGAGCTGTCTGCACATCCAACCCGCCACCATGGCCGTAAGGCCCAGGGTGTTGAATATATGGACCCGATGTTCCCGATGGTGCGGTCGAATGGCTGCGGTCTAGTGATACCTGGCTTCCAGGCGGTGGGCCAACGCCGAGGACATCAGAGGCAGCAGCGTGATACTGATCATAATACTGAGTGTTATGATCTGCACCAGGCGGACCATATTGGTGATGTTGTTGAGGGTAGCCGTGTTGATCAGGATATGGGTGGTATGGATAGGGGGCAGGGGGAGGGGCTTGATAATGTTGCGGAGGGCCAGGCGGTCCAGGATGAAAGCTACTTGCGCTATATTGGCGCTGGGGGGGAGGTCGACTGTCGAATGACCGCGCACTAACCATAGACTGGGGAGATGCAGCATCATACACTACTCCCCCATCATTGTCGGAAATGGCTGAATGAGCAGAGTAAACGGAAGCCGTGTCACGACGATGCGGTCCCGGGTCACCATGCGGCGGCTGAGAAGATGTGTATGTCGGAAGAGTTCCTGCATGGCGAGGTACGTGGATACGGGGTGGTGCAACACCCCCAGGTGATGCGTAGTTAGACATTGATGTTCCGCTGCGAGGTACAGGGTCCTCTGGAGAGGTATAACCCATTGCGCTTGAACTACGAGGCATGGGGTCAGTTAATCGCATGCCTCCAAGCTGAACAGCAAGATCGTAAGGGGCAGGAACGGGCCGGACATGCGCTTCGCCCACAGCGCTGGAATTGAGCATTAAAGACGGGGTAGAACGGTTTTGAAGATTCATTAATGGATTGGCTGCTGAAATATGTAAATCACCATCCATCAATGGGATTTGACCATCACTCACGACCTCGATTTGGATCTAATTGTGGATCCCAGACGCTGGGACCATTTTCTCCGTCCCACGTGTATTCATCATGTATCGAATCCAAGGCTGGCGTCCAATTAGGCGTAGGGGCGGATGGGTCCCTATAAGATGGTGTAGCAGAAGATTCGTCTATGGATCTGCGTTCAGAGTACGTAGATCCCTTACGCTGTGGGATGGTTGTCGCGGACCTGCTCTGAGAAGGTGACGTTGACATGTAGGATAGAATAAACTAGTTGAATAGGGTCTAGAAGGAGCCTAAGTAAGCCCTCTGGAAAAACAAGATCAGGTGTTAAGTAGCGCAAAAGTGAAGGTCAAAAGCAAGGGACATCCCGACGCGTGGCGTGGATCGCTGGAAGCTGGAAGGAGCGGAGTATGAAACCAAACAGCTGTGTTTCTTTGCCGTGATTGTGATACGCACCCTACTTGCACGCATTGTGTTGACCTTTTTTAAGGACATGGGAAGATCTTACTAGGGCTTTCATGTCCGGCACATTTTGATTATTTTATACACAGCTGTAGTATAATGGGAGCTGAAGTTGGCCAAGTGAAGTGCTTTCTGAAGGATGGGCGGCATCTAGCATGGTGTCATGACGACATGATTTACCAATTGGGCCGAGGGGATAATCATCCGTATGTCATATAGCACATTCAAGGCAATATATTATCTTGGTGATTATCCCAGCTGGAATCTGGGATCTAGCTTGAAGCTGAAGCTCGCATGATGTCATACTATTGTATACATGGAAGCCTGCTACTACTAGCCGGTGTATATCATCTCCATCTGGGAGCCACTTCATATATACAAGGCTCTTTCCACATATATCCAGCCATGCTATCAACATTAAGATCTCTGGTGATTTTTATTATATATAACCATTGGTATTTTCCTGCAGTGTTTGTAGCTTTTCACCAATATTAGAAATAAGCAATGAAGGTCACGTGATTTATAGGATCTTAAAACTCCGCGTGCACGCTAAGTTTTGTTCGTTGTGATCTTCATCTAGAGTTCAGAAGTTCACTATGGCACCACGTCGTAGGGTAAATAGAAAGACCTCTATCCAATCCCGTGACATATCTCCCCCAGCATCCGATTTGTCAGCCCTTTCTGAAGCACCGCCTGAAGCTGACAATGGCAAGTCTAACGACAAGGACTCCTGTCCTGCTTGCCCAACTCAAGTGCATAAGACTCGTCCAGGAGAGAAGGACACTTGGATTCAGTGCGACAAGTGCAAAATTTGGTTCCATTGGCTCTGTGTCGGTGAAGGAGGCGATCCTGAAGCCTTGCAGAAATGGTACGTAGTTGTGCATACTTGACTACTGGTATCGGTTAAACGACCACGTAGGTTCTGTCAGACATGTCGCGAGGCAGATACCACTCTGAAACCCACTCCAAGACCCCCTGCGCGCAAATCATCCCGTAAACGCACACAACTTGATTATGCCAACCTTCACGCAGGCATAGATCCCACAACTGTAGATGGAAGTAAATGGGTGGGCATAATCGAAACCAAACCCATCAAGTCGGATAATTTCAGGCGTTTGAAAGGTTCAGAAGTAAATGCAGATTGGCTTGAACAAGACACCGAAGCACTCAAAGAGCCCATTGTCATTGAGAACCCAGATGGTTTAGGAATGCGTATGCCGGATAAAGATTTCACCGTTGCCACGGTTGCAGAAATTGTGGGCCCACAAGTTCCCGTTGAAGTTATAGGTAATGCATACGTCAATCGTTTATTCTAGCATTTATCCCGACATGCATAGACGTCGCATCTCAGTCCAATTCCCCAAACTGGAACCTTCAGAAATGGTCAGAGTATTATTCTCAACCTGCTGAATCCCGCGACAAGATCCGAAACGTGATCTCCTTAGAATTTTCAAATACACCGCTAGCAGATAAAGTCAGCCCACCACGAATCGTAAAAGAGCTAGACTGGGTGGAGAAATTCTGGCCAACAAATAAGAAGGGCCCAGGTCAGTTGTGGCCAAAAGTACAAATGTATTGCTTGATGGGTGTTGCACGAGCATGGACGGTGAGTAACAACCGTATAGATTCTTGAATCCTATTCATATATTGTATAGGATTGGCATGTAGACTTTGCAGGATCTTCTGTATACTATCATATCTTTCGTGGATCGAAAGTAAGTAGCGGTTTGATCGTTGTTCATAGCCTCGTTTATCTCTGCATTAGATATTCTATTTCATCCGTCCAACCCCTGCAAATCTAGCGGCATACGAGCGCTGGTCTGGGACAGATTTACAAACTAACACATGGCTTGGCGATCTCGTAGATGAAGTCGTCAAGGTTCAACTTGTAGAAGGGAATACTATGTAAGCTTTCCTCGATTTGTGCGTTCATTTTCTCACGATAAAATTAGGATTATCCCTACGGGATGGATACATGCCGTTGTATGTGAATACCTGCTTTCCATTTCATCATTTTTCTCACACTTCCTAAGTACACGCCTATAGACTCGTTAGTTTTCGGAGGTAACTTCTTACATTCGTGGAATATCGGTACACGTACGAAGTACTTCCCTTTGCTTTCTTTATCTATACTAATTGGCAAGCACCATAGAGCTCCGAGTCCGGGAAATTGAAATTGCGACGCATGTGCCAAAGAAATTTCGTTTCCCATTATTTACGAGGTATGAGGCCGTCCAATGTTGTACGCGAATATGGTTGACCTGGTGTTGATTACTCTAACAGACTTTGCTGGTATGCTGGCGAGAAGTATCTTCGCGACTTGAAGGCGCGCGAAGATTTCCCGTCCCGTGTCTTGGATTCACTGGCAGATTTAGCTGATTTTCTCGTTGCCGAATCGCGAATAATTGAAGCTCGCCATGGGCCTGGTACACCGACGGAAGCGGCACGTAAGGATTCTAAAGATGCGGTTCCTGTTGATAAGGTAAAGGATGCATCAGCCCTTGCGCGAGAACTTCGTTGGCGAGTGCGGAACGCACGTGGTTTAACGAGTGGTGATGAGGGAACCAGCAAACCTGCTAAGCGCGGTGGATCAGTCGTAGTAGGCACATCGTCGACAAATGGGATAAAGAGGAAACGGGAAAGTGTTGATGTGGGTGAGCCGGAAGAAAGTGAGAATGGCCGACAAATATTCCGTCATTGGCAGAGAAAGAAATGGGAAAGGGAAGAGTCTTTGCCAAAAAAATCTGAAACCAAGGTTCGTCGACGGAGGAGACCGACCGCAACAAACGGAGAGGGTGAGGAGTTGCAACCCTGGCTAAAGGACGCGATTGACCTGGATGACGAGATGGATCAAAGTCCCGAGCATGCGCATGATGAAGCCGTCGTGGAGACTACCACGGAAATCATCGTGAAAGTCAGGCGGGTGCAACAGGATACTTCTGGCGAAGTCTTGGAGCGCCAACGAGTAGAGCGTCGTGTCGAGGTATACAAATGGCCTAACAGTGGACAGAATCTTGAGGAAGTTGTCTCAAGTGAACAAAAGCCCTTGGACACTGACGCGGTCAGTTTACAAGAAGATCGAACAAATATCAATGGCGATAACAGAGAAGAGCCACACGAGTCACATCCCGATCCGCCAGAGATGATAATCAAGGACGAGGACCAGGATGAGGCAAAAGCTGGAGATACCTCGATGGCTGTAGACGTTCCCGCTTAATTTTTTTCTATTGTAATTTATATTCGAAGAATTCACTCGTCTTGTACGTTTTTGATGGATATACATACAGAATCCTAGATTCAGTTCACAATATCTGGCTGAGCAAAGAAAAAAACGAGTCCTAATAACGCGTAGATATTGAATCGAGCGGTTTGATCGACGTTCATCAGATGTTAAGAGACATATCCAGAAAAATGGCGCAATCTCCCAAAATACCACCGAGCCAGTAAAACGCTCAAGTCCGTGCGTCTGGGTCTGCTCGCGGCGTGACGCCAGCATGTCACGCTCACCTCATTAATTTTTCTCTATTATCTCCCTTCGCGTAATTTATGTTTGTGATTTCAGAAACATTCTTTTATTAGTACCAAATATTTCTACATGGTATAAGGAGTAAATTTTGACACCTGTTTTGGCATAGGAAATGAGGGCGCAAAAACTACATATTCTGCCTGACCATGATTTATGTCAAGTTCTTTCGTGAGTGTGATATACAATATTTTATTTTGCGCCAATAGGCGAGAAGTTACATCAATGAAGCGTCGGTCATTGTAGCTCAACCATATCTGTCTACTTAGGCGGCTACCGCAGTACTTGGATTTTGGTATTTATGTAAATGTCAGCCACATGACCTCAAAATGAAACACAAACTCGTCCAGTGTGTCAAGTACAGACGCATTTCGTAAGAAAGGCATTAACCAGGGTTATTTGGGTAGGTCAGGGAATGGTTTTCCAAGTCATACATTAATCGAGGAGTTAACATTCCAGTGTGAGGGGCCTATCCTTCGGAGCCTCGCACAACTCAGAAGGGAGTCCTTCAACAATGAATTTGAACATGAAGACGTCATATTCGACCTTTGACAGTCGAAATTATAGTAAGCAATATGACCGTGTTATATGCTCCGCATGTCAAATTGAGTGACTATTGATACAAAGACTTTGCAGAGCCTGAAGAATACTCCGTAAGTACCAATGCATCCTGTCCCGTCGCCACTGTTAAACTATACAACTCTAGTTCTGCAATCAAACTTGAGTCTGCCTTCTTCAAATACACATTCAAGAAGCTCATTAAATCTCTGTGGCCATTGCAGATGCAGAAAATGCGACGTATCCTTCCAAATAATGTATTCTGCTTCGGGCATCCGTGCTGCAAGGTCCTTGGAGCAAGCAACATTGACCAGACAGTCTCGATCACCTGTTATAATCAATATTTTAGGGATATTGGTTGCTATTAGGCGATGTCGTTCGGCCGTTACGTGGTGTGTGATCAATGCATATCCCTGAGAGAGCTTATTACCAATGGTAGGCCCATGACCAGTTACTTTGAAGTAGTTGTTGAAAACCTACGCAGACTTCGCATGAACACGCATCTATCGAGATGGCTAATGATATAACAAACGGAATTGGATATTTCCCGGTTTGTTTGTTTGCTGGCAGGATCATCAATGTTTTTTGAATCCAGCCATTGGCAAGGAAAAAGGAGTTCAGTGACGAGGGATAGCGCTGCCTTGGTGCTGAAAAAATCTATCAAAGCGGCACTGGAAAACAAACACAGACGATCAATTGAAGGTAAAATCACTATGAGCACACGAACCAAATGGAAATTAAAATTCCCTTCAACTAAAATTATTGCAGGGTGAACAGGCAAGCGAAGGATATGTAATTAGTGCTTCTCACCGGATAAATCTCATGCAAGGCAAGTCCACCTGCCTTAGTCACGCACAGAGTCAGGGATATAATCCGCCCAGTTATTCGAGTGGCCAGTTCTTGCGAACAGGAAATGAATAGCTTAGGGGGGAATTGAACGGTCGTGTTTGCAACAGACCTTGTGCGATCATTCCCCCAAGGGATAATCCAACAACATGGATTGAGTCTTTCCACCCCACATAGTCCAAGAGATCGATGGTGTCTTCCGCCATCTGCGACGTGCTGCAGTGAACATGTCCATCACCTGTATCGGCCATAAAATCATGGCTCTGCTCACTCACGTGTACAGGCCATCGGGCACATCGCTATTCCCTGCGCCACGATTATCGAAGACCAGGACAGAATGCTTCCCTGTTCTTCCGAAATATTCTACCTGTGGAGCCCATGCAAAGGAGGATGCACTGTAGCCCATTATGAATATCACTCTCTCTGGACCATTTCCGTGCTGCTCTGAGAATGGAATGGTTGTATATTCAAATGCCAGCAGAAAACGCTGCTTGGTGTACACACCGAAATAGAGGGTCCCAACTGAGGGTTCATGTGGTCTCCGTCCTTGCTTCAGAGGGCATTGTCCCTTGCGGACGCAAGTCTCGGGGTCAAAGATTGTCGGCCAGTCCTGAGCAATAATTGCGGGCATGTTATTATGATCAAATGTATGGTGCTCTTCTGGACAATCATCTTATACTGGACGGAGAGTGCTTGAGAGAACTGGTGAACAGCAATGACTTGAGCATGTGGCCTTACCAGGTATATTCAGTTTTGAATGTCAACGGTGGTGAACGCCGATGGCTTGAACAACACGATATTACCAGGCAATGCATGTTCAGGAGGTGGATCCTAATGATTGAATGATTCGGTATTACCAGGCAGGTGATGGTGGTGAGCACTAATGCTCTGGCATCACCAGGTATATTCAGCTCCACTGTCAATGCTGGTGAATGCCGATGATTTGGACAATGTAGCCTTACCAGGCATATTTGATCTTTAGTATGACATGCAAATTGTATTGTTTTTAACAACGCTTGAAAGCCGGGGCTTTTAGGTTCGAAAGTCCATCTTATTTACCGGATTTCTTGGGTTCATGCACTCCATCAGGGATTTGGGAATGTCTACACCCATTATGTAGAACTCCCTAGATCTACAGTAAGCTTATACCAACTAGTAAATAGGGATCTCGCGAAAGTAGGGTGTCTAGCCGAGTCTAGCCGAGCTGGCTGACTCTCCTAGATGGCTCTAGACAATACAGACGGCATACTTACTGATCTTCCTACTTTCCTGATGTATAGCACGTATAGGGGGTGGGATCTGGAGGATGCAAAATAATTAATAAATATTAATTCATACCCGGTCCTTTCCTTCCGTCGTCCGACGTCAGGAAAGTGGGGAGATCAGTAAGTATGCCGTCTATATTGTCTAGAGCCATCTAGGAGAGGAGAGTTAGCTAGCTCGGCTAGACACCTACTTTCGCGAGATCCCCATTTACTAGTCGGTATAAAAGCTTACTATAGATCTAGGGAGTCTAGGGAGTCTACATAGTGGGCGTAGACATTCCCAAATCCCTGATGGAGTCTGGCGTAAGAAAGTTCTTGGATCATACTATCATAGTACACCCCTCACATATTTATAGCAATCGAGCGAATGTAGCTCAAGAATGACAAGAATACAAAGCTTGCTATCCAATGCCTGAATAATATCCAGTATTAGTGCTAATGGTCCAGTCTCGCTACACTAAACTACTCTGTTTTTACAATTAAACTTCTGTCTGCCTTCCTCAAATACACCTTCAAGAAGCTCATTATATCTCTTTGGCCATTGCATATGCAGGAAATGCGATGAATCCTTCCAAACAAGGTATTCTGCTTCAGGCATCCGTGCTGCAAGGTGCTTGGAACAAGCGACATTGACCAGACAGTCTCGACCACCGGTTATAATCAATATTTTAGGGATATTGGTTGCCATTAAGCGATGTCGCTCGGCCGTTACGCGGTGTGTGATCAATGCATATGTCTGAGAGAGTATATTACCAAGGGTGGGCCCATGACCAGCTACTTTGAAATAGTCGTTGAAAACCTACGCAGACCTCGCATGAGCATGCATCTGTCGAGATGGGCAATGATACAACAAACGGAATTGTATATTTCCCGGTTTGTCTGTTTGCTGGTAGGATCATCAAGGTTTTTTGAATCCAGCCATTGGCAAGGAAACAGTATTTCAGTTACGACGGATAGCGCTGCCTCGGGACTGAAAAAATAGACCAAAGCGGCCCTAGAAAACAGGCGATTAATCGAAGGTGAAATCATTGAGCACACGTACCAAATGACGGTTAAAATCCCCTTCAACTAAAATTATTGCAGGGTGAACGGGCAAGCAAAGGATACGTAATTGATGCTTCTCACCGGATAAATCTCATGCAAGGCAAGCCCACCTGCCTTAGTCACGCACAGAGTTAGGGATACAATCCGTCCAGTTATTCTAGTGGCCAGTTCTTAAGAGTAGGAAATACGATGACTCAAGGGAGGAATTGAACAGACGTGTTGGCAACAAACCTTGTGCGATCATTCCCCCAAGGGATGATCCAACAACATGGATAGAATCGTTCCACCCCACATAGTCCAAGAGATCGATGGTGTCTTCCGCCATCTGCGACGTGCTACAGTGAACATGTCCATCACCTGTACCGGCCATAAAATCATGGCGTTACTCACGTGTACAGGCCATTGGGAACATCACTGTTCCCTACGCCACGATTATCGAAGACCAGGACAGAATGCTTCCCTGTTCTTCCAAAGTATTCTACCTGAGGAGCCCATGCAAAGAGGGGTATATTGTAACCCATTATGAATATAATTTTCTCTGGACCGTTTCCGTGTTGTTCTGCGAGTTGAATGGTTGTATATTTAAAGGCCAGCAGAAAACATTGCTTGGTGTACACACCAAAATAGAGGGTCCCAACTGAAGGTTCATGTGGTCCTCGTCCTTGCTTTAGAGGACATTGTCCTTTGCGGACGCAAGTCTCAGGGTCAAATATTGTCGGCCAGTCCTGAGCAATAATTGCGGGCATGTTATTATGTTCAAATGCATGGTGCTCTTCTGGACGATCATCTTATACTGGATAAAGAATGTTGAGAGAACTGGTAGTGAATTTTACCATGTATATTTAGTTTTCAACCTACACACCAATTGTTAGACTCTGAGTTTAAAAAGTTTGGTCTTATTTACTCCACCCCCAGATGTATTTGCAGTACAATGCATCGGGTTAAGCTTGGAAGGACATTGGCGCACGCCATTCATACGTCTCATAATGCATGGAAGTCGAGGCTATGCGTTATGAGGAGGTGGACTGTATTAGCAAAAACACTTGTACTAAACGTATCTACTCCAATGTGAAACCAGCATGTCTCTTATACACTCTTAGAAGTCCATACCATATTGAAAGGCTGTTGAAATTAGATAGAAGAGGGCACCCCTTGCAACTTGTTTTCCTCAAACCTTTGTCGCCCTTCTTCTACAACTCGCTCTATGAGCTTATTGAATCTCTCCGGCCACTGAGCGTGCAGACCGTGCCCAGTTTCGGCCCACTGTATGTACTCTGCTTCTGGCATTCGCTCCGCGAGTTCTTTCGAGTTAGCCGGATTAATAAGATCATCTTGATCACCTGTCAAAATGAGTATTTTAGAAATTGTCGTCGCCATGAAACGATGACGGTCGGCAGTTATACGATGCGTCAACGCCGCAGATGATTGCGATACAGCGCCACCCAACGTCTGAGGACGGGTTACTTCAATACGCCGTTTGAGAATCTGTGTACGGCAAAATTGATTGAAAACGGCATTTTGCCACCAGCCACTTTTACGAACCGCAGTCTCAATTTCACGGTTTGTGCGCTTGTCTGGATCATCGGGATTTTGAGAGTCGAGCCACTTGTCTGGGAACATCATTCCAAGAACAAGGCGTATTCTAACGTCAGGGTCTTTGGTTAGCGTCGCTCTGTGGCACATAAAAAAAAATAAAGATGATGTCAGTAATTCCTTAGAAAAAACATCGAGACACAAACCGTATGAGAGTCGATAGTCCTTTCCACTTATATTCATTTTTGGTGAATGAACCAATATACGCTTATGGTTCAAATTCTTACCGGCGTCAGACCATGTAAAGAAAGTCCACCAGCCTTCGTCACACAAAGGGATAAAGAGACAATCCGTTTTGGAATCCGTGTCGCCAATTCTGAAAATAAAGGCTGTCAAGATTGTCTGTAGGCCAATGCCGTGCCCTGAAACAACCTTGAGCGACCATCCCTCCCAGAGACAGCCCGACTACATGAAAGTCTTCTGTCCACCCGACATGATCCAACAACACAATAACATCCTCCGCCATTCCCGATGTACTTGAAAATGGCACTTTAACGCGCGAGCGCATCAAGCTTACAGCGCGACAAACTCACGTGTACGGACCTTTCGGAACAGTGCTATTTCCAACTCCACGATTGTCAAACACGAGAACGGAATGCCTTCCTGTCTTTGCAAAGTATCTGACTTGTGTCGCCCACGAAAATGAGGTGGTATTTAAACCCATTATAAATAGAATTTTCTCTGGACCATTTCCGTGCTGTTCTAGTTGCATTTTTTGGCCATAAGATAATCACCTCGGGTGAATGCATAATTGCTACCCACCAAAATAGAGTGTGTGACTCTCAACTGGCTCTGACTGACCTCTTAGTTGAGTTACGGGGCACTGACCCTTGCGAACACAAGTCTTTGGGTCATGGACTGTGGGCCAGTCTGTGACAGATGTTGTTGTGGACATGGTTTGTGAACATCATGAACTTCCAAGTGACAAATATAAGTTGTGTAGCATAACACGTGATAACTGCTAGCTGTGTGGGAGCTCGGGTTGACCTTCGACGTTTGAAAACCCGGTTTGGATCATGTTCGAGTTTTCATCTTCATTGTTATTTTAAGGATAATGCCTCAGGTACATAATCTTAAGATCGCCATTGCATTATAGTCACAGTCATGTCACGTTGGTAAACGTCTTCCAACGCTGTAACGCCATGACGGTCTCGAGACCCCTTATAAGCATAGTTGGAACTACTGGCGTTGGAAAATCTCGTTTAGCCATCGATCTCGCCTTGTCGTTGTCACGGAAAAACCACGAACATTCATGGCAAACCGCAAAAGTAATCAACAGCGATGCCATGCAAGTCTACGCAGGAGCAGATGTAATCACGAACAAAGTGTCAGAGTCAGAAAGAAGAGGTGTAGACCATTTGCTCATGAGCTTCAAGGAACCTGGGGATCAGTATGTTGTGGGTCAATGGGTCAACGACGCGATTAGAGAAGTAAGTGCGTCGGCATTTACGACAGAGTCTCGTCTCAAATGCCATAGATAGATAGATGAATTGCACAGGCAAAAAGAGCTCCCCATTGTTGTTGGTGGAACAGCCTATTGGATGCAACATCTTATTTTTCCAAACCGCCTGCCGTCAATCGTCGACACGGCTGCATTTCAGGATTCTGGGAGGGGCAGCACGTCATATCCTCATTCCGAAGCATTTCAGAAGGCTCTGGCGTCTTTACCCCAACCATTACTTGACCTTTTCATGCATCTCCCTGAGAATCCGAGTGTAGATCAAGCTTTTTCTCTGCATAACCTTCTGACCCAGTTAGACCCTCAAATGGCCTCAAGGTGGCACTGGAAAGATACCCGCAAGGTAGTCCGCAGTCTCGAGATCATTCGAGATCGAGGCTGTTTGGCTAGTGAGATAATGGCTCAGCAGGCTATGTTAGCGGAGACCTCAAGGTTCGTGAATTACTCTAAGCAGACGAATAACGAATTAAGCATGCCCTTAGATATCCCACATTAATCTTTTGGCTCTTTTCTGAGCCAACTCTTTTGCAGCAACGGCTTGACGCAAGAGTGGATGAGATGATGCGGGTAATTTGACATGCACTATTCCAGTCAAAGTCCATCTTATAATTCTTTACAGCACGGACTTTTGGAAGATGTTAAGATGCTGCGTGGCAAGGCTTCATTGGAGGGGGCATCTGAGGCTGATTCGACATCCGGCATTTTTCAATCAATCGGTACCTGCCTTTTACATATGTGAATATCTATATCTCATGGGATTGAGTAGGATTCAAAGAATTTAGTGGATATTTAAGTTCTGTCTCGCCTACACAGAAAGATTATGACGAAGCTGTCGAACGGACTAAAATATCAAACCGGCAGTATGCGCGACGTCAAGTTCAGTGGATCCGAAATAAACTGCTGCCCGCTATCAATGCTGCCGCCCGTAATGGCTCCAAATTACCGGTTTATCTATTGGAAGTTGGAGGTAAAGGAATCGTGGTAATTAGATTGGCATCTATCGTAACTCAACCTATATGTAGAACTCGATAAATGGGACATGGAAATTCGAGATAAAGCCGTCAATATCTTAGATGGTGTGTGTTAATTAGTCCTTATGCCGACGTCATTAACACCATGTAGCTTTCCTTGAAGGAAGTGAACTTCCCGACCCCAAGTCGTTATCTGATACCGCCAGATCCATGCTAGACGATCAGCTGACTATCAGAGAGTACGTTGATGCCCTTGATTCTACCCTACTTCCTACCTATGATTTTCATCAGTCCTACAGCAACACTTATTGCTCGTCACAAAGTGATGTGTGAAGTGTGTACCTTGCACCCGGACCAGCCCATGATGATAGAAGAGGGTATTGAATGGCAAGCCCATATAAAGTCGCGCAAGCACAGGCGTCTTCAGAGCAAGCGAGATCATCCCAACCGTCTGGCGCTACGACCTGCAAAACCGATAAAACCCACCTCTGGTTCCGACTCCGACTCCGACTCCGAGAGTAGTCTAAATTTAAGCTTTGTAGATCGTCTAAGTATTTCGTAAATACATTAGTTGGAAACAGGGCATATAAATGCCTTCCAAATTAGAGAACAAATCAGTCGTTTAGTTTAAAATGTTACAATGTCGACTTGTCGTAATACTCTCGTCCAGATGAAATGGCAGGTACATCCAGGAGCTTAACTGCCTTCGGTTTCGGCCGATGTGTATCCACAGCAGCGATGGGAAGAGCATAACTGCGTTATTCATGAGCTACTGTTTAATAAATTGATATGATGAATGGTTTACCGTTCTTCATCGCAACCATACGCCTTTGGTGTAAGCTTAATTACGGTGTGAAGCGGGATCTTGATGTAAGGTAAATCCACCTGGGGCAAATTATGAAAATAAGCATAGCTGAAGACAAGTTAGAGCGGTTTTAAATGTATGGGTATGGGTGGTACAACATACAGGCAACGCAGAATAGCCTAAATAAAACCTTTCCATTAATAAATCACGATTGTAAGTCACAGAAGAATCCATACTTGGTGACCAATTATGAGGATATTCTCCTGTCTCTCTAATTCCATTATAATAGGCTCTAACCGTATAACAACATCCCGATAAGATTCTCCGCCTTACAATAAATTATGTCAAGTTATTGGAAGACTATTCGATTGAGAGCGTACCTCGGTATCTGTAATTAAACTTGTCTTCATCACGGTTTGCGAAATCTTCTGGATATGCTGCCTTAGATGTGATTCACCATGTAGCGATTACATCATCCGTTATCGAATATAATATACCTCGATTTCCTTGTACGTCATACCATCACAAACTCCTGCATCAAGTTCGTCGAGAGCTTTCCAAGTAAGTTTTGGAAAGTCGAGATGTTGTGCAGTCTCTATTGTGCGCTGTAGAGTTGATGTCCATACCTATGGTCGACAATAAGCACATGAAAACTTGTGAACAAAGATATCATTTTTACCGTCAGGTGCGCATCACCAATATTGTCACGGATCAGACTGGGTAATGCGGCAGCGTATTGACTTCCTTGTGGTGATAGTGGGGAGTCTCCTCCTATCTTTCCTTGGACATTGTAAACGCTTTCGCCGTGCTATGGATTATATTAGAGAATATTCACGATGGAAATTGCACATAATTGTGAATCACCCTAGAGAAGAAAATACTTCGTGGCTTAATGTGTAGGTTCATTAAATAGAAAGCGATGCGACTCTGCAGATAACCATGGATATTGCACAGTGTGACCTGGTTGCCGACATTTGTGATGCGCAAGTATGATAGGTTGGGTTCGGTAATTGTTTCGTAAACCCTTTCGTATTTTCTAATTCTCTCCAAGAAATCTCGTTCGGCATCTACTCGAGAAATATTTTGATAATCAGGATCGCCAGAGGAGACTTTCAACGCCACATTGGCTGCTATAATGGCCGGATCATCGCACAGTGATTCAAGAAAAATGAGCACAAATCCCTTCTCCCTTGCAACACGTCTTGAGATCTTGGATCTATTTATACATATAGTGTAAGGGCGTGCATCAAATAATGAATGGAGCAAGGACAGAACCTCCGGTCACGCGTGCTGTTCGTAGCATCATGGATGCCCACATTCCCACCTTCTTTGAGCCATTGGATTAGCATCTCTAGGCTGTCCTGAGCCAAACTATCGCGGAGCCGCGTGGCCTCCTGATTTTCATGGCTAAAATATTCCGCGGTGTGGTCTTCTTTGACGCCACACCTATAATGACTATTAGCATCGAATATCGATCGAAAAGGTTATCCACATACTGCTCTCGTTTCACCTTAGCTCGTGTTCGGCGAAGCTGGCCAACATTGAAGACCTTGGGCGCTGATGAGATACTAGTCACATAGGTTTAGACTGCAGTACCTTGACCTCATACTCCAGCCATTTGAGATATCGAGTAAGCTTGTTACTAAGGAAGGATTTGCCACGTGCGGGTAGTCCAACCTTGAATGAAAAGTGAATATACATCCTAATGTATTACCCATGAATATCACCATTGCCAGCACGATTTTGGCTTCAGAATAGTCCGGTTTGGCGACTGCATGCAATCGAAGGGTCAGTAGCAATTCGTTCCAAACACGATCTACGCACCCTTCCCACCGATTCCAACGACAGACGGGGGCGGTCCAACTGTCGCCGGCTCCATAGAAGGCTTGCGACTCAATCCAGCATGATGTTTATCGAACTGTCTAAGCATCGTGCCTCCAGCACCATAGAAAGGCTTGTTCGGAATGTCTGGAATGTCTGGAATGATACGCCTTATTTCTGGGGGTTGTATTGCGGCATTATTAGCAGCTGGTGGGTCTCGAGAGTTCAAAAGCGAAGATAAGCCACGCTCAGTGACATCCCGATTAAGAAGATCCTCATTGGACATGGACATAGCAGAGTGTGATGCGTACGCGTGATCTCTCACCATGAGGATGTGACATGACGCTCTCCGCCTCCTTGACCTCTATTATATATCCCTCTCGTGGGTTCCACTTTGAATACTCAACTGACGCCTCACAGTTAAGTGGGGTTAGGTATATTACTTATTTATGTATTTACTAATTACTTAAAGCTTGTCAGACCAGATTGCAGTTTATTTCTGCTTCATGTCCTGCCTCCCGACGTATTCGTCGATAAATATGAGCTTCAGGAGCGTGGCCTTGACTTCAATCTCTATGGTGAATCAGATCTGGAACGCCCTTTGATAGCAATGGATGATACAGGGTCTACTTTGGAGATAAGGGTGCCAGCTTCAATGACAGCAAACGTACCCTTGCATGCTCGATATCCTCTCCCAAGCAATTCAACACATTCATCTGTTCGTGTTCCCTTTCCGCAAGCATATTGGGCCTGCCCTGGAACCAGTAAGAGAATAGAGATGCATTGTCAACAAAATTTAATGGTTTTCAAACAGGACACTCAGGAGATGATCCTTTCCTCCATTTGACCTCGCCCTATTCTAAATCGCTAGATCTCAACAATTGGTCGATTTATTTTCTCGACCTTAACAGGACAGCGGAATACCATGTTATAGAGGTGCCTGCCGGTCAAAGAGGCGACCTTGCGTTTGTCGAATTCGGAACAGCACTTGCGATCTTTGTGGCTGCGCTATATATATTTCGAGCCATTTGGAGGGCGAAAACACAACGGCGTGTCAATCTGAAAATCGAGTAGTGTGATTAATGCCAGATTTACTCATGGGTGGCGGTACTAAGTGTCAAAGACTAACAGACACTAACTCCGAGGCAAGATCGAAGCAAACCCATGCGACTTGTCCTTGTATTAAATATCATAGCAGCATAGTACAAACGAGCCAGCTCGTCTTTCTTGTCCAACGCACTTACAGCGTCACGCATCCTTTTTGTTTCTTAACCATTTTCCCCCATTTGCCTCGCATACTCTCCTTCAGCGCCGCATTAAATACTTCCCGTACACCTTGCCCCGTCTTAGCTGAACACTCCATATATTTTGCTCCAATCTCCTTCGCAACGGCACCACCTTGTTCAGGAGTGACGGGCGTCGTGCCTTGTGCGCCAAGCATCCGTCTCGTTTGTTCGTCCTTGCGAAGGTCCGTCTTCGTACCAACCAATATCAATGGTGTGCCTTCACAAAAATGAGCGACCTCAGGAAACCACTGTTGCATCATGTTACAGAAATATAAACAGTGTATCGCACATGAATAAGGGAATAATAACATACCTTATCCTGCACGTTAGCGAGGCTAGTAGGAAAGTCAATAGAAAATACAATGAGGATAACGTCGCTTTCAGGATAGCTGAGGGGTCGTAATCGATCGTACTCTTCCTGACCGGCCGTGTCCCACAGGGCCAACTCAATAAGTTTGCCGTCGAATTGCACCTGGGTTACATAGTTTTCAAAGACGGTAGGCACATATGCCTGTGAAATGGGTCTCAGTAAAGGAAACAGGTCAAAGCAGGACTAGGGACCTCTGGAAATCGGTTTTCGGCATAGACAATGAGAAGACACGTCTAAGTGTGCCATGCGTCAGAGACGTATACTGCAGATGCGGGCTTAAATAGCGACCCGCCTTTCCGCATCCGCCGTCCCCTACAACTACAAGTTTCCGTTTAAGATCTGGTCGTCGTGTAGGGCGCGAAGGAGCTGGTGTTTGGGAGTCGTTGTCCAGTGAGAATGATCGCTGCCGTGACGTCGAGTCTTGAGTGTACTGTGTTGATCATACACGTGGGTTACATGATATACCTGAAGCAAATAATGTAAATAAGAGCTTACTTCTGTCATAGTAGTAACTGCCCCAAGCTAACGTGAAAGGCGCGAAGTGTTCGTTGTGACTGTCACGCCGCGACGCGCGAGCAATATAAACACAACGTAATCCGTATTTGAAGTACGCTAAAATAAAACTATATGATATAAAGGCACATAACCACAGCGAAGAAAACACAATGTTATGGGGGGAAATATTGCAATAATAAATGCGTCATAGTCCTGTTGCTATATTCTGTTATTCCTTTGTCTTACAGAAAACGCTTGATTTCTTCCGCAACTTCATGAGCTCGCTCTGTCCGGTCCAAGACCTGAGGTATTGTCTGAATCAAATCCAAAAGTCAGGATATGTTGAATTGCAGCGGGAGATATGCATTGCATACACTTTTAAGATTATCAAGAATAGACATTGTCTGGTTGCAAATTTCTGCCACTTCCATCTCTCGCGGAAGCCTCGCTGGAAACGATCTTTCAGGTTGAAATTGCAACGCAGAGACATTGACAGACCTTGGTCAACATCCAGTTGTTCAGACGCTTCCTTTACTGGCGAAATATGTCCTGTTGCACGTTCTCTGGCCAATAGGTCCTCAACAAGATATTGGATTTCCGCGGGTGCCGTCCTACGACGATCTGCGAGCTCCTTGTCCCATGTCATACGCTCGGTGCTGAGAGACCATATTCGACGGTCCAAAACCTCATCAAAAGGTTCAGTGTCTGGGCACTCTTAGTCAGAAGAAACCGCCGATCTCAGCTACCATAGACTCACCGTCTTCGTCATGAACGTAGTCTTCGAGATTGTGTCCGTTGACACGTAGATTCTGTTTCGCTGCATTGAAAGTTCGATCACGCCACTAACAAAGATTTATATGTCTAAAAAAATATGGTAAATTGCAGGCTTGCCTGGAGAAGGTGGGCTGTAACTGCCTCTCGCACATGTTCTGAGGGGCTCTGAGCAAGTTTCTGAGAAAGGATTTCAAGCATAGCAGTCGTAAAGTTATCCTCTACGCGTTTCCAGTCTTCGACCCTCTCTATTTGTATTCGAGTTATGTCTGATGAGCTTTGATCCATAATGGCCGACCGTTCAGATGGTTCACCAAGGACAGATTCTGAGAAACGCGATTCATCACGTGATGTTCTCTGTCACGCGACGCGTTCCAATTTTCGAACGCTTCCGACTACGCATGCCAACGCCTGAAGTCATTGATGTGGACGCATTCTACGATGATATGCGACGTGAGCAAATTGACGCGTTGGAACGGAATATTTATCATCTCAACGAAGACAATAAAAGTATGTGTCTCATGCCATACCAGGGCACGATGGGATTAGAGTTGTTGACAACTTCATAACGCGTCATAGGGCTTGAGCAAAAGGCAATTGGATCCAGTTATGCGATGTTTTTTCCATTATATTGATTTTTTTTATCAGGCAAAAAGTCTAGACAGAACTAATGACCAGCTGTGTAAACAATTATTTGAAGAAAAGAAACGTCAGACGGAACTCGCACTTATCCTAGGGTTCAACGATATCGAAGAGGCATGCCAAAATATTACAATGGATGATCCTTGGGTATCTGGTGCACGTGCGGCACTCGCGGATGCGCGTTCCAGAATACTGGAACTAGAAGACGAACTAACCAAGCATGTTGTCACAGGCAAAGAGGCCCAGACATTACTGGAAGAACTGAGCGAGAAATTATTAAGTGCGCGCCAAGATCAAGAGACTGGGTTTTCAGATTCCACCAGACTTCGACTGGAGCGGGATGAAGCAAGACGGGAAGCGGAGAGACACGCCAGAGAAGCTCAGACATGGCGTATCGAGTTGCAGACGAAGCTACCAGAGATGCAGAGTCTTATAAGAGAACTCAAAGTGGCAACTGAAAAGCCGGTGACCGATGGTGTCGAAAAGGAGAATATTTACCCGGAGCCTGTTCACACCAGGTAAGAGAGCCACATTATTTAAAGCATGAAAACCGACCCTTTTTTCCAAAGCCCTTTTAATGAAATCAGGAATGTGGAGTCAACCACAATAGTCAAGCCAGCGCCCTCTATAGAAGTGACCAAGTCAGACAGTATTGACTACAAGGAACGATTTGAACGGTTGGAGCAACAATACCAAGCGCTTCTGAATGCAAAGACCAGAATATCCGCACAGTATAGGGGCGATATAAAGAAATGGAAACATATGAAGGAATTTTTCCTTGGCGACAGGCGGCAAGGTGCTATTCCTGGCACACAGCGTAGGATAATTCGAAGGCCAAAAATCAAAGAAGACCGGAAAGTCAAAGAAGAGTCCGTTGCAAGTCAGTCCATTCTGCCTCACGATGCCATATCCAATATGCCTACCACCGATGTAAACATACATCCTGTCCATGAAATCTTGGAAGGGATGGAAGTTGTTGATACCCGAGATTTGAAAAATGTTCCACCCAACTATCCGTCAAGAATTAGGGATAGCTGTCACAGTCCCAAACACTTCGAAGAGAGCCTCACCCAGCCGTCCAGCGTACCCGTCTCCCCTGTTACAAATGATGTCAGGACTAGAGCCACTGCTGCATTAAACAATAAAGATACATATGCAACTCAAGGGAGCGTAACAGAACCATCATCTCCTATTCTGCCACTACGGAAAAAAGATGATTTCCGTCCGATCACGAAGAGGTCATCATCGCCAAGGGTATTAGTCATTGATAGTTCTCCAGAAAAGTTTGTTTTTCTACTTATCAGTGCTCACTTTACTACATGCTCCTACCCTTCCTTGCAGGCATTCAAGGATCGCTGACCACGATAGAGATAGCGACGGAATGACAGAGACCGAAACAACCCCCTCATTTAATCCACCAGGTATCATTGAACATGAATTTTATGTGAATGGCACCTGACGTTTGTTCTATTCAAGTTAAGAAAGGCCGACGAACTGCGATCCTCAATCGTTCCACGTCCGGTGCTCACAATACTCCCCCATTCACAGTCCCGAAACCTTTGAGAGAATCAGCTTTATCTCGACCGTTTCAACCTAATACCGAACCGTTAGCCTTATATAAATATAGAATGCCGAAGTCTTCCCCTATCAGTACAGTAAAACGACGTGTGAGTACCATCCTCGTTCCGGACACGCCACCCGCCATAGTCGCTGTACGACATAGTTCATCGCCCCCTGACTCACCGCATATGCAACGACTAAACAAGAGGAAACGCAAGGCAGTTGGAATTACAGGAGACGACGATGAAACGGACGCTAATCCGTTCCAGGCAAGTCCTTCGCGATTGCTCGCCGGTCAGACCCGAGAACATAAACTTGCCCACATTGGTTCTTCGAAGAAAAGGTCACATAAGGAATACATGGCCGATTATATGCCATTTAAAGGCAGGGGCCGATATTCTAATGTCAAAGGGCGAGTCTGTTCGTTTTATCGTCTGTTGGCGCCTGGTTGACAAGAAAAATCATCCAGTGTTGCAAATAAAACAATTAATGGTGAATTTGAAATAGATCCAGAGAAGAATCGTGGCACCAATTTCCAGTACGAAGCCGTTGTACGGGATAAGGCAGAAAGGAAACAACTCGAAGGCGGTGATTGCGAATGTTGTCGAGAGGTTTGATTGGATCATCTCTGTCAATAATCTGTATTGAGTTTCTCCGCAGTATTATGAGGCTGTGGGTCCCCTCCCGCCAGGTCTGCGGGCCCCATTATGGAGGTCGCCTTCATCAGAACCGAGTCAAAGGCAAACTCGACCTTGTAGATACAAGACGGCGGAGAACGATGTGGACTTACCATTCTCCTCACCGCTCGCGAAGACACGAAAGAAAGCAATTGGAATTCACAAGAATAACATATCTCGACATCGCCACGATTGGGCACCACCAGCGACGCCCCCCGATTTTTGGTAGGATGTTCGCTCTATCGAAATGCTGTTCATGCTTTCATATTGCTCTAGGAAAATAGGTTTTCCGGACACTCAAGAAGTCGAAGAAATAAATCGGCGTGCCGACAACATGCATACTCGAAAATTCAAACTTGTGGAAGCGCAAGTTCAGTACGTTCATTTCTTATTTCTTATTTCTGGCCTGAGTTTGATTGACCATATTATAGATCATCTGCTGGCCGTTATCGCAAACGGACGTGACATCGGACACTTTCCTATTAGTTTCCAATTGTAGCTATCCAATAGGGAGTGATCTACATTTGCTCAGTCTTTGTTCGGGCAGATGCTTAATATTCTCAACGTGCCTGAGAACCCTTGCTACGCTGCGGGGTGGTCGCTTCGCGACCTGCCCCGCTGCTCCCACCCAAAAGATAGATGCAATAATTTATACACCAGGACATTTCAAATATTGGTGATCTAAGGTGTTATCGCCTCCCTTGACGATCATTAATGTGCTTAGACATTCATTATAAAGCAAAACTATATTATGTACAATAGTAGTTAAAATAAATAATGTTTATAATGTCTTCTGCTTCTGTAAATCTCTGGATCTGACCATACTGTATCGTATGCTATAACGAGATATTTGGGTGAGGGGTGTCCCGGTGATAAAACAACGTAATAGTCTTAAAGGGTGATAATGCGCCGATAGTTTCGACCATACAAGCACTGCGTCCTAATTAATTAATTGCAGTGGCAAAATATAATATGACATACGATGCTGGAAGAATATCCGTGAAAGTGGGATAGGAAGATTCTGAAAGGGGTTAGCAGGTCTGGGTCTCTTTCAACAAAAAATGTGGATTACCCGAAGGACAATTGAACCGGGTAAACCCTCTAGGGTGTCGAAGTAAATACCACCTGTAGCGTTCAAGGTGAATAACAACCTTGTGCAAACAGTAGTGCATGTACTTACCTGGTAACCGCAAGGAGTTCTTACAACGCAGCATAACCGCGAAAAGAGGAAAGTGATTCATGAATGCCAATGCGGTCTCCATTGTAGCATGAAGTAAAACAATACAAAGACGGGTCTTTGCATTACCTATTTCAGTCAAGCTAATCTGTTGTGACTCGCGAAGACTCACCAGGGCGAAGAATGCGTAATATACCAATACAGTGGGGAGCAAGAATGATACCAGAGTAAACAAAATGGTGCCTAGAAGGAGCTGGTCGATATCATAATCCCAGGAGTCTGTGCGATTACGGAGTACATTAAATCGTTTTCCTTGATATCTGATTTAATACGCCCCCATGTCGACTAGCAAAATTACGAGCATTACCTCGAAAGAGATTCCACAGCGAGTGGGTAACAGTCAGCAGACGACTGAATATGATGGTTGCGAGTAGGTATGACAAATACAAGTGCCCGGTCAAAATGCTTAGAAGATCTGAAAATAACGACAGGACCATCGTCATTCCAGTTCGGCCCATAATTCCAATGATCCGAAGGATTAATGGTAAATATGGCGCCAATAGGTCTAAGCCATCTGCAGGAGGTATCATTACAGCATTAACGTGAAAACTGACATTTACCCACTACCCCAGATATCTGTTAGAGACATGAAGCAAAGGCATAGAAAGCGGCTCAGTTCCGTGTTTAATTTCAAACCAGCGGGCCAATTGTCTAGCCATACAAGAGCTTCTCGAACAAAAGTAACAGTGAACCTCTGTTCCATACAATTGGTGAAGGTTGAACTTAATTGGACGAAAATATTGATCTTACCCGAGTGTAGTTGTGTAAAATTGGCCCCAAAATTGAGCTGTCCTCAAACAAGAATGTTCCAAATCCATATCCAACGATGGTGTCGTTTAGAACGAGCCATACGCAGTTGTAAAAACTTTGATGTATGGCTTTAGTCAATACCGATTGTGATAATAACCCCCCGCACCTGATGTAATGAGCAGAAAGGTAGGCTGCGTCAGTGCGATCGCGCGATTGAATAAGACGGAGCTGTTGAGGGAGAAAAATGGCTTGTTCCAACCTGACATCAACCTGTTGTACTGGTTACGATTCGTGATGTCGTTTATTCGGTCTGGTAGAGTAAGTGATTGCTTACGGGCAGCAGAAATATCTTTTAGTTTCGTCTCATGTAAAGAGAACGAGGGAGCAGGAAGGTTACATATCGCATAAATGACTGAAGCGCAACAACTCAGTACTCGGTGCAGATGGCCGAAAATAAGACTTGTCGCAGATGTCGTAAGAAGTGTCTCGAGAAACTTCGTTGATAGTAATGTAGGAAACAGCCTCCGTCCCTTTGGATTGGTGCGATCCACGATCTTCTGGAGCTCCTTAGCCACATTGATCTATAGAAAACATTTCAGAGAGTGGGGGACACTCTAGGCGATGCAGACGAACGAAATTAATAGGGAGGTTAGGGGTTGACGAAGAACTATGTGTTTGAGGTTTCGTATGATCAGAAGACAAGAGTTCTCGAACTTGACCCGTGAGAGCGTCTGAAAGGTCTGCTGGAACTGCGGAGAACGAGGTTACATCGAGCTCTAATGGCTCTACGGAGAGAAATTCCATTTGGCGCAATTCTGTTGCATGAAAATATATAATCCTGCACCTGTGTAAATATCACTCTTGCGAAAATAAGAAAGACATGGATGATATTAACTTGTTGATTGGGGTGTCGTCCATTAACACAGAAATATCGAATACTGATTTTTTTGAGCACAGGATCGATTGGCCCAATATCTTGGGATTTAATTTAATTATCAGGATTAGATCTTTCCATTCTTGAGTCTCTGATGACAGCTGAAGGCATTTCTCTGCTTGGATAAGCTGGATTGGTTATGAACAAAAGTTGGACCATAGCTTATTCTTCAGAAGCTCACAGAGTCCGCAGGGATTATCCCGGCAACACATTTCGTATCGTTAGGGAGATTCCAGCCAAATAAATACCCAGTGCGCCGTAGATTTAAAGGATAAAATACCGTCGGATATGGCTCATCCATCAGTAGCGGAATGTGAAATCGAGGTCGTCGTTCACTTTTCCAAAGATCAAATGTTTTAAAGTTGGAAATCGAAAAAAGAGCTTCTTGGTTAAGATATCTTTTATTTTCTCGTAAGTAAACCTCGGGCATGCCTTTAGTAAATTATGCATCTTAAGCTTTGCCCTTGGGACACTTTGACGGATTCGGAAATGAAAAGAAAAAAGTTCGACAACTACACAGACTCAAGTACAATCGACGATATAAAGCGAGATTACCCTCCCCTTCCGCGTCCGCCACCACGACCCCATCCACGATCTCCACCTCGCGATCCTCCCCCTCTTGGGCCTCCAAAGCCTCGTCCACGAGGAGCACCCCGTCCTCCACCTCGTGGACCACCACGCCCAGGCGGTCCACCTCTACCTCCTCCACGAGCACCGCGTGCGCCACCCCGTCCTCGCTCTGTATATATGTTAGTCATACACCACGGCATCAGCAAATTGATTATATTCTTACTTTCAACTGCAGCCACAAAGTAAGTTAACATACTACATCTATATAAGCAACATCGTCTCACCTTTTCCCGCAACTTTCGGTTTCGGTAAAAACCGGTCAATGGGTAGGAGTTGGTCGCTACCAATATAGACCTTGTCTCCCTTTTTAAAGCTGCTGGCGACCATGCCTTCGCTCATTTTTATCGAGAAATAAACCTCGTTGATCGGACCGAGGATCTCATCGATTTTTCCAATAGCAGATTTGTTTTGTAAGAAGATTTGTGAGTTGAATTTCGGCACTTTGTCTGACATGAGTGAAGAGCAAAACATTTCATCCTCAACGGCATGGATGAAAGTTCCCATTTCTTATAAAACTTTAGTGATGTATAAGACCTATCACAGGGCAATAACTCACCCAAAACTGTGTCTGGCGGCCCTTGGTTGAAACCGCCTCTGCCTCCTCGGAATCCTGTTGAAAAGTCATGCTTGAAGTTTAGAAACTTCTGAAATTTGCAAACCTCCACCGCCAAAACCACCACCTCGCCCTCGTCCGCCCGATCCACCACGGAATCCTCCTCTACTCATTGTATGCTTGGTAGTTCAGGTGATATTTTCTGAAATTGGGAATCGGAATAAGCGCCTTGCGAGGAGTCTCGGAGACTACCGAACGCGGAGAAAACAAAACGCGACAACCACACTTTGAACAGTAACGACAACCCTGAAATGGGTTTTTCACGATATTTCGACGTTCAAACCATTACTAGCAATGCTTTCAGGCTAATCACTTGGATCTTCCTCAGAGTAGTGAGTTATTTTATAACTTCTGTGTCTTGGGATAATTTATTTTCTACATAACATGAACCAGGTACCTTCGCCTCGATTGACAACACCTATCTACGTGCTGTACACATTATATGTCGTGTCATGGACATCTACGTTCTTTTTGGTTTCTTCTCCTGTACAACAGGTGGGGGTAGAAACTTCCAAGACAGAAAAAGTACCCGACAGTGACGGGGACTCTATTGAAACTGAAGAGCCGAAGCCCATCGTTGTGCCTACAGTACGCTATAGTCCTGTTTGTTCTAAACACCATAATGACTTTTTACAGAAACCTCTTCCTCACGGTACTTTCTCTACTCTGGTACTATCACTGCCCACATCCTCCCTTTTATTACGCATATCTGTGCTCATTATTAACTCACTCCTGCTCGCCTGCACCTATGATTTAATCTACCAGCCTATTCGTCACCCGGCTTCATCACTCGTCTTCACTCGGGTTGGTGCGGTGGAGCCGGATAATGTAAAGATCCTTGTCAGGTGGCCAGAGCCAGAGGACGGGATAGTCCGAGTTGTTTGGAGGCAAGCTACCCCTAGTGGTACTATGGCTACTGCCTGGAAGGAAGGACCACTTATTTCTCTTCATAACGAGACCGATTGGGTAGGTGTTGGCAAAATCGGTGGCTTATGGCCAAGCACAGACTACGAATGTTTGTCCTTCAGTTTGTCAGGCCCGCAGCCCTGACTTATGCTTCTTTTAGACCTCCTTGCCTACGAGAATGCAACACATCTACCTTATCCAGAATCGCCAATCGCCTTCCGCACCTTCCCTGATCCCCGCTTGACGACTGGCAACCACTTCAAATTTGTTGCCTCGAGCTGCATGTTGCCAAATTTCCCGTATCTGCCGTTTAAAGGAGACCGCATTAGGGGCTTCGACCTTCTGAATGATTATCTTTGGCCAACAGTTTCTGTTGCCCCACCTTCCATTGTCTCAAACGATGCGGCTTCTCCTCGCGAAGAGCAGGTGCCGCCAACGGTCAATGCAAGTGGCGACTTGGCGTCAGAGTCGCCCACTGTTCTTGAACAGACAGTCTCAGTCAAAATAAGCAATACATCTACGGTTCTGAGCAGTTCTCCGGCAACAGCTTCACCAGTGCCGAGCACCGTGCCGACGGAATTCATGATCCTCTTGGGAGATTTCGTTTATGCTGATGTACCATCGTACGGTGGTGACGATCTAGAGGCATATCGACGTCTTTATCGAAGGATGTACGCTAGTCCTAGTTTCCGCAAAGTTTATGAACGTCTACGTGAGTTCTCTCATATAGTCTTTGGAGGAGATATTCATCGGTCTCCTTTTAAGCCGTGCTGAACATCTTTGACGACCATGTGGATACTTTCTGTTGACCTACAACGAACAATGACCTGATCGTTGATTTTTCAGGAATTTATCAACAACGTAGAGGGTAAATCTACGTTAGAGCCACCGATTGTCAACGCTTCTTCTGCATACACCTCGTACAATGGGCAGGCGAATTATGATGCCATCGTCGAGGATGGTCACTATTATGATTTCAGGTTCGTAATAGTTCTTTTGAACACCGCTTTGAAACTGAAACGCAATGGCAGATATGGCGATGTCGCATTTTTTGTTTTGGATACACGTATGCATCGTTCTGGGTCTGATATATCAGGAGAAGATGGGAAGAAAACTATGCTGGGCGACAAACAATTAACAGCACTCTATGAATGGTTAGATCGGGTATGCAGCGCAAAGCTCGCATTTTTTCAATATCACTCAGTATACATACCTTTTAGGTCAATTCTACCACAACCTTCAAATTTATAATCACATCCGTACCATTCACTTCATTGTGGACGGTCGACCCCGAGGATGGTTGGTCCGGATACTTAGATGAGAGAGATGCGCTTCTAGGCGTAATGGGAACAATCCCCAACATATTTATTATCTCGGGAGATAAACACGAGTTCGCTGCGATCGAGTTTTTGGGAGGCAAAGTGGTTGAGTATAGTACCAGCCCACTGTCGATGCGAGTAGCGATATTCCCGCTTATACTTTATCCCTTTCTGACCTACCTTTTTTTTTTGAATGTTAGGTTTTACATCCCTATTGTCAGAACACTAAGGAAGCAGAGTAAGAGACTTGTCGAGAAATGGGTACAGAAAGTAGATGTAAATGAGGCTGGCGAACAAACTGTACGGAATGAACTAGAATGGATCCCTGAAGAAAAAGTACTTAAGGCTCTGCCGCTTGGTAATTATAAGTGGTATGCAATGGTCGGATTTTTGTCCTATTGCCTCCAATAACACTGTGCGTAGGTCTTCATTCGAGGTCGATACTACAGATAGACAAAAACCGACTCTCAAGGTTGACGTGGTCATAAATGGTCGAACAGAGTGGCAGTGAGTATACATTTTTCGACCGGCCCGACTAATCGTCTTATTCTATTACCAGGCACACCATTCACGGCACACCTGTCGCTTTAAAATCCTCTAGTGCTTTGGGTACACAAATCACGCGTGGTCTCAAAGGCGCTTTAGGCAAATTGGGGTTATCCCCAACAAAATGGTTCTGACGGCGCATGTCCAGATTCGATCTATTTAAAAGTCGGTTTCGGCAATGTTTAAACTATTATACCCTGTGTTACTACCGCCTACATTACAGTCACAACGATAGTTCGGAATTATATTACTGCTTTCCCTTTCCCTTTATCTCGATTTGAAGGTGGTGGTTCAGCTGAAAGCACCTGCGAGTTTCCACGTTTCGCATTATTCACGTCTGAATTGATTGTATCGTTCGCGAATCTTCGTTGTACCGCTGCATAATGTGCCATTTCATCCTGGCTGACACTGGGTACTAACTCCCTCAGTGCACTCTCAAAGTCATGGCGAGATACCAGAACTTCGATCTCAGAAGGATCAGCTAGTTCTGCCAGGTAATATTGAGGCGTCATAGGATGTGGATGCTGATATGGCGGGGGTATTTTGTTAAGTGCGGCTATGGCAAGAGAAAAGGCACTAGAATGTAAGTGAAATTTACCGTTAAGTGAAAAAGGACAAACCTATTTTCAGTTCCACTTCTTCTGCTTTACGGGACATTGCCTTCAACATCGCATCTGAGCAAAGGGCGTAAAAGTCGGCACCAGTGTAATTGAAAGGACATTGTAGCGCAATGTCCATAAGATCAAGATCTGGATCTCGACGGAATTTCCTCGTCAAAGCTTGAAGGATATTATGTTGGGCCTCATGGGTATCGCTCACTCCCAGGTAGAGCATGCGGTCAAACCTACAAATATAATTAGGTGAATGTCGCTAAACACATCAATCTATTGTCGTTACCTCCCAGGTCGTAGCAAAGCAGGATCTAGTAAGTCCGGCCGATTAGTAGCGCCAATGACGAAGACATCAGCACCACTTTGCCCATCCGCCATACCATCTAGTTCAGCGAGCAACTGTGATACTATCCGATCCATGACACCGCCTGAATCACCGTGGTTTCCACGCTTCGGGGCGATAGCGTCTAACTCATCGAAGAAAATGACACAAGGTTTTGCGTTGCGAGCGCGTTGGAAGACTCGTCGAACATTTGCCTCCGATTCACCGATGTACATGTTCAATAGCTCTGGCCCCTTCACCGAGAAGAAATTAAGGGAACAGGAAGTTGCTACAGCCTTTGCAAGAAGTGTTTTGCCTGTACCAGGCGGCCCATATAACAAAATACCTTGGTAATACCGTCAATGTTAAACAGGTAACCGTTATTTATAGAGATCATTCACCTGAGCGCTTTTTCAGACCATCAGCAAACAATTCTGGATGTTCAAGAGGAAGCTGAATGGTGTCTAGAATATCTGATTTGACACTCGCAAGTCCTCCCACATCGTCCCACGACACGTTAGGTATCTTCGGTGCACCTATGCTCTCGGAATATGAGAGCCTGGCCGCTGACAATGCCGCTTCCAGATCGCTGGCCGTTAACATCACGCCTGCTTCAGCTATGTCCCTTTCATCGACGGACTGGCCAGCTCTGTGTCCAATCAGCGGCGGAGACTAATATATCAATAACGTTCAGACGTACAAATATGTAGTGACTCGTTTCAGTGCTGTCGACTGAGCCAGACTGACTAGGTCCACCAGGTCAGCAGCCACCATGGCAGCGGTTTGAGTGGCAATAGTTTTCAAGGAAACGTCGGGGCCGAGTGATATGTCTACTAAAAGGTTCGAGAGTATTTCCAGCCTTTCCGTCTCATTTGGCACCTGAAAATAAATGATACACGGTTGACACTTCTTCGTAAGAGCCTAGTCTATGCTGACCTCAAAGATAATCTCGTGTTTGAAAGATGAGAGCACGGTGGATGGGATATGCTCTGGTTCGCTACTCGTCGCAACCACGAGTACGGGGAAGCCAGTAGATTTCCAATGCTGGCCCATATCTGAAATGCACTCTTGCAAGGCACGAGCTATAGTAGGCTCTATAGGACATCACTTCCATTTGAGATTGATTCCCTGCTGATGCACAAAACAACTTACCTTTACCGGTCTCTAAAACTTGTGTCGTTTTGGCCAATGCATCGATGTTCCGGAAAAACAGGACGCATGGCGCACAACTGGCTGCTTTTTCGAAGCGGGCACGAAGTGTTCCCTCCGTCTGGACGTCTGTCTCGCCTATCAAGCTGAAACAATTCACCTGTAAAAAGTAGTGAGCTACATAATGGTCCCCAATTACTATGGCCGCACTCACGTCCAACAAGTGAACACCAAGCGAACAAGCCACCCTCAGAGCCGTGGTATATTTACCAATACCACGGGAGCCTTTCAATAGTACAGACAATTGTAATTCATAATCTACGGCGGACGGATGGAGTGTGGCTTCTGCTAAGTCACGAAGTTTTGAATAAGGTTTCGTACTGTCAGTGAAAGACGCGTTGGGAACTGATGAGACTTCCGAGTCTGTCACTTAGCCGGATGGATGTCAGCAAGTACAGTGCGCTTCAACAATAAAAGTGCTCACCGAGACCCAAGTAGGAAGCAACATCAGGTACTCGCGAATACTCTACTCCAGTCTGTACCATCTTGGTTATATGTGTATCAACCCAACAACCCAGCTCCCCCATGGTGGCAGCCATATAATGATCTGGAGAGGCGACATCTTGTTTTGTATCTACGACGTCGTACTCAATATTAGTGATTTTGAAGAATACCACTCCAGTGGCGTTCTTTTTAGGCAAAAAAGGCAGACTACATATCGGCAAACTCAGCACCCATCAAACGGTAATCGTAGAAATTCTACCTATAATGCACCAAGTCCGAGTCGTCATCGGTACGATCTGCATGGTCAGCAGTTTGGTTCTCCCCGTGGTGACGACCTTGTTCGAGACTGGCAAGCTCAGCATCTATAGGAACGGCGATCAAATCGTCTTTCTTGACCAATCGCCTCTTATTGTCAAAGTAATTTTTCAATGCATACAAAAACGCTGTTTGATATGCGCGATCGTTCGAATATGGCGAGGCGACGCGTGCAACCGTCACTGCACGAGCAACTGGTATAGGTGGATTATGTGAGCCATAGATGGAAGGACCAACCGAAATCAAGTACGGTTTAGTCGGCCATTGAGACGCGTGGAGATTCGTGAGAAGCACGGGAGAAGCTACAGCTTGGGTTGGGGCACTAATGTATCTTGTTAATAAACTCAGCAGGGGCTTGTCCAGCGCATCACCTCAACAGGAAGCTATCTTGAGCAAATATTCTGCACAGACGCATCTCCGATGTGCTAGCATCACCCACAACTCCCTACGATTCACGGTAAGCTCGGCATTATTACGGACAAAGGGGACAAACCCAATCGCCATCAAATATTCCTATTTTACTTAAATCTGATGTCCGCAAGAACAAGGAGCATTCGTTATCTAATGGATTGCCGGAAGGATGCCAAATTTGAGCCAGCAAAACATCTGCTACCAGGACGAGAGGAGACGAGGATGAAGTGGAATGTCGAGACTCGACGGATGAAGAAAAACTTTTAGTTCTATTACCAATGCCTATATGGTGATTGTGCAAACCATTCAGACTAGTGAACGATGTTGTACTCCGAGATACTATGGTATTAGCAAGAAAACTCGAACCAATTACCAGTTCTTCCGTATCGCTTTCACTGAGGAATTCGCTAGAGGTTTCGCTATCTCTCGATGAAGATAAATCGCCATTTTCGAGGTCAGAGCAGTCCTGTGAGTCTTCCAAACCCGGAAGTACGATAAATCGAGTCACATCTGGATCTGCAATGCCTTGCAAAGTCGGCTCTGTCATGAGAACGCGAAAGTGGTACAGATCATCATTCAGGGCATGGTTTGAAAATGCCTTCTCGTGGTCATCTTTCCCATTCATACCAGGGGGTGCCTTCGCAGATACAGATAGTACAGACCCTTGCCGAAATACCCTCGAACTGGCGCATAATTGGGAGGTGAGATGTCCGCGGTCTTCACCGGAGGCATGATATGACTTTTGTGATTCATCCAATATAATGACCTCCGAAAGGATAAGAGGCTGGACGCGAGAGATTGCATGAGTAGATACAAGGTTGGATCGAGAAGAGTCGCTGTCCTCGGACACGGTGGAAAACAACTCAGAGTACAAGTGAATCCACTGTCTGGGAATGCTAATCCCAGAGACCTTTCAAATAGATATTAGCACCATGCTTATGATAAGTTCGAATATAAACAGTATTACAGCAGTACTTGGTCTGGTCCAACAAGTCAACGATTTTAGTGAAGACGCAGTCTGTTCTCTGCTATTCCGCTGGCTTATATTCCGAGGATATGATGATGTGATAGATACAGCAACTCTACCGCCATGGGATGTAGGGTGTAAGGAATCCCATATGTTCTGGCTCAAGAACGCCTCGTCCGTTCCATCATGATCGACATACACGGAAACAGAGACGTCTCGCGATGCGTCTGATTGAAATAAAAAAGTCATCCACAGATGATTTGTAGAAAACAAACCAAACGCGTCCAAATAGCTAGTGCAATGTTTTACCTTATACTACACGAAGGCTAAAATCATTTCACTGCTGATATAAGTGAGCTTAGGTAATGGGTTTATGAGAGTCGAAGACGGTATAGCGAGATATATAATGTAGAAGACATAGATTAACAGGACCCAATGAGGGTTGGATACAGGATATACCATGATCATACATGTATAATCAGGTCAAACAAACAATATGTCCTTTGTCAAAGAAAGGCAATAATAATTGGGGATTGATTAGGTGTACGGGTGTTAGGACAGCGACCCTTGTGGGCCAGCGAACGCACTCGGAACGGGATAAAGGCGAGCCGTTGACCCAGCAGACGTCGGCTTTAAGTATCTGAGAAGGAGTGAATAATTTGTGATAAAATGCCTAAAATAATGGAGAATGTCTATTCTTTAGAAGATCAAAAAAGATATTGGGGGCACTTATAAGGATCTACATGTACTTAAATCCAATACCAGATTTTGGAGGTTTTGCTATGTAGAATAAATAAATCAGGGTTGATGATGTTCTCTACAGAATGTATTAGTCTTGATCCATAAGGCAATCAGGCGCCCGCTTCATTCGGGACGTCAATCGTAATTGGACCATAGAAAATAGCCTCCATATGTTTCTTCAGCTCCCTTGACCATCCGAGACGACCTCCATGTCTGAGTCTAGTTATAATATTCTTATTGTTGGAGCAGGTATCGCTGGTTCAGCATTGGCCCATGCTCTCTCGGCCTCATCACCCTTGCCAAAGAGCTGCCAATTCAAAATAGCACTGTTAGAGCGCTCCCTAGCAGAACCGGATCGCATTGTTGGAGAGCTTTTACAGCCCGGAGGCGTATCTGCTCTGAAAACTTTAGGGCTTCGGTCATGTCTGGACAATATAGGTGCAATCTCCGTCCATGGCTATTGCGTCGTTTATGAGGGCAAAACTGTACACATCCCCTACCCAGGAAAACACGAAGGAAGGAGCTTTCACCATGGCCGACTTATACAGGCTCTTCGAGCCAAGGCAAAGGAGGCTGAAGGTGTAGACGTTATTGAAGCAAACGTGACAGAGCTTGTGGAATGCACCCTTACCCATCGAGTCCTGGGAGTACGTGCTAAACGGCCAGGACATGACTCTTTGCATACTTTCTTCGCAGACGTGGTTATCATTGCGGATGGATGTCTCTCAAATTTTAGAAATAAAGTCATGCGCGCTCCGGGGACGTTGTCAAAACGGATACAAACCAAAAGTCATTTTATTGGGTCGATTGTTGAGGATGCCAAACTCCCCATTCCTGAACACGGAACTGTTGTCCTGATACCGGGCTCGGGTCCCGTTCTACTGTATCAAATTGAAAAGCGAGATACCCGAATACTTATGGATATCAAAGCCCCTTTACCGCCTGATCTCCCCGTTTGTACTCGTGTTGCTTTCTGCAATGCTTTTGAATTGACCAGGAGAAACGCTAGGCTTTTATCCGTGAAACGATCATTCCGGCCCTCCCTTCCGCCTTGCACATACCCGTTGACAATGCCCTAAAGAAAAATCGTTTACGAAAAATGCCTAACTCTTTTCTGCCTCCGATGCTTCAGGGTGGAGATGCATTTAAAGACGGTGTCTTTTTACTAGGTGATGCCTGGAATATGAGACACCCTCTTACAGGGGGTAAGTCTACCTTTTGACCTTGATTGTTTGTCGTATTTTTTTAATGCCAATATTTCTCCCGGTTAGGTGGTATGACTGTGGCATTAAACGACGTGGTAGTACTCGCTCCTCTTATTCTCTCGTGTCCAGACATTTCGGATCCGAATCAATTGTCAAAATTGCTTGAGCGGTGGCACTGGTCGCGCAAACCCCTTGCATCTACGGTAAACATCTTGAGTGTGGCTTTATATGACCTTTTTGGTGCAGATGGTATGCATGTTCCGCTTCAAATAGATACGGCGTGGTTTTAAAACGGCGACATGTTCCAGATGATAATCTCGCAATACTTCGAGAGGGATGTTTCAAATACTTTGAACTTGGTGGTGATTGCATAAACGGGCCTGTGTCCCTACTATCCGGGTAAATATAGTCTTATGTACAGGGTAACTTCTTACCGAACCGTCTCCTTTCTAGCATCGCGCCGTCGCCCTCGCTCCTAGCACGGCACTTCTTCGCTGTCGCAATTTACTCAATATGGACTTTATTCACCCACTCAAGAGCGTACCCGTCTAAAGACTATCAAAAAGGGTCGATACGGCGGCCAAATATTCTTGAATACCCTGGTTTGGCAATTCGCAGTGTAGTTGTGGTAAATGACATCGTTTCCATATCCTATGTGTTGTTTATTGATTTTCTCTTGTTTTAGTTTTGGACAGCCTGCGTTGTATTCGGGCCGCTTGTCTGGAGCGAACTTCGTTGGTGGTGAAGGTTCCTCGCTGGAGCCACAAAATATCCTATCTCAGCTTCTTAGAAAGCATAGATCCATTGATAGCCTGTCTTGGCATTCGGACTTGATTTGTTAATGTTAATAAACATCGAGGTCGCAGCTCAATGTTGGTCGACTTTGACGGGAACTTTTTAAAATCAATCTAGCCTATTTTTTTATTAGTCATGTTCCCCACTCCATAGTGTCTTTTCTTTATCAAGTTATGTCTGACTGGATATGGAGACAAACTTTTTGCGCCTCTGCAGCGGAAGCGGCATGACAGGTGCTCCAAAAAAAATTGTTCCCAAGGAGTAATGTGGACAAAGATAGCGTGTCTCTGTAGAAGCCCCAGGAAAGCAGTTAACGACCTACTCCCTCTCTCGGAGGACTTCTTGCCGCAACAACGGTATCTAAATCGTTTTATATCTGAACCCCCTCCTCTTCCCCGGGAAGTGACACTATTACATGCTTAAGCACCTTAGCAATGTTGGAAACAGATGAAGATATGTTCCGAAAGAAAACATCATAGGGGGACAAAAAAAGGAGCAATGTAGACGAGGATAGCATGTCTCCGTGGAAAACCCAAGAAAGCAGTGTCTAAATAGGTTTGGATTTGAAAACCCCCGGAGGGACACTTTTAACATGCTTAAGCACCATGGAATTTCTTGTTTTCCATGCCAGGGAAATAGATACTGAAGATAGTCTCCTTGAGGACATAAATAAGGGGCTAATTGTGGGCCTTTAACGAAAAGTGAAGGGATCAACTTTGACATGACTTCAGTGGCAAGCTATTTGATCTGACCTGGTATATTCGGGCAGTATAAGGCGACTCGGATACCATAATTCTTCAATGCCGAGGGAAACTTTGCAAGTCATTGTCGTAACCAAGGATGGGTAATGGCTTCAGTGAGCTACTGCAGCAGTTAGATATGTTCGCTACAGTGAAATACGTGACAGCTCGTAAGTACAGCGATAGAACCATCACATTTACATGGGTGAGTACCGATAAGGACATCGACAGCGTACGGGGATAAGCAATGCATCACGTTACCTTCATGCCATTTGCAAAGTAAATGGGCGCACTGTATAGTATTGCTTCGACCCGTAAAGCCAACCCACCACATTGAATACATCAATCACGACTCTATCGAGTAGATTAAGCTGAATTCAGCAATCAGTCCATCTCGCGAGTCGACGGACAAAGCAGTTGCAAAATTAGGCGGGAGCTATAACTAAGGTGTATGATGTCACAGCTCTTCGCACTAAGTAGCGTTCCTTTCCTAACTCTCATTACTCACTTTCTATCATTAAGGCTACATACTGTTTTAGGAAGATAACTCTACCACAATTGACTGAATGTAATTAACTTACCGCATCGCCTAGGCGGAAAAACTTTTGGAGCAGAAGCACTGGCTAAATACGGCATTGTATTCTCGTCACTGTTACCACCGGTCACTTTCATGTTGAAAAATCAAGGGAGCACCGCCAGAGATTACCTCGCATTTGAGCGCAATTTCTTGACACAGGTCTGTCTTAATCATTCTTGTATTGTCAGTCTCAATTTACAAAAATTAGTGTCGCTTTGGACTTCTTCTTTCTTTACTTTCCTCTTCCTTTCTCCTGAGCGCGAGGATCCCAACGCCAAATGCACCCACTGGCAGCTACCCTCACTTGCCCCCAAATGCTAGGCTTCCCTTGGGATATCTTTTCTTCATATTTGGATTTTCTGGCATCTGTCTTGCACTGTACGCCATTGTAACACCCTCTGTAGCTCAACATATCACAGCTTACACTGCAATCATAGGTGTTATTACGCATTAGGCTACAGGCAGTTAACACAGAGGCAGGCTTTCCTGCGAGTATCCAAGTGAGTGGATGGTTATAAGCTTCAATGGATATATCTCTTATTTATTTATTGAGGTTACAAACGATATCACTGGCTATGGTGTCGGCGATGATTCTCGCCACCTGTATCTTTCTTTCAGGCAGAAAGTTGTGAAGTCGGATCCGGTATACCAGTCATCGCATGAAATAGGTGTGTGTGTGGACTACCTGCTTAAGTTGTCATTTGCTGACTTACCCGATCGTAACAGGTCAAGCTTGACCAAAAGCTTGTGCATAGTTTGTTGGACTTTTTTAGTTTGATGTGTTGCACAGTCGCTAAGGGCGCATGTAGCTTTACAGTATCAGTTGATGTAGTTATTTTTTTTGTTCCGGAGACCGGCATGTTTGTATTGCAAACCAATTTCTTTAGGTAGCAGTAATTAGTTGTAACTGAGGTATTATCTACTGTATATATACGCAAAAGGATAGGTGGAAGACAAAGCACAATGGGCCACTTTGTTGTTTCATGTTGCGCATCAGGGATTTGGAAATGTCTACACCCATTATGTAGATTCCCTAGCCTCCCTAGCCTCCCTAGATCTATAGTAAGCTTTTATACCGACTAGTAAATAGGGATCTCGCGAAAGTAGTGTGTCTAGCCGTGTCTAGCCGTGTCTAGCCATGTTAGCTAGCTCTCCTAGATGGCTCTAGACAATATAGATGGCATACTTACTGATCTTCCCACTTTCCTGATGCGGTTACCTTTGTCTTTGCCCACACGGCCCCCCACGGGTCACAGCCTTGTTACCTCAAGAATGGCCTGAATATCTCAGACGCATTGGGAGCTCAGCGGTGTTGTCCAACAGTAAACAAATGAACGAATCAAAAGCTTAACCAGTAATATATCCTCCACTGTTCAATTTAAGAGGAGTTAGTTAGAGAACCAATTTCCAGGTTTTGGGCACTCGACTTCGTTGAATTTGGTTGTATGAATTTGGTCGATTATTTTTTCAACAGTCTCCTGAATACATGGAGCACTCGACCTGCGAAGCCATTACTGGAGCCGTTGATGTAATGGATATCCCAGTGTTAAGGGCTAGTAGGTTTTTAATATCGGAATCTTGCTGAACACACTCCGAAACTATTATGTAAAATTTCGCGTACTTACGGCGATGATCAAATCATCGAAGAAGACGTTCAACTCGGCCAAGAGAGGAGCTCCCACCATCATTCTAGAGGTGTTTTCAGGAGAGGTGGTTTGTGCAACAATATTCTTACTCTTAGAATTACCAAGTATGACAGTCTAGATAGGGAGGCTGTTTGCCCTGCTTACCAAAAGATCGGACAAATGCCAATTGCTGAATCAAAGGGGTTGGTAAAGAAGGCCAGGTGCCTCATAATATGTTAGAGAAAGACAAGTGTGATGGCACCAAAACGTGGAGGCAGAGGGATGATTCATGGTAGTGTTCTCTCTAATAGCCTAAGATGAGTATATTGTTTGGACACTTGCATTTGTATCACTTTGTCTCTGCAATTCATAGAAAGTACCTGAGTGGTTGTTATTTTCATTGTTAGAATTGGAAATTCAATATCTATAAGTGTCAGGCTGTTGTATGGGCACAGGTTGGCCCTCAGTAAATAAACTGTTGTAAGAGTCCAGGTTGGCCATCAGAAGACCTATGTATATATATATATAATCCATAATATAATACTAGACTATAAGGTCCAGTAGCTCAGTGATTAAGAGTACCAGCATACTGTTAAAATACATGTGTCTCTATCATTGTGAAGGATAGGTCATATAGGAGGTGCGACTAAAGGCTCTAAGCCTAGACCTTAAGCCGCTTTATAATACAATTATTTCATTTTGTTTTATATTTTTTATTCTCTCTTTATCTCTCATAAATACACTTTATTAGTTCGAGAGTCCATGTATGCTTGTGGGCGCTCTCGCCCACAAGAAGTATGCGTATGTCACAGTAGTAGTCACACAACAGAAACTCAGACACCTTTCAACCCCGACAACCATCACCTGCACACGCAAGTACTGGTTTGGGGTCTTGTCTAAAACAAACCTCTACTCTATCTCTCTTCATTGAGTCATAGTAATTACACTTCGCACTGAAACAGTCGAAGTCCGTTACTACTATTCGACTCAACTTCAAGCTCTTGAACAGTGCGGTAAGAATATCCATCGTAACTAACTTTCTTAGGATATTCTCTCTCCTTCGCGCACTATATACTTTCTCTTGTCTATTCGGCCTTCAGCCCAACTAGCTAAACAATTGAATTGTACCGTAAGGTCGATCCGTCCTTGTAATTATCTGCCGATCATACCTTAAGGGTCAATTGTAATCTACATCTTAACTACTAGTCGATTGTATTTTGTACTATCGTTAGTTGATAACGATCGTACATTGAGTGGTAAACTACTTGACCCTTTACAGTGGTGATCCGAGCTGGACCCTCATTCACTGCGATCTACACGAACAATCAGCTAGTAGTATTATGACCTTAACCAGTGGTGGAACCACCTGAATCCCTACGCCCGTAGGTGCCCCTTGGACTAGAAAGGAATATCCCGGTTTAGGGCTACCCAGTAATGTCACGACACGAAAGTCATCTCTAATGACTCAAGAGGCCGATACCATTTTGGAACCTTCACAAGGTGAATGCGGGCTTCCCGCGAGTAATCCTGCTGGAACGAGCAAAGATAACTCTTATTTTAAGTTGTCAGAAACCCTCAGACTCCTTACTGCTCGAGCGAACAGAAACGACACCGGTTTAAAATTTCCACCGCCTCAAGTTATGCTACAGAATCCCTTTAGGGGTCAGGTATATTTCGCTGAGCCAGCAAATGACAAGTGGGACAAATACTACTCGGAACAAATCAAAGAGAAGGAAATTGACGCAGTAGCTGCGGACTACTTAGATAGGTACCCCAACATGCCTAAGGAAGTATCTGTCTGGCTAAGCAGGTTGAATAGCATCATGATCACCGATTCCTTCTTTTCCCAAACAGGTACTCTAGATCAGCTGGCGGAGCAACTCCCCGAGTGGTCTGAGGAACTAGTCACCATTGACATCGCCGGAAGGGGATGTATAAGGCTAGCGTTATTCGAATGGATTCTTAACCTAGTGGCCATGCATGATGACACGTTACAGATCTTACATGTAATCCTAGATCGGGGTGGAACAGTACCTAAGGTGGATTACCGGTATCTTTATACCCGTACACTGGAAAGATCCCTATACGAAGCCTCCCCGAACCTCCCATTCGCCTACCACAGCCTGCGACATAGGCTCATTCGCTGCCGTGAGAAATGAGACAAGTTGCTCATGGAAGTTCTCCACTCGTATGACGATAGTACCCAAGTACCTGCTTCCCCGGCTCACACGTCCGAAACCTTCATTCGAGATCTCCAAGGATCCCCTGGCACTAGCTTTCTGCGCTCTCTAAACCGTAAATCTATCCTCGAGAGTTTTCCCCCGGATACGAGGGAGGAGATCTTGGGAAGATTCCAAGAGAAATCTATTGCACCCGTCCTTCTGGCCAGTGGAAGCAAGACTCTCAGCATGTCACCCCAGGACGACTGTGGACCAGGAACTTCAGACAGACCATGAAGGAGAGAAGAGCCAAATACCCCCCGCCGTCGAGTCGCTTTCGGATCTGAAGTAGCTTCCCCCTTTACGACGGTTAGTCACTCCAACGTCCCTATTAGATCGGTCGCAAATCGAAACCGTTCTTCCTTTGCCACCACCTTCGTCGAAGGAATCACTGGACAAATACCCGGGAGGGGAACTTCTTACCCGAACAACACTCTTCCACCTTTGCCAATTTTGCGGGCCCCCTTCTTTCCCCCAGGAGGACAGATCACGGAAGAGACTGGGATGAGAGAAGGCGAAACCCGAGAAACCCAGGAGGCCCGACAGGTGCTAATAAGAACACTAGGAGCGCCGCTCTTGAGACCGATACGGGGAAGTTGACCTTGAACACTAACGATCTCAAAATCAAATGGTCAGATCTCCCAGAATACGACGGCTCGCAATCTAAGGTGCTGGACTATATAATGGACATTATGAGTTTATCGGAAATCTCAGAATCCATGACAACGATCCTAGGCATTGCTCTTCCCAGACGACTCAAAGGAAATGTGAAAATCTGGTGGACTACTTTGGATCATGAGCATCGCACTGAATTCAGTCAATCGCACAGGTCCTTCCTTTGGAGCATAGTCGAAGGGTTATTGGGTACACGATGGCGTGAATCATTGTCCTTAGAATGGGAAGAAATGAGGTTTCGCCAACCCCACCATGACCGCGAAACCCCCGTGCAATATATTCAAAGAAGAGTTAAGCTCTATAGATTTCTGTACGGATTCTACCAAGAAAAGGAAGAGGAGACTCGCCGGTTAATACTTACCCTGCCCACGGAATGGTTATACTTAATACAAGGGCAAGCCATCGAGGACGTCATGAGCCTCCAAGCACACGCCAATAACTTACAGGAAGCTCTAATTAATGCTTGGAATCAAACACATAGAGATAGATTTCGCCCCATTAGACCTTGGGTCATGGTCGTGGAAAAAAACGAGTTAGAATTAGAAGCCCCGGAACATACTCCAACTTCCCCCGATTCCATCCATCCTCATCAGGTCCTCACCAGCGAAGTAGACGACAAGGGCATGATGAAGACTCCCAGAGCAGGAAGGACTGACCCTACGCGAGGGAAATGACATGGGAAGCTCTTCTTCGAGAGGAGTGACAAAAGGAGTAGCACTAGACCCTCCAAGGAGTGTTGGATTTGTGGGAGCGCAGAGCATTTCAAAATTGACTGTCCTCACTCAGGTAAAATGGCTTACTATGTCTCGTTAAATCTATGCTCCGGGCAGAATCCTTCGGAGGAAGCGGAGGAGCAAATACTATATGAGGCGGTTTATGGACTAAGTACAGGAACACGAGTATATAATGTCCAAAGCGAATCAATTTTCATTCCCGCTTATAATGCTACCCCTGAAAATCACAAAATGATTAACAGACCACCCGGAGACGAGGAACCTCAGTGTAGGGAAGTATACATTTCTATATCTCATGAGGATTTTGTTGAAAAGGGAGATTGTTTGGAAGTGCACTGTCAGCACCGCGAAGGTCTGTCAGGAAATAAGAACTCTTCCAACAACGTGCCACCATCGATCGAAGAAATCATGGACGAGGAAATGTTTATTGATCGGGTTGCCTGCCTTAACGAGCAACATCTGATAGAGGACATAAGAAACGATATGGAGGAGGAAACCTTTCCTTTCGACCCCGGACTTCCTCCTGACCTCTTGATCGGTGACAAATCGGACTCTGAGGGGGAAGAAGCAGGTGTGACTGTCTTGAACAGACGACTCCGTTGGGATGCTGAATTAGCCCTTAGAAAAGAGATGAAACAACCTAGAATACAATATCCCAGATCCAGTAAGCTAATGAAAGAAGATACCTCAATCATATACCGAAAGAGGGAACCACCCGGAGGATATTCTAGTGTTGGCGTTTCAGCACTACATACACTCGGAGGAGTAGGAAGTCCCGATTGCGAGGAACCCATTAAAATTAGACTGGATACCGGAGCCGACTTGTCCCTCATGTCAGAGGAATTCTACCAGGAACTGAAGGATCAGCCTAAACTGAAGCAAGGACTTAAACTACGATTAATACAGCTTACTGGGAGTGCCCGAGTACTGGGCTATGTATATTAACGTTCCCGTCTACCTTAAGGACGACAAGGGAACCCTGTTGCGATTTAATGTGGAAACCTACGTAGTACGAGGGATGACCGTACCTATCCTCTTAGGAGAAGACTTCCATATCAACTATGAGATAGGAACGTTGCGAGATCAACCCCTGGGATCAAGACTAATCCTCCCTGGGAGAGCAGGATTCATTCCCGCCAGCTCCTCCAACGAACCTATCCCGTTAGCCTTTTCAGTTAACAAGATCTCGCTGGAAGACAAGCGAATCCCGCCGACTAATTTAACATCCAAACCTGATAAGGGCATGCATGCTGAGAGAGTCACGAGAGCCCTAGAGGATTGCACGATAGAGCCTGAGTCAGTTAGGTTAATACCCATCTTTACCGGGGACCTAGAGGACGGGAATGGATTGTGGAGGGTATAGTTCTACAGAACGAAGATGGGACTATCCTTGCTGCTCCCACAACCACTATCTCTAAAGAAAAGAGTATGGTGCCACTGGCTAATCCGACCTTAACTCCTCAAACTATTAGAAGAGGAGAGATCGTAGGTCTAATTCACGATGCCCGAGTCTGGACCCAAAAGCCTCGTTCCCAAGCAGAAGAGGAATCAATGCGAGCCGCAAGCTTGAAGATCGCCCACTGCATAGAAAGCATCTCCAAGCTGGAAGAAGACAATACCTCCAGTCCTCAACCATCTATGGTATCCCTAGGGAACGAGGCGGTAGATGACTTTGATCCCGCAGGCCCAAAGACTTCGGAAGTTCCTTCCTTGGAAAAGCTCTCCTTGGAGGATCTGCATAAACTAGTCAATTTAGGACCTGACATCCCTCCTGATGTTATGCCTCACCTTAGCTCAATATTGACTAAGAACATGCAAGCGTTTGGAGTTGATGGAAGACTGGGCCAAGTAGACAGTAAGGCCACTATCCCACTGAAAATCGACGTGCAACCAGTGTCTGTACCGATGTTTCAAACTTCCCCTGCCAACAGGAAGGTCATAGACGAGCAAATGGATACCTGGTTCCAACAAGGAGTCATTGAACCTTTCGAAAAGCCCTTGGGGAGCGCTGCCTTCGTAGTCTATCGTAATAATAAGCCTCGCATGGTCATTGATTATCGAAAACTGAACAGCCTTACTATCCCGGACGAGTTCCCGTTGCCCTGACAATCAGAAATTATGCAAGCACTCTCAGGATCCAACGTTCTCTCCTCGTTCGATGCTCTAGCTGGTTTTACCCAGCTAGAAATGCTGGAGGAAGACCGACATAAAACGGCCTTTCGATCACATCGAGGACTGTGGCAATTTAGAAGGATGCCTTTCGGATTAAGAAACGGACCTTCCATTTTCCAGCGAATCATGCAAAACACGCTAGCACCCTATCTGTGGATATTCTGTCTAGTCTACGTAGATGATATAGTAATCTTTTCTAAGACCTGGGAAGATCATATTGAGCACCTGGACCAAGTATTACAAGCAATAATCTCGGCTGGCATCACTCTTTCTCCCAAAAAATGCTATGTAGGCTACAACTCTATTCTCCTTCTTGGACACAAGGTGTCGTGGCTAGGTTTTTCGACCCATCAGGAAAAAGTACGAGCCATATTGGAACTAGCAACCCCAGCTAAAATGTCCAAACTTCAACGTTTTCTGGGTATGGTTTTATATTCTCGGCTTACATACCTTTCTATGCATGGACTGTATCCCCTGCTTTTCTTGTTACTCAAAAAGGGCATGCGATGATCTTGGGGAGTAGATCAGGAACGAGCCTTTAACGACGTCAAAGCGGCCCTGAGCTCTTCTCCAGTTTTAGCACATCCCGTGATCGGGATGCCTTACCGTCTCTATACGGACGCCTCTGACTTCGTCCTAGGTTGCTGTCTACAGCAAGTACAAAAAATGACTCTACGGGACCTAAAGAACATGAAGATCTATACCCAAGCGGAATCAGCATTCGAGCAGTCAAAACCGGTACCAACATTTGTCACCCACTTTAAGACCAAGGTCCCCGAGATCACTTGGACTGACTCTTGGGTGAAGACATTCGAGGATACTTGTGTTACAGTAGAGCGAGTCATCACATACTGGAGTCGTACCCTCAAGAAACCGGAACGCAACTACTCAGCCACAGAAAGGGAAGCATTAGCTGCTAAGGAAGGTTTAGTTCATTTCCAACCATTCGTGGAAGGGGAGCACGTACTCCTCATCACAGATCATGCCGCTTTACAATGGGTTAGGTCATACGAGAACACCAATCGACAACTGGCTGCATGGGGGGCAGTGTATGCAGCGTACCCAGGCCTCGAGATACTACATCGTGCTGGACGAGTACACAGTAACATCGACCCCTTATCTAGACTACCACGAGTACCCCACTCAGTGAGTCCAGCTGGAGATGATATTCCGACGATTGTGTCAAGCTCACTCAGGAAAGGAATGGAGGAGAAACCACAAGAAGCTAATCCCGTGAGGAGAGCCATCTTTGCCACACAACGAGAACTCGTAGAACCCATCGGAACCCCAGAGGACACCCCACAAACCGAATGGGATTTGTATAACCTTCCCAGAGACAATGAAGAGGACGAATCATTATTCCATTCACTAAACCCTCAACTGCTCGTAAGCATTGACGAAAAATTCCTGAAAGAGTTCTCAGAAGGGTATCGGAAAGACCCGGCCTTCAGAAGCTACTACGTTGAGGAACTGAAATCCCCAAATGCCGTAGCCACCCCTTCACATTTCTTCATTGGAGAAAAAAGGTTGTTGTATTTTCACGATTCGGACTGGAAAAGTCGGATCTGCGTTCCTAACAATATGACAACCACGATTCTAAAGCTAATACACGATAATCCCTTCGAAGGAGCTCACGCTGCAGGGCATAGACTCTTCCTGCTCATGAAAGACTGCTTCTTCTGGCCTAGAATGTTACAGGATTGCGTGGCATATGCTCACAGTTGTGACACCTGTCAGAAAACAAAAATTGATCACTCTGCACCACAGGGAGCCCTCAGACCGGCTGATGTACCTTCTAAGCCATTTGAAGTGGTCTCCATGGATCTCATAACCGGATTACCAACTTCTGGCAGTGACTCTTACTCGGCCATTCTCGTGGTGGTCGACAAGCTAACACGCTTTGTTATCTCTGAATGCATCTTTTCTAACTTGTCTGCCGAAGGATTTGCACAGATCTTCGTAAACCGAGTGGCATCTCCTTTTGGACTACCCTCCAGGATTATCTGTGATAGAGACAAAAGGTGGACCTGTAGGTTCTGGAGGGAAGTTTGCAAGATATATGGAACCGCTTTAGCCGTCTCCTCTTCTCACCACCCTCAGATGGACGGGCAGACAGAGAACATGAATGCCACCCTCAAACAAATGCTGAGGGCTTACTGCTCATCCACCAAGGAAGAATGGTCTAACTGGATTGGAATAGTAGCCAACACTTACAACTCCACCATTCATAGTTCGACTAACTACGCTCCCGCCTTCCTCTTAATGGGATATCTACCGAGGGGAATGTCTAGAGTACTAGGGGGAGACGATCCTGTAGTCCCCAGGGAACTGTCTGAAAGTCCTATGGCGGACTCATGGATCATGGAATTGGAAAGTCACAGACAAATGGCTAGGGACTCAATCACCCGAGCACAAGAAACCCAAGCTCGATCGTACAACAAGCATCGAAAGCCGGTAGAAGAAATCTCGGAGGGGGATCTAGTATTAGTCAACCCCCATTCCTTAGAAGTGCTAGAAATTAAGGGTAGCGGAAGAAAACTAATCCAAAGATGCATCGGACCATTTCAGGTCCTGGAAAAAATTAACCCCCAAGTCTTCAGACTCAGAATACCCCCGGAGTATCAAATGCACCCTGTCATTAACCGAGCCCACCTTAAGAAGTATCACTCGTCCCCGGAAGTGTTTGGCCCTAGGGAGCTGCTCAAGAACCCCAGAGAGCTAAGTTCAAATGAGGAAGAATATGAAGTTGAGGCCATTACTGGCCACATGAAACTTCGAAATCGCCTGTTTTTTCGAATCAGGTGGAAAGGCTATGGACCTGAGGAGGACTCCTGGCTAAACAGCACTGACCTCCGAAATACCCCAGCTCTACTTAGAGCGTACAAGACGCTGCATCGGATTTGATGATGGGTATATGCAGTCTCACCGAGAACCCGGAATCACTTTCCTCCCGAGAATACACAGTGTAATTTTCCTTACTCTACTTGACAATCAACTCTAATTTTAACTTTTATTTCCTTTTCCAAAAATCAACTTCAGTCACCTTGCCTTCACTCCATGACCACCAACCTCTAGCCCTTCACCTCTTCACCTCGTGCCAATAACCGAGCGGAGTTTTAATTTCTAAGGATACAAAAGACGTAAAATTGCTTAAGAATCTCCGACCTTTCTTTACCTTCAACCACTACCATCACACAACATTCGTACGACCCGTAATCATACCATGTCCCAACCGCCTCTCTCGAAGTCCAAATTCCCCAAGTTCAAAAGGATCCCAAAAACGCCTGCCACCGAGCATCTCTGGAACCCTGCCACCACCTCCTCGGGACCACCTTGCACTGAAATAGTCGAGCGCCCTTTCCCTTACCACGAGGCCTCCACCTCTAATCCCTCGAGCTATTCCTCGATGCACTGGGGACCAGCAGAGACTACCTCGAGAGTCATTCACGATTCTCAATGGTCACCTCGCACCGAATTGGTCAGGACACCCACTTCTTTTAACCAGGCCCCTCCCTCCAGATATTGGAACCAAAAGGACATCCCTTTGGAAGGACCCTCCACTCGCGCCTGGGGATCAGCAGAGACTATCTCGAGGGTCATTCACGATTCTCAAGGGGCACCTGGCACCGTAATGGTCGAGACACCCACTCCTTGTAATCAGGCCCCTTCCTCAGGATGTTGGGACCTACAGGACCTCCCTTGGGATGGACCCCCTGTTCAAACCTCCCCATCCCCCCCACCTGAGGAAGTAGCCTGGAAACATCGTGAAAAGGAGGAGCATTGCGCCCAAAACCAACAGGAGCTCAAAGAACTTAAAAGAAATAGGAGGGAGAAGTTCGTGCAAGATTGGATAGCCAGGGGAGGAATGGAAGGAGTACCCTCCAAGGCCCAAAGAAGAGAGAGCAGGATTCAGGGGGGCTACGCCCCAATCACACCAATTCTCCCTCCCCCGGGGAAGAAATGGGCGGATTTTGTAGAAACCGAGGAGAGTGATAATGGGACACCCTGCATACGCGCCGCTGGAACTAAAAGCCGGAAAGGGAAGGATGGTACTACCTTTTATGATTGGGAATTGGTCAGACGGATTAAACTCCGAAGTATCAGACTGACCCGAGGAGATGAAAAGGAACCACCCTCAGGGACCAACCCTCCTCAGGGACCAGCACAGAAACGGTTTCAGATCGGCCCCACCAACTCTTCTTCAGACTTGGAGGATAGTGACACCTCCTATCCACGATACGGGGCAAAGTATTTGGGGGAGGACTCATTCGAAGGGTTCTTACTGCCAAACCCCATACATTTTGTCTCTAGCGATCCAATCAAAGAAGGGAACTTAGACCAACTGTCAGAATATGGCGTGGGTATCGACCAAACAAGACCTTGACCACCATTGCCACAGAAAACCCCATCCAACCCTCTCCCATACCTCTCCCTCTACCCATCCCCACCCCAGAGTTACAGGAGCGTGCGCCACCACAGCTATGGGACTCCTTGGACCACCCCCCGAACCTGCAGCTTTCTATGCCTGCTACTACCTGTGAGCTGTCGCCAGCTCCATACCAATCGGAACAGGCCTATGACGTTGTAATGCTCGACCCTCCAATCGCCAAGTCACCCTCCACGTCTGTTCCCTCGAGTTAAAAGGCCTGTGGGACACAAAGAGCCTCCCATACAATCGAGCCGATGAACAGGGAAACAGTACTAAGCAGGAACAAGACTGATGGCGACGTTTGGGTGCGAATAGCAATCAACTATCACTCAACACAGTTCACCGTCAGCAGGGTCCTGGGTCAACTACTGCCCGCACTACAGCCACCCTTGCTAGAGGGGAAAGTACGTGACTGCAGAGGACTCGCACCATTGGAGGAGACTATGGTTGACTTTTACCTGCTAATAAACGACGCGGCAGAGGCGGAGAAGCTGCAAAGCATTGTCTCAGGGATCAAGCTGTCACCATTCAGACAGCTGTCGGCGCACTTCCCTTGCACCCCTCCTGAACCTTCAATCTCTACCCCCCTTACCGACCTTGTCGATCTCCTTGAGGAGTTACTTCCTGCTAATGACAGTTGGCTGGACCCTGATTGCTTGACTGCGGGCAGTACTACTCCCCAGCAGACTGCACTTCATCTCCTCCTGCAACTGGACCTCGACCCAGCTGACAGGATTTGCCTCATCATCAGGACACGACAAAAAGCCTACGGCTGCTGGGTATCTATGGTGCATAAAGCGGGACAATTGTCTCCCAACTCTTGCGACTCAAAGCTCTGTGAGATTGTAGGTCCCCTCCGCAACAAGTAGGAGGAATGGGGTCAGGCAATATTACAGCTAGGGGGTTCCGACAAGGAAGCATGGGGAGGAGTCCCCAGTAGGCTACAAGACTTCGCATGACATGGTCCTCCGAACTGGGGGGGCACTGTGAAGGATAGGTCATATAGGAAGCGCGACTAAAGGCTCTAAGCCTAGACCTTAAGCCACTTTATAATACAATTATTTCATTTTGTTTTATATTTTTTATTCCTTTTTATTCTCTCTTTATCATTCATAAATACACTTTATAGTTCGAGAGCCCATGTATGCTTGTGGGCGCTCTCACCCACAAGAAGTATATGTATGTCACAGTAGTAGTCACACGACTAAATTTTAGACACTTTTCAACCCCAACAACCATCACCTGCACATGCAAGTACTGGTTTGGGGTCTTGTCTAAAACAAACTTCTACTTATCTCTTTTCATTGAGTTATAGTAATTACATTTTGTACTGAAACAGTTGAAATCCGTTATTACTATTCAACTCAACTTCAAGCTCTTGACTAGCATGGTAAGAATATCCATTGTAACTAACTTTCTTAGGATATTCTCTCTCTTTCACACACTACGTACTTTCTCTTGTCTATTCGGCCTTCAGCCCAACTAGCTAAACAATTGAATCGTACCGTAAGGTCGATCCATCCTTGTAATTATCTGCCGATCGTACCTTCAAGGTCGATCGCAATCTACATCTTAACTACTAGTCGATTGTATTTCGTACTATCATTAGTCGATAACAATCATACATTGAGTGGTAAACTACTTGACCCTTTACACCCAGTATGCATGGCATTGGCAAATAGCCCAGTATTTATCTTGGACCGTCGCTATTGTCTACAAAGGTTCCATCAATCCAATAAATTCCCCACAATGAATAAGCTCACTGAAGTGAGTAATTTTCCTAGATGGTATATTATGAAAGTGACTGTTCATTAGTATGCACTTTCCACACCCCAACCAAAATCAAGGATGATTTTGGATACTGCGCACACCATATGGTGTTTAGTGTTTCAGATATTGGGCTACCTTCAAGACCCCTGTCTAGTAACGAATGAACCTGAAAATGCCATCTGCACACAGGGTACTCAGGTGGTGTCCCAGATGATTGGGAAAACTGTTCGAGATTCGATATCTACTGTTAACTTTGAGGTTCATTTCACTCGTGAGCCTTGGCCTCATGCAGGAGAGCTGATCGCTAGGAGACTAGAAATCTCACAAGTTTTGACTGCCTCCCACTCTACCAAAGCATCTATTCTCCCGCCGTTGGCTGCCCCACAGGTGTTATCATCGGATGAGGATGATTCTCCCACAGATGCTCTCACTCCCCCAGATGAACCTTCTCCTCCTGGCATTCCTTCTCCCAGTATTCCTTCTCCCAATGTTCCTTCTCCCAATGTTCCTTCTCCCAATGTTCCTTCTCCCAATGTTCCTTCTCCTGGTCTTCCTTCCCCCAGTGTTTCTTCTACCCCCCCAACTCCCCTTCATGCCCTATCTCCCTCCAATGTTTCATCCCTTCTCTGTACACTTCCCCCTGACTCATCAGCTCTCCAAGAGTGTGAAAATCCCACTGCTTTGCCTGCACCTGATGACAATGGTGATGGTGTCTCACCAGCAGTCGAGGAAGACCAGGACATGGATGTAGAATCTGAAAAGGATATCACATCCACTGTGGAGGACGTTGAATGGGAGGAGCAGCAACCTGAAGGTCCTACTGCTCTTCCTGCACCTAATGACAATGTTGCTCCTCCCAGTGTTCCTTCTACCCCGCTCACTCCTCGCCACCATGCCCCGTCTCCTTCCAACAATGTCTCCTCTCCTCCCTGTACATCTCCCCATGACTCATCAGCTCTCCGAGAGTCTGCAAATCCCACTGCTCTGTCTACACCCAATGATGATGATAATGGCGTCAGATCGGCAGTCAAGGAACACCAGGACCACCATGTGGGATCTGAAGAGGATGTACCGTCCACCATGCAGAATACTGCATCTGAGGGTGAACTGGTGGAACAGCTACAATCAGGCCAGCTTTCATCTCCCAATACTCTTGCACAGCAGTTAGAGTTACATCTAGGGAAATGAAAATGGGATGAAACTGGTTGGATAGCCTTGTTCCCTGTCATTTATTTTTGGCGGCTTACTTTGATATTCATTAGATTTGGATTCCACTTCTGAACTCACCGCTTTGCTTGATGAGGAGGATAATTTGGAACCCAGTAACAATGATGCACCGCAAATAGGTGATGATGGTCAGGGAACAGTCTTGCCAAAGCCCAGTTTACATCTGCGCAAAAGGTTCAAGCCACATACATCATACACCCCAAGAAAAGTGGGCTACAACTGGCACCTGAACATCAACTTGAAGGACCTGTCGGAAAGCAAACTGCCTGTAAGTATATTTCCAGATTGTGCATTTGTATTTTCTAGGAATCTCAATGTATAACGGGGTGTGGTGGTCAGGTTCAAATGAAATACGGCAAGAAACCAGGGGTGGAATCTTATGTATTCAAGACGTTTGTCAATGATGGAAATGGTGTTTACCGGTCAGTTGAGAGGGGAAATATGAATTAGAGTGGTTTGAAGGGTTGGTAAGTCCTTGCTATGCTATGGGCTTCAGTTCCTTGAATATGGGTTGAGGTTCTATTTACTTTAGGAAACAGATCGGAAAGTTTTTGAGGACTTGATTAAGAATTCGCAACCCCCCCACTTTTATGACCCAAGCACTATTTCTGGCACCATCCCCATGGACTGTACCTGCTTCCCTGCATCATGGTTAGAAGCTGTTATGGATAATGACGAGTCCATAGACATCTTACTGGAGAAAGTGTCCATTTTTAGTGACAGGGTGATTATGATCCCTAATTCAAAACGACGGCATGACTTCTTCAAGGATCGGCTGCATAAGAGTTTTGACATTCGACGACTGGCTCTCCACCAAGGTGTAGATATTCATATGAGACGGGAGGTTCATGGTAAGTATTAGCTCCTTATTCTGGTTCTGCTGTATGGTGTTATACTTACACATTGGAATTATAGCTCTTTACGAGCGTGAGGAAAGTGATTGGAGAGCTCACATGTCCTCACTCATTCAAGTCTTTGATGGGAAGAGAAAGGCAATGAATTTTCTGGATATTCCAACAGCAGTTTCATTGTGTCCACCTGACATTTAACTGTGAGTTCTCGCTGAGCTTGAGACATGATAGGCTCCTTCTAAAGGTAGGCATCATTCCAGTATAATTTCATATGATATCTTGGCTGGGAATCGTGCTATGAACGACATGGTAGGATTTCCACAATATATGACTAGATGGAGGCTTTGTGCTACTGAGGGAGCTCTTTCGAGAGCACACATTGATGCCGGGAAATTTGGTACTTGGATCCATATGGATATGGGTTGTTATATCAGGGGACATTGTAGAAACTTCACTGGAGGACCTGGACTATCCGGCACATAAATGGACATACTATCTTCTGGAACCAGGAGACCAGTTGTGAGTGCCTGCTCATCTTGATTCCACACGCTCCCTCCTCCACTTTGGTTCTGATTTGTGTTTCCAGGTTCATGCCGGCTGGCACAATTCACGCAGTGATGACGTTGAATGACTCTTGGGTGGAAGGGGGGCATTTTTATGGGCAAAACTCTCTGCATCGGTCATTCTCAGCTGGCCTGCGAGAACATTGTCAAGGGCTTACTGATTGCAACAAAGAGCATCCAGAATCTGAATACATCCTGCGTGCATTATTAGAGATGTACCATGGAATACTGCTGTCCTATTTCCCTGATATACAGCAGGTGGGAGTGGAAGTCTGTCGTAAGTAGCATAGTTGAGTCCTGATTGGCACCTCATCCTCACAGTGGGGGATGGGCAGGGGATTCAAATCCAAGAGCATACGAAGAAGTGTTAAATCATTGGCCACCCCTGGAGGAGCTCGCATATCTTCTGATCATGACAGGACATGCATACCACTTTTAGCTGTATTGGGGGATAGTCCAGTGGATAGCAAGCTGCCCACTGTCCTGGACCCACTCAGAGTGTTGAGTGGAGTGCCCAGAGATCAAGGGTCACTCAGGGCGGAACCTCTCTCACAAAACCCTCTGGAATCATCAAAGTTCTACCTCTTTAGTGAGAGGAATGAACTTTGCATAGATCCAGAGCTGGAGATATATGACTTGTGGTCAATACCCATCATCGGCTCCTGATTTGCATTTGCTGCCAATATGCCCTTCTACCTGGGGTTGTTCACACACATGTTTTGAACCACAGTATTTGTCCTGCACCCTCCGATAGGTTTTTGCAAGGGATGATCGAGAAACATGGCCTTATTAAGACGAAGGAGGAATTTGTTGCCCAGAGAGATGTTCCAAACACCTCACCGATATCTGGGATCCAGGTTCAACGGGAAGGTTTCTGGTGTGGGCAAGTGACTTGCTCTTATGCCTGTGGTACAGAGTCCTCGATCAAGTATCATTGCAACAAGTTTTATGCAAGCATTCAATCTAAAAGGTGGTTTCAAGGTGCTGTGCAGCAAGTTTACCTCAGCCCACAGAGCAGGCTGTATATTCGTGCAGATATTTCTTCAGTTCCTGCCAAGATGGAAGATGCATATACAGTCTGGCTCAACTCCACTCGATGACAGGTGGAGGCTGGCACTGTTGCTGAAGTGCCCAAGTCTGAAATTCTACCCTGGCTTCAAAGTCTGCAGTGGGTTCGAGATCACGATTTTAAAAAGATAGAGGGCCTATTTGAAGTCCCCCCTGAGGGAAAACCTTTTGGGAATCTGAAAATGGCGGTAGAGAGTTATTTCCGTAAGGTGTTAAATGAGACACCCAAGGTGCCTAGCATGATTCTTTCCTGGCTGCGTTCTTATGACGGGTAAGTTCTCATCTCTTTCATTCACTTGGCCCCTGACACTTGGCCTTTAGGGAATATCAGAGAAAGTATTTCATAGAACCGATGGAGGAGAAGACGGTGATAAAGTATTCAGGAGTGGTTACAAAATTTATTCTATTCCTGATTCGAACACTACCATTACTGACAGATAGCCCTAGCTGGCAGATGCATGTTCCCCCAGAAGTGTCAGCGTGGCTGATAGCGTTTTCAGATAGGCTAAACTGTACCAAAGATCCTGAAGATGGCTCTGTGCAAGAGGAGCTCCACCGTCTCCTGGAACGTCTGTATTTGGTGCAGTATAGGGGTTTGGAAACAGTTAGGGATAGCAACCCTTTAGAGCAGTACTTGGCCTTGATCAATTACAGAGCGGATGAGTCTTTCAACCAGGCAGGCAGGATCACACAAACCCTGGCAGCTCTGACATTCTCTGTCCATGCAGTCCCGTTGAGAGAGATTCTGATGGAAAGTGAAATGTCATCTGAGGTGGACACTTTTGAGTTTGTTACTCCTTTTGATGTTAGTAATACTGTAGGCTGATGATTTTGTGGATACTTAGTGCTTTTGGAAAACTAAAGCTTTACCTGCGCCAAGGCGAACCTACCCTGATGAGTTCCTTACTGGAACATTTGGTAGCACTATCTGCCGTCAGTCACAGTGAGGCGCATGTTCCAGAGTTTCAGTTCACGGACAGCTCTGGGTTGTACTTTACACACAAAGGTGCACCGTACAGCATCCCACAATTTTGGATGATGCTGGCAGATCATGTGAAAAGATGTGCAAAGATTCTGCTGAAGGATTTACTGTTAGGATTCATCTAATGAGGAAGTGGGCTACTCTTTCCTGAAAGACAAGAGGAATCCTATCCACCATTATAGGTCAGCCTTAATGGCACTCTTTCTACAGTCGAAAGTGCCAGGTGTCTGAGAATTTTTCAGACATACTATCCTTCCTACTGGTTCTAATGAACCTCAATTTGTCTGGAATGCGGTGTCATGCCACCAATGGTTAAAGCATGGGCAAGAATTCTTGTGACTTCTCTCAGTTGTGATCAAATTCATTCAGGGTCAACCAGGAAGAGGAATGGAACTAATGACGACGAGCATCTGTAACTGCCCGAACTGCCCCTGGACACTGTTCTTTCATAATGGACAGGTGGTCAATGCTTTGAGGGCAAATAAACGGCAAAGCCAGACTGGGACAGATGAGCCTATCCCGTGTTTTTTTCCGGCAGAAGTCTCCCTTTTACTGAACATCTACCTGAGTTTAGTTTGGCCAGTAGAGGTGGAAATCACTGCTGCAATCTTCCCTGAGCCTATCATGCATAGTTACAAGAACTATCTCTTTACTGGCATGAGTGGAGTTTGGGGAAGTCAGGCTCTGACGGAGAACCTTATAAGGAGTACCAAAACCGTATTTGGACCAGAATGTAATCTGGGGGTGGCAGCGATTTGACAGATCACCATCTTCCTCTACCGTCACCATTGTCAATATGCGGCTAGAAATGAGGAATGTAAGGAGGATTGGATGAGAGAATGGAATGAGATTGGGGACATGCAAGCTGGCCATTCTACATTAGTGACAGATTGCCATTATGGGGTGGAAGAACGTTCTTTTCCACTAGTGCAGGAGAGACAATGGCGGGCACTACAGGCTGTAGGTATTCCATGCTCTAGATTTCTGGTTTACTAATGAAGAGGATTGATAGTATTCTGACGGGGTTCATCGTTTCTGGTGAATGAAAGTGGCAAATGCAGGGAAGAACGCTAGTGAGGAACTTCCTTTGTTGGGGGGGGAAGATCCGGAACAGCTGGGGAAGGGGCAGATTTTAATGCTATGAAACTGGAACTCTATGAGGCTTTGGCACAAAGTGAACAGCATACTAAAGAAAATTTAGAGAAAAGTCTGGCACAATTTTCGAATCTGATCTTGGACAGGTTTGCAAACACATCAGCGTTGGCTCCTTCCCTACCCAGTTGTCTCCCTCATACAGCAAGCCTGTCAAGGTTGTTATTCACCTGGTCTGTATCTTTTTTTTTTTTGTTATATTTGTATCCCGCTTCAAGCAACAATGGCTAACTGCAGCTAGGGGGTGGAAAGGCCCCCAGCGAAACTATGCTATGGTAGTAAGAAGTTCCGAGTGAGCTTCATAAGCGAAAATGTATTGATCACCAATTTGAATGAAACTGATAATCATTTTATAAATGTTTCTTTGACTTCCATGCTGATTCTCATTGCCAGGATGTTGCCATGAATTGATGTTGAAGTAATAGTGTTATGTAAGCCACTTTTAGTAAGCTAGAACCCAGTCTTGTTGATGACGGTGGGGTGCAAGCATCCACCATGCTACCAACCCACAACTTTAGGTGGTTACTTGGCGACCTGGATCGACAATTCTAAGTATTCATTAGGACATATGATATGATCCCATTCAGAGAAACTTATTAAACTTATTGTTAGAATATTGCAAACCGTTGAGAGTGCTCACAGTCTGACTACACTCAGATATTTAGTACTGTACAGTAGCTTAGTCATCACATGTATTTTGATAGGGACTTTGTCATTCCCTCACCCACATGAAATCCCATTGCATATCCTTACACTTATTACAATATTTATCATTATATACATTATATATTTTTATAAATTCACTGAATTTAAAAGACATGAGTCAGTCTACTTTTGGAACTCTGCTGAGCATACAACTTGGGGAACTACATCAGGTTGAGGCATCACCACCTCTGGCAAGTCAAGTACAATCTCTTCAGGAGCTGGTTCAAGAACTTCTTGGCTCTGGATCAATCTCCTTATGTGGTGCTTCAATGGCTGCTGGGGCTGGGGCTATCTCAACAGGAAGTGGTTCATTTGCATAGGGAATATCCTAACTCCAGCCTAATTCTCCTCTTGGAAAGAATAGCAGATAATGGAGTGGGGAATATAAAGGATTAGTTTCAAAGATCCTTCTAAATTTTCCACTGATAATTAAGAAGTACATCTCCTGGGAGGATAACTGCCAATTCATCTCCTGTTGGAATGTTGTATCATCTTGGATCTGTGCTTGTATGTCAGTCTGACCTTGGAGCTCAGGAGTGATTGGTTGGTTTCTTAGACATGTCATGGCCTGTTTATACATAGATATGAACAAAAGGATTGAATTCTAACATCATATCCTGGAAAGGGTTATATGTAGCATTGATTATTTTGTCCTTATATGTATGTATACCTATGCTCTAATATGCCACATCTGGTTCATAAAAGTAGAGCTGAGCATAGGAAGGAGTCTGACCCTCATTAGGAATCAAAGCACCATGATTATGTCTAAGTTTCCCCTTGAGTTTAAAGACATAAGGGCCACATTCCCCATCAAGTAATGATCTGTCCATTTTAGCATATATTGTTGAAACAGTTGAATAACCCTTTGCAGAACATCCTTGTGAGTGTGATTAGAAAGTAAACACTAAGTATATTCAACTGTAAAGACATACCTGTGAGTGTGATTGGAAAGTAAACACTAAGGAGACTTTCCCACACCCACAGTGGACTATACTACTAGGTGCTTATCTAAGCACCTATACAGCAGTTACTGACCTAAGGTAACTCACTCAATACTGCACCTACAGTGCTGGGAAAAATACTACAAATATCAGAAAAATATAGAGATCATAATAGACTATGTTAGAGCTGTAGTATCATACTCTAACATATATGTATAGATATTTTTATGAAACTCTTTAGCATCTTCATCCTCAGAACTCTCCAGTAGATGATGCAATGGTTGAGGGACATCTTCAAGTATAGGTAATCTGATCTTTTCAGATAGACAATATCCTCCAAAAGAGGATTATTATTAGAGGAATGGTGAAGATGTTTTGCCATCCAATGCAGTGTATTGTATTTTGAACAATTTATGGTCATTCTTGCCAGATAATGTGATTGCATTGCTACATTATCTTCACAAATTGGGCACCTGGCCAGGGGGAGTGGTCCAGGAGGTCCAGGAGATGGTGGAACAGGCTCAACAGGCTCAGGAAATGTGGCAATAGAAGAGCGACTGCCTGAGCTTGTAAAGCAGTAACCCCTCTTCTGCCAATATGAAGTGGCAATTCAGGGAGAGATGGAACTACATTCCCCCATACTCTTCTATGATTAGGAGGGGAGGCACAGGGATCATGGCAGCCTGAACAAATAATTCTCACACTACATCCCTGCCCACTGTAACAGGAAGCTACATTGCAGAAGCATTTTGTCTAGATGATGATGCAAGCTGTGGCCCATTTGCCAGTTGTGTACAGACATATATTAGCTACAGTAGTGCCAGGAGTTGTGAAGAGTTGAGTAAAATACTGCTTGTTGTGTGAGTGAGATTGACTAGTAGGAGTGTGATCCCAATATCAATAATAGGTGGAAATACAATAAGTGACTAAGTTATACATATGTAGTAGCCTAGGTAGCATAATATGAAATAGTACTAAGATTGACTTTGATAATGTGACTACAAAGTACTACTGTTGAAAGAATCAACCATTGAGATACAATTGACAGAATATGGAGTAGAGAAGGTAATTGTGAAGAGTCGTAGGAGTTCAGACCATTCTATATATGAAATATATTGACTATCAAAGTACAATATGAGAATAGGAGGGATTTTGTAGGCTCGAATATCAGTAGGATGATTTGAGGACAGCAGAATTGACCCTACAGTGTGTGAGAGGTACCACAAAATATATTCCAAAATATAGCCTAGATGGATCCACACTATATTTCAATTCTTATTTCTATTTTCTCTCTATTTTATCATACATATGTATATATTAGTTTGAAGATCTATGTAATGCTATGGTACATAGACTCTTGTAGGCACATGGACTAGATCCATGTACTTTAGTGCCTAGTTAAAACTCAGACACTTTTTACCCCATAACTTCAACTTGCCTAGACATCCACTTAGTGTCCTGTAAGTTGTGATTGGGGTATCATCTTGACCATCACAGATGGGCTTTAACTATCAGCACAATCACCATTTTGAACTATATTAGTTGAAACCGACTACATCTGTGCTACTCTGCTTTGTTCAACTCTCTTATTATTTCCTTAATCATTAGACAGTTGCTCCGAATTGTACTTTAAAGTTGATTCTTTTTCCTCAGTACTTAAGATAACTAACCCTTTCAGTTGTATTGAATTAGACAGTCAATACATGTTTTGATCTGTATTAGACTTAGATAGTCAATACATACACATCTTAGTGACAATAAAATAAAATAAAATACATACACATCTAGTGATAATAAAATACATCTGACCTGCCCTAAAGTGTCATTTAATTAAATAAAATAAAATACATCTGACCGGCCCTAAAGTGGGACATTTAATTAAATAAAATACATTTGACCTGTGCTAAAGTGACAATAACTCGGCCCTACTACAAGTTGAAATGACCTGCCCTAAAGTGGATATTTAAATTAAATTAAATAAAAATCATCCTGGCCCCTCTGCTACAAGTTGAAGTGACCTGCTCTAAAGTGACAATAAATAAATAAAATACATTTGGTCTGCTCTAAAGTGTTATTTAATTAAATAAAATAAAATAAAACCCGGCCCTCTACAAGTTCAAGTGACTTGTCCTAAAGTGATAATTAAATTAAATAAATTAAAATAAAACCTGGCCCTCTACAAGTTCAAGTGACCTGCCCTAAAGTGATAATAAAATAAAATAAAACCCATCCCTACTACAAGTTGAAATGACCGGCCCTAAAGTGACATTAAAATTAAATAAATAAAAATAAAACCATTCCCTGAGTTGAAGTGACCGGCCCTAAAGTGACAATAAAATAAAATAAAATAAAAATCATCCTGGCCCCCTACTACAAGTTAAAATGACCAGCCCTAAAGTGACATTTAAATAAAAAATAAAACCATCCTGGGCCTCCCCAAGTTGAAATAACCTGCCCTACAGTAAAAATATAAAAATAAAGAGAAAAATGTTGACTGCAGCACCTATGGATTCTTGGGTGGTATCTGTGTCTCTATTCAAAAATCTCTCCATCACCCTTCAAAAACTTGATTGCTACTGAAAAACTTGTTTGTTATCATTCAAAATCCTCTTCATCCTTGTTTATAAATATCATTACTATTGGAAAATCTCTTCCTTACCATTCAAAAATGTCTTTTCCAGTCCCAGTCTTCAAAGTGGGCATTCCTAGGGGTCATGGCCATTGAAAAACATCTTAAATTGCCGTTCATAAATGTGATCGCTGTTTGAAAATATGTGATCGTTGTTCAAAAAGATCATTGCTATTTCAAATCCTCTTATTTGTGGCCATCTAAAATTATCTTCATCACCATTTAAAAAGTTGATCATTGCTCAAAAACAGCTTAGTCACCATTAGAAAATGTCTTCATCATTCAAAATACTCTGTCACCATTCAAAAACCTCTGGATTAATAGTCATAGGAACTTGTGTGTGGAGTTGGAGATTCTCCATTTTTGTAATGTACTCAACTGTTCAAATTGTTTGCTATCAATACAAGTACTGATTATGATTACGATTTTTGTCTTTTATTTTCAGTTGGTCCTTCTTCATGACACAACACAAGGCACAAGTCATGGGTTTGAACAGGGAAGACAGCACTTTCAATGCCATCTGTGAACGAGGTCTCATTCACAGAGGGAATATACATACAGTGACTTACAAAACGTATCCAATGTTTTGTAGTTTCAGCTTATATATGCTATATCCCAGTAGATAAAATAGTAGAAATCGCCAACATATTTGTGAACATGACCTATCATGTATATATTTAGATGGTAGAACTATATTATGTAATATCCATATATGGAAACACTATAAATATTTTAATGGAGAGGGTTCATTGGATACATTTTGTAACTGACAGGTTCTGGCATGAAAACCATATGCCTATGTTGATTGTTTGCATTTGTTTATGTTTTTCAACATGTCATGTGATCATTCTATACTACAGTATAAGTTGAAGGGCTTTCTCAACTAAGATTCCCTCAATTCTAACCATGCATCCCCTTTCCACTGCTGCCCAGTATGAGATCCTTTCTCTACTTGATGCTGGCCATTCTGCCAGACAAATTTCAGTTTCTACTGGCTATAGCTATGCTACTATCTCTAGACTTCATTCTAAACACCATTCCCACCTTTCTAAGTCCTCTGGTGGTCACCCTTCCAAACTCTCCACAGCCAACATCCATTTTGCACAACGCCTTATCAGCTCTGGAAAGGCTGATACAGCTGTAGATGCAACGAAGGCACTTTGCACTATCACCAACCAGTCACTCAATCCTCAAACAGTGCATCATTGACTCAAGGCAGCTGGGATGAAGCCTGTGGTAAAGAAGAAAAGGCCTCTTCTTTCTAAGAGGGATAAAAAGGAGAGAATGGATTTTACTTTGGCATATCAGGATTGGACTGTGAAGGATTGGAAGAACGTGGTGTGGTCTGATGAGACCAAAATTAATAGGCTGGGGTCAGATGGCAGGAAGTGGGTGTGGAAAAGGGCAGGGGAGGGCTTGAGTGACAGGCTGGTTGAGGGAACCCTGAAGTTTGGTGGTGGATCTTTAATGGTTTGGGGGTGCATGCTGTGGGAGGGGGTTGGGTATGCATGCAAGATTGATGGAAGGATGGATGGGGATCTCTACATCCAGATTCTGGAGGATGACCTGCAAGCCAGTCTTAAGGACTATGGTAAATCTGCCAATGGTATCATCTTCCAGCAGGACAATGACCCCAAGCATACCTGTAAGAAGGCCCAGTATTGGTTCCAAGAAAATGGTTTCAGGGTTCTCTCATGGCCAGCACAGTCTCCTGACTTGAATCCCATTGAACACCTATGGAATGACCTGAAGAGGAGGTTGGCAGGGTATGAGAATGCACCCCAGGGGATGGAAGAGTTGTGGGAGAGGGTGGTGGATGAATGGTACAAGATTGATGAAAAGGTGTGTCAGGATTGGATTGAAAGTATGCCTAGGAGGGTTTCAGATATATTAAAGGCAAAGGGTGGCTACACTAAGTACTAAATACTAGTAATTTCCTGCCTAAATGTGTCAGTTACAAAACGTATCCAATGAACCCTCTCCATTGAAATATTCATAGTGTTTCCATATATGAATATTACATAATATAGTTCTACCATATAAATATATACATGATAGGTCATGTTCACAAATATTTTGGTGATTTCTACTATTTTATCTACTGGGATATAGCATATATAAGCTGAAACTACAAAACATTGGATACGTTTTGTAAGTCACTGTAGTATTGTGCACAGTTGTTTATCCTGGATGAACAGCTGCATACCCACAACACCGCAGCTTCCGGGCTAAAGTTATGTGTACACAGGTGTTCATCCTGGATGAACAGCTGCATACCCGCAACACCCACAGCTTCAGCGCTAAAGTTGCATGTGCACAGTTGTTTATCCTGGATGAACACCTGCATACACGTACAGCTTCGGCACTAAAGTTGCGTGTGCACAGGTGTTCATCCTGGATGAACAGCTGCATACACGCAACACCCATAGCTTCAGCACTAGATAAAAGTTGCATATGCACAGTTGTTCATCCTGGATGAACACCTACATACAGGCAACTTCAGTGCTAGAGTAAAAGTTGCATGCATACAGCTGTTCATCCTGCTCTCTAGATGCCCTACCCTATGTAAAAGGTATCTGGTCCCTAGATGCCCTATCCTACGTCAAAGGGATCTGGTCCCTAGATGACACCCTACCAGACCCATATAACCCTAAACCCACCACAAATTATGTCTGCTGGCATAAATTTTTGAGACTACCCTTGCTCGTCTCCAAGAATAGAAACCTCATCAAATCCCAACATAACTTTCATCTCAGGGTCCCTTTCATCCACAGTAGCATTAGGAAGCAAACCCTTCATCACATGAACAAGCCACTTGTAACCGTCCATCATCACTTTTTTTCCCGAAAACCCCAATCCAGCCTCCTTGCCTGCCTTGTCTGGCCTACAACCTGAACCAGGTCACACCCTCTTGCCCTCCATTGAGTTATCTCACAAGGAAATATTCCTCATCTCCAATCTATTGTATATCTACATATTCCAAGTTTCAGAACCAGTCACTGAACTTTGCTGACATTCAACCTACATCATCAATCCTACTCTCCACCTTTGCCAAAAATTCCCCTCCCCTTGGCCCAAATCAACCCAACTCATCCTGCTATCCCTCCACCCATTGTGAGAATGTGATCTCACCCCGACCATCATCTTTTGTGGTCCAAATCTCTTGCACTCTACTCTCCAATCTTTTAAAATCCGACCCCAAAAATCAGCTAGAACCACTCTCATACTCCCTCCAGTTCTTCGCCTTCTTATCAGCTGACAAATTAACGGGAATGTTGTCCCGAGCCAGAAATCCTTTATCAGTCCTATCCCCCAAAGTCATATCTACCACAAATACTTCCTTTCTCCCGAGCTAGACATCACGTAAAACCACATTATAATCTTATTCAATACTATAAACAGTATCTCTCAAATCAGACCTCATTTTCCCGTTCCCGACCTCTGAACAATCCACACATATAGCCTGTAATACCCCTTCTTATCTTCACCAGCACTTAAAATCGGCTGCGAGCACTCCTTCATGTAAAACTTGAAACCTCCCAGAGGACGTGTGTCATATTTCCCTTCTACAAACTGTTGACCGATACAGGTGAGTGAGTCACCTAATCTTCTCATGGTCCTCAGTAATGTGCATCGATCCAAGTGCCAGCCAATAAGATGATCCTTGCACCCTCACCACACAATTTTGTATTCTTTCTACAGTCTGGGGGGGTTTGAAGCATTTCTGATACCATCAAAACCTTGTGACAGCGCAGATGCTGGCCACTCACAGCTTGAAGCATCTCTATTGACAGAGTGCAAGGACGATCAGGACAAATGGTGCGAGGGGCCAATTGTAATTTTCCGCAGTGACTGGCCGAGAACCAGCCACATTAGGAGGAGGAGAATGTGACGCGGTAGTTGCTCGTGGAGTCAGAAGGGTAGAGGTGCGATCGACATCAAGATCGGTGCGCGTCTCACTATATGCAGCAACATCCCCGTGGTCATCCCATTCATGGTCCTTTAGTTCTCCTTGGAGGTGCGTGTTCGGTAGGGTGAGGATAGGCCGCGGGGCGGGGGCGTGTGGTGGGAGGGTGGGCTTCGACCTGGACTGCGTGACCATGGCTTTGCGTGGCTATGTGGCCCTTTCACGGGTGGAGAAGGAGGCTTGGGCATCGGACCAAGGAGGCTTGGGCATCGGACCCTGCAAGGGAGAACATGTCCTTTGCTCGGAGCGCGAGGGAAAATGTGTTGTCAAGTTCCAGTTCCAGTTTGAGCTGGATCGCAGCTTTTGGAGTGATTGTGGGTGAGGGTGCTGCTGTTGTTGGCATTGTGGATGTCGTCGTCATAGTGATGGTATGTTTGGATCCAGAAGAAATCGAGGAGGACTTCCAGGGCGAGTTCCCACGCTTCTATGAGGATAGCCTGGCTGCTGCTCTAATAACAGACCTCAGCGTCATATTCATCCCAGTAGTCATAGGTGCAGATCGCATCATCAAAAAACTCCTGAACTGGGAAGCGAAAACGCGCACCCACCATCTTGCATCCAAATTATCCAATCCATTCAGAACAATATTGAACGTCTTGAACCATCCGACGTCAAACCATGCCTCCCTGATTCCCATCCATGTGCTGCATGTGTACACCCGGGTTGAAAAGAGCAGCTGCACGCTGCGACTTAGACAAAGGTAAAGCTAAAGGCAAATATAAGCATGGAATACGTGGCTGTAGCAGTCATGCATCACCTTTATGGACGGGGATAAAGAGGTTTTCGAACGGCGAAGACACTTTCAAATGGTGACGAAGGCACTTTCAAACGGCGACGAGGACACTTTCAAACGGTGACGAAGACACTTTCAAATGGCGACAAAAAGGATTTCGAAAGGCCAAGATCTTTTCGAACAGGGATCAGACATTTTCGACTTGTCAGGAGGAGCTTTTTCAATGATAATCAAGTTTTGGAACGGAAACCAAATATTTTCAAATCGTAACACAGCCGTTTTCAAACGGTGAAGGGTTTAACGTTTATGAATGGCGACAAACAAATTTTTGAACAGCACCGACCTTTATGAACAGCGAACGGGACAGTTGGAATGCCGAATCAATGTTTTAAATGGGGAAAGGGCATCGTTGAGATGGCAAAGAACATGATTTCAAAGGGTGAAGAAGGCGGTTTGAAATGGCGGTGGGGACCATTTGAAATGGTGAGGAAGCCATTTTGATTGGTGTTTTGAACCATGATGAAGACATTTTGATCCGTATTTTGAACAGCGACGGCGATAACGTTTGCCAACGGTGAAATGGCGAAGAAGACATTTTGTTAGGGTTTTAAACCTCGACGAAGACATTTTGATCGGTATTTGGAACGGTGACAACAATAACTTTGCCGATAGTGAAACAGCGAAAGAGACGATTTGAAATGGCAGGGAAGGAGACAATTTGAAATGGCAGGGAAGGAGACAATTTGAAACGATTGCAAAGGAGATGATTTGAAAGGATGGCGAAGGAGATAATTTGAAATAAGACCATTTGAAATGGCGATCAAGGTCATTTTGATTAATGTTTTGAATGGTGACGAAGAGGTTTGATCGGTATTTTGAACAGCGATGACAATAATGTTTCCTAATGGTTAAACATCAAAGAAGATGATTTGACATGGTGATGAAGACCATTTTGATCAGTGTTTTGAACGGCGACAAAGATATTTGCTCAGTATTTTGAACGATGACAAGAATAACATTTGCCAACAGTGAAATGGCGAAGAAGACTGTTTGAAACGGCGATGAAGACCATTTTGATTCGTGTTCTGAACGGTGATGAGAACAACGTTTGCCAACAGTGAAACGGCGAAGAAGACCATTTTGATTAGTATTTTGAATGGCGATGAAGACGTTTCATCGGCATTTTGAACTGTGACGACAACAAGGTTTAAATCGCGACGAAGACATTTTTTTTAAAAGGGCAATGAAGACCATTTTGATCAGTGTTTTTGGACCACGACAAAGATGTTTTGGAAATGGTGACAAAGACGATTTTGATCGGTATTTTTGGAACCGCGGACGACGATAGCGCTTGCCAACGGCAATTCGAAGATGACATGATGGTGATCAAAATCATGACAAGGAACCTGTCAACGGTGGCAAGCAAAGAAAGATTGGAGTTTGAATGGCGAGGGACAACGGTTTGAATGGCGAAGGCGAAGTTTTAAAACGGTGAAGGGGACAGTTTCAACCGCGAAGACACCCCTTTTGATGCCGTGCGGGAACCAGGTCTCCTTCCCAGGGGGGAATACACATAGCATCGGTAGGCTGACATCTTGAGGAAACGTTTGCCTGGGAGGACATCCTCATATCATTCTTTCTCTTCAGATCCAGAATTCACCGTATTAGCTTCATCTGGGAGAATTGTGAGTCCTGGATCTAAGGGACTTCCCCAGAATTCGCCATGGTAGTCTAACATCATTAGCCGTACTTTTGAGTAAATCTGGTCGAGGTTCAGCATCACATCTTGGACGACAATTTACCAGCTACTTACATGCTCTATGCCCCCATCAGATATCACAGACCCCTCCACGCCCAGTCGCTTGGCCCCAGCTTCTCCTATAACGAAAGGGTTGGGATTGTTCGATAATCCCAAGATGCACAACCTACTCGTTAGGATATCGGAAAGCCTGGAATTAGATGAGTTGCTGGCGATAATCCTGTCTTAAAATAGTTCCATAAGGTGTCAAGTGAGATGATTAAGGATATTGCTCACTAGCTGGCACCATTACAAGAACATGCAGCTCGTGCCTTGCTCTTTCAGACAGCCCAGACTCCTCAACAGTGAACGTCGGCTTGAGTTTATCGTCTATCGAGATTCAACCGCGTGAAAGCATCATTGAAAATGTCTTCCGATTAAGTAGATATCATCTGCTTCCGTGTGTATAGATAGCCTCAAGTCATGAGGGCTCATCCTGCTATGCAACTTAGGCTCCTTCTCCAATATCTTCTCTCGTAGATCTCCGATGGTCTCATCTAGTGACGCATGCACTGGAAAAAATGTGATCATATGGCTCATCACCGCCGATTACGAGACAGTTGATAATGACCATTGCCCGTTTTGCCGCCAGAAGATTAGTAAACAGACAGTGACCTCTCACTCGTCTCGTGACTCAACTTTTTTATTTTTATTTTATCTCTATTATTATTAAAGGCTTCTTTTTTTATGACAAATCCCAAATAAATTCACCGCTATATTCATATAGTTTTCATTCCCTGCCAGAGTCTTACGCTAAATTTCCTCCGGACCCGAAAGATCTCCATTCCCCACCTTTTTCTATGTAATAAGAGAGATGTTTCTGAACCGACCAATAACATTGTAACAGACTGTATTTTAGCAATCTTTTAACTGAAATATTCCCAAAGTCCCGTCATATCATATCAGTGTCTTCTACAAAATACTAAGAGTCACAATCCATGTTCATACAGTATCCAGGTATCTTCCATCACTAGCCAAATGGTCCACTGAGATCTGATCAGCTCCATCTTTAGAATACTCAGTCTTTGGTGCCATAGGCTGTGTAGGAGGTGTTCATTCATCACGCTCAACACGATCACGATCCTCATCCCAACCACTCTGCTCTAACGCCCAGTCTGAGCCCTCCAAAGCAGCTAGCTTCTCCAGGTACTCCCCCGCACGTAGTGCAGAAAGAATCATTTTATTATCCGCTGCCTTACCAAGGCATACAGTTTTGACGTCCGATGACCCTTGCTTCTCAAACAGTTCTTTATATCAAGCAATTTCTGTTGCATTTAGCATCTCCCCGTATCGTACCCCAATTGTTTTCGCCAATGTTTTTATCAACTCCATCAATGGCACGTTGAATAAACGAGAAATCTGGAAGGGGTCAGCGGTTTGCACTTGCACTTTCTTCCTATCTCCTCCTTTCGCCGCTCCGTGACCATCCAGATAGTGATAGTCAAATCCGGCATCGAGCATATCAATCAGCGTATTCTTGAAAAAGTCGTGTTTCATATATCTCAAGGCAATCCAGACCAGTATGTAGAAGAAGGATTCTAAGTCATCCCCCCGGTGGGGGATCGCCCCACGGGTAGGAACCAGCAGCAAATGAGCAGCCATGAATTGCCACGTACCCTGTCCGTGCCAGAACATCAAACAAACCTTCAGAAATTTTCCTAATAGTATCTGGGGAGCAGCGAAACGCACTCACAGTCCTTTCAATGTGTCCTTGTCCTTCACGTATATCTTTAAGCTTTTTGCAGAGATCCCAGTCAATTAATAATCCGCCCCCCATTGCAGTAATCAGAATATTCCCTGAGCTTATATCTCGGTGAACAATTTATGCCTTGTCATAAGCGTCCCCATATGCTGTTGAAACTGAATCAACCGCAATTCAATTAACAGTCTGATATACATACCTATGATCCCATCTCTTACTGCATCCACCATCTCCTTTGCATTCCTAAAGTCAGTTAGAGACCTTCCGATTTCGTTCAAAACGAGTCGATAGTGCTGCAATGGCCTCAATGACGAATGAAGACTTTTTCCCATTCACCAGCCCTGCCTCTTGGTATACTAGTCTAAAACATCCCATCCCTCCTTGCACATGCAGATATTCCTCACACCATGTTTCTTCAGTTGCTCATATATCATATGTTCAGCGTTCTGAGTAGGTGAAATGACCCTCCATGTGTCCTTAAGAAGCACCAACCTTCCAATTTGGCAAGTGTCAGTATTGGCCGCTTACATAATCATCACATGATATATTGGGCAGCCTTGTTTCAAGGGCCTAAAATTGGGAAAGAAAACTGTATTAAATTCAAATATATGTACTTATCTTACTTACATAAAAATTCTCCTAAGAAAAAGAGGGTATAGCTGCACATGTACTTGTGCAGTAAGCTATGCACTTGATCACAGGCCACATTATATAAGCAGCACAGTGGCAAATGCGTGGTTGCATATATCCCTTCAAAAACGTATCCAGCTCATCTTCCACCATTACCACTTGTAGTATGATGCAACCCAGCCAAGACTCTATCGGTAACCAACAGATTTCTCTCATTAGTTGCCTGCCTAATATCATATAGTTACCCCTTGGGATATCAAGATGGAACTGGTTTGGCTCATGTCAAGTCAGTCATACCATTGAGATCCCATTTTCTTTTCATTCACACAAAACATAGTCTGCCCACATTATCCACAAGGTGAATCGCCAATGAGGTGCTGTTCTGACACCACCCATATTGTCATTCCAGCCTCACAGGTGCATATTGTGGATGGGTATGTAATATTTTTCAATTGTCCTCACCAGAATGCCTCATTCACACCCTTCAACTAGGTTTAAGGACCCAGAGAAGTTACAATGTTATTCGAGATACGATTGTGGCAGACACCCTGTCTACCCTAACAATTTCATAATACCCTCACATGAGTAAGACCATGAGGTGGGAGGGTGTCTATGCAGGCATAACATAATAAGGTGAAAATCTATCCACAATATCTGTCGTTGCACATGACATTAAATCAATTTTAAGGCTTGTGAAAAGGCAGCTAGCATTGTTGCCATTGTTGAGAGGGGGTATAAACTTTGGGGTGATTTCAGTTGCAAGATGGCACCCTTGGGGATTTGACCTAAATGAGTAAATGGGGCATTTTGGAGAATTAAACAAGTTCAGTATGGCATGAATTGTGTGAAGAGTGGTAGAAGTTCTAACCATTCTATATACGAAGAATATCAACCGTTGAAGTACGATACCACTATGTATTGACTGTCTAAGTCTAATACGGACCGAACGTGTATTGACTATGTAGTTCAATATGGTAGAGAGAAATAGCTATCTAAAGTAAGGTAGATAGCTAGAACGAATAAGCAGAATCGACTGGTTAAGTGCGATTCTGGATAACTGCTCGAGTGCAAGTAGAGTAGTTAGAGAGTCGAATAATAGAGTAGCGTGGATGTAGTCCACGCGAGTTGAGATAGGGATTGAGTTTCGACTGATACAGTTCGAAACTCAGTTTGAATGAGTAGCTAAAGCCCATCTATGATGGTCGAGACGATACACCAATCACAACTTACAGGACACTAACGGGTGTCTGGGTAAGTTGTGGTTGTGGTGTAAAAAGTGTCTGAGTTCTAAACTACGGGCGCTAGAATACATAAGTCTGGCATGTGTGCGCCCACAAGAGTTGATGTACCGCATACATAGGTCGTCGAACTAATTATAGGTATAATGAAAGAGAGAAAATAGAAATAATAAAGGAAATATAGTAAGAGCACATCCGACTATATTTCCTGAGTGTATTTTGCCATACCTCTCACACATTGTGCTGGTTGGCTAGATTTGAGTTGGCATGTGACAACACATGACACACCCCACTTGGATCGCACTTGAACACCTTGTATTAGGACTCAATGCAGAAGAACATGACATCCCTGCATGATTTCCTCCCAAAAACACCACCATCTGGTCCTACCGCAGATGCTATGAAGTTGGGTGCCACTCCTATTCTAAAGAAGGAATCAAGATCACAGATATTTTCTTCCAATGGAGGATGGTCACACTTTATTGAATATACAAAATTTTACTGAATAATCCTCATATTTTCTAAGTGAATCTATCACTGTATTTTGTTTGATTGAAATTTTATAAGAGTAGAGTGATTGTGATAAATACTTAAAAGTACACAGAAATACTCAAGAGTGATGGATGCGGGGGTTTGGGGGGCTTCGCCCCCCAACAAGCCAGAGCCCGCAGCGTAGCAAGGGTTCCCAGGCTTGTCATATAAAGTAAAGTTGTACAGTGGGTGGTGGGTCCCGTTTTCCTTTTTTGGCACCATCATGACGCCGCTAGGCACCATGACATAAGCATGAAGTTACATGACATAAGTACCAAGGTAAAATGAGTTATGTGTCAGCACAGAGGCATTTCGGCACAAATATGCCACATTGTTTGCCAATGCGCGCACACCCCCAGGCCAAACAGGCACAGTCCACAGCACACCCATCCACGGCACACCCATCCACGGCACACCCATCCACAGTGCACCTATCCACAGTGCACCTATCCACCGCACACCCATCCACCGTGCACCCATCCATGGCACACCCATCCACCGCACACCCATCCACCGCGCACCCATCCACCGCGCACCCATCCACTGCACACCCGCTCCCATCCACTGCACACCCATCCACCCGCACCCATCCACCGCGCACCCATCCACCACACACCCATCCACCGCGCACCCATCCACCACTGTGCACCCACTCCCATTCACAGCGCACCCTCTCTCTTTCCTCCAGGTGATGCATGTACTCTTTCCTTCTCCCTCTGTCCTGTGCTAATCCGCCTCCTCTCTCTTTCCTCCAGTGAGTGTGTGTACCATTTCCTTCTCTCTCTGTCCTCCTCTGATTGACCTCTTCTCTGGTTTGTTCAGCCAGTGCATGTGCCATTTCCTCTTTCTTTGTCCTCTGATCATCCTCCTCTCTTTCAGGACCCTCTCTCTTTCCTCCAGCCAGTGCTTCTGCCATTTCCTTCTTCCTCTGTCCTGCACTGATTTGCCCCCTCTTTCTTTCCTCCAGCTGGTGTGCATTCCATTTCCCTCTCTCTCTGTCCTCTTCTGATTGGCCCTCTCTCTTTCCTCCAGCCGGTGCACATTCCTTTCCCCTCTCTCTTTGTCCTCCTCTGATTGTCCCCTTCTCTTTCCTCCAGCCAGTGCGCATTCCCTTTCCCCTCTCTTTGTCCTCCTCTGATTGTCCCCCTCTCTTTCCTCCAGCCAGTGTGTGTTCCCTTTCCCTCTCTCTGTCCTCTTCTGATTGGCCCCCTCTCTTTCCTCCAGCCGGTGCGTGTACTGCTCCTTCTCCCTTTGTCCTCCTCTCTCTTTCCTCCAGCCGGTGCATGTACTGCTCCTTCTCCCTTTGTCCTCCTCTCTCTTTCCTCCAGCCGGTGTGTGTACTGCTCCTTCTCCCTCTGTCCTCCTCTCTCTTTCCTCCAGCCGGTGCATGTACCATTTCCTCCTCCCTTCATCCTCCTCTGATTGGCCTCCTGTCTCTTTCCTCCAGGAGGTGTGTGTACTGTTTCCTTCTCTCTTCATCCTCCTCTAATCGGCCTCCTCTCTTTCCTCCAGCCAGTGTGTGTACTGTTTCTTTCTCCCTTTGTCCTCCTCTGATTGGCCTCCTCTCTTTCCTCCAGCTGGTGGGTGTACCATTTCTTTCTCCCTTTGTCCTCCTCTGATCGGCCTCCTCTCTCTTTCCTCCAGGAGGTGGGTGTACCATTTCCTTCTCTCTTCGTCCTTCTCTAATTGGCCTCCTCTCTCGTTCCTCCAGCCAGTGCATGTACCATTTCCTTCTCCCTTCATCCTCTCTCTTTCCTCCAGGAGGTGTGTGTACCGTTTCCTTCTCTCTTTGTCCTCTGATCGTCATCCTCTCTCTTTCCTCCAGCCACTGCCTGTACTGTTTCCTTCTCCCTTCGTCCTCCTCTCTCTTTTCTCCAAGAGGTGCATGTCCCCTTTCCTCCTCCCTCTGTCCTGCTCTGATTGGCCTCCTCTCTCTTTCTTCCAGCGAGTGTGTGTACTATTTCCTTCTCTCTCCATCCTGCTCAGATCAGCCCTCTCTCTTCCCTCCAGGTGGTTTGTGTACCCTTTCCTTCTCTCTTCGTCCTGCCCTGATTGGCCTCCATTCTCTTTCCTCCAGCCAGTGTGTTCCTCTGATTGGCCTCCTCTCTCTTTCCTGCAGTGTGTGTCTACCATTTCCTTCTTCCACCATCCTCCTCTGACCAGCCCTCTCTTTCCTCCAGGTGGTGTGTGTACTATTTCCTTCTCTCCTTGTCCAGCTTCTGTGTGTACTGTTTCCTTCTTCCTCCATCCCCCTCTGATCGGCCTCAATAAAATCAGAATAATTAAAATAAAATATAATAAATGAATGTAAAATGTTTAAAAGTAAAATAAATTGAAATGAAAAACAATAAAATAAAATAAAATTCAATAAATCACAATAAAATATATTAAATCAAAATAAATAAATAAAGTGACCACAGTAATTACTTGCAGTTGAGAGTCAACTTCACCACTCTTTCCATTTGTAACCATTGTTTCCTTTTGTAACCATTGCTTCCTTTGTAACCTTTGTTTCCTTTGTAACCTATGCTTCCTTTGTAACCTTTGTTTCCTTTGTAACCTTTGTTTCCTTTGTAACCTTTGTTTCCTTTGTAACCTTTGTTTCCTTTGTAACCTTTGTTTCCTTTGTAACCTTTGTTTCCTTTGTAACCTTTGTTTCCTTTGTAACCTTTGTTTCCTTTGTAACCTTTGTTTCCTTTGTAACCTTTGTTTCCTTTGTAACCTTTGTTTCCTTTGTAACCTTTGTTTCCTTTGTAACCTTTGTTTCCTTTGTAACCTTTGTTTCCTTTGTAACCTTTGTTTCCTTTGTAACCTTTGTTTCCTTTGTAACCTTTGTTTCCTTTGTAACCTTTGTTTCCTTTGTAACCTTTGTTTCCTTTGTAACCTTTGTCTCCTTTTGTAACTGTTGTTTCCTGTGTAACTGTTGTTTCCTTTTGTAACCATTGTCTCCTTTTTAACCATTGTTGTTGACTTTTCTGGGATTTGGGTTAGCAAGGGATCATGAGCATTAGGGCTCGGGTCGCTGTGGTTGGGAATTCACCGCGTATTTTGGATTATATAAGGTCTATTTGTATATGTTTAGTCCTTATCCGTTTACAACGAGTACTGCCACCTCACTCAGACAAACAGAAAGTTATATGGTCTAGGAACAGCACCACAAAAACTTAACATAAACGGATCATGGCTAGCTACCGTTAACCAAAGCTAGGTGCTGTGCAGACCACCTTTGATCTCGTCACTACAAATCACCATTCCGCGCACCGTCATTCGTCGCATGGATTTCACTCTTCACATACCAACCACCACTCACATTCCATCGTCATTCTCACACACCACATGAGACTTATCACTCATAAACAATCGACTTTCGCCACCGGCATGAAGGACTGTGCAGAATACTGAGCCAGGTCAAGTTTGTCCCAGATCACTGTTTAGATATCGCCATCCACCATCACACTTCCCATAACGAGATTTGGGATTGACTGGGAATGGGAGTTGCAGTGAGGGAGCTTGGACTGGGAGGCTTGCTATTCACGGTAGAGGCATTTTGGTTCGGATTGGGAGTTGCTGAACTTCAGGGAGTGCTCGGGCTGTGGGGAGACTTGGACGGTATGGATATCTGTTTGAGGGAGTGGGGATGGTCACTGTGAGCCCCTTATGCTCGAGGGAGTGTGTTGACTTTTCTGGGATTTGGGTTAGCAAGGGATCACGAGCATTAGGGCTCGGGTCGCTGCGGTTGGGAATTCACTGCGTATTTTGGATTATATAAGGTCTATTTGTATATGTTTAGTCCTTATCCGTTTACAATGAGTACGGCCACCTCACTCAGACAAATGGAAAGTTATACGGTCTAGGAACAGCACCACGAAAACTTAACCATTGTTTCCTTTTGTAACCATTGGTTCCTTTTGTAACCATTGTTTCCTTTTGTAACCATTGTTTCCTTTTGGGGCTGTGGCTTCCATTTGTGACTGATGTTTTTGTTCTTAGAACACTTTCCATTCTCTGAACACTTTCCGTTCTCTCAACACTTTCCGTTCTCTGAACACTTTCCGTTCAAACAATGAGTCTCAGAAATACTTAAAAGTTGTCGACGTGGGGGGGTTTGGGGGGCTTCGCCCCCCAACAAGCCGGAGCCCACAGCAAGGTTGTGGGGCAGGTCACAAAGTGACTGTCCCGCAGTGTGAGAGGTATGGCGAAATACACTCAGGAAATATAGTCGGATGAGCTCTTACTATATTTCCTTTATTATTTCTATTTTCTCTCTTTTATTATATCTATAATTAGTTCGACAACCTATGTATGTGGTACATCGACTCTTGTGGGTGCACACACACCAGACTTATGTATTCTAGCGCCCGTAGTTTAGAACTCAGACACTTTTTACACCGCAACCACGACTTACCCAGACACCCATTAATGTCCTGTAAGTTGTGATTGGTGTATCATCTCGACCGTCACAGACGGGCTTTAGCTATCTACTCTATCAGAGTTTCGAACTGTACCAGTCGAAACTCAATCCTCATCGCTACTCGCGTGGACCACATCCATGCTATTCTATTATTCGACTCTCTAGTACTCTACTTTACTCTCGAGCAGTCGTTCAGAATCGCACTAGACAGTCAATTCTACTTATTCATTTTAGCTCTCTACCGTATTCTAGATAGCTACTTCCTTCTACTGTATTGAACTGAGTAGTCAATACGCGTTCATTCTGTATTAGACTTCGACAGTCAATACATCTTGGTGTCGTACCTAAACGGTCGATATTCTTCATATATAGAATGGTTAGAACTTCCACTACTCTTCACACGCAGTGTAGCAAGGGTTTCTAAGCTTGTCATCAAATAAGTGAAAGGAGCATGGTGGGTCCGTGGGCGTTCTTAGGTGCCACAGGCTGTCTTCATGAGGGCACGGAGCACCCGAACCCTCTTATTAGTCAGCGCGGGACCATTCCTGACATCGCGGCAGTATTTCATGCAGCCGCGGGAGCTTTTGTGCAGTCACAGGAGTATTTCTTTAGCACCGTGGGAGCATTTGTGATGCCGCGAGAGTATTCTGTGACACTGTAATGGTGTGGGAGCTTTTCGCGGGAGTATTTTATAATGCCGTGGAAGCATTTTGGCACTGTGGGAGTTTTTTGTCACAAACATGGAAGTATGTTCATGACACTGTAACCGTGCGGGAGCTTTTTCAACACTGTGGGAGCATTCTCTTTGCCAGCGCGAGAACACAGGAAGCCCATGGTCAAGCCTCAAGGCTGCCACTCTTATCTCCCTTCCCCCTCTCACCCAGCCATCCTTTCCTCAAAGTTGCCACCTGCAATTATTTCTCAAGATATTAAGCCTTTGTCAAGGTGTGTTAAGACTCAACTCAATCCCATTTAATGTGGCTTTTTGTAATTAATAATTATTTATTATCATCTTATCCTGCAGACAGAATCTGCCTCCCTTCTGGCCCTCTCCTCCCCATATTATAGGTGGACCTTCTCTGAGGTATTTCTGGACTTTTGAGGCCATATCAAAGGTGGGATGAGCTTCTACCTATTATCAACTAATTTTTGCTGTTTTTACTGATTAAATATTGATTAAATAATGTATTTGCAGTCAAATTGCCCTTTCCCAGCAGTTCTTCTTATTCATCATTTTCCCATACACAGTCTGAAGGCTTCTCTATAATTTCAGGTGTGTTTTGTGCTTTCTTATGTTGTTTTAAATTATTTATACTTTATTCTTTGCATTTCTGGGCTATTTTAGACCCAATTGTCTGAACTATTGTTCTCTCACACTCTCTACTGCTGTTGTGAGTGCTCTCTGTGAGTATAGGTGGAGTGTTGAAGGTAAATCATGTCCCTGGGATTAATCTCACCTTTTTTTGCTTAAAGATAATTTATATAGTTGGCATTGATCTCCATTATCTGGCTTTGTGGCTTTGTTACTGTTTGTATTCCTTCTGGGAGATATAGAATATCTCCAGGTTAGTATTGATGCTCTCTCCTATGTTGTTAAAAAATATTTATGCATTATTGTTTGCATTTTTCTGGGTGATTTTAGATCCATTTGTCTGATTTGGTTTGCCCTGACACTCTCCACTGTTTTTGTGAGTAGAGTGTAGTATTGAAGGTAGGTCCTATCCCTGTGTTTAATTTCACCTTTTCTTGCTTAATGATTATTCATATAGTGGACATTGACTCTTATTGTGTGGCTTCTTTGCTTTGTTGCTGTTTCTATTTCTATTCTCCCTGGAGATTAAGAATTCCTCAAGGTTAGTATTGATACCTTTCCTCATTCTGTGAAAAATTATTTATGCTTTATTTTTCACATTTTTGACTTATTTTAGCCAAATTCATTTCAACTCACTCATTGTCTCCTCTCCCCCTCTCTTTGACAGGTTTTCTGTATCTGCTACTGCTGCTTGGTTATAGATAAGCCGTATAGCTCCCTTGGTGATACTGCATTGGTATTTGTCTCTTGAGTGGATCTTTCCATTATTATGGATCAAACACCTGAGCATGATTGGGAGGAGGAGCGAAGGCAGCATAGGACACAGTTGCAAATGACATCTCCATCTGATCATCATCAGCATTTAGTTGTGAATTCTAATATACCACACCCTGCTCAACCATTCCAAGATCTCCATCTTCCTGTTGGTAGAGGTCAATCTGATAATCCATTTTTGGTTGCTCAGCCAGGTGGCTCTGCTGCAGGTGGTTCTACTGCAAGTGGTTCTGCTGCAGGTGGCTCTGCTGCAGGTGGCTCTGCTGCAGGTGGCTCTGCTGCAAGTGGCTCTGCTGAAAGTGGCTCTGCTGCAAGTGGTTCTGCTACAGGTGGCTCTGCTATGTATAGTTGGCTCTGATGCAATGGCTCTCTTGTGTAGGCAGTATGAAAATTTCCCACCATTACAACCTCTTAGGTGGGGTCGTGGATGAGGAAATCCAGCTGCTCAAATTGTCCAATCTGCACCAGTCCAGCATGGTCATCCACCTGTTAATGCCATGCCACATCTCCAGGCACAGGTACCCATTTTACAGTTAGCCCCACCACAGCATCACCATCCACCTGGAAATCCAGCTGTACAACTACCACCACAACTTATTTTGCAGTGGGCACCACCACAGCTTCACCAACCACCTGGAAATCCAGTTCCACCACCACCACCACAACAACAACAACAACCAATTTTGCAGTGGGCACCACCACAGCTTCACCATGGTCATCCACCTGTGAATGCCATGCCACAACTCCAGGCACAAGTACCCATTTTGCAGTTAGCCCCACTGCAGCATCACCATCCACCTGGAAATCCAGCTCCACAATAACAGGTACCCATGTTGCAGCTAGCACCACAGCATCACCATCCACCTGTTCATCCAGCAGCAAATGCACAGCAACAGCCACAGTTGGCCCCACCCCCAGCTATTCCTCCACCTCCAGTCATTTTCCCACTTGCCCCACCCCCAGCTATTACCCCACCTGCAGTCAATGCCCCACCCCCAGCCATTCCAGATCCTGCAGCCATCCCTCCACTTCCACTTCCTGTTGCACAATTACCCATTGGATGGCAGCCAGTTGTGGAGGCCAAGTTTCCAAGACATGATGTAGGACATATGAACATACAGTGTTCACACTGTGGAGCTTTACACTGGATGGATGAGTGTCTGTCAGCTAGCTCTCGGACAACACCAAAGTTTGGCAAGTGTTGCAAGCAAGGAAAGATCATCCTTCCAATACTTGAACCAGTCCCTTATACCTTAAAGTCTCTTCTTGAGGATAATACAGACAATGCCAAGGAATTTCGTGAAGACGATGTTTGAAATGGCAAAGATGGTATTTTGAACGGCAAAGGCGACAGCAAAGACAGCGAAGACACTGCTCTCGATGCCATGTGCAAATGAGGTCTTGTTTGCAGGGGGAATACCCATAGTACAGTAGGAAGCTAAGAGTGATTCTGATTGGGCCATGCTATTTAACTTCAGAAAACCAATCAATAAGGTGCAAGGTATATTTTATGGATTTGAAAAACCCTGAGGCAACACCTTTATTTTTACCTCTCTACGCTGCCTCTCTCTCTGCCCCTCTCTTTGACATATATATTAATCCTCCCTAGCCCTATTCAATGTTCTTGTCCCCTCACACACCATCAATGGAGACATCCAATGTGCTCCCCTACTGTCGTGTCTCGTGGGCCTGAATTCACTGCCACCGCGAAAAGTTACAGTGTGATGCAGAGAAGCCCTGCAAAGGCTGAAAAAGCAGGGGAAGGGGGGAGATGTACATTGATGGTTGTGAGGAGTGCAGGAAAAACAAACTAGTGTGAGCCACCCATCGGATTGACTCCGTCACACTCACCCATTGTGCACAGGTGTGATGGCAACCGGCCCTGTTCTGCTTGCATGGAAAATGTCTCAAAATGTCTCCTGCCCCGCTGTCCTATCCCCACTCGCCCCTGGAGGTTCAGGCCAAAGGGCAGCGCCCTGTCCTGTCCACTCACTGTCCACTCACTGTCTACCCTCCACCTCCTCCAATAACACTGTATCAACCCCCAGACAAAATATGCAGTGCATGCAGAAATGATGCTATCACATGCAACAGTGAATTAGCTTGCTCTTGCTGCTGGCAAGGTGTGTTGTGCATTGCACTGCTTGTTGGTTTTATTTTTCAATAATGACATCAACTCTAGGACACAAGCCTCCTACTCCCAGACTGTTGCCATTCTCAGTCTTCTTCACACAGCCCCATCCATCCCCACTACACTTTACACCCCCTCACGCTCACAACACAGAGTCTCCTGGATCATCAATGTCAGCATTTTCATCCCATCCTCTTCAAGTGCCTATAACTGTCACTTCCCTTTGTTCCACAATGGCATTTTCTTTTGAGTCCCACCTTTATTCAGAAAGTATGCTGTGCTTCACTCATTGCTATACTTTCTCATATCTAAAGTGGTAATTAGACTACGAATAGCATCCTGTGCTGCCGGTATCCTCTTATCTGTCACAAATCCACCACACTGGCTTGTATCATTTCCCAATGGCATTGTGTGAACCTGCATCTGCTGTCCACCCACTTGGGATGCATCCATATCCACAAAGTATGTGTTTTCCCCATTCAGTAAGCCTTTTTTATCATTCACTAGATGAAGTGTCCCCTCCTTCGTCCTCGTTATCTACCTACTCCCCCCAGCCCTACCGCCCGACACAATGGCCTGGAGCATAGACCCTCCTGCCCTCCATCCTCACTACGTGTGGGACAATTTCTGCTATGATGCTATGGCTGTGGTGTCTCCACCCATCCAGCACTGCTTGCCCTTCAACAGTCCAGCACGACCTGCCCATGAGTCACCAAAAGTAACAATCCCATGTTTGGTGGAAACTTTCCTGGAATTTGTTGGATTCTACTAAAAAGACACATTAGTTAATTGGGGTTGGCCTTTGTATTTCAAACCCCGACGTGAACGCCAAATTCAATGACACCCAGCAGATAAATTCTTGCATTCACATTAGCCTACTTATCAAAGATGGTTAATGAACGGCGACAAAAACATTTTTGAATGGTAACGAAGAGGATTTCGAATGGTGATAAAGAGCATTTTCAATGGCGATGAAGAGGGTTTTGAATGGTGATGAAGAGGATTTAAAATGGCGATGAAGAGAATTTCGAATGGTGACAAAGAGAATATTGAATGGTGACAAAGAGAATTTCGAATGGCAATGAAGAGAATTTTGAATGGCGACAAAGAGGTTTTTGAATGGTGACAAAGAGGTTTTCAATGGTGAGGAAGAGGTTTTCAAATGGCAAAGATGTTTTTAAACAGCGATGAGATGTTTTCGAACGGTGACAAAGACATTTTCAAACAGCGATCACGTTTATGAACGGCAACTAGGAGATTTTTGAATAGTGACAAAGAACCTTTTCAATGGCGAAGACAATGTTTTAAATGGCGAAGGTGATGGTTTGAACCACGAAGACACCCCTTTCAATGCCGTCCGCGAACGAGGTCTCATTCACGGGGGGAATACACATAGAAATGACCTTTGGGACGGTGAGGGGAACAAAGTACATTGTGACAGATAAATGTCATGAGAGTGTAGCAGCGCCATTCGCCGATTCCTCTGATGGAGACAATTGATCGCATTTGCTTATGGAAGAGTGTGTATGATCAATTTCCTTGCCCGTCTCACAAACTCATCTTGGTAAATAAGCCGTCCAAAGCAAAAATGCCTAAATGGCATCGCATTGTTAACATTTGATGTGCCGTCGTTTCTTCTCCCTGAGGCATGCCTAAGGCCGGCGAGATCATTGATCAAACTTACTTGATGCATTGAGCAGATATTTGGTTTTTTAATAGTTGCGAAACGTCTCTCAGCCATTAGTATACAATAAAATCCCTGGTTTATTGGTGCGAGCACTTGAAATTCCTTAAAACTCCCCTTTGAACTAAATTAAACTCGATTAACTTAATCAGGCCTTGTAGGTAACCTAATGGCGACTTATGCTTAAAATCCAACCCGTGAAAATGTCATGTAGAACAACTACGTTCCTATTGATTCCCTTTGTATCAATCAAATTTTCAAGCGATTCTTGTCGTGTTCAGAGCTGGATGGAGGCTCTTGCAATTATATTCTGGTGAAAGTGGGTACTATGTGGTTTCTTATGAAATTCATGCTCTTCCCAACTATAACATGTCTTACTATTCGTCCTATAAGTGTGCTTCGTTATAAATATATAAATCAGTCTCTGGTATACCTTACACAAGCTGTGCCTTCGCCGCTACTTCCTTGCCATCGATCCTTTCCCTATTCCTTTTCTTCCGCTGATATGGAACTTCCGAGTTCACTTCACACAATTTCCCAGATCTCGTTATTCTATCGGGATAATCAGGTACGTGTGATACTAATTGAGATGGTTTCGACGTATTCTGGAATTGTTCATCTGATGCATTCGCATATTTGCATATGATCGGATGGGCCGAAAACGCATCCCGTATTTTCAGGTGAGTGTTATGGATTTCTACTCTGTTCAAGACTATTAAAAATAGTATGAGTTGACTCTATTGCAATACACAATATACAAGGGTTTAATAAGCTTGTAATAAAAGTACTTTGTGTCTCAATATCTTGTGTCAGTTAGTGTAGCACCTCCTGACAATATAGGTTGGATGCTCTGGGAGGTGTATAGTGGTTCTGACACACATTAACCTCCAAATGCATGGTCCACAATTAGCATCTTCATATGAAAAGTTGCAATAATTGGTGGACTCCCCCTATAAAAAGGTGTGTTTCATCATCAAATTTAACAAAGACTGCCATAAAACCGTTCGAACCAGTATATTCTCTATATAAATTACATTCTTGCTTTGTCATACCAAGAATTACTCGGCATGGGCGGCTCAGAACGCAGTTTCAAACTCCGAGGTGTACAATACACACGTCTTGTCAACAGCCATGATGAACGCAAGACCGATAACGCCTCCCGCCCTACAAAGCACGCCCCTAAGTCTCGGCGCTGGCAGTAATTCTGGTTATGATAGAAACACCAACATATCAGATTACTATCCGTATCTTCGTGAAGATCTCCAGAATTGCGCCACAATCGAGTTTGAAGAATTTTTGGAAATTATCCTTGGGTTCAAAATCGACGCAGAGGCAGCAGCGAAAGCCCGCAAAATCTGTGACTGGCCAGAGTTCAAGGAGCGGATGGATAAGTACTGTGAGGTAGTGGCTGACGAAACGGGCTGTTATGGACCTTTTGTGGAGTTGGTCAACTATGTGTTCTGTGAAATAGGGATGGAAGAAATACAGCTGTGCCGGAATGATAGGACGCTCCTTTGGCGGTCGTATGCCGCCCGTAAGCCTGATGTGTTGACAGTTCGTGCAGACGGATTTAAGGAAGGAGGGAGACTGAATCCGGATAACTTGTCAAAGAATGGCCCGGGAGATGTCGATGCGTTCCATTGGGGTGAGGTGTTGGACTTCTGGGAATTTAAGCTCGTGGTGAAGAGCTACGTGGAGTACTTGGGATCCAGTAGGCTTTTTGCTAATACATGTAAGGTCTATCCTGATCTGTTGCAGTAGAATCCAGTGGCGAAAAACAGGCTCGCAGTAAAGAATTGAGTCCGATGAAAACTAGTTCTTGCAATTCCCAGGCAAAGAACCTGCTTGTTCCAACTCGTCGGAGTACAAGACCAAATATAATAAAGGACACACAAAAAACGGACGAAGCCCTGGAAGTGTATACCTCTGAATCTCAGAAGAAGCGGTCTTCGTCTATTAATTCGGAACAGATGTCAAAACGGGCCAAGACTGATAGTGATGTTGACAATACTGCTCTGCAGTGTGCCAGTTATGCACTCGAGATGTGCTCGAATGGGAATCTACTGAACCACATGATCAGTTCGTTGATCACAGATTTTAAAATACAACTTTTATATTGCGATCATGGCCTGAATGCGTGATCGCGACCGCTCAACTTTATTTCAGATAAGACAAAATTTGTTGAAATGCTGATAGGATACTCTCGGTTGGATCCACGAGCGCGCGGGCTTGCAACTGATCACCCCGGAATTTATATCCCCTCTTCTCAAAGGAGACCGCCTTGCTAGGCGCCCTTTCACAAGACTGTTTGTTGGACAAAAACTACAAATCCCAGATCACGGCACCGTCACGTTGCAAGCGACTATCTTCCGGCAACATGCATTAATCGGCCGTGGTACGTCTGTTTTCAGAGTTGATGTATCATGGATGTCCTCTGTCGCGGTTCTCAAAGTCAGCTGGCCAAGTCAGAAAAGAAGATCAGAATCTGTGTATATCGACCGCGCGCATAGCATCGCCTCGTCGAATTCAGACCCTAAGTGGGTCCGAAACCATCTTCCGACTATTTTATATTTCCACAGCTTCCCTCCCGATGAAAAGGACGCTCATTACAGAATTGTTATTTTTTTGAATTCAAAGGAGCGCGATAAGTATGAGCTTCGGGAATTGAGGGTTCTTCTTCAGGCTGAGCTTTTTCCCATCACGGAGCTGAAGGACGCCAGGCAAGTAAAGGACGTGTTTCATCAAATATTGAAATGTCAGTTCGTTTTTTCATAAAACATGCGATACATTTCCTGACGTGGAATTGTAGGCCATCATTGGTTATACGAAACGGCAAAAATCCTTCATCGTGACATCAGTCTGGGGAACTTGATGTTTCGACGTGAAAAGGATCATATTTTTGGTGTATTAAACGATTTCGATCTCTCATGCTATGTTAATGAGACTGCAAATCATCCAGCATCGAAACAGCGAACGGGAACTCGACCTTTTATGTCAATTGATTTGATCAACCCAACTTCACCTGTGAAGCACCTGTACCGACATGACCTGGAGTCATTTTTTCATGTGTTGATGTTTTTCACGGCTCGTTATCAGGACGGGAAAGAAATTGACAGCCCTCCACTGCAGGAATGGTTAACATTGGGTGGCGAAGCCTTAGAAGCACAAAAAGTCCCCTTTCTATCTAAATCTCTCCCTGCGCTTACCCCTCAATTTGCTTCCTTGGAGTGGTACCTTGTGTCTATGTGCAGAGCTATTTTTACAGGTCGCAACGAGCGTAGCTACCATCAACAGGGTATGAAGCTGTTGGAGGCCGGTTTGCCTGTCCCATTATTTGATTATGAAACTTTAAATGGACACCTTACTTACAAGGTATTCGAGGGTATTTTTAGAAGAGAGATATTCAGGGATAAATGAATGTATTAATGTATTTCATACTGATACATATGAGTCATTGCAGATCAACTGCTTCCAATATATATTATACACATAAGATTATTATATCGTCAGTTCTTGGTTAGGTCTTGGAATGCACACATCCGGCTCGTCTATCGCTGGACTTGAAGATAGCTGACTTGGAGCCGTACAGGTTACACGGGAGATGTACTAGAGACTGGTTTATATATTTATAATGAAGAATTATGTACTTCATTTCCCAATCTGAAGTAGCCTAATTTTGAGGCGCTGACATGCACACTTTGTTTCTCATCGCGATTCTTCATCTGAAAGAAGATAGCAGACATAACCCAATCACTCAGGTCTTTCTGCGATCAAATAATACAGGGAGCACCGAGTAAATGGCCTCCCCACGAGACATGGCTTTTCATGACGAACCACCATTGATCATACTCCAGTCTCCAGCTTTTCCCCAGTGTGTAAGGTACACTACTCCATTTTGGAAGGTATCTTGAAGCGTTGCACCAGCCATATTATCAGATATAGTCTGACGCATGTTGTTCACCTTTCATATCAGCTCCGTACCATGCCACCTTTCCAAAACCACAACTTCTCCAATACATCCTCTTGAGCATTCTACCAAACTCTGGGGTGTAGTCCCCAGGCTTCATGTCCTTTGGCAGCCAATCATTGTGTGGATCAAATGTTGTTAGGAACCCGTCCTTAACAATCTCTTTTGCCCATTGACGTTCGTTTGCTGTCCGTCTTCTCTGCGCTGTAACAGGGGTGGATCCAGGTGAATTGTAATTTTTGGCAGTGACTGATGGGGAACCAGCGGCATTGGGAGGAGAATGTGAGGCGGTAGTTGCCAGTGGAGTCAGAAGGGTAGAGGTGGAATCGACGTCAATATCAGTGCATATCTCACTATGGGAACAACGTCGTCATCACATTTGTGGTCATTTAGTCCTCCTTCAGCCTCAGCCTCAGCATTCCCTTCTTCTTCAGTCACCACTGGCTCTGTGTCCTCCGCATGTTCAGCCTTAATTGCTCGTTTAGCCCTACTCTTTGAGCCTTTCGGGGAGCATGCCCCATATCTGCGGCCACCTTGAGCTTCTTCAATGATGGGGGCCCTCATATCCTCCCTCTTGCATTGCTCTGCCCACTCCCTAACACTCATTATCCTCTGTTCCTCGATATTCTGCTGACGGAAGAGACTGCCACTGCCTGAAAAGTCCTGCTCGATGGGGTTGCACAACTTGACATGTATAAGCTGAGGTTTCGTGGATGGTAGCGAGTTTGTCCTTTAGATGACCGAATTAGCAGCTAGGATCACACGTTTGGGATCTAAACGGAAAGTGTCACCTGTCGAAATGGGTTATTGGGTGAATTTATGATTGTGGTTATGCAAGAGATGCTTATTAGAATGAACAAGGGAGGTGAATGCTCATGACTAGAAGTGCAGGAACTCAGACACAGACATGAAGACCAAGGAGTGAAGGATAGTTTGATGGGTGGGCACTATGGACCCACAATTGTACACAGCTTGTAGCTACTGCGAGTGACTCAGTCTAACAATGATAGGGTTGGAAAGGCTGAGAAAATAGAGAGATTGATTAAGAATAATATGGTGATAAATTAATATACCTGATATGTGAAAGCACTGGGTGAAAGGAAGGATTAACATGTCGCATGAGGGGTAGCATCATATTATACACTCAAATATTCATTCATCAACAAAACAATGAATGGCCACATGATGACTATGGTTATAGTGACCCATTGACCAAAATAGATGCCACCATGGTTCTCGCAAACCTGACTTTGTAGTTCCAGGCAAGAAACGCCCTGCAGGAAAAATATATATACATGATCCCTAATAACCCAGTCATTCTGAAAAATAGGAATGACAGACCTTGAAGTTTTGAAAGGGTGATGAAGAAGTTTTGAATGGCAACAAAGAGAATTTAAAATGGTGACATAGAGGTTTTTAAATGGCAAAGAACAAGTTTTTCAATGGTGATGAAGTTTTTGAACAGTGATGGAGAGGTTTTTGAATGGTGACACAGGTTTTTTGAATGGCAAAGACATTTTCTAACAATGATGAAGAGGTTTTTGAACAGCGATGAGACACTCTCAAACAGTGACAAAGACATTTTCAAACAGTGATAACATTTATGAACAGCCACGAAGAGGTTTTGGAATGGTGAAGATGTTTTTGAACAGTGATGAGACATTTTTGAACGGTGACAAAGACATTTTCAAACAGTGATGACGTTTATGAACAGCGAAGAAGAGGTTTTGGAATGGCAAAGAAGTAGCGATGAGACATTTTTGAATGGTGACAGACATTTTCAAACAGCAATGATGTTTATGAATGGTGAAGAAGAGGTTTTGGAATGGCGAAGAAGTTTTCCAACAGTGATGAGACACTTTTGAATGGTGACAAAGATGTTATCAAACAGCAATGACATTTATGAAGGGTGACCAAGATGTTTTGGAATGGCGATCACTGCCAGGGATGCCCACTTTGAAGACTGGGTCTGGTGAAGACATTTTCGAATGGCAATGAAGAGATTTTTGAATAGCAATCACATTTGTGAACAGTGATGAAGATGTTTTTGAATGGCGATGGAGAAGTTTTTCAATGGGCAAGGCATTTTTGAACAGCAATGAAGATGTTTTTGAACAGTGATCAAGTTTAAAAACAGTGATGAAGAGGTTTTTGAATGGCAACAAAGAAGTTTTCGAACAGCGATCAAGTTTATGAATGGTGATGAAGAGTGTTTTGAATGGCGATAAAGACGTTTGATTGGTATTTTGAACAGCGATGACAATAACTTTGCCAACAGTGGGACAGCGAAGAAGACATTTGATTGGTGTTTTGAATGGTGACGAAAACGTTTGATCAGTATTTTGAACGGCGATGAGGACATTTTGATTATTGTTTTGAATGGCGACAACAATAACGTTTGCCAACAGTGACAGAGTGAGGGGCAGGATTTGACAATGGCAACGAAGACCATTTTGATTAGTGTTTTGAATGATGACAAAGATGGTATTTTGAATGGTGATGACTATAACGTTTGATAATGGTGAAACAGTGAAGAAGACAATTTGAAACAGTGAGGAACACATTTTGATTAGTGTTTTGAATGGCAACGACAATAGTGTTTGTCAATGGTGAAACAGCGAAGGGGAGGATTTGACAATGGAGATGAAGACCATTTTGATTAGTGTTTTGAATGACGATGAAGATGTTTTGATCAGTATTTTGAATGGCGAAGGCAACGGTTCAGATGGTGAAGACACCCCTCTCCATGCTGTGTGTGAACGAGGTCTCGTTTGCAGGGGGAATACACATAGTTCCACTTGAAAACATACTATATTGTCCTACAAACAATATTTTCTTAATCTCACTCTATCAAGTTCTGCTTACATAATCTCTATTACATAATCTGTATTATATGAGCAGTCTGGACCATGTCCATTTTCAATGTCACAAGTGACACAACGCCAAAATCCTGGTCAATGTCCATCACCTTCATCAAAATCCCATTTCCTGCATAATACCCATCAGAACCCTATCATTCCCATCATCCACCCAATTCCTGGGTTTCACACACTAACCCTTGACCCAGATCAATCTTCTTAATGAATCTGAGCCATGTGTTCCAACCAGATCAACCCCTTAATTAATATAACCATTCCATGTCAACCAGATCAACTTCTTAATTAATCTGAGCATTGTCTTGCAATCAGAATATTCCCCAAATATTCCTGAATACTCTCTGACAATCAGATACTCTATCATGAGTCTTGCATTGCAGTCCAATCAGCTGTTAAATTGTTCTGGGCATCATCTCACAATCAGATCAACCTCTGGGCACTGTCATGCAACCAGATCAGCCCTTTAATTAATATGGGCCTTCTACTCCCATCAGATCAACCCCTTAATCAATCTGAGCCTTCTATTGCCATCAGATCAGCCCCTTAATTAATCTGAGTCTTCTATTGTCATCAGATCATTCATTAATCTCAGCCTTGGGTTGCAACCAGATCACCTTCTCAATTGATCTGGGCACTGTCTTGCAATCAGGATAATTCCCCAAATATTCCTGAACACTCTCTGACACCTAGATTCTTTATTATAGGCCTTTCAATGCAATCAAATCAGCTGCCTTATTTTTCTGAGCACTTTACTTTAGTCAGATCATCCCTCTGACTGATCTGGGCACTGTCATGCCACCAGATCACCCCCATAATTAATCTGGGCCTTCTCCTGCCATCAGATCGTCCCCTTGATCAATCTGAAACTCATGTTACAACCAGGGTAGCCCCTTAATTAATCTGAGCCTTCTATTGCCATCAGATCACTCATTAATCTCAGCCTTGTGTAGCAAATATAACCCTAAGTTCATCCTGGATGAACAGCTGCATACACGCAACACCCACAGCTTCAGTGCTAGATAAAGGTTACATGGCCCATGATGAAGTTTTCACTGTTAGATGATGAAAATTTCTGTTGGAGTGCAGTTATAAGAGGTAGGTGATTTAGGCATGTTCCCATTGACAATAAAAGGTGGGTATTTATTTTACCACATGAGGGTAGCATTAATGAAATGATGTAGTGGATTTACCTGAAGAGTGAAAACTGTCATCATAAATACAGATTAAATATATGAGAGCAGGGATGAGATTTGCCCACTTACAATATTTCTGACAGAAATGTGACATGATGCAATTTGCTCAAAGGCTCTAATTAATATACACTTTGTATGCCAGTGATTTCCATCTGCCTGCCAGTCTCACTATCTGTGATGTATTAGCCTTATTTTAAGACTATCTTCTGAAAAAGGAGTCCAATGCTCTATCAAATTGTGCAAATACTCAATTCACTGCAAGGTAAAATAATTTAAGTATTTGATATTAATCAGTGGCAGCCTAAATAGACTTAGAACCCCTGAAGTCAAGAGTTTACTTGAATATATGCACCCAACTTCGCAAAGAACATTTTGAGAGCTGCTTGTGCAAGCTTGTTCTTTTTCTGTGAAAATATATACTTAAAATATGAATAACAATTCATTGATTCAGAATCTAGATTCAACTTTGATTCTAGCTAGTTTATATATATTTTATACTATTTATCAAACAGTAAAAATATTTCCATCGTGCGCCTCTGTAACCATCACGCGTCCTTGTGACAGCTGTCACTCATTGTGACGAGTTTCCCACGCACCGTATAATAAACACAGGTGGCCGGCTTTATATTATTATAATTATTGTAATTATTTTTAGTTAGTTATAAATATAATATTTTATTATAATAATATAAATATATATTGCCTTGATTATGCGCGATTATTTCACATCACGTCTTGTCAGCGTCGGAGTTTGAAATGTCATGTGAATATCACATGATCACTCGTGTGTTGTGAATAAGCGCTGAGTCACCGACATATTAATCAAAAAAGAATAAAAGGTAAAAATTTAATAACTTGCTCAATTTATAAGATAAAAATACAAAATAAATTTTATAAATTCACGTTAAATCAAGCAAATATTGTAAAATTTTATTGTTGCAATATAATTACATTTAAATATTTGTTTTCGCAATTTGTTGGGGGAGATTGGTTTAAAAAATGGAAAAAACCTAAAAATACATAACAAACAGCAAATATAGTGTACAAAGATGTATTATTAGATTGAAGTTTTAATGTATTTATTGTTTTGATTGAATTTTTTTTAACAGTGATTGTGATATGTAAATACTTAGAAGTGCTCAGAAATACTTAAGAGTCATGGATGCGGGGGGGTTTGGGGGGCTTTGCCCCCCAACAAGCTGGAGCCTGCAGCAAAGTTGTTGACCGCCCCACAGCGTAGCAAGGGTTCCCAGGCTTGTGAACCTCTGTTAAAGTTGCATGGTGGGTCCATGTAGGTTGCTTACATGTAATGACTAAGCAGCACCCACAGACCGACCAACGGGACTTAACTTATATGATAATGAGATCAATATGAGATCAAAGTGAGACAAGTTGAAATGATAATCAAAGAGAAAGTCAAAGAGTGTCGAGTGATACAGTGGGTCAAAAAACTGCCCCAATGTTTGTGTATTTTAGAAAGATTGATATTGTGTGAAGGAATGACATCAGCAAAAATTCTGAAAAATTCACATGATATACTAGAACATGTTGGCTATCTACCAACTTAAGACATCATGTGATTCCAATCAAAACTCATTGCTCAATAAATCAAACAAAATAATCACTCATTGGGGCAGTTTTTTGACCCTCTATTATTTTCTCTGATTTTCAATGTTACACACCAGTATAAGGTAGGAGTGGGTCATGTGCATCATCAACATGTCATGTGACCTTATTTGTATCAATTTGGCATGTTGAACTTTGTTCATTCATCTCCTTGACTCCTTACCACCACTATGAAATCTATCTCTGCTGAAAAGCATTCTTCTGTTGTTTCTCTCATCAATGAGGGGTATTCCCATCATCAAATTCAAGCTAGGACTGGCCTGGGGAAGGGTACTATTGGCAGGATCAGTAGGGAGCTAGAGGGGGATAAGGAAATCATCCTGGTGGCCATCCTTCCAAGCTTTCCCCTTATGATAAACAGTCAATTATCCATCAAATCAGCTCTGGGAAGCTTGACAATGCTGTCCAAGCCACCCAATTCATAAATTCAATCATATCTACCTCTGTCACTCCTCAGACTGTTAGGAATGTGTTGAAGGAAGCTGGCTTTAGGTCAGCAACAAAGAAGAAAGTCCCTATGCTCAAGGGGTCTCATCATCAGCAATGGCTAAAGTTTGCCCAATACCATGAAAATTGGACTATGGAGGACTGGAAGAGGGTGTTGTGGACTGATGAGACAAAAATAAATAGGATTGGGTCAGATGGGAAGGTATGTATATGTTTAGAAGCAACAAGGGGAACCAGTATCAGACAGGACCACCACACCAGACCAGTGGTTTTCTGACAATAACATCATTCCCATGAAGTGGCCTGCCCAATCCCCTGATCTAAATCCCATTGAACACCTCTGGCAACACCTCAAGACCAAACTCCAACAATATGACATACCACCCAAAGGAGTACATGAATTATGGGACAGGGTGGCAAAGGAGTGGACTGAAATACCACCAGAGACATGCCAGAAGCTAATAGAAAGCATGCCTAGGAGGATACAGGCAGTTTTAAAGGCAAAGGGGGGTCATACAAAGTATTAGATTGTAAAATAATAGAGGGTCAAAAAACTGCCCCAATGAGTGATTATTTTGTTTGATTTATTGAGCAATGAGTTTTGATTGGAATCACATGATTTATTAAGTTGGTAGATAGCCAACATGCTCTAGTATATCATGTGAATTTTTCAGAATTTTTGCTGATATCATTCCTTCACACAATATCAATCTTTCTAAAATGCACAAACATTGGGGCAGTTTTTTGACCCACTGTAATGTCAAAGTAGAGTCAAAGAGTTGTCAAAGAGTCAAAATGGATCTTGGAAATTTTTTAGAGGCTTGTGACAGTCGTGGCACTATTCCTCATCTCCAATGTTTGATATACATACTTCTGAAACCTCATCTTCCATTGCTTGCCAAGCTGGTGAAGATACCAAAAAAAGTTAGAAAAGAAGAATGTCCTGCTTTGGATTATCTCTACATTGGGAAGGCTGAATCCACTTACTTTAAAAACTATATCATATTGTTTTCTGGAAATCTCTCTTCAATGCAAATTGCCATGATACATCATTGGCTGCATATGAACCTAGACTCTGGTACAAGGAACAAAGATAAATGGATCCAATGAGTGCCTGCATCCCATGCATTGACTCTTCTTATCCTGAAACAATCCTACACCCAATTAACCCCTGATGGTCCACCTTTTGAGGATATTCTTAAATATACACAACTATAGGACCTACTGAAGCACCCATGGCATATACAGTATAACCAGGTACCACCATTATCTGCCATAGATGTTGACAAAGAAGCCATTAGATTACTTGAACATGAAATGTTTGAAACTTCAAAAGTAGCAGGGTCTGCCAGCTTTCAATAACGAAAATTGGATGCAGGTAATCATCAGAAAAAATGGAGTCCATATCCTTTTGTTCCCTACTCTTGGAATGAATGTGATGAACCAGAGGAGACTGAATATTAGGTATTTTACTATCAATTTTAAAATATGATATAGATTAATGCTCATACTTTCACATAGAATGGGCTGGAATTTAGTGAAGGCAATGAACCAGACACTCAAGAATCTCACATTTTCCCTCTAAATACATCAAAACCCTGACCAGTGGAAAGCGCAAAGGAGAGGGAATGTGTCATGAAGCTTTGTTTGAGAAGCAGCCTGAAAGAAAACTCAGAAAACAACCTAGGCTGAATTATAAGGAGACTTAAGGTATAAAATATTTTAATGCAAATAAAAGGGTTTTCTGTACATATATTCATTTTTAAGAGTATATAACACAATATAGAACTTCTAAGACATCATTTTTTTGAGCCTCTGTCATCCACAGGTAAAGTTGACAATGAGAGCTGAAGTTGCAACACCACAACTTGCAACACTCCAGGTGCTGTGTGTATGCCAGCAGCTGCAAGTGGGTCTATGAGATTTTGCAATGAGTGGTGTCCAGCCAAGGTTATCACTGTGCCTGCACCTGCCCCATCCCTGCCCCTCCCCACTATTCCGGCATTGCTGCTACTGCACTGTCAGGATAACAGGCCAAATTTCCTACATCCTTTTACTATCCCCACCCAAGTCTGTCACAAACACGATCTGGATATTGCCCGCTATATCCTCTCACTTACCCTGTCTGATATTGGCACTTGAACCAACCCCACCCCAGGTTGTCAGGTTTGGTCCCATCCAGATCAAGACCATAATATTACTCCATATCTCTTCTCACTCACTCTATCAGACAGTCTGACTGGAAAGAATACCTGTGTTCAAATAATCTGCTAGCCTGGTGATCACAGTATGAGGACTCTCTACTGTTGGAGTGTAGCCACTAAGAGTAGAGTGGGTAGATGCTAAACTGGTGATATAACTAGGCTTTCAGATGAGGGATCTACTCCTCATCTGAACTAACTATATACTAGAATACATGGTCTGTGCACTGGTCTGTGCACGAATGTGCTACGGATCTAGTGAACACTAAACTAAATATAACAATCACATGCATGAACCAGTCAGAACCTATACAGTCACAAGACAAGATATGAGATTACAGTTAATCATGTTATCATATTCTAACAACCTGCTCAAGTCCCCATCTCTCTTCCCATTGAACCTACCAAACATCGAGTTCTGACCCTCTTCAAATATTGTGCTACCATTCACCATCCAGAAGTGAACCAATCCATGCCATTCTTCAAGTCAGTTTCCTTATATATTCCTGTACTATTCTTTTGGCATGTCCATTATTAACACTCAAAAACCCACATAGCTATTCTCCCAACCCCACCCCAACACTTCCCAAACAATGCTAAAACAATGATACAAACCAAGGAAAACACCTTTACACCTCTTCACACTTCACATAACCTTAGACCCAATACCGCCCTTTATTATCATATTTATCCTCCCACAAATCTGCCATAATCAGTTCTCCCCAACTATACAACCACACCTTCGACCTCCTCCAGAAACTCATTGTCATGTGCCTCCATATGGCGTAGTGGATCGACCCAGAGCGGGATGTCACAAAACTGCTCAAATATGAGCCGTACAGCACCCACCATCACAAGTCATATCTCCACACACCCTCGGGTTCAGATCCCAGACGCGTGTGCCTGGTTAACTACAACCGCAAGGGGGACAAAAAGTGGGGAGAAACCACATCCACTTGTGCTAGAAGTTCCAACATCCGACCACATCTCCCTGGCATTCCATGCCCAATAGGCAAACCAATTCGATGACATGAGCATCGCAAGTCCGCCTACTTACCACAACAAATAACGATTGTTTTTAGTTTTGATGTAGCATTCCAATCCGGGAGCAAACCCTTGCATGAATTCCGTGCAGATTTCTTGACTGGAAGCTTGTTGAATCTCCCCAGAGGCTTTGTGGCGCTGACCAATGGCCATGTTCCAATTCATCGTTTGACATCAACCGCGTTGTGGTATCATGATATTTCCACACTACCGAGGAATATGATACCCGATTTGAACATGTCATCGCATATCCTGGTTGACAGGGTTCAGCAAGAAGCTCTTGCATCTCTTGAGGGACTGCATGGAATAACGCGAGCCATTGATGCATCCCAACAACTTGTGTTGGACCTTGACCTGTCATGTCATGTCTACTCGCCACACCCATTTATGAAGAGCGATGCACAATAAATCTGATCCGGATGAACTATCAGAGGCTACAGAGGCTATCTCTTTGGGTGGCCGCAGGACTCTCCGATACACTTTCGATTTTTTCCGACCAAGGGAACAAGTCCCGTACCAGGACAACGAGCAGATGGTGAGCGATGATGAAGACGACGCCGGCGGTGCCCTGAAGCTGCCGGGGGGCATTCATACACTTTTGTCAGAGTGTGAAATTGGGTCGAATCCTGCCGAGTATCTGTACAAAGACCGTTATTGTGTCCAAGAAGACCTGTTTGACCCTACCATCAACAATGTCTGGGGCATGCATGTACCCGCCAAAACAGCCACAATCCACCTGTTATCAACTCTAGTGCCATGCGACCACCTGTAATCCTTCCATCTTCGTCCAGGCCATCGCTTACTCAATTATTACGGCCCGGTCAGACTGATTGCACTCGGGGGAGCCATATGGTGTCCAACTCCTTTCCTACCCGGCCATTGTATTCCATTGACGAGTTGGCTTCTCAAATGGAGCATTCATATCTATCTTCCCAAGAGTTAGTCATTTGCCCTAGATGTTTACATTCTAAAGGACTACAGTTTGACTTCCTTATGCAACAACTCGACAGCCGCGCTCCCGAATGACACCCAATCAAGCGCTCCTCACTTTGCACGCAGACTACATCGGCGGCCAACACGCCAATTATCAAAAATGGTATTTTGCCGCTCAACTCAACCTTGATGACGCAGTTGGCGTCGCACAAAATCCTGGTTTGCAGCGCCCAACGAGCGTAAAACGTGGGTGTGCTTATAACCTCCGACCGAAGGCCAGCACCTATTATGTAACATGTTCACATGTAGTGGTTAATGTTCTTTCTATATATCTGGAAGCCCCTGGTTCAATTCCTACCCTGGCTTTTTATTTCTCCACTTTTAAACAATCTTCACACCTTTTTGGCCTATGCCTTCTAAATTTTTAGATTAACCCTGAAGCATGCCCTACAAGCACCAACATACCCAGCCAATCCCCATGTCATGCAGATGCACTAAAACATGTTAGCTAAACATACTTTATTTTTTGTGCCTAGATTTTGCTACACAGTGTCAGGGGACAACCTTAAGTTCCTCAAATTAACTTTTGACTTGTCAGAGTCTAGTCTCATAAGTCCAGGGTAAAGGTACCTTGTTTTTATCACATTTTCAAACTCCACTACACTTTAGTTAGTCACACGCTAGCCAAGGGTTCCTTAGACTTTTCTCTTCAGATTCCCTCTGCTAGGTAAGTAGTACTGCAATTTGTATGTATATAACTAGATAGTGTTAAGAACTGAAAACTGACTAAATGTCGGTGGCCAACAGGGACTGATCGGAAGGACTTGGCTTCAGCTTATGTGCTGTGCCCTCGCAAATATCCGTAGGGTGTCCTTAAATTTCAGGCGGGCAAAGACTAATCCTAAAGAGCTCCTCTCAGTGATATACCGATGGGAACCGAAGGACAAGTTGAGCGTCAGGCCAAGGGGGTTGGGGCCGGGAGTGGGCGAGCGCACGCAAAGGCGGATGGGGGATTCTTAGTATGAGACTGTTACAGACGTATGAGGGTATTCTGAGTCGATATTCTGATTGCCTAGTAACTACAACTACAGCGGGTTCATATACAAGTAACAGGCATCTAGAAAATACTAATGGGGAGAAGGGTGGAAAACGGTATTAACAATAAGCTTGACTAGGAACGGGAGGTTTATGATTAGTTCGGAGGCCAATGATAACCGAGAGCGGGATTACGATAAAAGGAAATTGTTCAAGGACTACAAATATAGATAGACATATATGAAACATAAGATTGAACGGATCAACATAATAAAAGGGAACGTATCAAAGTTTGACCAGACAATACGAGTTATTTTGATGTGGGCATAAACCAAGTTTGATCTTTGCGAAAACATACGTCAGCTTCGGGGCCGATGGTTTCCGAGACGGTGACTTGAAACATTGATAGGTGGCGATAACCTTGGGACCGATAGGGTTGCGACACGGTCGTAACAGATAGATATAAACTAACTTCAGATTCCCTCTGCTAGTGCCCCAACTCTGTCTTAGTGCAAGTCAGTGCAGTCTAGAGAGTCGCCCTTACACACAGACACAGAGTTAATTTATTTCCTAATTATCCCTCTTTAATACCTCCAGAGTCAATTAATTGTAATTAGTTGTTACTCTCCTGGTCTAAAAATATTAATCTCAAAATTTGGGCATCCAAACTAAAACCGATGCTTCTGACTTGGAAGAATGACACCAGCCAACAGCCCTCCAGTAACTTTAACAACTCGTGTGAACATGTTACATAATAGGTGCTGGCCTTTGGTCAGAGGTTATAAGCACACCTGTAAAATGTGGTTCCGGTCTGCACTCAAATTCAGAAAATTCCTTGAATGCTGCCCATGATCAATGGCGACAGGCGACACATAATATGAGCCAATACGACCGGCTTAGGCAACTCGTGCTGTATCTGCTGTGCTGGGGAGAGGCCGCACAGGCCGGTTCATTCCCAATGTCTTTGCTTTGGTCAAACCTTTATACTGCTTCATTCGCGACCAGGGATGAAGTTGTCGACAACAAGTTTGTTCATCGCAAGTGCGACCATGCCAACATTATTGGTTATGATGACATCAATCAGCTGTTTTGGGGCCCAGAAGGCCTTGCTCGTATCATACTAACTATCAAGGTTTGTTGTTTGGTTGCATTCTCATGGATCAATTTCCTCATACCTCTCACCTGCAGAAATGCCTTGTTGAGATTCCTGCTCCGCAATGCTTCATGCATTTCGACTGCATCAATTAGAATCACATCTTTTTCAAGACCTACTATGAACACCGTTCTTTTCTCCACCTTCTTGTTAACTTCAACTGCATTTGAGTCATCGACATCACCATGTACTGGTACTTCACCACATTCAATTCACCCACCATTTATGTACCTGACTTGAACACGAAACCAACAGCTGTAATGACTTGCTCAGCCACAGCGCTCGGTGGTGTGGTCGCCACTGTAATTATGATCCTTGCAACTGTCATTGAATTCACATACATTCCCACGATGTGGAACAACACCACCCATCTCACCCGTCAACTCCTATTCCTCTTTATCGTGCTCACTCTCGCTGCTGGGCCCACATTCTACATCACCACAGTTGACTCTTCCTCCAATCAGCTCCCGCTCATTCTCGGCATCGTGCAGTTCTTCATTACCATGTCCATGACGATCCTATTTGCAGTGGTGCCCTCTGGCTGCATGTTTGGTGATAGCGTCACTGGCAAGTCCCGCAAGTACCTCACCAGCCAGACCTTCACTGCCAGTTACGCACCTATGAGCCGTAGTTCGTGTATGGCTTCTATCGTGCTGTGGGTGCTCGTATTTGGCTGTAAATTTACCAAATCGTATTTCTTCCTCACACTTTCATTCCGTGACCCGATTCGTGTCATGGTGTGCATGGTCATTCAAGGTTGCAATGACAGGTACTTTGGCAATGCACTGTGCAGGAACCAGGCGACATTTACTCTGACAATTATGTATGTTATGGATCTTGTCCTTTTCTTTTTGGACACATTCCTGTGGTATGTCATTTGGAACATGGCATTTAGTGTCACAAGGTCACTGTCATTGGGTTTTTCAGTTTGGACACCATGGGCAGATATTTATATGCGGCTACCTAAGAGGATTTATGTGAAGATATTGGCCACTGGGGATATGAAAGTCAAGTATGGTTGTTTGAGGAGAGTGGGACATGTTCATCTCTGGGTTCATACTTGTATTATTAGATAGATGGTTATTGAATCTGTACCTTGATTTTTTAAATTATAAAATGTGCAAATAATTCTAATCATATTAATTATTGTGAGACTGGTTGGTGTACTGGTCTGGTCATGCCTGGCTAATGGATGCACTGTGCATGCTACACATAAGTATTATCTACCACAACCACCTCCCCTCAGATCCTAGCTATTATAGGTCAATGCCAACAACAAATATCCAACTCTTCCAGCTCCCTGGACAATATAACAAAAGGATGCCAGGTGATGAACTCCAGGATCTCACACATGAAGTGGACTGGCTTGTGTTTTCCAGAAGCAGTGATTCAGACCATGACACTCACCAGAACAATCAGGTGTGTGACAGTCTTATACAGCACTAACAGGTACTCATCCCTGGACTCCTACATATAGGTTCATTCTCATGAATACCAATACAAACAGGCCTACATCAATGACCTTGAATGCCAGAACATTGACTTGAAGAGGCAGCTAGCTACAGCAACCCATGCAGCCACCACCAGACCCATGAACAGTGTCATGAGTCAGGGTAAGGACAAGGTCGCAGAGTGGATCCACCAGATTGCTGGCAAGTACACCCTGATGTATGTTCTCTGGATTGGAAATATGGAACTTTTATGAAAGACCACCCTGGACCCTATATACCATCTGGATGACCAATTCAAACACATTGAGGGTAAGCAACAGGGAGTACCTTGACCTGCTGAAGATGCTCCCACCTGACTACTACGACCCAGTGTGAGAGGTATGGCGAAATACACTCAGGAAATATAGTCAGATGTGCTCTTACTATATTTCCTTTATTATTTCTATTTTCTCTCTTTCATTATATCTAGAATTAGTTCGACGACCTATGTATGCGGTACATCGACTCTTGTGGGTGCACACATGCCAGACTTATGTATTCTAGCGCCCGTAGTTTAGAACTCAGACACTTTTTACACCACAACCACGACTTACCCAGACACCCGTTAGTGTCCTGTAAGTTGTGATTGGTGTATCGTCTCAACCGTCACAGACGGGCTTTAGCTACTCATTCAACCTGAGTTTCGAACTGTATCAGTCAAAACTCAATCCCTATCTCAACTCGCGTGGACTACATCCACGCTACTCTATTATTCGACTCTCTAACTACTCTACTTGCACTCGAGCAGTTGTCCAGAATCGCACTTCACCAGTCGATTCTGGTTATTCATTCTAGCTATCTACCTTACTTTAGATAGCTATTTCTCTCTACCGTATTGAACTAAGTAGTCAATACGTGTTCGGTCCGTATTAGACTTAGACAGTCAATACATCGTGGTACCGTACTTCAACGGTTGATATTCTTCGTATATAGAATGGTTAGAACTTCTACCACTCTTCACACCCAGCACAAGTTTTCGACCAATATTTTCAAACCCATGTAAGTCTCTTTTCATTTTTTATTCTTTTTTCTTCACTGATTACACTTATTTCAAGGAGGGAATGAACTGGGCCTGTTCTGATGCTATTGCTCACATTCATCACATCTGTGGCCTGCATCTCTTCAACATACCCAACATGGCCGATTTTGCAAACCACAACTGATGTGAAAAAAACTATTGTGAATTTATTGGATGGGTGGAGGCTGATAATGGTGAAAGCTATTATGAACCTTTGCACCTATCCTTCATTACAACTACTGCGGTAAAATTGACATCAACAAATTGTTCCTCAATCTGGTCCTCATTCAGGTGAGTGACTCATATTTAGGCATTTTTATTTTCAACTTATTAACAGTATCTACAGGTTTACAAGGCAATTATACATGGCCCAGGTGCACTGGACCAACCAAATAATGTCCAGGGGCTCAAGGAGAGTAAGTGGGGTATGTCCAAAATTACCTCAGGAGCTATTGCTGCAACTGCAATCTGTGTAAATGGTGCACTTTAAGTATATATAATTTACTAATTATTTGTTTGTCGCATGATGCACACTTTCAGTGTCAAGGTTCAGCAACATCTATTGATTATGAGGAAGATTTTTATACATGCCTTGAATTCCTTTCAGTCAATAATGGCATAGTCAAGAAAATACTAAACATGTGGAATGAACAACTTTATGGTGTACCCAATACAAAGACCATGGCCATCCCTCAACAGTCATGAAACTCTGCAAAGACAATTCTAGCTGCACTCAAAGCCACTGGATCACAGTCAGAAGACCAATCAGTAACTACAATACATGACAGGGAGAATGTCAGGACTGGTAGTGCTAATTGTTACAATTCAGATGGTGACAACTCAGACAGCATCCTAACATTGCCTTTGGTAATGGCCAGCTTGGACCCATTTGGGATGCCTCTCCTTCCAGATGTCAACCCACTTGCAAGTCCACCAGCTCCCCCTAAGCCCCATCCTGGTCATGCCCCAAGAGCCACCACTTGCGACACATCCAATGTCACTGAGAGCCTCCCTCCTCATCATTTGAACCATTTCAGGTCGAAATGTACAGGTCCAGAGCAACACCCAAGCACTGGGGAAGTGGTGGTGAATGAGAGTAGGAAGGTGGGGAAAGCGAAACAGAAAACAAGGCCAAGGGCAGTCAGGATGACTGGGAAGATGAAGATGGGGAACTGATGACCCTGAGATAGTGTTGTGTATTTTTAAGGTTTTTTCTATTTTTCTCAATTTCCCCAAAATGAAATTCTTAACAATATTGTCTTGATTTATCTTGAAATTATGCAATTTATTTTGTATTTTTACCTTATGAATTGAGTGAGCTACAGAATTTCTATCTTTTATTCTTTTTTGATTAATATGTCATTCACCCAGCGACTCAGCACTTATGCATGATGCAGGAGAATATTGTCACAAAATGTGACATTTGTTACAAAAGCGACAATTGTCATGAATGTGAGAAGTTATCATGAATCTGACACTTGTCACAAACCTGACATTTATCACAAACTCCACACACCTGTCACCTGTCACAAACTGCGATGGCTGTCACAGACACAACAAGCTGTCACAAATAGTCGATAGTCACATGTACCAAATATCATGCATACATGATGTGCGTGTAGTAACTTCATAACACATGAGAACTTTACATCAGTGTGTATGCTATGTATGCTACAATGAAAAGTAGTGGAAACTCCTGGAATATTTCAGAAGATTCCTGGTATAATAGTTAGAAATAGATACAAACAAGTAAATAGAATATTGTAGAATATTCTATAAGATTCTATAATGTTCTATAATGTCTCAGAAGTAATTAGAGTCTTTTATAACCTTTTAGAAAATTCTAGAAAATTCTAAATGACATCATCTAATCTTCTAGAACCTTCTAAAATGTCTCAGACTAAAATGTATATAAGGAGCTCTGCTCCAGCTGTGAAATATAACTATTTATCAACCCATTTACACCATATCTGTGTGTCACTGCAGCAAGCAGTTTATTGCCAAGCGGCGAGACCGGTTGGCGTCCTGGCATTGTTGCTGAGCAGCAATTTTTTCATATTCGAGGTCTAAACTGTGCTCATTCAAGAGCCTGACCTTATTGGGGTTCACGGTGATTTTGTGTGTTGTGTCTGCGAAACTCCTGATGGGCTTTTGGAATGGGTTACAGCCACTGTTTCGGAGCCCTGGGGCTGTTCAGGCAGAACCTTCTATACCTGTGCCCACTCCGCCTTTGGTGGAGTCTATTCCCGAAACCGTACCACCCGTACTAGCCGACGTTGACGACCCCCGCTCCCATTCCCGTAGTTAATACTGATACCGATACATCTTCGCCACCGCAGATACCAGCATCTCCTTTACCATCAACGCCCAAAACTGATCAACAGGTTCACCTACCAACACTCCCGCCGAACTCAGCCCCAGCCCCAAGCGCAGATCAGGGGAATGGAGAGGATAGTGAGAAGGAGGATGCGCCGCGCAAAAAGTCACGCCGGCGGAAGAGAGGCAGAGGCCGGAAGAAGGTGAATGTGTTGGGTGAGAAGGATGACGATGATGCAAGGGATGTCCTTGATGATGAAACTTTTACTCCTATGGTGGCCGTGACGCCTGTTATTGGTGTGCCACCGACACCGAGAGCTGGTGCTGCTCCGGCGTTGTCTACGTTAGTGGTGTCTGATACTGTGCTGGGTAAGAGTGTATTCTTCTCATGGCGTCGCAATTGCACTAATCTCATTTCACTTCATCATCGTAGGGCACGGTTTGCAAGGTTTCCAAGGTACGATCGTCTATGAAGGTTCCCTCCAGGGCCGCGCAGTCGCCGTAAAACGCCTCCTACGCGACGTTGTCACCATCGCCGCGGGTGAAGTCATGCTCCTCCAAGAATCCGACAACCATCCGAACATGATTTGCTACTACTACAAAGAATTTAAAGACGGCTTCCTCTACATTGCACTCGAGCTCTGCCCCGCCTCCCTCGCGGACATCATCGAGCCCCGATGCATTCTCCGCCATCGCAAGTGTGTTCGACCCGAAGCACGGCCTCGCACAGATCACGGCGGGCCTGCAGCACCTGCACATGCTGAAGATTGTGCATCGTGACATCAAGCCGCAGAACATCCTCGTGTCAAAGCCCAAGAATGGGCAGCACTGCATGCTCATTTCGGACTTTGGCCTGTGCAAGCTCGACGTGGACCAGATGAGCCTTTTGCCGACGGTGCATGGTGCGATGGCGGCGGGGACGGTGGGGTGGCGCGCGCCGGAGATTTTATGGGGGATGTGAAGCTCAACGAGCAGCCGATGAACCCGGACGAGCATGATTTGTCGTCGAGGGGGAGTATGGTGTGGGGTGTTTGTTTTATTATACCTTGACGGGCGGCTCCAGTTTGGAGATAGGTTTGAGAGGGAGGGTAATATATTGAAGGGGCGCAGGTGCTCCAGCTCGTCTCGCTGGGTAAAAAGTGTTTCAATGGCTTCCCTCGCCTCAGCGAGGGTTGGAGTGTGCTACGAAACAGGGTAAATAACATGCGATTATTGAAATTTCATTTCTATGCTCATCTGAATAATTGCTAGGTTGGTATTGTTATCACGTCGGGGAGTGTTCATTTGTAATAAAGAGTGGTATGGATTTTGTGTGATGTCGTGGCTGCTATTGGATGGTCGAAGATACAAAATTATTTGGCAAGTCCTTTCTCTCTACATATATATGCAATCTGATTTAACACGAGGCTTAAAGAAGTCTGGTAAACAACCCCTGGTAGCGATACCCAGTCAGCGTCTCGAGCACCATCGCGATGCTCAAACATCAAACATTTCTTGCCAACAAGAGCGTGATTTGCTCTTCTACCGGTGATTTCACTGGCGAAAGTTCATCCATTTACAAACCGTTCCGTATCCTTGTGGTGTCGAGCAGCCAATTATTCAGTTAAGTGTGCAGTGACAACCTTGAGCTTAAATTTGTTTTATTGGCATATTAATTCTATACTATAGGATCACAATACCTTGTTCGATCATCCCAGGGATGAAAACGCCTGTTTTCATGCTAAGCGTGGTATTTTTTCCTTGAAACTATGATCTTGTTGGCCGCCACCACCTATGATTCTGTGAGCAGCTCTTGCTTAGAACTGTATATTTATGTGGATGTGTTGAATCTCAAAACCCCATTACAACTGTAACGAGATACACTCAGTTGATACACATAATGGTTCAACTATATTTATTACCTGTAACGAGATACACTACAGTAGGCTTTAGTTAAATAACACATCATGAAAGTAACAGTAGTTACATACCTCAGTCAATACATGTAATGGTTCAACTGAGGTATGGGATAGCAACTGTAGCAGTTAAATAGGTTGTCGCTAATATAAGCTTCAACCGTTAGTATACACATCAGGGACAAAACATCCTGGTATGGCCGTGTAAGCTTGACATAGACTTGACATAGGATTAGAGTGCAAGAGCCTATTTCAACACTCCCCCTGGCTTGATGTGCTCTCACAGAGTTGTAATGCGATACACTGTTTGGTAAAGAGAGTTTTGGCGAGTGGCTTTGTGAACATGTTGATGAGGTTATCAGTAGATGTGATGCGGCACACTTCTATGTCCCCTTCTTCAACTGGTTCTTGTATATAGTGATCCCGTATGTCAATATGCTTGACACGCGTGTTGTGTTTCATATTCTTGGTTAGGAGCACAGCCCCTGCCCCCAAATTATCATTGTACAATATGGCTGGCTTTGGTTGTGGGAAGCCAACCTCATCCATTGCAGCCTACATCCATAAGATTTGTTTCATGCCCCTTGTAAGTGCCATGTACTCTGCCTCCATCGTGGACAATGCTACTGTTGGTTGATATTTGGAGCCCCAGGCTGTAGGTCCCCCAGCTTGGATGAATATGTGCCCAGAGCACGACCATTGTGTGTCAATATTTCCTGCATAGTCTGCATTGATGTACCCGACTGGAGCAAGATTCTTGTCTGATCCACCATAAGTGATTCCATAGTCGAGTGTCCCCTTGACGTAGCGCAGTATGTGAGTTAGTGCATTCCAGTGCACTTTCCTGGGATTCAAGGTGAATTTGCTGAGTATAGTTATGGGGTAGGAAAGGTCCAGCCATGTAGCGATCTGTGTGTACATGAGGGACCCAAGCAGCTCACGATACAACTTATCTGAAATGAAAATACAGTCCTCAGTCATTTGTGGAGCTTGTTCCTTCGTTAGCGTGATACCTGGTGGTAACGGTGTTGGGCAGGGGTTCGACTCCATCATTCTGAAATGCTCAAGAACACGTTCGAGGTATGCACGCTGTGATATTCTTATCATTCCACACTCCTTATCCCTGTCAATATGTATCCCCAAGACAAGGTTGGCATCCCCCAGGTCTTTCGTCTCGTAGGTCTGACCTAGTTGTTCTTTCGCTCATTCGGCTTCCTCTTTAGAGGATGATATTCTGGTGGTGTCATCTGTGTAAGTGCTTGTGATGGTTGTGTTAACTTGACATAGAGTAGGGTGATACTACTTAGCGTTGTCATGTAGACTTGACATAGGCTTGGGCACTCGAGTCTATCTCAACACTCCCCCTGGCTCGGTGTGCTCACGCAAAGTTGTAATGCAATGCAGTGTTTGTTGAAAAGCACCTTAGCCAATGGTTTCGTGAACATATCAGCAAGGTTTTCATTAGAGGATATGTGATATATTTCTATATCCCCTTCTTCAATGTGTTCCCGCAAAGTCATAGGGCAAGGCATTGTTTGTTAAAGGGGTCATTGGCCAGTGGCTTCATCAACATGTCAGCGAGGTTATTGGCGGACATGACATGGCACACTTCAAAGTCACTGCCATCAACGCATTTGTGTATATAATGGTAGCCGTGTATCGATATGCTTAATGCACGTGTTGTAGTGCTCTTTGTGAGGGAAACAGCTCTGGCGTTGTCATTTCACAAAAGTGCAGGTCATGGCTGTGAATACCCGACTTCGTCCATTGTGGAGTACACCCATAGGTTTTGTTTCATTGCCCCCACACTGTCGGTCCCTTGGTTTGGATGAACACAGCAGGTGCATATTCAACTTGGTTCACAACTTCATGGACTCATGATAGACTCTTGATGGGTGTTGTTGGACTGGTTGTGGTGCCATTGCGTGTTCCATCTTTGTGTTTCATGCTGCAAACTCGCTGAAAGAGATATGCAGTGCTAATCGCACCACGTAGTTCCATCAAAAATTGTTCATCAGTGGTGAGCTAAAGCAGAGAAGGTTGTTAGGACATTCAGGGTTCAGTAATTCAACGGTTTGGGTTTGGTTGGTCGGGGTTTGGTTGGTTGGGGTCAGGTTCAGTTGGTTGTGGTCAGGTTCAGTTGGTCAGGGTTGGGTTTGGTTGGTCATGGTCAGGTTCAGTTGGTCCAGGTTGGGTTCAGTTGGTTGTTTATACTCAGTTTATATCTGAGTCGGGTCAGGTTGGCATTTGTTTAAACTCAGTTTGTATCTGAGTCAGGTTCGGTATGTGGCACTCTTTGACAAGGCATCCACTGGTTCAGGTTTGGGTTCAGGTTCGATGCAGTGCACATTGTTCAACAAGGTGTGGCAACAGTTCAGTTCGGTTCAGCCTGAATGCTATACAATGTTTTCGACCCAAGTTCGATTTGGCATGGCACGCATTTGGGTAGGCACAACTTTCGGCTTCGGTCAGTTTGGTATGCAACACTGTTCAACAAGGTGTGCAGGGTTTGGGTTTGGTGCATGCTGTTCGATAAGGTGTGGCTAATGGTTTGGGTTCAGTTCAATTCAGTGTACAAAGCTTTTTAATCAATGAAGCTTCCACAGGTTCAGGTTCGGTCCAGTACAGTGCACGCTTTTCGACGAGGTGTGGCAGTGACTCGGTTTGGGTTCAGCGTACGATGCTTTTTAATGAGACGTTCACAAGTTTGGGTGCGAGTTCGGGTCGACTTTGTAGCGCGAGTGTCGGAAGGGGTCAGGTCAATTAGCTTATATACGCTGTGGGTCCGAGCATCACCAGGAACCATCAGTGACATGGCAGTGGTTCCAGGTGCCTATATAGGTGTTCATGATGTATACATTCCAACACTCCTTCTCAGCATGAACAACTGTATGTGAGCTCCTCCTTGTGCGTAGGAGTTGTCACTACCACAGATTTTGAGGATTTGGAAATGATGCACATGTAATGAGTATGATGAAGGATGGATGGATAGACGCCATTACGCAGCGAACCTAAACAAAGGAGGGGCCGGTCCCTTCCATGGTGCAGTGTTCTCTACTCAATACTCCTCCTCGCCGTGGCACTGATGGGATAGGAACATTCCAATGTTATGAAACTGTCAAGTAGGTTTCAGTTGAATATAACCACAATGGCCTGCCTCTTAATATTGTGTAGTGTCTTGGTTCTCAACACTCCTCCTCACCGCTCTGCTCCTCCTGCCACGTAGTTTCATACAGTAAGCCAGGAAGGTCATGTAATCGAGTAAATCGGGATTAATTGCAACAAGCGGCATTGTACAGCTTGTTGATTGCAAAATAACTGTAAGGTTTTGTGGATGAAATGTATCCTTGTTTCATGAATTTAAAGAAGTTGGTATATTGGTCATCCAGTCCTCAAGTCGAGTCATCGTGCATGAGATATTCTCAAAATATTCGAGTAATTGTGGCGACGATCGAGAGGTGTAGATTGGGAAATACTGCCAATTGAACAGTCATGGTGGGAATGGGTGATCGACACCATGTGTAAGAACAATGAGTCCCCTAAAGAGAATGTGGGGCGAAGAGCATTTTGGAGATGAGTATGCAGCCTGTGCAGAAAGTTGTTTCAATTAAGTAGAAGAATGTATGATAAGGTCTTGAGGCTTGAAAACACGATTGGACGGTGTTTTGTCATTCGTGTTATTCGGCGCGACCGGGGCCCATAACCTGTAACAAAGTATGCTCAGTCGAACCACTCTCACGTGTCGACTGAGCATACTTTGTTACAGGATGGATGAGTGTTCTCTGTTTTGCACTCGGCTGGAGGTCTTTACGTCAACCTTCGGGTGGATTAGAGGGCACTTTCCTTTGCTTAATGATGGACTATCGGACCTGGCAATAAGCAGTGTCACCATCATCATCCTTGCGCTTCCTGGCTCAACTTCATACTCCACTTAGTAATGTTCAGGAACTCAACATGGCACGCTGGCAGGAAGATTTTGCGGAATTTTGTCTGACACACGTGTTTGAAGCAATCTTTTTTCCTTCCTGTGGTTACATTGCAAAACACTCACTTTGTCTTGCATCCCATGTTGATGAGGCTTATTTGAATAAAGACCTAAAGCTTTCAAACGTGCTGTGTCGGTTAGGTGCACTTGCGGCTGTCCTATTCTAGAGTAGAATCAAGAACACACTTTCACAGATTTGTGAACCTCATCCTTTTGCCAATCCTATATGGGGTATTCGTCAATGATATATGTGATTATTTGATTGGTATGCTATTGAGGTATTAAGGTGTGTCGGCATCTATTACAGGTCAATGACATTTCACAAACTCTTTTTTACCTAGGTACATTCTCCTGGTGTTACCAGCTTATCCCCTGATTTATTTCTCTTCATCTAAGCCATTCATATTGAAGCGAGTGAGAATCTTTGCATTTTCTCCTGTTGGATAGGGGATGGTGGTTAATTGCTATACAAAGTGTTCCTAAAGTCCGAGAATTGTCATCTTCACAGTACAAAACAGAATAAGAAAATATCAGGGAAGCTAAAACCCAGCTGATGGAGAAAGACGAGGGGGAGGACTTGTAGATGAACTCATAACCAGAGGACGGAGGAGAATGTGGAGATAAATTGTAGAGGCGGGAAGACTAAGGTTAGCGTGAAGGCGAAGACCATCGGCATGGCTCAAGAAACCATGTAAAATATTCGCACATGCTGGTCTACAGGGACAGGTTTTCACGCGGCGAATGCGAAGTGGTAGAAGGCACGAATTGATTTGGAATTATTATTCACTTACATGTACGCCTTTTTTTGAATTTCAGTCGTGTTACATAACAAGAATCCAAAATAATGATTACCCAAAGTCGAGGCATATTAGCTCTTTCTTTGTTTTTTTTTTGGCATCTTTAGAGAAATAAGCTATAAAGGAAAATCTTCTCTCTAGATCTTCAATATATACATCATACAATATTTTGGCCACTCATACTCAATGTAGTAGGCCTTGGATTCTTCTCGTGTGTCGTGTGGGATAAGACACAGGCTTAACTGGCGGGGTTATATTGGCTAAATATCGGTTTCCTGCGCATCGTTCTGTACTTTTGTCCCGTCGTTTATCATCGGCTCTGGCTGGATAGGGAGATTTGTTGACGTCCGACTTCCATAATTGATTTCGCCAGTGGTCATGTTTGGGTTTGACATCTGGTAGAATCCCATTACGGCTGAGACTACGACCTCTCTGTCGTTGTCAGTGATGAAGGCGTCAAATTCTCTCATTCGACGTATTATATGAGATGCTATTATGGTGGAATAGCTAAAAGGTCTCACTAAGTATGTAGGAAAAATGCTTTATTGAACCAAGTTGAACTCAACTCACCAATCGATCAATCGATTAGATATATCTGTCCATGGGTCCTGGGATATGGAATGAAGTATGATATTAACAGGAGACATTAATAACCCACTGATACAAACTGCGGTAAGAGCCCAATCAATAATATGTTCTAAAAGAGTATAAAAACACTTGCTTGGTTGGCTATGGCCTGTGAAATGTTCAGTGATATGATTATTCTTGACATGGTGTCAATATGCCATAACATATTGATTTAGTTGTTTGACTGACATGTATGGGATGATTGCTTCCGGAAGCATATTGAAATCAGTTTGGGCTTCTAAACCTTTATTGCATTTATTGTGCCTCACCATGATTCACCACCAAATGAATAATGGACCTTTGGCCGCAAATGACATACTCGCGGGCAAAATAAATTGTAATGCCTAACATCCCTGTGTCTAAAACGATCGACAATGCTCTTGATGCAATCTTGACTACACGAAATGGGTTGCGCTGTCCTCTACAATGAAAGTGGAACTTACATGCAACGTGACTCTGATTCACCGACAGCGAGTTCCGGGCGGTAAGAATGCTGTTTGTCTAAAAAAATACAATAATATCAAATTCCGTGGGGATTTTTTAGGTGGAGAGACAGACAAGAGCAATGCAAGTGGTAATCACTAAACCTAGGCCTAGAGATATTCGAATGGCACGTATTCCGCCTGTTATTGCCGATACGGCAGTGTACCAAAGACCTAAATGATTAGTAATTGGTGATGGATAGAGACAAATATATAATAATATCAATAACCATGGAGCGAAAGGAAATCGAGAACATGGATAATAACATAGACCACTGAAAGTTTAGCAGGAAACCTGGGGAAAGATCATAGATTGTAAATAGGTTCCTCTGATAGTATTTCCAACGCCTCCTCCGACTCGGAGGAAGGATTAACAGACTACGGGGCTCTCACTAAGCGTGGAATTTTTATAGCAATGCATTTAACCCGTACCCTTTGCAGTAACGCTTCATTGCTAATTACGAACCCCACCCCAAACTGCATGAGAAAACCATACCGTGAAATTGCGTACAGTACCGTCGGGACGCTAAATCTTTTGCCCCAGATGTGATTGAATTCCTGGTCGAGGTTAAGAACTACATCATATACCAATACGGCTGGGACAGTATCATCATCAGCCACACTACCGTCCAAAGTGAGCAGTTATGGGATGGCATACTCAGCGCCGACATCGTTATGTACAAATGTACTTGTCTATAATAATTTAATTGCTGGGAGATAATATATCAAATCTCATTCCTACCCAGGAAGTGTGGCTTCGAGAGGTGATTAAACCATTATCAACTTTGACCCGGACACTCCAGAGGGACTGGGGAAGCAATGTGCCAGTGGAAACGATAATCTTTTCTGGAGGGGATGGGGGATCTGTGTCTATAATGATGCAGGAGTTGAAGCAGCCTCTCCTGGAGAGGCTTCAGCGCTGTGGCTACATATGAAAACGAAAATAAACGCATCAGTCAGCCAAGAACCATACCTAGGAAGGAAGAGTGGTTATGTCGAATACGCTTCCCGAGAAGCTCCACAAAAAACGAACGCACTTGAAGTTAACCTTGTAGACTCAAGCTCCCTCTCAATATGAGAGTTGATTCAGAGTAATTATTCACATAGGAAAAACACTGCTTATTATCGATTCTATTAGCAAGTATTCTGAGTGCGCAGAGACACGGGTTTTGGCGCTCAACCTTGCGCCAAAGTAGCATACTGATGGTCTCACTTAGTTTGCCAAATTTAAGGAATTTTGCTTCTGTGTGCCTCGCGGGATCATCCATATATCCATATATCCATATGGGGTGAGTCCCCCGGTGGGGCGCTGGGGACCCGCGCTGTCGGTACCCGTATAATTTCTCCGATCTCCAGCTATTATTACACGGCGCTTCGCACCTTTGGGGACTAGTGTAGAGTGCCGCACAATCCCTCTTGCCTGGAGTAGTTCGGCACTCAACGTCCAGCCGAGCGTAGAAAGAACTCCCATGCCTTTGTTCTCTAATCACGACTCGATTGACGCACATGATTTTCGCTCCCTATCATTCACCAGCCCTTTGTATCCTTTCTAATTATTTTAAATCTCACAGGATGACAACTGGATGTGTCCCCCAGGGAGTATTTGCACACTTAGGTATCAATCTATGCAAGGAAGGGCCCCCACCCTGTGCTGATACAAGGTTGGATTTACCACCTCCTGGGCAGCTGCAATCACAGATCCCCCAGCATCACTGCAGCCCAACAATCCTGGTGGCAACAAGCAGGGCCAGCATGCAGGTCCCCAGTCACCCTCAGGAGAGATTGAGTGGTTAAATGTTCAGATAGCACATCTCATGGCCCAGTGACACACATTGGCAGGCAATCACTTTCTCCTTGAGCAAGAGGTGACACACACACAAGAAATACCCCCAAGCTTTATGAGGTTATTTGCAGACCCAGAAATAGTACAATGGGCCAATGTCACAGCATCTATGGCCAAAGATTCCAAACCCAACAAGAAAGCTCCAATACCAGAGATTATCCCAGGATTCAAGGCCAATGCCTTGGAAATCCATGAGTACCACCTTCCTTTCCCCTTCAGTACATGCAGACATTAGAATCTGTGCCACTTGCAGTATGCAGTGCCATCCACAAAATCTGGAGGGCCTTGCAGTATGCAAGCAGCTCAGTTCTATCTGTCTGCCCTGGGGTGCTGCCAGCACCCAGAAGGACTGTGATGCAGTCTGGAAAGCAGTGGGCCTACCATGCCATACTGCAATCCAAAGGATGAAAGGTGGCAGGTCTGCAGACCACACACTGATCCTCCTTTCTGCTCTGTCTGTTCCTTTTCCACCACTGTGGCATTGTGTATTGATCAATGGCTCACACACCTGTTTGCACCATTTCAGCCATACCTCACAGGGTCAAGGAAGCCTTTAAGAACCTGCAATACATATGTCCCATAATCATCACTTACAATGGAAACATGCTAGAAAGCCGAGAGAGGCACAGAGGAGTTCACCTTCTCACCATCTGGCAGCATTATAGCCAAGGGGCTTGATTGTGGGAATGAAAAGAGCATCAGCATCATTGACTGGCTAGCAGTGGCAGTGGCAGCAGTTGATCGCACAAGGGCATATGGCGGTGACATTCAGGCTAATACTCTCATGACACACCACTCAATTGTGATGACCATTGCAAAGTCTCATAGTTGGGAGGTTGCCATGGACTATGATATCCAGCAATGCAAGGCAGTGGCTCACAACCTGACCCATGATTTGGGCTGCTTGGACACCAATACCCTGACAGTTATTTCAACACATGCCACACTGCACACATCAAGAACTGGTGGTCCTCCAGTCACACCACCAAAGTGCCCATGGTCACCAGGACCCCCATCCCCACTGCTGGCACCATGGAAGAAGCCCTGCCCTGAAGGGGATAAGGCACATTGCTTTCAGTGCGGAGTGCAAGGACACTTTCCAGCAGAGTGCAGTGCAAAACTCACCACAGCAGGGAAGAATGCTGCCCCAATTGTCCAGAACACCAGAAACAAACATACCCTGGCAGCACCCAACTGCAAGCAGTTCTGCTTTGGCTGGGCACTGGGATCCCAGTGCAAGAGACAGTTGCATCAATACACACACCTGCAGCATCTGCTTCAAAAAAGACCATGGAGCAGGGGTCTGCAGACAGCTCTGATCCTCACAGGGTCACAATGCCACTTGACCACATCATAGCAGCTCGTACATTGAGTAAATATGGTATACTCCAGGATTGGCAGAACATTATATCTAATTTAATGAATGGTTTTGACATTGGGGTTAATGCCCACTTGTCATGCACAGTTATTTTTTGAGAATCACAGATCTTCACTATTAGACACAGACTTTATTCACAGGTACATACAGTATCAAGCAAGCAGGCAGCAGGACACTACTCCAGAGGCTACATACCAGAGGATCTGGAGCATATCATTTGTCCATTCCAGACATCACCCTTGGGTCTTATCCCCAAACCAAAATCAGACACCTTCCACATAATCCAAGACCTCTCCTTCCCCTGAGGAGACTTGATACACCCCTCTATCAACAGCAGCATAAACTCAGGCAACTTCCCAACCAAATGGACACCATGGCACTAATATTATCCTTACCAGATGGCTGTGTAGCAGCCACATTTGACATTTCAGCTGCTTACTGAGTAACACCCATATGACAAGATCAGCAAAATGCATGTTGCATTTTCTGAGATGACTTGGTGTATGTCGACCGAGCAGTGGCCTTCAGCTTAGCTTCAAGTGCCGGAGTATTTGAGAGCATTGTGGACATGTTGATAACCTTATACCAGAAAGCCAGCTTTGGATGGCTCCTCAAATGGGTCAATGACTTTCTGGCCATTAATCTGCCAGGGCAAACATGGACCAAAGAGGACTTAATGAACCTAACAGCACAATTTGGCATACCATGGAGCCAAAGCAAGATGAGGCCTTTCTCCACAGCCCAGAAGTATATTGGTTTCATATGGAAATTGGACACCAGAACAGTAGCAGTCCCAATGGAGAAGCTACAAGAAACCCTCAATCTGGGCAGTAGAAGATGCACACTTTTCAGCAAAATGACACAGAGAGGCTGCATGGAAAATTAGTACACACCTCATCCATATTTCCCTGGATAAGACCTTTTCTATGGTCCATTGCTACATTTGCATCCAGCTTTCACTCCCAAAGAGCAACATTGCACCCAAGTATGTCAGTACAGGCTGATCTCTTGTGGGTCCATTTTATATTCCAGCCCCTACCAAATGAGCTACTGACCCCCTCTGCAGAGGTCATAGACATAAGCTAGTGGGGGGACACCAGCACGTCTTTCAGATTAGGCATCATAGTTGGCAACCAGTGGGCTGCATGGAAGTGGGCACTCAGTTTCAAAGTAGGCCCATATTGTCAATGCGACATTGGCTGGGCAGAGGCCATCACAGTAGAAATGGGCTTGAGAGTAGCTCTACAGAGTGGATTACTGTGTCAGCAAAACCTGGCCCATTCTACCATTTTGGTGCAGTCAGACAACAGTGGAGTGGTGGCTATTCTGAACAAGGGTTGATCATGCAGCAAGGAGACAAACATGATACTCTAGGAGATTTACAAGCTGTTAGCCACAAATCGAATACAATTGAAAGCCAAATATGTACCAGCACAGGACAATATTTTAGATGCCCTCTCATGAGGGCATATCACCAATTTCCTCAAAGGTTTTCCAGGGGCATGCACCCATACCAAGATTGTTATTCCCAGGCACCTGGTACAGTGGATCCAATCACTGTAGTTCCAGCCATGGTATCAGCTCCATTCACCCCACCTTTATGGGCACCAGCATCAAACCAGTTACATCTGGCCCCATCAATACTGAGACTGCCATGTCAAGCAGGCAAGAGGCTGTTCAAGTGGAGAGGGGTCAACACCTCACCACCGGCTATGGTAGACCACCCAGTACTGCAACTACTCGTGGCCATTGCCTCAAGCATCACTATGGGATACCAAGGGGTATGGCACTGGCTTGCATAAGTTTCACATATTTTGCAATGCATTGTCTGTAGCGGAGTCAGACAGACTCCCAGCATCCTTCCCACTGTTGCACTCCTTCACACTTTGGGCAGCAGCAGACCCATCATTTCTAGGGGAGGAGCTATCTGTCAGAACTACATTTGAGACGGTCTCAGTCAGCATGACACGAAAGTATCCTTAGGCAATTAGAGCATGGCACTTAGCACAAGGTTGGCCACTGCCACTATCAGATGATGAGCAATCAAGAATTGGTTGGTCACTGCAGGGCCTAGAGAACTTATAAGGTAACACACAAAAGCAACCTCCCAGGCCCCAGCAAAGCTGGGGATGCTGTTTGCCTTAATGAAGACCTTATATTTGAGCAACATCTTCAATGCATGGATTTAGGCAGTTGCATACTGTGCCTTTTGGGGACTGATGTGTTTTGGAGAGGTCACAGTATCCTCCTACACATCATTCGACACCAGGAAGCACCTAAAATGTAAGGATATCTGGATTAGCTATGACAATGATGGTAAATGTTGTGCACATCTGGACCTGCCTTCAGTGAAGACAGCCAGAGCTGGGGAGACCCGATCAGTGTTTATAGCAGACCAACAAGGGGTTTGCCTGATCAAAGCCCTAATCAATTTGTTGCAAATTGTCCCAGCTGGCCCTGACGATCCTTTGTTTTGCTAATGGGATGGCAGAGGCAGCATCAAATAAATAACAAAGAAAGCAGCACCTGAGCAGATAAATATGATCCTTGGGGCCTGGGGATGGGGAAATGCCTTTGGCCACTCATTTCGTATTGGTGGCACTTCATTTTTCTTAGCAGAAGGAGTTGATCTTGAGATTGTTCAATTAGCAGGCAGGTGGAAATCCTTAGCTTATGAAACATATATGTATAAGGGCCTTCGAACAAATCACATTGCATCACATCAGGAACCTGTCAGTATGAGACCAGCCTGCCTAAGGTTGGGTAGGTGGCATAGCCTCACCATGGTGGTAGGCAAGCCTCATTGGGTGAGTGGTGAGTCTGACTAAGCATACCTGAAGAGCTAATGCTCTTCCCCTACCCAACCATACAGCTCCTCATTATGGTCAGTTCAATATAGATGAAGCTGGAAAGTGTAGAGTGCTGCACAATCCCTGGCTTGCTAGGAGTACTTCAGCACTCAATGTCCAGCCAAGTGTAGAAAGAACTCCCATGACTTTGTTCTCTAATGACAACTTAATTTACACACATTCTTGAATATTTTCGCTCCCTATCATTCACCAGTCCTTTATATCCTTTCTAATTATTTTAGCCACCCACCCATCCCCATTGGGTTAAATGACATCACAGGAAAACAGTTGTATACCTGTGATAATACAGTCATCAATCTGTAATATAATGATGAAATCAGGATACCAGTTATTAATAGCAAGAGTTGGAAACTGCACAGGGAGACCCACCCTCCCAAGCAGTGAGTCTTACCAAGCATACCCAAAGAGCTAACACTCTTCCCCTACCCAACCATACAGCTCCTCATTATGGTCAGTTTGATATAGACAAAGCTGGACTGCCCTCAACCTCTGCCCTCTGCAAAAATAGCCACCATTGATATAATACTCTGGTGGGACTTGGATGAGTTATACAGTGCCAGGCTGCATTTCTTCTCATGCAGATGTAGGGGATATGACTGCTGGATGGCCTGCTTGGGTCCCACAGGTGACACACTGCCAGGGTGACATACAAAAGGTACATTGGATTTTTATTTATTCTATATATATATTTACATATCAACTCCCTTCTCCCTCTACACCTTCTATGCAAATTGTTACTTTGCCACCATCTAAATTCCATGTCATTAAATCTTCTGACATATAGGTTACCAAGTAAATATTTGGTATGAACTATATTTACTGATGACACTAGATCTACCAAGGATCCGACCTCACATGAATGGGACAGTACAACCATTCAGGCTAGATTGTGGGGTCATTTCAAATTTCCATTCAAGATCACTTCCAGCTAATGTAACAACCAGGAATGATACCACCATGTGCACATTGTCTGCTGCACAGTGATGATAATATTGCACATAGTCAGTCATGCAATGTCAACAGTGCTACCCCAACTGTGAACTTTGCACCAGCTTTGATGACTAGTACTTTGCCATCTGGACTTCTGTTAATCTGTTGGCCAATATGCAACTTGAAGTGCCCCCTTTATGATGCACTGTACTGATTAATGCTGACGATCAGATAGATGAATTCTGTCAAGACCTGTTCCCAGGAACTCCACAGAGTATCCTTCAGATATTATATTAGGTTCTGAACCATCTTCTGGACCAGTATAAAGATCCAGAATCCACCAGAACCCAACCCACATCCCTCAAGTCCCCTTTGACTCACATCCCATTCTGTCAGTCTGCCCCCAACTAGACACCTTCTGTTATGACCCGGGAAACCCACCGGACTCCGGACTCCACCCTATATACACCCGACACTCTGTATCTCACGGACCAGTCACCGGACTCCAACCGGACTCCCAGAACCCCTCTAACAGAGCATAGAACCCTGCTCCCATTATGGTCCCATGATTAGTACCAATCTTTGTCAGAGATCTTATTGGTGACCAATGGATAGTTAAGGGAGTTGTCTTGCAGAATGACGATGGAAGTATACTAGCCACTCCTGCCACTGCTATCTCTAGGGAACGTGCCATGATACCTCTCGCTAACCCCTCTCTGACACCAAGAATCATTAGATGAGGGGAAACTGTTGGATTAATTCATGATGCGAACAAATGGGCTCAGATGCCTAGATCTTCAACTGAGAAGGCATCGATGCAGTCAACAGCAACCAAGATTGCTCACCTCATAGAGAGCCTATCAAGAATAGAAGAGGAGTGTGTCTCTAATCCTCGACCTTCTGGACAGCCCCCAGAACAGGAACTTGCAGATGATGATTTCAACCCAGCAGGCCCTAAAATGTCAGAGGTTGCCACCACAGAAACATTTTGGGCGGAGGACCTACATAAGTTGGTTAACTTAGGACCTGACATTCCTACTGATGTCTCCTCCCGCTTGGAGTCGGTATTAACTAAGGTAGGTGTCACTTTAGTTTGGCACCTGTTTATGTAAGCAAAAAAGTGACCTACTTGCACTCCTTTCTGTGCTTCCACAACATAGATAATCTGTAATTAAAGCCCAGGGAAGTGGAGTTGGATCCATTCCTCCAGTTCTCAGGTTTAAAACTTGAAAAATAATTCACCCTTGCCAAGTAGTAGGACTTACAAATTTTAACTTTTTTTTTGAGTCTCTGAATGCTTAAAAACTCATTTCCATGTGATTCTGAGATTTTCAAAATTTCGCAAGTGTCAGTATTGGCCACTTACATAATCATCACGTGATATATTGGGCAGCCTTGTTTTAAGGGCCTAAAATTGGGAAAGAAAACTGTATTAAATTCAAATATATGTACTTATCTTACTTACATAAAAATTCTCCTAAGAAAAAGAGGGTATAGCTGCACATGTACTTGTGCAGTAAGCTGTGCACTTGATCACAGGCCACATTACATAAGCAGCGCAGTGGCAAACGCGTGGTTGCACAGTTCCACTACCATGCCTCAGAAGTTTAAAGCTGCACAATCTCGCATCAAAAACCTTGGATCCAAGGCACAACAAAAGCCCTCAGTGACAATCAAGGATGTCCCAGATGATGATGACTTCAATTGCAAACCAGTTTCTCTCAATCTAGATCAAAGCAATGAAAGGATGTATGAGGAAGCATTTATTGTGGATGAAGAAGATGGATCTCTCACCTTGGTAGCCTTTCTTGATGACTTTGAGGAAGAACCTCTACTAGATCTTGCTCATGATTTGGACTCAGATGATGAAAATGATGAAAATCCTAGAGATAATTACCCAGAGATTCAAGAACTCTCTGACCTGGAACAGTTCTCAAGGATACTTGCTGAGGCACAGAGGATAGCAGTTGAGGGTGAAGATGAGAGGTTAAAGGAAAACAGGCGACAAAAGAAATATCTCAAAAACTCTGCACGAACAAAATGAAGGCATAAACAGATTGGAAAGGACCTAGAGAAGCAAGGTTACCTTTCCATTAGGACATGGTTTGCGAAAGCCAATGCTGCAGAGAGTGAGGTTAATGAGGTTGCTAGGGGGCAGAATTCTGAGTCAGATGTGGAAATGGCCACCCTTGACAAAGATCAAGAGAACATATCTGCTGGAAAAAGCGACTCAGTGAGCTTGATCTTATGGACTGCTGTGGTTATTGTTCTACTGACCAAATATTATTAGTCAATTGAAGAAATTGAAAGACAGGTTAACACTGAAATATATCCACCTTCCAAAGCTCATGAAAAGGTTGAAGAGCTCCTTCAGGCACTACAAGAAGGCCAAAAACCTGGGGACAACACTCTATCCACAGAATCCAATATCATACTGGATCAATTAAATTACAAGGACTTACCAAAGCTTCGGCAAGCCTGTGCAGCACTGACTGTGAAGAGCAAAGATAAGAAAATTGATGTTCTTTTTCGAGGACGGCTTACTGGGATAGTTGGGACATTGAACCTTTATCTTGACCCACAGCTCTCATATACCTGGTGCGAGGCTTCTCTTATTGCATCAAAATCACAAGGCCATGGAGTTAGCCATGCACACAATCTGCGAACATGGATACATCAGTTCCTGGGTTCTGGAAAATTACCTCTTCAAAGATATGGAAAGCTACGGGGTACCCTTCTTGATGATGAGGACTTTTCACAAGCAATACAGATTCACCTGTCTGGAATTGCCAAGAACAACTATATCCAAGCTCAGGATATTGTTGACTTCATGCAGACACAAGAAATGCAAGAAAGGCTTGAGGAATTGGTTCCAAGAAAAAGAAGATATCAATACGTACCACACAATGGTGGCTCCACAGGATGGGATGGCAATATGGGAGGAAAAGGAATGGTATGTATGTTGATGGCCATGAGAGGGAAGATGTTGTCAAATACTGGATGGAATTTATTGAACGGTGGAAAGTCTATGACAAGTGGATGTATTCATATGATAATGATGGAAACCGCGAAGGTGAACTCACTGGATTCCCTGTCCCACCTGGCCAACGTTTCCAGCTCATTCTTATCACCCATGATGAATCAACATTTTATGAGACTGACCATCAGAAAACCATGTAGGCCCATCAATCAGATAAAGCAGTCCCATTAAAGAAGGGGGAAGGTGTTTCTCTCATGGTCTCAGATTTTTTGACCGTTGAATGGGGAAGATTGCAAAGTGAGGATGGCATGGAGTGAGTTAATATTGCACTCTAAATTTAGAATTACTAATTAATCTATGAAATGCAGGTCAGCATGCATTGTCTTCAAAGCAGGAAAAAATTGTGATAGCTACTTCTCGTCTGATAACTTAATCACACAAGTTGACACAGCCATCAATATTTTTGAAGGATTGACAAATGGGTTTGCAACAGGTCTGTTCATTTTTGATAATGCACCGAGCCATCAGAAGCGTGCAGATGATGCACTTTCTGCAAGAAAGATGCCAAAGTATCCATCTGCAACCTGGGTTCATCGCAAAGGAGGCTCTCACATGCAAAATACTGTGTTATCAAATGGAGACACCCAGTCCTTTTATTTCAAAGAGGACCACCCTACAATGCCTGGATGGTTTAAAGGGATGGAACAAATCATCCGGGAACGAGGCCTATAGAGGGAAAGTGGCTTACTTGCACAATGTGAAGGTTTTAAATGTGTACAAGGAAAAACTGACTGTTGCTGCTGTCACCTTCTTTTTACCCAACCAGACTTTGTAGCACAAAAATCTCAACTTGAAGAGTTCATCACATTGCAGGGTCACATCTGTGACTTTTACCCAAAATATCACTGCGAGCTTAATTTTATTGAGCAGTATTGGGGTGCAGCAAAGTTCCATTACTGAAACACCCCCAAAACCAATAACATTGTTGAGATGGAAAAGAATATACTTACATGCTTGGATGATATCCCTTTGCTTCAAATAAGAAGGTATTTCTCTTATCCTTCTGGCCACTATCTGATCTCATTGTTTTCCCATGCTAGATATGCAAACAGGTCTGCCCGGTTCATATCAGGTTATGATCTCGGACTGTCAGGAGTGGAGACTGCATGGGTCAACAAAAGATACCATGGCCATCGTACATTACCTCCAATCATGCTTGCACAAGTACGGCAAGCTCAAATTAATATGCCTGTACCATTATAGTGACTCCAATTCATTTTTTGACTTCATAATAAATTTTTCAAAAATTTGATTCGCAAATTTGGCCACTCTTGGTGCTTAGTAATATGATTACATAAGGTGCTGAACTAAAGTGACGCCTACCTTAAGAACATCCAAGCCTTTGGAGTAGATGGGCGTTTGGGACAAGTAGACGTCAAAGTCAATGTCCCATTGAAAGAAGGCATGCAACCTATTTCAATGTCAATGTTTCCAACTTCCCCAGCCAGTAGGAAGGTCATTGATGAACAAATGGATACTTGGTTTCAATAGGGAGTAATCGAACCGTCCAAAAGTCCTTGGGGGGTGCCAGCCTTTGTCATCTATTGCAATGGGAAACTGCGAGTGGTGATTGACTATAGGAAGTTGAACAGCCTAACAGTTCCCAACGAATTCCTGTTGCCACGCCAGTCTAAAATAATGCAAGCACTTTCAGGATCCAACATCCTATCTTCCTTTGACGCATTAGCTGGCTTTACCCAACTTGAAATGTTAGAAGAAGATAAACCAAAGACCACCTTCAGATCACATCGAGGACTGTGACAATTCAGGAGAATACCTTTGGACTTCATAATGGACCCTCTATATTCCAGAGAGTTATGCAAACTGTACTTGCACCTTACTTATGGATATTCTGCCTAGTTTATATTGACGACATCATGATCTTTTCTAAGACATGGGATGATCATTTAGAGCATCTAGACCAGGTTCTACAAGCCATAATTGCAGCGGGAATCACTCTCTCACCCAAAAAATGCTATGTTGGGTATAACTTGATTCTATTACTAGGGCATAAGGTGTCTAGAGTCGGTTTTTCAACCCATCAAGAAAAGGTCCCTGCCATACTGGAACTAGCTACGCCTTCCAAGATAGCAGATCTTCAACGTTTCCTCAGGATGGTTCTGTACTTCTCAGCTTACATACCATTTTATTCCTGCACGGTTGCTCCACTCTTCAACCTCTTAAAGAATGGAGTCCGTTGGACTTGGGATTCCAAACACACCTGAGCTTTTGAAGACATCAAGGTTGCGTTGAGCTCTGCTCCAGTACTCAGACACCCCATGAGTGGCATGCCTTATCAGCTATACACAGATGCTTTGGACTTCACACTGGGATGTTTGTTGTCTTCAACAAATACAGAGATGACGCTCAAGAACCTAAAAGATACTAAAATCTACATCCAAGCAAGATCAGCCTTCGATCAATCTCAAGACATGCCCATTTTCATTACTCATTATAAAACCAAGGAGCCGGAATTCACTTGGACGGATTCCTGGGCCTCATATTTTGATGACACCAGTGTCACTGTCGAGCATGTTATCGCCTATTGGAGCTGCACACTCAAGAAAGCAGAATGTAATTACTCAGCCATGGAGCGAGAAGCGTTAGCTGCTAAAGAGGGACTAGTCCATTTCCAGCCCTTTATCGAGGGAGAACATATCCTTCTGATCACTGACCATGCGGCATTACAATGGGCCAGATCTTATGAGAATAACAATTGTCAACTGGCCACATGGGGGGCAGTATACGCTGCATACCCCAGTCTGGAAATCTTACATTGAGCGGGATGGATACACAGTAATGTTGAGCCACTGTCTAGACTTCCTCAAGTACCTGACTGTGCTAGTCCCACGAGAGATGACCTCTTACTAATTGTAGTGGATTCTCACAACTGGAATGACAACGAGACATTATGGGAGAACAAACCTGCGGAAAAGGCCGTCTTTCTCACTCATCACGAGTTAGTTGAACCAATTGGAACAATGGAAGAGGTCCCCCAAATGAAATGGGATTTGCACAACCTCCCCAGAAATGATGAAATTGAGGAGGCAAACCTTACTCTCTCGAACCCCCAATTGCTTATAGAAATCGATGAGAATTATGCTAAGGAACTTCATGACAGATATCAGAAAGATCCCACCTTCAGAAATCATTACACTGCCGATCCCATTTCCCCAAATATGGTAGCGACCCCTTCACACTATTTCATCGGCAAGAATAAGCTATTATTCTTTCGAGATTCAGACTGGAAAAGTTGAATCTGCATACCTAGCAGCATGACATCAACCATACTCAAATTGATACATGACAACCCCTTTGAAGGAGCTCATGCAGGTGGTCACAGACTTTTTCAGCTGATGAAGGACCAGGTTTTCTGGCTGAGGATGTTGCAGGACTGCATGGTGTATGCTCGCAGCTGTGACATATGCCAGAAAACTAAGGTTGATCATTCCACTTGACAAGGAGCTCTTCGACCCGTGGATGTACCCTTAAGGCCATTTGAGGTTGTCTCAATGGACCTGATTACCAGATTGCCTCCTTCTGTGGAGGGTGCTTACTCAGCCATATTTGTCACTGTGGATAAACTCACATGTTTTTAATTTGTGAGTGCATGACTTCAGATCTATCCACAGAAGGATTTGCACAAATCTTTGTGAATAAAGTAGCCGCTCCTTTCGGCCTACCCTCAAGGATAATCTGTGATCGAGATAAGAGATGGACCTGTAGGTTCTGGAGAGAGGTCTGCAAGGTATACGGAAGCGTCCTTGTGGTATCCTCGTCCCATCATCCTCAAGCTGACGGTCAAACAGAGAATGCCAATGCTATCATTGAGCAAATGCTCAGAGAGTACTGCACTTCTTCGAAAGAGGAATGGTCTAAATGGACTCAGGTGGTGGCTCATACCTACAATTTGACGGTTCAGAGTTCAACAAGCTACGCACAGGCCTTTTTGCTGATGGGATACTTACCAAGAGGAATGTCTCGCTGCCTAGGAGGGGACAACCCCGTGGTTCCCAGGGAATTGTCGGATAGCCCTTTAGTCAACCAATGGATCTTAGAATTGGAAAACCATCGACAGGTGGCATGGGATTTGATTGCATGAGCAAAAGAAATGCAAGCTCGCAGCTACAATAAGAAAAGGAGATCGGTGGAAGATATCTCAGAAGGAGATTATGTTCTAATCAATCCCCACTCCCTCAAGCTTGTCAAAGGCAAAGGACCTGGGAGGAAACTTATACAAAGATGGATAGGGCCATTCGAAGTCTTGGAGAAGGTCAATCCTCAAGTCTTTCGACTCCACATTCCCTTGGAATATTAACTACACCCAGTGATCAACCGAGACCATCTTAAAAAGTACCATCTCTCCCCCAAGGAATTCGGATCAAGGGAGCTACTCGAGAATCCTCGGGAACTAGACCATAACGAAGAGGAGTACAAAGTAGAAACTATAGTAAGACACAAAAAGCATCGAAATCAACTCCTTTTCCAAGTTCGATGGAAAGGATATGGACCAGAAGAGGACACCTAGTTAAATGGCAACAACCTTCATAATGTCCCCACTCTTCTCAGAGCTTACAAAACTATTTATCAAATCTAATGATCATTTCACCTTCTCATGACGACAACACTGTTTATTTACTTTTAACTCTCCTCTTCACTATTCATCCCCCTCGGCCTTTCACCTCAATAACCGAGTGGAGCTTAAAATTAATATAAAATACGTAAATCTGCTAAAGAAAATTTTATCCCCCTATCTCTTCCCTCCACATCAACCTCTCAAATCAGCACAGTATGTTGCAGGAACAACAACCCAAACCCAAGTTCCCCAACTTCAAAAGAATACCGTGACCCCAACTTATTAATACTTCTACCATGTCATCTCGTACTGAAAATGTCGAGCACTGTACAGGTAATTCTGGGATGCCATTGTCGATGCACTCCACCATGCAGGACAACATGGCAGGAACCTCCACCAACTCAGGGAGCGGAACTGCTTTCACTCCATATACTCCTCCCCCCAGACCCCGATTCCCAACTTTAAAAGGATACCTCGACCCCAAACAACGGTTCCTCCTTCCCCACCACCTTGAACAGAAATTGTTGAGCACTTGGGGTAGGCCACTTTGTCTTCATCCACATACCCTATGCGGACAGACCCCATTCCAAAAGCTGCACCGTGTCCTCTGGTACTTGGGGGGCTCCCTCGGGAACATGGAGCGAAACCCCCCCACCCCCTTGTAGTATCTTCCCTTCCACCAAGGAGGAGATCAGGAAAAAATGGCAGTCCGAGGCTTTCTCCATGCAGGTTCAGGAGGAATTAAAAATGCTCAAGAGGAAGAGGAGGGAGGAGTACTTAGAAGGACAGCGAAAGAGGGGGCTAGGGATAATGTCCCCTCAAAGCGGACACAGCAGGAATGGAGGAGAATGGAAGGAAACAACAACCCTTCAACCATCGCTCCCCTCCCGGGCCATAAATGGACGGATTTTGCTGAGACAGATTGCAGTGATGGGGGCACACCATGTGTTCGGAGTGTAGGACAGAAAAGCAGGAAAGGAAAAGACGGGGTCACCTTCTATGATTGGGACAAAGTACGGAGGATCAAACTACAAAGCATTGCATTGTGACACAGGGACGGAGTTGCACTACCTCCCAGACCTCCTTCCCAATGTGGGCCTCAGGAACGAACCTACTGGATGGCACCCATCGATTTCTCATCTGATTCAGAGGATGACCGATCGTGCTACCCCACCTATGATGGCAAGTACCTTGGCACTGATTGCCCCAAAGGTTTTTTACTTCCTGACAACATTCACTTCTTCACGAGTGACCCTAATCAACGACGAAAACTGCCGACTTCCGTCAGAGTTTGGAGGGGGTAACGTCCAGCTGACCCTGCGATGCCATCCAGCTCCACTCACCTCTCTCCACCTCTGCCCATTTCTTCTGCACCCCCACTGCAGCACTTTACACTCTTTTCAGAGCTGCCAGGAGGTCTTGAACCATCCACCGACCCACCTTCTCTTCCCCCCATACCGTTACCCCTCCCCTCCACAGGACCTTCCCTCATACCACCACCCTCACTGCACCCAAGCCCTCTCCAGCACCATGGCCAACCCCACCCCCCCGCACATCACCTGACCCCCTTGTTGCCACCCACTCTACCCCGACACCATTGTTCCCTGTGGTGTCAGACACTTCCCTTGTTCCCCTACCAATGCGGAGTCCACCACCCGTCTCTCCCTGCTCACCTTGCATTTCCCTGGGGAGCCCCATTCATCAACCCAATATTACATTGATGAATGTTGATCACCCTATCCAGGAAGTCCTCGCAGCGCCTCCCTCAGTCATGGAGGAAGTTCTCGAGGTGCCTCCCTCAGTCATGGATGTCTTCGAGGAACCCCCCACCACAGAGGTCTTCAAGGAACCTCCCCCAGCCATGGAAGTCTTTGAGGAGCCTCCCCCCTGAAGCAAAAAGGCAAAGGGGAGGCGGAAGGCTGATGTTCAGGCTGACGAGCCCCTTGCCATTGACCCTTTCCCGGCTGACCCCATTTGCAGCCCCCCGCCACAGCCACCCTCACCCCCTCACTCTCGGGACATGGCCGACTTGGCTCATTTCTTACAGGCAGGTTGGATGCATGTGTCCATTAACTACCCCTCTGACATTTTCACTGTGGGACGCATGTTAACACGACTGGGGCCAACCTTGCAGCACCCCCTTCTTAAAGGACATATCCAAGGGTATAGTGGGTCTCTCACGCTGTCAGACCGCATGAGTACGTTTTACTTATGCGTCAATGACCCTAAGGAACAGCTGCGTTTAGCGGAGGATATCAAACGGGTTGAGCTCTCCATGTTTTGGTCCCTGCTCATTGACTCCTCTTGTGTCCTTCCTGAGCATGCACCGATCCACTTGGCTGTGGACCTAGTTGACCTGTTAGAGCATCTGTTGTCGGATTCTGACACCTTGGGAGGACTTCCCTCTGGTGGAGATGCAAGCTGCGCACCACTTCTCACTCCTGCCCTGCCATCACTACACCCCCAGCCTCCTCTCATTGCCCACATTACTGACACCTCCGCTGATCATGTTCATGCCATCATTCGAACACACCAGAAGGCCTACGGTTGTTGGGTCTCTTCAATCCAAAAACTGGATGGGTTGACATCTGCCAACGATGTTTTGAAGTGGGAAGACATTGCCCTTTCCTTTCGTGCCAAGCATCTCACCTGGGGAAACGCTATCCTACACCTCGGAGGTTCATCGCAGGACACATGGGGAGGAGTTCCAAGCATCCTTCAACACCTTCTTTGACATAGCTCTTCGACCTGGGGGGCACTGTGAGAGGTATGGTGAAATATACTCAAGAAATATAGTCTGGATGAGCTCATACTATATTTCCATTATTATTTCTACTTTCTCTCTATTTTATTATACACTTATAATTAGTTCGACGACCTATGTATGTGGTACATCGACTCTTGTGGGCGCATACATGCCAGACTTATGTATTCTAGCACCTGTAGTTAGAACTCAGACACTTTTTACCCCACAACCACGACTTACCCAGACACCAGTTAGTGTCCTGTAAGTTGTGATTGGGGTATTGTCTCAACTGTCACAGATGGGCTTTGACTATCTATGCAATCAGAGTTTCGAACTATACTAGTCAAAACTCCACCTTTATCTCAATCTGTGCAGACTACATCTGCACTACTCTGTTATTTGACTCTCTCATTATCCTCTTCTACACTCGAGCAGTCATTCAGAAACATACTTCACAGTCAATTCTCCTTATTCATTCTAGCTCTCTATTCTACTTTAGATAGCTATTTCACTCGACCATATTGAACTAAACAGTCAATACATCTTTGTGTCATACCTAAATGGTCAATATTCTTTGTATATAGAACGGTTAGAACTTCCACCACTCTTCACAATACCCAACTCTCTGTGCCTGTCACTGGACTCCGACTGGACTCCTGGAACCCCTCTAACAGAGCATAAAGCCCCACTCCCATTATGGTCTAATGACCTGTCATGTTTTGGACCCTGCTCCATTCCATTCCGTCCCTAATACCTAGTTTGGTATTTACTTGTTTCGTTTTATGTTTAATAGTTCTGCCCCTCATTAATACCAGATTTGGTATTATTACATTTCACAGTCTATATAAGTCTCCTATTTTCATGTACTTAGAATCCAGTTTGAACCTCAAACAAGTTGGAATCTCAAACAGGTTAGACCCTCAAACAAGTTAGACCCTTAAACTAGTTACACCCTGAATATGTCCTGATCCAGTCTCTAGTCCTCTTGTCTGTCTGCACACTCAATTCCCGGAACTCCCACAGGAACTCTGGAATCTACATCATCCTGTATGCATTCTGTCAGCTCGAAATATGGACACCCAAATGAGTGTACGAGGGCACAGCACATAAGCTGAAGCCAAGTTTATCTCAGCAGTTAACTTCTGGTAATGATTCTGATACACTGTCTTGTACTACTAATCCCCACAAACTCCCCAGACTTAATACCCAGGGACTCTGTGGGACATTTCCCAGAAGAAAGTGTGTTCAGAATTAATTACTGGAAACCTCCACAGGACTTCCTTGGAGCCTATCCCTTGTGTTGAGAACTTAACAAATTCTGAGGAAAGGCATGGACTAACCAATGATGATAATGAAATCATACTGTGACTGAGGGAGATCTGCAGGAGATTTTAGGATTTTACCCATGATTGTGCAATGGGAGATAGTTGTGGTTGATGAGTGATGGTTTTTAGTCCAACAAGCCTAATACAGGCTGAGGCTGTTTTGGTAAAAACCATATGTGAATGATTATATAGTATGATGCATATTTTTACTCACTATGACTTCCAAGAATTATAGGAATATGACATATTGAATACATGTGCTCTACAGCTGTTATAATACTGCCCTGATCTTCAAAATTGTACTTGTGAGCATTCTTGTCAATCACCTTCCATGTAACATCCACATCAGTCAAGGGAAAAGCATACCATGAAGCATAACTTTCTCAAAAATGTGGATTGGTGAATTGTTGAACCATGCACATCTTGGAAAGCTCCCTCATGACTTTATGGCAAGTGATTTTAGAATGTGGGCCCAACAGTGGGAGTGAGGACTTTGAAGAAGAGCAGAATTGACAGCTGACATGGACTGTATTTCATAGTGGGGCTGTGTACAACAATGGCAGCATCAATGTCTGTCACTCACCTATGCAAGGGTCAATTTCCTTCCAACATCCTATATGTATCTTCCTTTTTGCTTTTGTGACACACACATCACCAGGGCAACCATTACTAGGCATGAATTAGATTAAATATTTGAATAAGGAATTGATAGCATACACATGCAGCTGGATACTTTCACACACCCCTTTGTGCTTAAGCCAAATACTTTGTGAGTATCTGACAATGGGATAGAGATGAATCCAACATCCACAAATTTAACACAGTAACCAATGTGGCTCTATTCTGATAACATCTGCATCACTTGGGAACTGCTACTTCCATTCATCTTTCCCAGGCCAGCAACATTGTGGATAGTTCCTGTTCCAATAGCCCTTCCTTTGCCATTAGGTAATGGGTCATGCCACAGCATTTGTGTGGCCAGTTACAGGCTGTTTATATCCAGATGAACATGCCCCAGCCTCCACTCCATCTTCAATGAGTACCGTCTCACCAGAGTAGTCACCTTTGATGGACCCAGATAGAGCAGCTATGAGAGATACTCACACAGGTGCAATTAATGGGCCAGGTTCAATTCTGAACACATCCATCTATTGCAAGAAGTACTCGAGTCATGAATCAGCAGCACCTGCTGTTCCTTTTGTTGTGCTATAAACACTCTTCTAACAGTAAACGAAGATGGGTAGTAAATAGACATACCAAACTTCATCCACATTGATTACAGCATTGACCTAGTTCTCTATAAACTGACAAAAGACACATACACATCACTGTTACTATCAACCATGTTTATATCACTTGTTAGCAGCTATGTAGTAGATGTTAATGAGCAAGCTGGTTGGTGGATCACGAGCAACTGATGCCCTATGTATGTAGCTGAACAATGCTGTCATAGATTGAGGCTGCCTTGAGACAAAAACCTTTAAAGAAGCAGAGCTATAACATGAGGAGCATGCATTTCTGTATTATATATGTTGCTTTGAAGAGGTGTTTTGAAAAATGGGATCCCTGAGGAACCAAAGAGAGCTATGACATGTGAGGCATAGTGATCCCAATCCACATTGCCACCCCTCAAAGAAAGGTGACAGTACCATCTCCAACTTTGCAGACATGTTGGAGATGGATGAGTATTGTAGTTGCTCTCGTAGAAGAAGGTTGCACTTGGCACCTCACTAGTTGGCTATGGTGATCTGGGTCTGGTTATGGGCTATGGATCCATGGTAGTATATCTGGTATATTTGGGTGGGGACCTCGGTTACTCTAAGTGGAGGTCCCCACATAGGTCACCACTATGTATTAGCACTCAGTGGGGATCAGTTCTATACCCTATATATTCCCCAAAAGGGCCTAGAAATCCCAACGAGGCACCAAAAACCTCTTATTTGTCAGCATGGAAGCAATTTTGCAATTGTGGGTGCATTTTTTGCATGTGCGGGAGTATTTTTGATACCACAGGAGCTTTTGTGATGCTGCAGGAGTATTCTGTGATGCTGTGGGAGCCTTTGTGACATTGCAGGAGTAGTTTGTGATGTGTGTGGAAGTATTTTTTGGGAGCTTTGTGATGCCATGGGAGCTTTGTGACACTACAGGTGCATTTTGGATTTGCAAGTGCAGGAATACTGGAAGCCCACTGTCAAGCCTTGAGGCTGCCACTCCCATCTCCTTTCCCTCTCTCATCCAGCCCTCTTCTCCTCACAATTGGCATTTCTCATTATCAAGGTGTGTTGAGACTGTATTTACTCCTATTTAATTAGTCCTTTTTGATAAATTAAACATTTATTATCATGTTATCATCCTGACAGAATCGCCTCCCTTCTGGCCCATATTATAGGTGGACCTTCTCTGAGGTATTTCTGGACTTTTGGGGCTATATCAACAGTGTGGTGAGCTTCTACTTATTATTAATTAATTTTTGCTGTTTTTACTGATTAAATAATGTATTTGCAGTCAAATTGTCCTTTCCTGGCAGTTCTTCTTATTCATGATTTTCCCATACACAGTCTGAAGGCTACTTTATAATTTCAGGTGTATTATGTGCTTCCTTATGCTGTTTTAAATTATTTATGCTTTATTATTTGCATTTTTGGGCTATTTTAGACCCATTTGTCTAACACTCCACTACTTTTGTGAGTTCTCCCTGTGAATATAGGTGGAGTATTGAAGGTGATTCATGTCCCTGGAATTAATTTCATCTTTTTTTGCTTAAAGATAATTCATATATGTAGTTGGCATTGATCTCCATTGTCTGGCTTTGTAGCTTTGTTACTGTTTCTATTCCTTCTGGAAGATATAAGAACACCTCCAGGTTAGTATTGATACTCTCCTATGTTGTTAAAAATTATTTATACATTATTGTTTGCATCTTTGGATAATTTTAGATCCATTTGTTTGATCTGGTTTTCCCTGTCACTCTCCACTGCTTTTGTGAGTACTCTCTATGAGTATAAGTGGAATATTGAAGGTATGTCCTATCCCTGTGTTTAATTTCACTTTTGTTTGCATAATGATTATTCATAGTGGATATTGACTCCCATTGTGCATTATGTGGTTTTGTTGCTTTTTGCTGTTTCTATTGTCCCTAGAAGATAGAAAATATGTATTAATACCTTCCCTCATTCTGTGAAACATTATTTATGCTTTATTCTTCACATTTTTGACTTATTTTAGCCTAATTCATTTCAACTCACTCCCTCCCTTTTCTCCCCCCCTCATTTATAGGTTTTCTGTGTCTGCTGCTGCTGCTTTGTTATAGATAAGCCAGATAGCTCCCTTTGTGATATTTCACTGGTAGTTTGCTTCTCCATTATTATGGATTGAACACCTGAGCATGACTAGGAAGAGGAGTAAATGTGGCATAGGGCACAATTGCAAATGACATCTCCATCTGACTGTCATTAACATTCAGCTGTGGTTGATTATAATGTACCATCCCCTGCTTCACCATTCCCACATCTCCCTATTGGTGCACATCAGTCTGATGATCCATTTTTTGTTGCTACACAACCACTGTCTACAGGTGGCTCTGCTATAGTTGACTCTGATGCAGTGGCTGCCTTGCAAAGGCAGTATGAAGCTTTGCCACCTTTAAAAAAAACCTATTAGTGGGGTCATGCATGAGGAAATGTAGCTGCTCAACTGCAGCGACCAATTTTGCAGTTAGCATCACATCCAGAGCAAAGTGAACCAGCAAATGTATCTGTTCAGCCACAGGCACCAGGTCATGCATAAGGGAATGTAGCTGCTCAACTGCACCAACCAATTTTGCAGTTAGCACCACATATACAACAGGGTGATCAACCAGCAAATGTACCTGTTCAGCCACAGGCACCAGGTCATGCAGAAGGGAATGTAGCTGTTCAACTGCAGCAACCAATTTTGAAGTTAGCACCACATATACAACAGGGTCATCAACCAGCAAATGTACCTGTTCAGCCACAGGCACCAGGTCACAAGACAATATAGCTGCTCCATTGCAGTGGCCAATTTTGCAGTTAGCACCACATATACAGCAGGATCATCAACCAGCAAATGTACCTGTTAAGCCACAGACACCAGGTCATGCAGAAGGTAATGTAGCTGCTCAACTGCAGCAACCAATTTTGCAGTTAGCACCACATATACAGCAGGGTCATCAACCAGTAAATGTATTTGTTCAGTTGTTATGACAGGAAGATCCACCCTGCACTCCGATTGGAAGAATGATAAAAAGTCTTCCAGCAACAACAACAACAACAACAACAACAACAACAAAGGTCAGCAGTCCAGTAAGCAAACTGGAAATCCCAACCTTATGGGCAAGCTCAGACCTGATGGCAAACTTACCCCACAGGAAAGGCAGTGGTGTATGGACAACATCCTTTGTCTCTTGTGCAGAAAACCTGGTCATTGAGTTCCAGAATGTCCATTGGTGAAAGCAAACTCTGTAAAAAGTCGTACAGCCAAGACTTCCTCCACAGAATCCCCATCAAAGGACAAACTGGCTTCCAACACAAAAAAAGAGTAAGCAACTCCATGGACTCTGTGTGGGTTGGGAGTTGCATTACCTCTCCATGCATTCATGAGTTTACTCATCTTAACACATCTGCTCTTTAGAACTCTGACTTGTTTTTTTATTAAACTTATGTCTAATATGATCCCAAAATTCATTTTTTCAGCACTCATAGATTCTGGCTTGACTCATTGTTTTTTAGATACAAAATTCATGGAAATAAAGTTATCACCCAAGCTTGCAACATATCCATCCAGTTCCCATGTGGAACATCTCAGTTGGTCACTTTCTATGTGACCCAGTTAGACTCAAGTTGCTCGGTTGTCCTAGGACATAACTGGCTTACCCAATACAATCCATTGATTGACTGGGTATCAAACAGTATAATTTTCTGGACACCCATGGTACCTGAAATGGAGAAGTTCACCTCATGGCTTTTCTGTCTCAGACTTTCACCAGACCAGAGCTCAATTATGACATTCATGACAAGGAACTCCTAGCAATTTTTGCAGCTTTCAAATCATGGCGACACTATTTGGAGGCTCAGGAATTCCAATTGATGTTGTAACAGATCACAAGAACCTGGAATATTTTTCAACTACTAAACTTTTGACCTGCTGGCAAGCCCAATGGTCCAAATATCTATCAGCATTTAATATGATTATCTGTTTTCGACCTGGCCACCTTGGCAGCAAACCCAATGCTTTGACTAGGTGATGGGATGTCTGTCCAAAAGAGGGAGCAACAACTATGCCATGGTAAACCTGCACAACTTGAAACCCATTTTCACAAATCAGCAGCTTACCACATCAGTCCACACAACTTTTCTCATCTATCCCATCATCTGTGGAATTATCATTATGGATATTGAGAAACTACATCAAGATGTTCTGTCAGCAATTCTGCTAGATCCAATAACTAAAGCATACCTTGACAATCCCATGGACCCTGGTCAACCCCAGTAGTCTCTTGATCAGCATGGTTTCATTAGACTTAACAATCACATATATGTACTGGACTCTGATGGCCTCCACCTCAGGATTCTCCAGTACAAACATGACCATCCACTCTTGGGACATTTTGGGTTTAACAAGACTCTATCAATGATAAGAAGAGAATATACTTGGCCTGGACTCTGAGACTTTTTTAAGCACTATTGTAAATATTGCATTACTTGTCCACACTCTAAATCACAGCATCACAAGCCATGTGGCCTTTTGAAACAACTCCTGGTACCAGAACACCTGTGGAATTCCATTTCTATGGATTTCATTGAACACCTACCAGACTCTGAAGGCTTTTCTGCCATTTTAGTCATTGTTGACAGATTCTCAAAACATGGTATTTTCATCCCTACATATGATACCATCACATCTGTGCAGTTAGTGGAACTTTTTATTATTAATGTATTTTTCAAGCATGGAGTTCCATCTCATGTAACTTCCAATTGAGGATCAGAGTTTGTATCACTTCTTTAGATCCCTCAGGAAATCCTTGGACATGAAATTACACTTCATGTCTGGACATCACCCAGAAGCTGACAGACAAACCAAACATGTCAATAAAACATTGGAACAATACCTCTGTGTATATTGCAACTATCAACAGGACAACTGGAAATCCCTGTTACCACTTGCAGAATTTGCTTACAACAATGCACCCTCAGCCACTACTGGCATTTCCCTGTTCTTTGCAAATAAAGGGTACAATCCAAATATTACAGTATACCCAGAATGGAATCTTGCCTCTGCCTGTGCTCAAGAGTTTGTCACAGACCTCCACAAGGAACTCCAGACTGCAAAAAAATCTGTACAAGAGCAATATCAGCATTCAGTGGACAAAAACCAGATTCTGCCACCCAACTTCAAAATTGGTGATTGTGTTTTTGTCAAAGCCCAATTCTTCCAGACTACCCATCCATCAAAGAAACTCACTGAAAAATATTTAGGTTAGTTTGAGTTAATAGCACAAGTAGGTTCAGTTTCATGGACCCTACAGCTTCCAGATAGTATGTGCGTGGTACACCTGGTACTGTATTTCATGTTTCTATGCTAGAATTGTGTACTGCTAACACTATCTCAGATCACATGCAATCTCTGCCTCCTCCAGTCATTATTATGGAGAACCTGAGTTTGAAATCTCACAAATTTTAGACTCAAAAATAGATAAGCATCAATGCACTTGCAAACTGCTTTACTTGGTCAAGTGGGCAGGTTACAAGGGCACTGATGAAGAGACATCATGGATTTTGGCCATGGAACTCAGTAATGCCACAGAGATCATCACTGACTTTCACACAGCTTTATTTTTCCCTGTTGCCCTATGTCTCTCTTTGCTTTTACAGGTTTCTGACTTGTTTATTTAAGTCTTAGTGGATCTCCTGTGGACTTTTATGTTTCACATTTTTTTTTTTTTTTAAAAAAAATTATTAAACTTTATTATTTGTTCATTCAATCTACTTTTATAGGACTATTCTTTTGTCTGACTTCAGTTAACTCTTGTTGGACTTCTACCAGCTCCCCAGGGACTCTGTCCTCAGAACTCCCAACCTGGGGCTCCAAATACACATACCCACTGTACTCTGCCAAGAGCACCCAGAACTGCCTGCAGAGTCCCTGGAGCATCTCCACCACAGTCCCCTGAATCCAGTTGCTCTCTTCAAGCAACTGGTTTTGGGCCTCTATGTTACGACTGGAAATTCCACTGGACTCTGGGCACTAACTTATACGCACCCATGCCCTATACATACCCATTATCAGTTTACTGGAATTCCCGCTGGACTCCGTACATCAGACTTGTCTATGTTCGTCTTTGTTACGTTGTGTTTCAGTCACTGGAAAACCCACTGGACTCCGTCTCTGTCTATATCTGACCTCATCCCGCACATCAGTCACTGGACCCTGCTCAGAAAACCCATCACCCCTCTAACAGAGCCCCATTCCCATTTTAGTCAAATGACCTGTCATGATTCGGACTCTGCTTCCACTCCATTTCCTGTTATGGTTTATGATTTGTCACTATTCGGACTCCGCTCCATTCCATCCCATTCCTAACACCAAATTTGGTGTTTACTATTCCCGTTTTATGTTTTGCTCGTTTCATTTCATCATTACTGGATTTGGTATGACATTCACTCCATGGTTTATTTAAACTGGCAGATGTTGTACATACAATCCAGTCAGAAAATCGGCTTAGATTCCCCCCAGTAATCTAATACATTTTCCGCTCTAAACTCCTACTTGAATTACACCACTCACACTAGTTGGAGCCCACGGGCTCCGGCGCATCTATCTCTCTCACCAATCTCGACTCACGACCCACGACCTCAGAACTACAACCCCTCAACCCATGACCCCTGCCCAGACTCCCTGGGATTCCTGTCCACCTGTCTGAAATTGGACAACACACTCTAGCGAGGGTGCAGCCTATAAGCTGAAGCCAAGTCCTACTGGATATCCTGCAGGTTTCTCCAGAAACCCGCCCTGTACATATCCTAACAGTATTTTCTGACTAAGACTCGCAGATTGTTTTCAATACGCCACCAAGAAAGAAAGCGAACGCACAGGCATCATTACCTGGACTGTCGACTCTTCATTCCCCATTAACTCTGTATACCAGCCAGATGCTTGCAAACCAGTCAGAACCCATGGAAGAAGCCCGTATCGAAGAAGTCCCAGAAAACCAGGACGAATCTGTGGCCCCCGACAAGGGCAAAGGTGTCAAAAATCCTCTGCCTATTGAACGACTGCACTTGGGGGACCCTACTTCTGAATTTTTAGCAGGTACTATAGATAAATGTATGACACACCTGCTTGAAGAACAAAAGAAAAAGGAACAAGAACCTCCACGGTCAAAAGTCAATGCTCTGGAACCCTTCACGGGTTCTGTGAAGAGTCGATAGATTCTGACCGCTCGATGTATGAAGAATAGTATTTATTCAACTACTATTATTAAGTATTGACCGTCCTGTACAATACTGTAGATTACTAGACTGAAAGTACTAGTAAAGAGATGCACTACACGTCACAAGAGCAACTGTACAGTTGCTCGTGACGATGTCTAATATGATTCCGAAATTCATTTTTTCAGCTTTTATAGATTCTGGCTCGACTCATTGTTTTTTAGATACAAAATTCACACAAAAAAATTCTTTGTCAACTTATCCGATAAATCCCATTGGTCTCTGCCTCTTCGATGGCACAAGTAATTCGGTTGTTACCCAAGCTTGTGATTTACCCATCTGTTTCCCGTGTGGAACATCTCAATTGGTCACTTTCTATGTGACCCAGTTAGACTCAAGTTGTTTGGTGGTCCTAGGACACAACTGGCTTACCTGCTACAATCTGTTGATTGACTGGATAGCTAACAGTATAACATTCCAGACTCCTGCGGCAGCTGAGGAAACTGTGCCTGACCCGGCCTCCATGGCACCCATGGCCTTCCCAGCACCTGCAGTCTCAAGGACTCCTGTGATCCCTACGGCACCCATGGCTTCCCTGGAACCCACGGCACCTCTGTCTATTTCTCTGATTAATGCTGCAGCTTTTATTAGGGCTTCAAAAATGGATGGGTCCCAGGTGTTCACTATCACCTTAAAAATTGTTGCAGCAACTGGACATTTTTCAACCCCGGTATCCGAATCTGAGAAAGCCACTGACCTAGAAGGTGTCCCGGAGAAATATCATGACTTCACAGATGTTTTTAGCAAGCGAAAAGCTGACCGGCTTCCACCCCACAGAGAATATGACTTAAAAATCGATCTTGAAGACACTAGGACATACATATTTACCTGCTCTCATCCATGGAACTCTCCGCAATCCGTGATTTCCTGGATGAACATTTGTGCATAGGTTTTATCAGACCCTCAAAGTCTCCTTTTGGAGCACCTGTTCTGTTTGTCAGAAAAAAGGATGGATCCCTTCAACTATGTGTTGATTTTAGAGGACTCAATGCTGTCACCAAGAAGGATAAGTATCCACTTCCACTTATATCTGATCTGCTCGATGCTCCGTGGAATGCCCAGATTTACACCAAATAGATCTCAAACACACCTATCACTTGGTCTGGATCGCTGCAGGCGATGAATGGAAAACCACTTTTAGAACCCGCTATGGTGCCTTTGAGTGGTTGGTGATGCCCTTTGGACTCACCAATGCTCCATCTGTTTTTCAGCATTTTATCAACGACATTTTCTCTGACATGCTCAATGTATGTGTTATTGTTTACTTGGATGACATTCTTATCTACTCCGAGAAACCCGCAGAACATGACAAACAAGTCTGTGAAGTTCTCCAGAGACTCAGACAACATGGTTTATTTGCGAATGGTAAAAAATGTACTTTTGCCACGGACTCCGTGGAATACCTGGGTTTCATGATGGGACCTGACAGACTCCGCATGGATGAAACTAAAGTGCAAGTCATCAAAGATTGGCCTGAACCCCAAAAAGTCAAAGATATACAATCCTTCCTTGGCTTTGCCAATTTTTACAGACAGTTTATCCACGGATATTCCGACATCATGGTACCCCTTACCCATCTTACATTGTGAAGAGTCGATAGATTCTGACCGCTCAATATACGAAGAATAGTGTTTATTCAACTACTATTAAGGAGTATTGACCGTTCAGTACAATACTATATGTAGATTACTAGACTGATAGTACTAGTATAAGGACGCACTACATGTCACAGGAGCAACTGTACAGTTGCTCGTGATGACTAGAATTAGAGAATAGAAGAGTTGACCTTTACGGTACAACTTGTAGCTAGAGGTAAAGAGATAATCAGCAAATGACTGAATATCTAGGGTAAAGAGATAGCAGTGCAAGTCGACTACAGTGTTGACGAGTGCGGAGTTCTGAGAGTGAAACTCAACCTTCGCAGTTCGAGTCCAAATATTATCAGTATGCAAGAAGACGCTACCTCTATAGGTAGCAGAGATATTACCCTTGACACCTCTCGCTATTCAATGTCTGAGTCATTACGAGGTGGTGTCTGCTGGGTAAAAAGGTGTCTGAGTTCTAATTGGTGCCGAGTGCACCCACAAGTATACACAATGCTTCGAACTAATGAAATGATGGAATATTCAAAGAATATAACAGATAGATAAATTTGAATAGAATGTGTAAAATATAAATAAAATAAAAGGAGTGTTTTACCACAATGAAACTGTGGTAAAAGCATACTCCTCACATACACGTAAGGATACTCCATGGAATTTTAATGATAAGTGTCAAAAAGCTTTCAATCTTTTAAAAGATTCTTTTTCTTCAGCTCCTATTCTGTCACATTGGAAACCAGACTTCCCGCTCATCGTTGAAATGGACGCCTCAGATTATGCACTTGGAGCCATTCTGTCTATCCAGGACTCCGACAGAGAAGTCCACCCCATGGCTTTTCTGTCCTGGACTTTTACCGGAGCAGAGCTCAACTACGACGTTCATGATAAGGAACTCCTGGCAATCTTTTCAGCTTTCAAAGCATAATGACACTATTTGGAAGGCTTGGGAACTCCTATTGACATTGTAACAGATCACAAAAACCTGGAATACTTTTCTACCACAAAATGTTTGACCCACTGGCAGGCCCGCTGGTCTGAATATCTATCTGCCTTCAACATGATTATCCGCTTTCGACCCGGCCATCTCGGCGGCAAACCCGATGCTTTAACTAGACAATGGGACGTCTATCCTAAACAGGGGAGCAATGACTATGCCACGGTAAACCTGCACAACCTGAAACCTATTTTCACGAATAAGCAACTTACCGCATCAATCCCATTGTCCGTGGAATTATCATTATGGATATTGAGAAGTTACATCAAGATATTCTATCAGCAATTCCACTAGACCCGATAACTAAAGCTCACCTTGACAATCCCATGGACCCTGATCAACCTCGGTGGTCTCTTGATCAGCATGGTTTCATTAGACTTGACGATTGGATCTATGTACCAGACTCCAACGGCCTCCATGTTAGAGTATGATACTACAGCTCTAACATAGTCTATTATGATCTCCATATTTTTCTGATATTTGTAGTATTTTTCCCAGCACTGTAGGTGCAGTATTGAGTGAGTTACCTTAGGTCAGTACCTCCTGTATAGGTGCTTAGATAAGCACCTAGTAGTATAGTCCACTGTGGGTGTGGGAAAGTCTCCTTAGTGTTTACTTTCCAATCACACTCACAGGTATGTCTTTACAGTTGAATATACTTAGTGTTTACTTTCCAATCACACTCACAGGGTGTTCTGCAAAGTGTTATTCAACTGTTTCAACACTCCGCCTCAGGACCCTTCAATACAAACATCATCATCCACTCTCAGGACATTTCGGGTACAACAAAACTCTATCATTAATAAGAAGAGAATACACTTGGCCCGGACTCCGTGGATTCGTTAAGCACTATTGCAAATCTTGCACTACTTGTCCCCACTCGAAATCTCAGTGACACAAGCCATACAGCCTTTTGAAACAACTCCCGGTACTGGAATGTCCATGGAATTCTATCTCTATGGATTTCATTGAACACCTACTGGATTCCAAAGGCTTTTCCGCCATTCTAGTCATTGTTGACAGATTCTCAAAACAAGGTATATTCATCCCTACTTATGACACAATTACGTCCATGCAGTTAGTGGAACTTTTTATTATCCACGTATTTTCCAAGCATGGAGTTCTGTCCCACGTGACATCCGATTGAGGATTAGAGTTCGTATCTCACTTCTTTAGATCCCTCGGGAAATCCTTGGACATGACATTACATTTCACGTCTGGGCATCACCCGGAAGGTGACGGACAAATCAACCAGACATTGGAACAATCTCTCCGCATATATTGCAACTACCAACAGGACAATTGGAAATCCTTGTTACCACTTGCAGAATTTGCTTACAACAATGCACCTTCGGCCACTACTGGCATTTCCCCGTTCTTTACAAATAAAGGATATAATCCAAATATTACAGTACATCCAGAACAAAATCTTGCCTCTGCTTGCGCTCAAGAGTTCACCACGGACCTCCACGAGCTCCACGAGGAACTCCGGACTGCAATACAGTCCACCCAAGAGCAATACCAACATTCAGCAGACAAACACCAGATCCCGCCACCAAACTTCAAGATTGGCGATCATGTTTTTGTCAAAGCTCAATTCTTCCAGACTACTTGTCCATCAAAAAAGCTTGCTGAAAAATATTTAGGTCCTTTTGAAATTATCGCACAAGTAGGTTCAGTCTCTTGGACTCTACGGCTTCTGGATAGCATGTGTGCGGTACACCTGGTATTTCATGTTTCTATGCTAGAACCTTGTACTGCTAACACTATCCTGGATCACGTGCAATCTCCGCCTCCTCCAGTCATTAATGATGGAGAACCTGAGTTTGAAATCTCACAAATTTTACATTCAAAAATTGACAAGCGTCGATGCACTTGTAAACTGCTTTACTTGGTCAAGTGGGCGGGATACGAGGGCACCGATGAAGAAACTTCATGGATTTTGGCCATGGAACCCGGTAATGCCACGGAAATTGTTACTGACTTTCATACAGCTTACCCCTCAAACCTGGACCACTATCATCTCTCTGACTGCACTCCATGGACCCCGTGTTACGTTTGGACTCATTTACATTATTCCCTGTCACCCTATGTCTCTCTTTGCTTTTACAGGTTCTGACATGTTTTTCAAGTCCTTAAGCAGATTTCCCATGGACTTTGATTCTTATGTTTTCACGCTTCACTTTTATGTTCAAAAAATTATTAAACTTTTATATTTTCTATTCATCTACATTTATGGGACTGTGTTTTTTCCCTGCCTCCTCAGCCATCTCCTCAGGGAGCTCCGCGACCTCCGCAGCAACTGCGTCCTCATCTGACTGGCATCCTTGGAACTCCCGACTTGTGGCTCTTCATACACATAGCCGCCATACTCTACCAGGAATCTCCAAAACTCCTCACGGAGTCCACACAGTTCCTTTGCCACCACGATATGGACCTTGTTGCTCTTCCAGAGCAACTCGTTTTGGGCCTCTATGCCCTTGCCGATCCATCCCAAAACCTCGTCCAACCTGGAAAATCCGTCTGACCCGCTAATGTCTCGCGCCCTGGACCCTGCGGCCTGCTCATGAATTAAAGAACACCTCACTTTGAGGTGCGTGCATTGGTAGCAGCCCGGACCCTGGCTGGACTTTCGATTGCATTCAGTGTTCCGGTCATTACAACCGAAACACTGCGGGTCATTCTGTGGGGTAGGTGGACTGGTGCCACCTTCCTTGCCTTCTGTTGATATGGTTAGTTCCCTGGTTATCCCACTGACCTGAGGCTTACCTTTTGGGGGCTCTCCAGCTCCCCCTCGGACTCTGACTCAACTTCTGTCACCTTGTGCTGAAAATGCCAAGTCAAAAAAAAAAACGACAAGTTGAACAGGGACTTACCTTGCCCGCAACTACCACGGCCCTCTCCGCAGCCGCCCAGGCTTTCTCCGTGGCAACCCATACAGCCTCTTCCTCATCCCTCTTCCTCTTCTCCTCTGCCACTTTTTCCATGGCCAAAGCTGCCTGGTACTCCCTATCCAGGGCCTTCTCGACCTCCCTGGCTTCTTTTTCGGCCTCCTCCCATTGTCATTGTTGCTCCTCCTGCTGTGCCAAAATTTGGGCAGCAGTGAGTGGCACCCGATAAAGATTGTCCATGGAAGGACCGGTGGTCGGCATTGCTCTGCGCGGTGTTGGTTTTGGTCCCATTATGTCAAAGATGGGGGTAATAAAGATATATATATAGGCTTGTCGCATTTGAACCTTACTTCCAGATCACATGACTCTTTGACACATACATGTAACTGACATGACTTTTGACACATGCGCATAGCTGACAAGAACCTTATCAAGGTCTAGAGCCTCTTTGGGACTTCAGCATAAAGGGAGGGTACTGTTACAACCGGAAATCCCACCAGACTCCAGGCACTAACTTATACGCACCCATGCCCTATATGCACCCATTATCAGTTTACCGAAATTCCCGCTGGACTCCATACATCAGACTTGTCTATGTTCATCTTCATTACGTTGTGTTTCAGTCACTGGAAAACCCACTGGACTCCGTCTCTGTCTATATCCGACCTTGTCCCACGCGTCAGTCACTGGACCCCACTCAGAAAACCCGTCACCCCTCTAACAAAGCCCCATTCCCATTTTAGTCAAATGACCTGTCACAATTCGGACTCCTCTTCCACTCTGTTTCCCATTATGGTTTATGATTTGTCACTATTTGGACTCCACTCTGTTCTGTCCTGTTCCTAACACCAAATGTGGTGTTTACTATTCCCATTTTATGTTTTGCTCATTTCATTAGATTCCCCCCAGTAATCTAATACATTTTCCACTCTAAACTCCTACTTGAATTACACCGCTCACACTAGTTGGAGCCCACGGGCTCCAGCACATCTATCTCTCTCACCAATCTCAACTCATGACCCATGACCTCTGACTACAACCCCTCGACCCACGACCCCTGCCTGGACTCCCCGGGATTCCCATCTGCCTGTCTGAAATTGGACAACACGATCTAGCGAGGGTGCAGCCTATAAGCTGAAGCCAAGTCCTACCAGATATCCCACGGGTTTCTCCAGAAACCTGCCCTGTAGGTATCCTAACACTCTATGCCTGCAGCTATCTGCCCTAAAATATCCTCCAGGCCCAAGGGCCTGTCCAAGCAACCCATTTCCCATGCCACAGATCCTGTGGGCTCATGAACCAGTGAGAACCTCACTTTGAGGTGCACACAGGGCCAACAGCCTGGTCCCTGCCTAGACTTTTGGTAACATTCTGTGTTCTGGTCATTACAGCTGGAACACCATGGTTGTTCTTTGCCTCCAGGCAGACTGGAGCTGTTTTCCTTGTTTTCTGTTAGTGTGGTCAGTACCTGGAAACCTCCACAGACCCGAGACTTGCATTTTGGGGGCTCTCGGGCTCCCCCTCAGACTTGGACTCAGCTTCCACCACTTTGTGCTAAAAAAGAAAACTGCCTTGGCATGTTCCATGGCAACCTGTGCTGCCTCCTCATCCCTCTTTCTCTGCTCCTCAGCCTCCTTCTCCATGGTCAGTGCCACCTGTACTCCCTCTCCAAGTCCTCCTTGGCCTCTTTGGCTTTCTTCTCTGCTTCCTCCCTTTGTCGATGCTGCTCCTCCCACTGCACCAAGATTTGGGAAGCAGTGAGCAGAGCCCAATATAGGGAGCCCATGGAGGGCCTGGCACTGGGGATTGGCCTGCAAGGCATCAGTTTTGGACCCATATTGAATAAGATGATGGGGTAATAAAGAGGAAGAAATTTTATTATTTCAAAATTTTATATAGGCTTGTTGCATTTGAACCTTACCTTCAGATCACATGACCTCTTGACACATACATGTAACTGACATGATTCTTTGACACATATGCATAACTGACAAACTTTATCAAGTTCTAGAGCCTCTTTGGGACTTCAGCATAAAGGGAGGTACTGTTATAATCAGAAGATCCACCAGACTCCAGCTACTACCATATATGCACCCACACCCTATATGCACCAGTTATCAGTTAACTGGAATACCTGCCAAGACCAGACATCAAACCTGTCCATGCCTGACCCTCTGTGTCTTGTGCATCAGTCACCAGACTGCTGGGTCCCACACACATCAAAGCCTGTCTATGTCCGACCCTGTTCCACACCAGTCACTGGGCTCCACCCAGAGAACCTGACAGCTCTCTAACTGAGCCCCATTCCCATTATGGTCTAATGACCTGTCATGTTTTGGACTCCGCCTCTGTTCTGTTCTATGACTAACACCTAATTTGGTGTTTACTTATCTCATTTCATGATCACTTGTTTGGATCTCATTATTACTGGATTTAGTATAAATACATTCCACAGTCTATATAGTCTGGCAGATGTTGTACATACAATCCAGTCAGAAAATCAGCTTAGATCTTCCCAATAATCTCAGTACAATGACTTACAAAATGTATCCAATGTTTTGCAGTTTCAACTTGTATAGCTTATACCCCAGTAGATAAAATCATAACAATCACCAAAATATTTGCCAACAAGCTCTATCATGTATAGTCCAAGGCACCATGAGGTCATTATGTAATATTCATATATGGTAACAATATGAATATTTTAATAGAGAGGGGTCATTGGATACCTTTTGTAACTGACAAGATTAGGCAGGAAATTACTTGTATTTAGTACTTGGTATAGCCACCCTGTTGACTTTTCTGGGATTTGGGTTAGTGAGGGATCACGAGCATTAGGGCTCGGGTCACGGTGGTTTGGAATTCACCACATATTTTGGGTTATATAAGGTCTATTTGTATTTGTTTAGTCCTTATCTGTTTACAACGAGTACTGCCACCTCACTCAGACAAACGGAAAGTTATATGGTCTAGGAACAGCACCATGAAAACTTAACACACCCTTTGCCTTTAATACATCTCCAACCCTCCTAGGCATACTTTCAATCAAATCCTGGCACACCTTTGCATCAATCTTTGTACCATTCCTCCACTACCCTCTGCCAAAGCTCTTCCATCTCCTGGGATGCATTCTTGTACTGTACCCTGCCAACCTCCTCTTCAGGTGATTCCATAAGTGTTCAATGGGATTCAGGTCAGGAGACTGTGCTAGCCATGAGAGACCCCTGAAACCATTTTCTTGGAACCAATTCTGGGCCTTCTTGCAGGTATGCTTGGGGTCATTATCCTGCTGGAGATGACATCATCTGCAGATTTACCATAATCCCTGAGGCTGGCTTGCAGGTCATACTCTAGAATCTGTATGTAGAGATCCCCATCCATCCTTCCATCAATCTTGCATACATAACCAACCCCTCCCCACAGCATGCACCCCCATATCATCAAAGATCCACCACCAAACTTCAGGGTTCTCTCAACCAGCCTGTCACTCAAGCCCTCCCCTGCCTTTTTCCACACCCACTTCCTACCATCTGACCCCAGCCTATTGATTTGTCTCATCAGACTACACCACTGTCTTCCAGTCCTCCACAGTCCAATTCTGATGTATCAAAGCAAAGTCCATCCTCTCCTTTCTATACTTCTTAGAAAGAAGAGGCCTTTTCTTCTTTACCACACGCTTCATCCCAGCTGCCTTGAGTCCATGATGTACTGTTTGAGGATTGAGTGACTGGTTGGTGATAGTGCAAAGTGCCCTTGTTGCATCTACAGCTGTATCAGCCTTCCCAGAGCTGATAAGATGTTGTGCAAAACAGATGTTGGCTGTAGAGAGTTTGGAAGGATGACCACCAGAGGACTTAGAAAGGTGGGAATGATGTTTAGAGTGAAGTTGTTAAGTTCGCGAACAAAGCTCCATGGATAGTCCTGCAGAGGTTTCCAGTAATTATTCTGAACACACACTTGCTTCCGGGAATTGTCCCATGGAGTCCCTGGGTAATAAGTCCTGGGAAAGTTCCAGGGATATTAGTACAAGGAACGGTGATATCAGAATAATTACCAGAAAGGTAGGGTACAGGCTGAGATGGACTTGGCTTCAGCTTATAGGCTGCGCCCTCATACACTCATTCAGGTGTCCATATTTTGAGCTGACAGAATGTGTAAAAGGATATATAGATTCTGGAGTTCCTGTGGGAGTTCCGGGAATCGAGCGTGCAGATAGACAAGAGGAGCAGAGACTGGATCAGGGGTGTAACTTGTTCGAGATTGAAACTGGATTCTAAGTACATGAATATAGCAGACTTATATAGACTGTGAAATGTAATAATACCAAATCCAGTATTAATGAGGGGCAGAACTATTAAATATAAAACGAAACAAGTAAATACCAAACTAGGTATTAGGGATGGAACGGAACAGGAGTGGAGAATGAATCATGACAGGTCATTAGACCATAACTGGAGTGGGGCTCAGTTAGAGGGGTTCTGGAAGTCCAGTCGGAGTCCGGTGACTTGGTGCACAAGATAGTGTCGGGTATAGACAGGTTTGATGTGCAGGAGGTCCAGTGGAGTCCGGTGGGTTTTCTGATGACTGGTGTGTGAGACGCAGAGACAGATCATAACAGGAGCGGGGTTCTATGCTTTGTTAGGGGTTCTGGGAGTCCAGTCAGAGTCCGGTGACTGGTACATAAGACACAGTGTTGGGTGTATGTAGGGTGGAGTCCGGAGTCCAGTGGAGTCTGCAGTGGGCACCACCACAACTTCACCATCCACCTGGAAATCCAGCCCCACAACTGCACTATGGTCATCTACCTATTAATGCCATTCCACAACTCCAGGCACAGGTACCCATTTTGCAGTTAGCACCACCACAGTGTCATCATCCACTGGAAAATCCAGCTCCACAACAGCAACAGTTAGCACCACCTCCTGCCATGCCCCCACCTCCTGCCATGCCCCCACCTCCTGCCATGCCCCCACCTCCTGCCATGCCCCCACCTCCTGCCATGCCCCCACCTCCTGCCATTCTACAGCCTGCAGCCATGCCTTCACCTCCACCACCCATTCCACAATTACCCATTGAATGGCAACCAGTTGTGGAGGACAGGTTTCAAAGACATGATTTGGGACATATGGATATACATACTGTGTTCAGACTGTGGAGCTTTGGACTGGATGGATGAGCATATCTCAAATAGCTCTAAGACACATCCAAAATTTGGCAAGTGTTGCAAGTGAGGAAAGGTGTCCCTTCCAATGCTTGAGCCAGTCCCTCACACTTTAAGGTCTCTCCTGGAAGATAATACAGACAATAGCAGAGAATTTCTTAAGAATATTCATGCCTATAATAATGCATTTTTATTTACATCACTGGGTGTCAATTTGGATGAGTCTGTCTTGCAAGGTGGTGGTGACCCATATGTCTTCAAAATCCATGGTGAATTGTATCACCAGCATGGTGCCTTGATTCCTTATGGAGAAGGTATATCATGTAGTTATGCTCAACTTTACATCCATGATCCTGCATTGGCACAGGAGGATGGACAGATACAAGCATTGCACCAGAGGCAGAATCACAGGGCAAATAGAAACCTAAACAACCAAACTTTTTCTGACCTGCAGGATATGATGGAGCAATATAATCCCTTTATAGAACTCTAACAACCTTCCAACTGGTGATGAACTTGTAGTAATCCTGCCTAGAGTGTGTGTTTGGATGAAGCACAAGCCATTTATACACCCCTTCATTATGTCATGCTCTTCCCCAGAGGTGAGGGTGGTTGGTCATGGGAGGAGAGCATCACTTCCAGGCAGCAATTATGGAAGATATTGAAGAACCATATCATATGGTTGCACTATCACAGTTATATGAAACATTATCACCTTCACTAAAGTATATTACACTCCAAGAATTCCCTTGGGTGACAGTGATTTTCTATAGAGAGAATAAGGTCTAAAGATCTACATCTTACAGACTATGCTGTATTCAAGCGAATAAATGAATTATTACAGCTATACTTTTTCGTGAAATATGTCGGTCCATCGCTACTCGTACTACTACGAAAACCAATGGAGACGTATTGTAAATGACTCTGCAAGTTGGTTGTGTTAAAATTTAGTCCTTGGCTTTTCGTCACGACCATCTCTGAGAAGAATCAATTGTATGGAGATGGCGAATTTGTATGACAGCGTTTAAGAAGTAATCCCGCGCCACAAGTACATGAAATATGCGGAATGAATTCAACAACTTTATGATACGTTATAGCAGGTAGGAGGTAGAGACTTCATACAGGCATAGAGCAAGACTACAATGTCTCCCTTTCGTGGTAGGGCAACGCACAACACCCCTTTCCTTATCACCTCATGCAGTTCCAACTCCATCAACTAAACTAATCATCCAGGGGATATATCGACGTAAAAAAATCCCCCAGACCGACGGGTGTGAACTTTACAGAAGACTCTGCCTTCTGATATCTCAGTATACTGCCATATTCGTCCCTGATGAATTCAAATCTGTCAATATATTTCAACGTCGGATGTGCAAATAGTATTTTGAATAGTTGTTGTGCTTCGGGGGAGTCCCTCGGGTCTATGGGGAATCCGTTCAAATGGGTTAGGTGTCGGTGTGAGAATGCTTTGGATTAAGTTTTCTGCGTCGTGGAGCTGACATGATGTGATGAGGGTTGAGTTACGGTTTGAGAACGAATGAGAGTAGGATGCATAATGAAAAAAAAAAATTGTTAATTGGAAAACAAGGGTTCTATGAGGCAGCACACACATTCATTGTTTTGTTTCTTTTTGGTAGGGGTAAAAAGAGGTCAAGCCGCTCCAAATGCGGCACAGCCTTTGCGAATAGTGGTACAACACTCAACGACATGTGACATATGGCAGCACGTAAAGTTGTCATTCTACACATAAAGGGGAAATCATGGCGAGTTACTGGGGAATCGATAAATTGGATATGTGGGGCGACATCAGCAGGAATGGCCTCCCTTAGAAGAGAGATGGTCCCGCCACTGCCGGAACTTAACTTTAAGGAGTGAAGGCGAGGAAGGGTGTGTGGCTCTATGTAGAATGTGTTGCCATCGAGCAGATCGAGCCAGAAGCATTCGAGGGATGGGTGGTTCGCAAGGAATGAGGCTAAAAGGCTGCCGTATGGGGGCACACGACCCTCTGGGGTATTGTTATTTCCACTTCCATCCTCACGTTGGCCTTCCTCTTCTTCTCGATATTGAGAGGCCCGTGCCAAAGCGTCCACGTCACCTTTTATTGTCAGTCTACGGAGCATCGGCCATTCGGCCGCTTCAAATATACTTGATATATCAAAGAGTTCTGCCATATCTGAATGAGAGAAAACTAAACAGATGTCAACGAGGTTGGAGCATGCGATAAGCATATCCTGTATGGAAGACGTGTAAGGTACTTTCTCTTCATTGTAGTCGAACAGCTGCAAGGAAACTTTGGTGAGGTTGTGGAACTGGGGAAGCTATACACGGAAAGTTGAGCCAGACGCACACGCAGTTGATAAAGAAATGGAGTGGTACATACAGGACTCAGTATATCATTCATATCAGAAGTCTCTTCCATATCCACATCCGAGGGTGCTCCAAAATCAGAATCAGAGGGCATGCCTGCGCCCGCAGTCTCTTCAGACGGATTGTATATCAAGTCGAGTTCCTGAAGATCAGGAGAGCTTTCTGCAACGGCTTGGAACACGAATTTTAAGGACTTTATGGGCTCGGAACCCCAGCAGAAGCGCCTCAACTTCATTCGTTTGACAACCTGTGCGATGAGAACGAAAGTCTCCGCGTATGCAGCATTTGTCATACCAGTATTAGGGGATGACATGAGGGGTTTAAAGCCGTCGAGTGACCTAGGAACAAGACTGTAATAAAATTCGCGATCCATAACCTCTAGTGTGTGTATTCCTCGCAGCATGCCGGCAGGGCACGACAGAAGGGCTTTCCAAAGATCTACAGTGCCAGCATGGCAGCGAATATGGCGGAAGTCGATATGACGGGGTATAATAACTTTACAAAAGACTGTTGCTGTCAATGCAAGATGAAGTAAATCAGCGGGTCGATCGATGAATGAGGAGATGTGATCGATAAGTTCAGTAGGATGAGTGAAGAGAGCGCGACCTGACAGAGACATAGTCAACTTGAACAAGTGGAGATAATAAGACTAATATACTTATATGGTCTTTACAACGGGCTTCCTTTTCGGAGTTTGTTTCGAAATCGGCCGAGTTATTATTGTGTCACGCTGATGCTCGGCTTACACCCGCCGAAGCCCGGGCACGGTCCAGATGATAAATAAGATAATGTTAATGGAGGCGCTACAATTAGGAGTCGCAAATAAGGAACCACGGATATTTCACATGCAACCTGCTAATATTTTCGAACCCAATAGGTTCGATTCAATAGTATAATCTCAATTATCCCAACTCTCACAATACAAAAAAATCAAACATAAAATCTGATGCCCACCAATCTACGCAACAAATTCCCAAACCTTCCACCACCACCTTTGCACCTTTGTATTCACACCAACACCCCTGCTCTCATTCTCATCTGCCGCCTCCGCAACAACACTAGATTCATCCCCATCCCCATCATCACTCCACTCCCCAACACTTAAATCTACGTTCTCCAGATTGGGCATCTCAATTCGATGCACGATCTTCCAAACAGCAAATAGAATTAACATAGATGGGAGTTGGAGGTAAAGCGATATGAAGGATGGGATATTGAATGTTGGGATGAAGGATGAGTAACCTTGGACTGTTGGGCATTGTTAATTATCGCCAAAAGAAAGAACGGGAAAAAGGAAGAGAAGAAGGCCGGACTCACTGAGGATGATTAGAGAGACTGTTATAACCACAAACGGGGGCCCCCACCCCCACGTCCACTCCGCTCCTCTAAACTTCATATCGGACCTCTTTCGTCCCTGCATAATCCACGCCTTTCTGAATCTATAACTTGCTAGGCCAATGGATACCCAAGCAATCTACAAAATAAAAATAAAATCCAAACCATTACCACAAAACATGCGACAAAACGCTTCAAGATTGCACTCGCCTGATTCGAAACCCCGACCAAATTTAATAACCACCCCCACAACTCCCCCCTCCCCACATATTTCGTCAGCCCGACGACACCTGACACGGCTGCGGTCGCTAAAAGTGCAAACACGGGCACACCCCTTTTGTTCGTCCACTGAAGGAAACTAGGAGCATGCGAATGTGGGCGAAGGGACATATTATGTAGAACGCGCGTGCCAGCGAAGAGGGCATGATTCCCTGCAGAGAGAACGGAGGTGAGGATGGTGGTGTTCATTAGTGTTGCTGCGAATTTCGACCCGGCCATAGTGAAGACAATTGTGAAGGGGGATGTTGTTATGCTTTGATTTGAAAGGTTTGGATAGTCCCAAGGGACTTTAACGAAGAGAGATATTAATTACCTGTCGTGAAGGACAATGAGATGGCGGGAGATTAAAGTCATTCATACCGTTTAATCCGACTAGGAGGATACTTAGGACATAGAAGAGGAGGATGCTGGGGAGGGAGGTTGGTTAGCGGAAATTGGCGTATGGTTCAGAGATAAGGAGTGCTACCGGAAAAACACAAACTTGACAACCCTGGGCATATTCTTGGTCGGATCTTTCGTCTCGCCCGCAGTTATCCCGAGTGATTCGGTTCCGCCATCTATTGAAAACCAGATACAAAACAGAAAGTAAATTTGACATCAATACAAGAAAAATAGCAACGTCAACTGACAGGCAAAACTGGCGGTAACAAACACCTTCGCAAATCCCGCAAATCCACCCACAAATGGGGCCCCGGGTATACTCCAATTCTCAAAGCCAATAACACGATGTGAGGTATTAAAGCCGAGGTTTACAAATGTACCCGTGATTATAAATGCTACGATAGTGATTACTTTGACAGATGCGATCCAATATTCTGGGAGGTAGGCATAGTGAGAGGAAAGGGAGCAGAAGCAGACGAAATAAGAAACGGACCTAACTCGCCATATGCCCCGACACTAAACGCATTAACACCCAACAAGAAAAGCAAAAACGCAAGCGATACAATCCATAAATAACCATCAAACCAATAAGCCAAGACGATCTGTGCGGCTGTAAGGTCTGACGCCACAGAGACGGCGTCATTGAACCAGTAATTCCAAGAGAGGGCGAAGCCATAGCTGTCGTCTACAAAACGAGTGGCGTAAGCGTTGAAGCTTCCTATTACGGAGTTAGCATGGAAGAAAGGGGTGGTTATGGTGGTTGCGTGCCTGAGATGGGATATTGGGTTGCCATTTCGCCGAGGAGGAGAAGAGTAATGTATACGACAAATCCGATAATAGCGTAGCATATTACGAGGGAAGCAGGACCTCCTTGTGCTAGTGAGCGCCCAGTGCCAAGAAACAGTCCTGATAAATAAACACTAAGTACGTCGTTTATTGAGCCAAGGCCAATACCAAGAAGCACCTGTGCCTATTGTACCAGCTGTATTGACCAGTTGTCAGCGAAGCTGTGATAGGGAACGTATTTTCACCCACTCACCGACCGCAATCATCTGAACCTGTCTCGCCGACAATCCCCTCTTCAACTCTCCCATTGTTCCCTTTACCTCGTCTTTGCCATCTAGCCCTATCGAAGGGTTCCCAGGACGGCGAACTCCATATCCAGATTCTATGCCGTCATCAATCAGTCGAGACCGTTCATCAGTATTGAGTCTAGATGTCATTCCCTTGACCGAACAACATCGAGCGCGAAAGGGCTTGTAAGTTTATAAACCTACAGCAAGGTCGATCGCGTCATAGAGTCACGTGATCGTTTAGGCTAGGCGGTCTATTTGCGTAACGCCAGTCATCAGCACGCCATTTGATATAGCATACAATCCACCCCTAAGTCTAGAATAGAGATTCATATGAATACTTTAGAACCATTGAAAAACTCCTATGTGTAGATCGGCGGAGGAACAGGTGAGAGCAATCAAGCTCGTGGATGCACATGGTGTATTGAGGTGTGAATCAGGTATTGGTAATGGTACTAGTCGATGAAGCCGAAGCACGGGAACGATCAAAGACCTGTCCGGATTCCATGCACACTATAAGGTCGCAGTGATATGATATCGTACTGATATCCTACGAAAGAAAATAAGAGCGAGTCAGTAGAAAGATACACGGGAAACCGGAATTCAGACCAGACGATTACAGCGCTTTGCATTACGTAAGGCGCCGTGCTAGAAAAAACTGGTTTGGACAAATTAGTTTGTCCATTTTCTCTGAAGGAGGCACGTGACATTAGCAAACAATGCTACGCATTATTTCTTTGTTCTCCCCACTCTATTTTCCTCTTTGTTCTCTCCTATTGTCCTTAGGCCATATATAGTGCATTCCATAGTACATACCTCTCCATCTCGTCCCGTCTCAATTCCGCACTCGATCGTCTTCAAAGACTTCGAGTTCCGCTCAAAACTTTTACATACTACTCGCACACCTCACAGACGATCTTCGTCACACGCATTGCGAAGTCCGACCCATTCGCTGGCTCTGATTTCCGTTTTTCTTATTCCCTAGATCACGATCGACGATGTCTAATAATCTTCCCTCAGGCTCTGATCCACACCATTCTACGGGCATTGCGCCTGCTCCCGACGAGATGCCAGCCCCGCCGCTATCGCCAATTGCTACATTACCTCCATCAACCGACCAGCAGCCAGCGCCTTCAGCGGCATTACCCCCATTTTCCAACTCGCAGCTTCTGGCCTTTATTCACAACTTAGCCGCCAGCGTCGCAGCCCTCCAGCGGCAGCAAGAGCAGCAGCAGCACTCAACCGCTGGGCCACCGCCTCATGCCCCCCTGCCCTATCCTGGCCATTATCCTCCAACAATTCATCCTACCCTTGTGGTGCCCCCGCAGGCTCCTTTCGCTTTCCAACCCATACCTCCGCCTTCGGCCGCCACAGGGTTCCTGCCTCCCCCTGGGACTTTGGGCTCCGGTGCGTCCTCTTCCTTGACTTCCCTTTTCCCCGAAATCGAGGAAACGATGCTGCTGGCAATCATTCGGCACTCCTTTCGGCCCATCCAACTTACAAAGTTGGATGTGCGCATTCATTCTAAACCACAAAAACCTACCTACGAATTTCGGGATGGCGTTTACGTGCAGGCTGAACGATCGTCCACAAAGGATTTTCCTAATTTCGAATCGTTTTACTACCCTCTTTCCCGTTATTTCGGCATACTCCACGCCCATGTGCTTTCAGGCCCTCCATCCCCCGCCGTTACAAATTTTATCCTCAGCACTTCCAGTTATCTGTCACTGCTTTGCTCGTGGTATTTGGAATATGATTGGATGGCTCTCCTGAACTATCACTTCGCATTTCATTCCAAACGTCTGGCCGAAATGGCTCGGGGCGATTTCTCCCATTGGGGCGATCTCGACTCTTATCTCCAAGGGCAATATCTTGTCGGCCACCCCCGTGTCCGCCCTGCAAAATCTGCAGCAACTCATACCGGAAGTGAGTCTTCCAAAAACACGCATTGCCTAGACTTCAACTACCGGAAATGTTCACGAGAGAAGTGCTACCGCATCCACAAATGCAGGCTGTGCGATAGCACCGAACATGGGGCTATTTCTTGTCCCACAAAGAAATCCGCTTAGGGTCATGGCTTGGTGAGGAGATTACCCTCGCCGTCTCCCCACTGTAGCCCCAAAGGCTTATCTCCGGTCACTTGGTCCATAGCTCACTCGTCTCTGCCTCCTCTCCCCTTCCCTGATCTTTTTTCCCCCGGTCCCCTTCCTCCTCTCCGCCCTAATACTGACCCCCGTTGCAACATTCCACCCATCTCCCCCCACACTCTTCCCATTGTTTCATCCCCGCTGAATTTAGATGCCTGGGAGTTCCATCTTCGGGACTACCCTGATCGCACCTTTGTCATGTCATTACTGCACATAATAAAACATGGGGCCGTCATTGGCTTCACTGGCAATGATCATGAGCAACATTGTAAAAACTTAGCATCCGCATTTGAGCATCCGGAGGAAGTATCTTCCACTATTAATAAGCTCCTATCACATTCACACGCTGTGGGCCCGTTCCCCACCCCTCCGCTGCCAAATTTTCGCTGCTCTCCTCTAGGCCTCGCTACACGTAAACGAAGCTCCAAACGACGACTTATCAACCATTTATCTTGGCCAACGTCATAATCTGTCAATGACGGGATTCCTGATTCAGAAGCCTCCATCATTTATGAACCCTTCATGGCTGCCCTCCAAGCGATTCGGACATTTGGCCCTGGCACCCTGCTAGCCAAACTCGACCTTAAGGAAGCTTTCCATCATATCCCCGTAGCTCCATCACAATGGCGCCTCCTTGGTTTCCATTGGGCATCTAAATTCTATTATGCAATAGTACTCGTTTTCGGGCTGCGTTCCGCGCCTTATATCTTCAACCTCTTCGCTGAAGCATTACACTGGATCATTGTGCGCCACATTCCAGCTGCTCTTTGCCACTATTTGGATGATTTCTTGCCAATCTTTCCTCCAAGCACTTCACTGCACACTGCTCATGCTGCCATTGACTGGTGCCAAGCCCTTGGACACCAGCTTGGCCTCTCCTTTCAACACGAAAAAACCATTCGGCCATGCACAAAATTAGAATATCTTGGCCTCGAAATTGATACCATCGCCATGGAAGCTCGCTTACCAATTGACAAACTCACGTATCTCCGCAGCATCCTCAATGCAGCACTTGCTGCCCATACTTTTACATTAAAGCAAATTCAAGAATTGGTTGGTTTCCTACATTTTTCTGCGCAAGTAATCCCCCATGCTCGGGCATTTATCCGACGTCTTATTGACTTCTCCATGACCTTCCCTTCCCCATTCTCCCACCGCCACATGCCTGCCTATGCCCGTGCAGATATCCGGTGGTGGCACGCTTTCTCTCACGCCTGGAATGGCATCACTATCATCCAGCCCTCAATCCCAACACTGCACGTATTTACTGATGCTAGTGGTCGCAAAGGTATTGGTGGCATTTTCGGTAACCAGTGGTTTGCCTCTCGAATACCCCGCCGCTTTCGAGATCGGGACATCCAATTCAAGGAAATATACGCCGTTCTGCAAGCTATTACCCGCTGGGGTACTCTTTGGTCTGGCCACCATATTATTTTTCACGTCGACAATTCCGCTATTGTCGCTTCACTTACAAAAGAAACCACCCGCGCCCGTTTCACAATGTCCATTGTCCGCAATATTGTCATGCTAGCATCGTTTCTAAGATTCTCTTTTTCTTCCTCTTGGCTTTCTTCTCATATGAATGCCCTTGCTGACTCTGCCTCTCGTTTTCAATATGCACGCTTATTTACTCTTAAACCTTCCTTGCATAAACAGAATTGCTCGAACAACCCCCTGCTCGTTGGTATCAGACGAATGCTCACCTCTCCCCACCAGTCGCCTTTTTCCTCTGGTATGGCCTCGCCAACAGCACTCGGAAAACATATAGCACAGGGCAACGGTCCTTCATCGACTTCATCACCCTCCGACCCCATCTCCTCAACCAGGACCGTTCTTTCCTCCCCGCCAGCAAGAACGCCATCGTCGAATGGGTTGCTCATCTCGGGCTCACAAGACAGCTCAAAGCATCGACAATCAAGGCATATCTTGGACATGTCAAGTCACTCCACATCGACGCAGATCTCACTTTCGAGGCCGTCGAAGCTCCCCTCATCCAAAGGGTCATCAGAGGCATCAAGCGCTACTTTGGTGAGCGTGCCCGCCATCCCATGGCACCAATAACCCTTCCTATTCTTCGACACCTCATTACTTTCTCTTTCCCACACTCATCACTTTTCGCTGCTACAATCGACGCAGCCATTAAGCTAGCATTCGCAGGATTTTTACGCTGCGGGGAATTTACCATCAAAGGGAACAAATTTCAGGCCTTCGATCCTTCGGCTCACTTGACCAGGGATGCCATTTCATTCTTTCCTAATTTCGAGGAGCCCTCTCATATTACTATCACTTTTCCTGCCTCTAAAACTGACCCCTTTCGGAAAGGCGTCACCACTTACGTTGCGGCAGTAGCCGCCACCACTTGTGCGGTGCAGGCCCTCAAATACCTCTTCACTGTGGATCCACGCTCTCCCAATTCACCGCTGTTTTGCAACAGCGATGGGTCCCCCCTCCAGTACTCACTCTTCGTGTCTTCTCTCAAATCCCTCCTCCAAACTGCCGGTTTCAATTCTGCCTCCTTTGCAGGTCACTCCTTTCGTAGAGGTGCGGCTTCCTCCGCTGCTGAAGCAGGGTTCACCGACTATGAAATCCAATTGTTGGGGCGTTGGCGCAGCGACGCCTACAAACTTTACATCGAGTCCTCCTGTACACGTGTACTCAACCTCTCTGCCAGGCTTCATTGGGCCGTTCCTAACACTCAACCTCCCGGCCCGCTGGACCTTCGTCTCGCTTAAGTCTTTGGCTTGAGCACGGCCCGATCTTTTCTGGTCACGCAAAAGAGCGGTGGCGACGCAATAGAACTCTATTCGCTTGCCCAGAGTCACGAACAAACGACAGAGACCGTGCTCACAGTCTGACTACACTCGGCAAGTGATTACATAAGACGGCTTTCAAAGTCAGAATCAGTATCGAGCGTCGGTCATTGTGTATGACAACAATTCCTAAACGTAACGTGCACGTATTCAGTTCCTCCAATGGTGTAGAAGTGGCCGGTGAGTTCAATGAGAGAACGCTTATCATCTTCGTGTCTAATCACACGCTAGGATTCTTTCAGCATGGAGGCGTTTCAATCTCAACCTTCATTGGCTGGATCAACGAAATCTGCTACATTCCTGTAGAATGGGCTTTGTACCCATGCCAATTCAATAATAATCGTGCAGCAGATGGCCCAGCTCTTCATTCCAGCAGTGAGAATGAGCTTCGGCCAGGATGTTACGTCATTCGCACTCTTTCCCCCGGTGAGTTATTTGTGTATTTCTTAACGCTCGTTGCTGATATCAATGATATAGAAATAGGACAGGCTTCTGTGTATTTGACCACAGATGTTCCCCGCACGCGCATATACTCCGTCAACTACACCTATACTCCTCATGTCCGTTTCGATTTACTGTCAAATCAAGACTTCTTACGATTTAGCTAGAATACAAACTTTGCGCAGCGAGTCAGAGCTCGTGACCAACGATGCTGTATTACGGGGCAATTAGTTGCGGGTGATGATTACACTGGATTTGAAGCAGCTCATATTTTTCCGCTGAGCGAGATAGACACTGTGAGTTTGAGGTATCCCAATTGTACCCATGTTACATATCTCGTGTGTTTCCAACAGTGGAATAGTTCAAACTATAGCCGTTTCATTGAAGATGATCAAATATTACCTGGATTCGAAATGAATTCTGTTCAGCAGGGCTTTTTGTGCTCCTCGACCGAACATCGCATGTTTGATGACTATTCAATTGGGGTGAACCCAGACGTGAGATCCAATATTTTTTGTTATAATCACCTCCGTACCAACTCTTTACAGAACAATTACCGGATTTATGACCTTGTAGGCCGCGATCCCAGTCGCTCACCGCATGGCAGAATATTCTATCGCAACTTGAACGAGCAACAACGCTATCTTCCTTCTCCAGATCTCTTACGAGACCATTTTCGTCAGTGCGTCCTTCGCCACGTCAAAGGTGCTGGGGAAGTCAATGACGCTCAGAAGCGATTTGATCCTGACATTGATCTTGGTTCGGGAAGATTCAACCTTGCAACCGGCAGCTGGTGGTCTACTGCAGAGGGGAAGAAACAATTAGAGGCTGAGCTTAGAGGGAGGCTTTGGGAGGACCGTCATGCAAAATGCGACGTATGAAGTTGGTGAACTCCGTCAATGATTGAAGAGCAGATTAATGGAAAAAACAAAATGATGTACATACAAGTATCAGAATCAAGTGGGTGTACACGTGAATTTGAGGCGCTTCGTCATATTGAACGGAGGTGAGAATATGTTGGACCCATTGCCATCTATAGTCGCTAGTTAATCCTGTCAGTGACATTACGTACCAAGTTTCGTGAAACAAGGGAATAACTATTTGCTACGTCAAACGTCCTGGAGGAAAAAGAACAGGTAAAAATACAATGATGACTCGGGCTTGACCACTTTGACGTATCTTGGTGAGACATCGTTGCACACTCCAGAAAGAAAAAAGAACAAGGTACCTACCCACTGTCCTTTTACGTCTAGCGGGGAACTGCCCGATGTGATGACATAGCGCAGTGTGCAGAGGCTCTTCAAGAGGACATGGCTGGGCAAGCTCACCAGCTCAAGCCGAATACCCAGGTTTAGTTTGGCATTTCCGGACGGTGGAAAATCCTCAGAAACCTAAACCATTTAATATCTTATTGTTCCCCGAACTGTGATCTCGATGTCAGATTTGATCCGGCAGCTGTGTATGTCTACTGTGACATTGAATGTCGGTATATCCCCACCCCCTCAAGTCGTATTCGTGTACCGAGTCGGGGCGGTACGGGCAATGACAATATGGCGGGCGGGGGTGGCACGATGGCGTGAAAGGACTCCAACGGAGCACCACTGTAACAAATGTAGTTAAATATGGTGTTGTGCAGATGATTGATGGACCTTTTCACCCCTTAAGAAGTCTCTCAAATACCCGGATTGTGACTTCCAGTGCAGCGCGGCTAATGCGTTACGGCTACCTCCTTCAGTGACTGTAGTACATCAGTGAAGTGGTTTAGCCGCTGGAGCTGCCGGGCATGATCCGGTTTGCTCCTGTCCCTTTTTTTGGCTGTAGAGGATAGGTGCTGACTCCAGAGGCTCTCAGAGTGCTTAGAAATATGTATAACAGAGTTTCATTACTTGGAACCCGAGATCTCCTCTTTAATTGTCTTATTCATAGGAGATAGGCACTAGCTCCCAGAGGCTCTGAGAGAGAGTAAATACATTCACATAGATTTAGATACAGCCGGCTAGAACCCCAAGCCACTATATTACTGTGACATAACATGTGTCAGTCACAGTAGCATACCAGTCACCGTTCAAACATTCCATGACATACTTATAGCGGTGTGGCCCTGCTTAGTGTCCCTTTGTGCTCTCATCACCTTCCTCTTTGTGACCTTATCCTTTCTCTGCCTGCGCATCTAGTGCTATCCACACTTGTTTCCTCATCTCCGCCTTCATCTCTACACATATCTTCCTTCACCTTCACATCATTGTCTCTGCCTTGACACTTTGGATTCATCTTGGCCCTCACCCCTACACTTGTCCTTACTTCTGCCTGTAATATACTGTTTCTCCTTTTTCTTTTTTTTCTTTTTTTGCTTGTCACATTACTGTCCCTGCTGTGCTGGAAGACACAGTATTGTTACTGTTGTCCTTCTCACTGGGTAATATTTTTTATAACAACAAGCTCTACATGTTTTCATGACAGCCAACTATACTGGTTGTTTCATTGCTTGTAGTGTGAACATTGTTTATGGCTTGTTTTTATTTATTTATGTATTTTATGGATCATTTTTTCTTATATTTTATTGTGTTTTGTAATTTGTGTGACTAGTGATACTAATGTTTGATAATAATAATAATCACTTTCCACATCACAATTGTATTTGAATTTTTTAAATTTATTTTTCTAAATGAATATTTATTGTAAATATTATAAATACAGCTAGAGTAACTAGAGTAGTGAGAGAAAAAATATTTGCAAGAGATATTGTTGTCTCTATAGTGCTCTGAGAGCATTTGAAACCAGGCAATGTTCTCTGAATACTCTGGTGCCGCTAGAGCCTCCTGGAGGCTCCAAAGCATATGCTCATTTTACTGATGTAGTTGGGACATTTTGTAAGGTCATTGATTGACCTCACTTGGTCAGTACAGACAGGACTAATTTTTCTCTGTTCGAGTTGTTAGAATACATATGTGAGGGATACAGGTAGAAGCTTCTGCTTGTAACTACATTGATCAGGGGTTAATATATCTTGGCAGAACAATGGAGTGTGGGCATCAGAGACACAGTGGGAAACAAAGGACAATGGAGGTGGTGACATGAGGTAAGAGAACAAAGAGACAGCTCGGCAGAAGACAAAGATTAGGTAAAACAAAAGAGAGTTGTGTGGAACAATGGGGAACTTATTGGTAATGTGTGCCTGTGGTAAGACGGCCAGGATTACACATTTCCAGTGGAAAAAACATTAGTCAAAAGCATATTCCTGAGACTTCTAGAAGATCCTATTCACAGTATGAAACTAGTAGAAATAGTAAAAGGATATTACAATGTTTTGATGCTTTTAAGAAATTTGTAGATGAATTGGAAGAGAAAATAGAATAATAGATTTACATTTATATACAAATGTAAATATATTTTTAACTCAATATTAAGCTCTCTTATTGTTTGTTTGTAAGTCTGGGCAAGCAAAAGAGTTACATTGCATCACCACCACTCTTTTGTGTGACCTGAAATTGATTGGGCCGTGCTCAAGCCAGTGGAAGTGAAATACAAGAATTGTAAGAAGTATTCCTAGGGAAAGTGGAAGGGTGGGTGCAAAAAAATGGAACTTGAAGTCTTTGGAGACTATTGAGTGCAGAATTACGATGAGACAAGATAAAGGATATGGGAGATGATGTGTAGTATATATAGGAAATAGGACAAAAGGTGATAGACAATAGGACAAGGGAACAAAGAGAACAATCAAGTGGTAATGTGTCTTTATCTCACTCCGGTCTGGTGAACAACATCATGTTGCGGTCTAAAGCAGGAGCCGGCTGTGACCACAGATGACAGAGAGGCATCCATGGCAGCAGGCATGGGCCGCTACATAAGACTAGTTAAGGTACAAGGAAACTTAGAGTTGTAGCAAAGAAAGAGGGATGGTGGGTGGGAAATAAAAAGAACTGTCACAGGTGCTGCGAGTATCCTGTTAGATGGGAGATGAAGGAACAGAGACAAAGAGAAGGGGAAAAGCACTAGTGAACAATAGGGGAGATTGTCACATGAAGTGACATTGGGTGAGACCTATGATCACTAAAGAACTCGGACAAATGTAATTTGTCCAATCCATCTTTATCTCACTCCGGTCTGGTGAACAACATCATGTTGCAGTCTAAAGTGGGAGCTGGCTGTGACCACAGATGACAGAGAGGCATCCATGGCAGCAGGCATGGGCCAAATGGGGCAGAGCTTAGAAAGGCTGGAGGACTGGGAGAAGTGGTCTGTGAATGTGGCCAGAAGACCTGATGTTGTTAGGAGTTGTTAGGAGACAATGGAAACAATAGGGCAAGTCCCGGTAAGGCTGTAGGTTGTCTTGAGAGAAAGAACCTTGGGGGAGGCCTTGAGATTAAGGTTGGGGGTGATGGAGAACATAAGGGTGAATTCAAAGTGAGAGACAGCATCAGCAATGGAATTATTCTTGGAAGGAAGCCATTTAGATTCAAAAAGAAAGTCAAGCTGGGATGCGAGCCCAAGGAATTGACACAAGAGTTCCATTGTGGGAGATGAGCAGATGGAGAGCTTGGTAATAGCAGAGTGTACATTTGATTATCAGTATTAAATATAACATGATGGCCCCAGAAATGGGGACCTGTTACAACCGGAATTCCCGCCGGACTCCAGGCACTAACTTATATGCACCTGTGCCCTATACGCACCCATTGTCAGTTTACCAGAATTCCTGCCAGACTCCATATGTCAGACTTATCTACATTTGACTTCGTTATGTTGTGTATCAGTCACCGGAATACCCACCAGACTCCGTCCCTGTCTATGTTCGACCTCATCCCACACATCAGTCACCAGACCCCACTCGTAAAACCCATCATCCCTCTAACAGAGCCCCATTCCCGGTTTAGTCAAATGACCTGTCACAATTGGGACTCCACTCCCACTCCATTTCCCATTATGGTTCATGATTTGTCACAATTTGGACTCCACTCCGTTCCATCCCGTTCCTAACACCAAATTTGGTGTTTACTATTCCTGTTTCATGTTTTGCTAGTTTCATTTCATTATTACTGAATTTGGTATGTCATTCATTCCACGGTCTATTTAGTCTGGCAGATGTTGTACATACAATCCAGTTAGAAAATTGGCTTAGATTCCCCCCAGTAATCTAATACATTTTCCGCTCTAAACCCCTACTTGAATCACACCGCTCATGCTAGTTGGAGCCCACGGGCTCTGGCACATCTATCTCTCTTACCTATCTCGACCTACATCTCGACTCACAACCTCTCAACCCACGACCTCTGACCTATGACCCCTCGACCATGAACCCTGCCCGGACTCCCGGGATTCCCGTCCGCCTGTCTGAAATTGGACAACACAATCTCACAAGGGTGCAGCCTATACGCTGAAGCCAAGTCCTACCGGATATTGGGTTGAGAGATCTTGAGTCGAGACGTAGGTCATGAGTCGAGACGTAGGTCATGAGTCGAGATGTAGGTCGTGAGTCGAGACATAGGTCGTGAGTCGAGACGTAGGTCGTGAGTCGAGACGTAGGTCGTGAGTCGAGACGTAGGTCGTGAGTTGAGACGTAGGTCGCGAGTCGAGACGTAGGTCACGAGTCGAGACGTAGGTCACGAGTCGAGACGTAGGTCACGAGTCGAGACGTAGGTCACGAGTCGAGACGTAGGTCACGAGTCGAGACGTAGGTCACGAGTCGAGACGTAGGTCGCGAGTCGAGACGTAGGTCACGAGTCGAGACGTAGGTCACGAGTCGAGACGTAGGTCGCGAGTCGAGACGTAGGTCGCGAGTCGAGACGTAGGTCGCGAGTCGAGACGTAGGTCGCGAGTCGAGACGTAGGTCGCGAGTCGAGACGTAGGTCGCGAGTCGAGACGTAGGTCGCGAGTCGAGATGTAGGTCGCGAGTCGAGATGTAGGTCGCGAGTCGAGACGTAGGTCGCGAGTCGAGACGTAGGTCGCAAGTCGAGACGTAGGTCGCAAGTCGAGACGTAGGTCGCAAGTCGAGATGTAGGTTGAGATAGGTAAGAGAGATAGATGTGCTGGAGCCCGTGGGCTCCGACTAGTGTGAGCGGTGTGATTCAAGCAGGGGTTTAGAGCGGAAAATGTATTAGATTACTGGGGGGAATCTAAGCCAATTTCCTGACTGGATTGTAAGTACAACATCTGCCAGACTAAATAGACCGTGGAATGAATGACATACCAAATCCAGTAATAATGAAATGAAACTAGCAAAACATGAAATGGGAATAGTAAACACCAAATTTGGTGTTAGGAACGGGATGGAATGGAGTGGAGTCTGAATTGTGACAAATCATAAACCATAATGGGAAATGGAGTGGGAGCGGAGTCTGAATTGTGACAGGTCATTTGACTAAACTGGGAATGGGGCTCTGTTAGAGGGATGACGGGTTTTACGAGATCAGACTCCGCTTCATTCCGTCCCATTCCTAACACCAAATTTGGTGTTTACTATTCTCGTTTTATGTTTTGCTAGTTTCATTTCATTATTACTGGATTTGGTATGTCATTCATTCCATGGTCTATTTAGTCTGGCAGATGTTGTACATACAATCCAGTCAGAAAATCGGCTTAGATTCTTCCCAGTAATCTAATACATTTTCCGCTCTAAACTCCTACTTGAATTACACCACTCACGCTAGTCGGAGCCCACAGGCTCCAGCGCATCTATCTCTCTTATTCATCTCGACTCATGACCTCTCAACCCACAACCTCCGACCTACAACCCCTCGACCCATGAACCCCACCCGGACTCCCCGGGATTCCCATCTGCCTGTCTGAAATTGGACAACACAATCTCACGAGGGCGCAGCCTATAAGCTGAAGCCAAGTCCTACCAGATATTCTGTGGGTTTCTCTGGAAACCCACCATGTACGTACCCTAACAACAGGGTTGACCCTAGAGGAGCAATGCATATTAAATGATAAGTGGACATATTTTCAGCAAAGAAATAGGTCCAGGGCAGGTGCAGAAATTGACATGAAGAGAAGAAGTGACAAAAAATCAACAGGATGTAATCTGGTTGAAAGCTGGGTCCCAGGTGAGATCTGAGCACAGGTCCTAACAGCAAATATCTGATATCATAGTAATTGCAGACATCCTCCTACATTCTATCACACATGTATTATGTTCATAACATTGTTGAACATTCTGCATTATTGTCACAAGATTACTTGAACAGAACAGCAAATCTTTCAAGGAATACTAGAGCCTTTGTGCTCTGACTCTGGATGGCAGGTTATTACTAGAGAAGATTCAGTGAGCATAGAATGAACTACATACACATTGGATTAACTTAGTTGGGAGAATGTCAAGTCAAGCCATTGCTGGGGGTGAATATGAGGCTTGCATGACCTTAGCAAACAGATGTACAATATCATGGGCAAGCATGTCCAATTGCAGGCAAGTCCAATTGCATTGTCACAAGTATATGTTCTGATAGTGGAATTATACCTACATAGATTATCAAACACATGACAATATGACAATGTGTTCACATCATTGATCAACAAATTATTAAAAAGATCTTAAAATCTATGATACAGTGACTCTCAAAACCTTTTCAATGCTTGACATTTGCATATTGGCAGGCCACTACCAGGGGAGAAAAAATAGCAAAATATCTCAAAAAAATACAGTATATAGCTAAACATATGTAGAATCAGTGTCTAGAATATTAATATCCATTTTCAGTATGCTAAAAATAGTTTATTCAGGCATGCTCACACTAATCCACACTATGGCTAAGTAGGGACACTAGTAGAGGGAATCCAAAGATTAATATATTACATATGTGGGTATGGATGCAGTACAACTTGTCTCACCTAGTAGAGGGAATCGAAGATAAAAGATCTAAGGAGCCCTCTACCCACTACCAAGCTAAATACACAAAAGTCAGACAACTGATCAAACTGATCAACTACCACAAGATACCTGAGACACCCCCCTATGTCGCCTTGGCTACCCAATGCAAACAAGATCCCGATCAGGAAGTTGAAAGGTGTTTGACAATTGACTCAGTCGAAGACCCATCAAATGGTAGCCAGCAATGTCAGGAACAAATCTATTGTTAGTGAACTTGTCCCCTTACAGAAGGTATGTAGTATGTAGTAGGATGTATCATGGCACTTAACTGTAAACCAAAGGCTAAGGTTGCAAAGGTAATACAGTAAGTCTCAGTCTGGCTGGGACTAGCAAAAAGATTAAGCAATGCAAACAATACCTCAAAATAAATGAAGGTATTATTGCATAGCTTTGACATGAATCAAATTTCTCTCAATAGTAGTCAAATAATAATTGAAGATCTTCTACTATACTGAGTATGGAATGCCTCATTTGATGAAGTATTGATTTGTCTTGATGATAAAGCATTAGGCAATAGTAAGATGTGAAGGCTCACAAATAGTGTGTCAAATAATTATGATAATTGTGTGAGAAAAGAATGAGACTTGATAAGTAATACAGAGAACTATTATACAGACTTTCAGTGGAGATTTTATGACTGCTCTCTCTCACTTCTTTCATTGCCATTTTATGCTATTTATAATTTACATATGATGATGATTTGAGATAAGAATGAAATCATCAAATGATGTTAATCTGAGACAAGTTGAGGGTTAGTTGAATATTGATTTGAATAATGTCAAAAGATAGTTGAGTCCTTTTTGTCAAAGTCAAGTCAAAGTATTGTCAAAAAGGTCTTGAATGTTTTTTGTGACAAGCTTCTAAACACAAGAGGAGGATTCTGCATTGGCATTCTTAGTCAATATTCAAACTGAAGAGTAGTAGTGTACAAGATGTGGTTTTATACAAAGGCAAACAGAAGCATGGAGGGCCAAAAATAGAGATATGATATTAATAGGACAAAGGAAATCAGGAGATCAAAAAATGGCATGAAACAACAGGAAAAAAAAAGATAAATACTCTGAGGTGGCAAATGATATGGTGAGGTGATGCAAGAATGCTGTCAGAACAGAAAATGGAGCAGCTAGAAAAGGAAATGATTAACTGGATGTGCTAATTACTGTATGTGATGGGGACAAAACTGTTCGAATGAGATTGCATTAGTATTTGATTTATAGTTTGATGAGAAATAATTCTTATGTCATAGAATTCTTAGGGTATATAGCCAACATATATGACTACCTAAATTAAAAATTTCAGGTCAATTGGTCAAGTACTCATTGAGTTATTCAACATTCTTTGACATATAAAAATCATTGGAACAGTTTTGTCCCCCACTGTATTGAGGTACTACTGACAAAGATGCCACAATCAGAGGGACCAATGTCTGATGCTGAATGAATAGTGATTCTGGAAGGATGTTTGGAGTGCCTTAATTAATCATTGTCATAATGGAACAAGGCTGTGGCTGATCCAGATGTCTCACAGAGTACTTTGAGTGAAGATTATAGAGCTGGCAGTCACCCCTTGAATAACAACTCTTCCAACTCCAAACAATTGTGATTTGAATTGCATTGTCAGCAGTGTCTAGGTTGGTTCAGGGAATATGACTATCAATAACTCAGAGGTCAATGTCTGACATAGTGGGATTGGCATCTACACACTCCTGTCTTCTCACATGTACAGTTTTGTGTTAATGCTTCCAAGAGGAACAAATTGGGGAAGAATGAAAATCCTATTCCAAGATATGACTGCTGATGTAGTGTTTAAGGACATTATTATTGACCCATAAGTAAGCATTCAAGCACAGTTGCAAAGAGACTGGCTTACATATGTGTGTCTCTTAGATTCAATAAATTCAAAAAGTATATATATATTAGTATAGAATTATAAATAATTAATAAGATTTAAAAATAAGTTTCTGAGTTAAATCACATGCCCTGATAAGTACTTAAAATTGTTGACACAGAGGAAAGTTGTGTGGAGTATGTGGGAGCTTACCCCCACCGGTTCACCCTGGTACTATATAAATTGCATTACTCACGTGACGTCAGGGACGCGTTTAGCTCGTGACAAACCGGTTGTTCGCGAGAACCGAATCACTTCAACCAATACACTGAACCTTGCAACGTCATTCTCACTTCATATCCATGTCTGCCAATCTTTCCAAGGCAGTTGGGCATCAGTATGAGTCCCAAGATGTAGGCAAACTTGTTTATGTGCTTCTTGTTTGCTGACCAGCTTCAAACAATGATTGTTATGTCCTTGACGTCAATTCTCAACGATGCACTGTTCCTTACTTACCTTTCAAAGGTCACATGGAATAAACGCGACCTGTTGTTGTACGCCGTCGGTATTGGAGCCAAGAAGGATGATTTCGCATTTGTGTATGGTGCGTGAGTAATAGTAACCGACCCTCAAACGTCTCTGATGTTTTTTTGATCGTTGACTAGAGCTGGGTATGTTCTTACAATAAGACCGACATGAAGTGAAACCTACGAACTGAGACAGACAAGGCCTTCGCCGCCTTTCCCACTTACCCGGTCGTGATGCCCTTCAAGTGTGCGTACCCCCCCACAGATCCCTGTCATCCCCTACATCCACCATAACATATCTTGTCTTCCTTATAACAGTGGACCTTACTGATGTTTCGAACTTCCGTGAGCAAGTCAAAGGTCGCGGTCGTACAGTTGAGGGCTTGCCGACATTCAATCCTGATCGGGTGGTGGGTTGTCTAATATTGGAGTAATTGTGCCTCATGGTTGATTCGCAATTCAGGTGCACGGGTCACAATACATCGAAATAATCAAGCCTATTCCCGTTATCAGCGGCCCCGGTTGGAAGCTCGAGAGGAAGCTAGTTGGTGTTCATGAAAATAGTGTGTTCGCCTCTTGAAGAATCTATAGAGCAATGTCTAAGTTTCGATACCCATCCACAGAAAGCGGTATTGTCGTAGACCAAGAGACAGTTCTCGTGAACCCTCAAGGGGAAGCGTATGTCCGCATGTTTGTCAGTTACATTGCTCTCTCCTTTGACTTTCAGATACTGAGGCTCTTCTCTTGCACCACAGTCATCCAGCTTCAATGTCGGTGCCAAAGCATACGGCAAGCCCTTCAGAAAAGCTATCACGGCTGCTCCTGCCGCAAAACCAATCCCAAAAGATCGTAAACCATCATACATCTTCACACAAAATATTTCGGAGGAGCAGGCGATTATCTATAGGTTGAGTGGAGATTACAACCCACTTCACATTGGTCCGTCTCGTCTCTCTCTTGCCATGGCCCAATTCGCTTGAATCAATGATTGGTAGAACCAGCCATTGGTATCTCTGCGGGCTTTGGTGGACCCATTTTACATGGTCTTGCGACATTCGGATTTGTGGCTCGTGGGATTCTCTCAGAAGCTGGGAGTAATGACCCAACCGCATTAAAGGCGTTTGGAGCAAGATTCACAAGTCCTGTGAAGCTTGGGGGTATGTCATCTGTCACATGTGCTTGGGCAATTTCATAACGAGAACCGTTAAACAGATAAAATTGAGACCTCCGTCTGGGAAGTAGGCCCAGGTCCGAACGGGACGACAGAGTTGGTATTCCAGACGAAAAATCTGAGTTCTGGGAAGGTGAGCATTAGTCTGTGGTTGACATTAGTGTATTTGACACTATGGCAGCTCTCTCTTGGTGCTGGAATTGCGTTTGTAAAGAAAAGCGAGAAGAGTAAGTTGTAAGATAGACATGATAGTAGTTCGGAACTGTATGCCTTCAATGATGAACATGAGCATGGTTATTTTATTCTTTACCAGTTTTTCTCGCCTGCGTGGATGCTAGACCATCATCCCCATACTTGGTCTGTTGCTATGTCATCGCTATGGAAACAGACTACAGTGGAAAAGTACCCACCTTGCGTTAAACTTGGTTCAATCTTCATTCACGAAATGATATCTGAATTTGGACGATGCACAAAATCTACGGCAAGAAGGTACCAGGCACTTCCCGATGGCCGGGTTCGGGTTGGCCCTACCGTCTGGCCTATGCCCGTGCCGAGAAGGCATGGACAGCTCCGAGCGTATATATGTTTGTGATATATATTAACAAAACTGAAATGCGTGCCTAATATAAAGTAATTCAGTTGCCTACTTATCCGTGAAATTCTTTTTTTCATGTTGGGCCATATTGTGCTCTAGGACATTCGGCCCCGTTCAGCCGATCGGCATTGCACCGCTAGCCAAATCAATCCGTGACAACGATGACGCTCCATTGATGGCGGCGATTCAGCTGAGACATACTGCCTGGCTCCTTACGGGACATAGTAACAAGGGATTCTTCTCAATACCTGAGATGATACCACTCTGCGTTATCTAGAGCTTCCTGCTGTCATGACAGACATTGAAGGAACCTGCAAAATAAATTTCAATGTTTCTCCGATAACACTCCAAGTTTAGCGCCACAGCTCCAAGGGACTTGTTTTTTAATTTCAAATCATCATCCCATAGTGATCGAGTGATCATGGCCTTCGGATCACGTGCAAATTAATTGCCATAACGTATGGCGTATGATGCTGCGGTGCGGGCATAAGATAACCTTCTGCGAAGCACATTCACCTCATTCCTCGTCTTTAACCTCTATCCCCTTATGTCGGGATTTCCAGTAGGGCGCGCGAAGTTGATTAGAATCCTAGGTCCCATCCTCATCATTTTGGTACGTTCACCAGCAGACTGCAGCGCAACAGGTCCACATTCACGCACACCCCTCTGTTCAGGCGTCACTATTCCTTATATTTAACTTCACGTCCGCTAACTTTTCATATTCCTTCGGACTTCGTGTCTATCGACCACAATCGGCACAGGATGCTGTGTGTTCTACCTCCGAACCCTTACAACGACGTGCCAACGCGACATTCGTCATGCTAGTTCGTAACGACGAGGTTAATCATGCCATTTCTTCTATCAAGCAAGTCGAAGACCGCTTCAACCATAGGTATAATTACCCTTGGGTTTTTCTAAATGACGAACCATTTTCGGACGAGTTCGTCCAGTACGTTGATTTCTTCCAACTTCCTGAGGACCCGCCACTGAGTGCGTCGGCAGACGTACATCAATACTGACCGATGGTAACGTGTCGTATGGCTTTATTCCCAAATCACAATGGAGCCAGCCAGCATGGATAGATTCTGAGAAGGCAGATAAGGGAAGGCAGACCATGATTGACGAACATGTCTTCCATGGAGGTGAGATCCTTGTCCAATTCGGGTATGCCATCTTCTAAATGTGCTCCAGGAAGCTTGCCGTAAGAATTCTTTTAGTGTACAGGGATATGGCTGATCTAGTGGTTAGATACCAAAACATGTGTACTTATAATTCTGGCGTAAGTGGTTCGGATAATGTTGTTCGCGCGATAACATTGATTGAAACAGTTTTTTTACCATCATAAATACCTCGAGGAGTTTCGCTGGTATTGGCGTGTCGAGTGCGCCATTTTTTTGTCCTCGACTGGCATCTCTTACAAGCATGTTATCTCATAAAGGCCCGATGTCGATTTCTACTGTGATATCGACTATGATCCTTTTTTATATATGGAGGATAATAATAAAACCTACGGTATTTCCATCCCACACTGCTGTCTGATGATTATTGACAACTATTCATACCACAGGATTCACCATCACATTGTATGAATTCGAACGAACAGTTCGTAGTCTATGGGGTACCGTAAAAGGTACGCCTACCCGTCGTCTTATATGAATGGATTGTCACAACAACAATGTAGAGTTCATAAAGGAACATCCACAGTATATCAACCCTGACAATGCGATGGGGTTCATCTCGGATAACGACGGAGAATCGTATAATATGTGTCACTGTTCGTCCATTTCAAGGATGATTTTCACCGTCCGTATACTCACGGGCCACATAATTTAGTCTGGAGTAACTTTGAGATTGCCGACATGGATTTCTGGCGTAGCGAGGCTTATTCCAAATACTTCGACTATTTATACAAAGCAGGAGGATTCTATTACGAGGTATTTCCTAACTTTAAAAAAAACCCACATTTTGCATCTTTCTAAATCTTCCAAAAAGCGCTGGGGGGATGCTCCCGTCCACAGCATCGCCGCATCACTCTTCTTGCCAAAATCTAAGCTTCATTTCTTCTCGGATATAGGTTATCGACATTCGGTATACACACATTGTCCCCAAGGAGAGGTTCATACTAAGGGAAAATGCTGGTGTAATCCCGCGGATAATTTTGGTGCGTGTTACTGTCTTGAATCTTCGGTTTTTGGAGTTGATTCATATTTTGGTTATTGTTGATTGTATGCCTAAAGATTATCAGTCCTATTCATGTATGAGGCAATTCGATAGGATTTTTTAAATGAGTTCCTGGGCAAGGATAGATAGATGGCTGGGACTCCTCATTTTATATTCGCCGCCTCCAATGGTCCGGTACGATCCTTAGAGCCATGTACGCTACCCCTCGATTGGCCCCTTCCACCACCCCAACTTATATTTATTGGTAGGCATGGCAGGGGTCTCTGACTGTCACTGTAATAGCGAAATAAGCAATCTAATAGTAATTGCGTATTATCGCCCTCTTTACAGTGTCGTGAGTTTGTGCTTTCATGGGCCTTTCACATAGTCAAGATTGTATTCAGAGCGTCGATTAATTCAGAAATAGGCATGTGATTGTCAGACTGCTAATAGTTGTATCACTGAACATTCAGACTCTCCTGACCACGGAAGTGTCTTTATGCTCATTTTCTTTTTTCTTTTTTTTCTAAAAAAAAAGTATCGCTGACTGGTCTTTAAAAAGGTAGTTGCAGTTCGTATCATGATAAGTAGACCGTTCCAAAGTCATAGACGGTCATACCTACTCTACAATCATGTTGGAATATTTTGATGATCGGTGTTCCATAGCCATTGAGGGCATTTACTGTGTTAGCTGATGCGGTTACTCTTTTTTGTTCCAGAGACCGGAATCTAAATATTTGTATTGCAAACAATCTTTTTGGGTGGTCCTAGTTAGTTGAAATCTATAAGAGACTTAGTACTTTGTCGCCCCCACGGCGAAAACCCGCGGTATACTTTCAACAGATCAAAGGATGAGTTGTATTTAAGTTAGATTAATAAGTCATTTTTCCCACATGCTTAATGAAACATCCTAGCAATATGCCACACGACTCCCGAGAGAAACTGGTGTCTCCACGCCAACGCGGCAAAGGTCGCAGTAACGACCATAATACGATTCTACCAGATGTAAACCGCGGGGATTATTTCAGTTCATGGTATTAATGTGACACGCCGGAAATTCAGGAAAACGACTGTCATCAAATAATAATTTGTGGCTTGGACAGGTCACATACACAGCATAACTAATTGTCTCAGTGAATGAGGCACCAAAAATATTTGAATCCCCTCCCAGATATGAACTACTGTTTAAGAAAAGAGAAATGTAATTTTCGTATGATTGTTCAACATTATTACCCTCGCACAAGTAATCCCACCTCACGCATTTCAGCCGCAATCCTCCGCAACGAATACAGGACCCCCACCTGCTCCAACAGCATTCAAATCCGGTTCCGGGTACGGCGTGACAAGCTCGGGATGTGAGTTGAGAGGTCCGGGAATCGTACCAGTGATATTGGTAAGGGGAATATCCGTAACGTGTGCGTTCTGGTAGCCTGTTTTTTGGGCGACGACGTCGAATACATTGGCCAAAGATCTAAGGACATAAGATAAGAATGCAATTTCCGGTCATCAACGCCTGTAAGCGCAGGACTTACTTGTTCGTATCACCACGGCCAAGCGACCCAAGTCGCCAATTATTCTGAACTGTACTGAGTGCCGAATAATGGGTGTAATATGTGGGGTCAGTTGTGCCCTTAAATTGTGCCGGAACAGCATTCCCGAGCAACAACGTGAAGACATTATTGTTTATCCCATAATTCTCCGTCTCGTCAAACGTCAAAAGGATGAGTGTGTCATCGTTGTTGAATCGAGGATCCTTCAACAAAGGAACCAAGAAATACTCCAACCATGCGCCTGTGAAATCGATATCTGTATCATGGGCATCATTAACGATGTTTGGGGTGATCCACACCCATTGGGGGAGCGCGTCATTTGTGACGTCGCGGGCAAAGTCGTTGAAATTACGATGGCGCTCTGCACGCTCCGGAATGGTTGCAACGGAGTTGAAGATGGTGAGGGGGTTGTGTTTGCGCCAGTAGTAAATGTAAGGGGCAGCGGAAGGAGTGATGTAATTGGGGGAAGTATAACTATCAGCATATTAGGATATGTAAAGGCCAAGTGCTCAGAACATACTTAGCCTCATTGTAACCATCTGTGGGCATATGTTCTTGGTATGATGCCCAAGAGATTTTTTTCTCCTCTAATAAATCCACAATCGTTGAAATGCTGTCGTGTTCAATGTCAGCAAAACAGGAGAAATTATCCCAGTATGGAAACACGTCTACTTGGACGGAATGGCATAATAGGCATCATCAGCCATACCGAAGAACGAACCGCCCACAGCAGCGATATAATTAGGTTGTGATGGATGGGTTAGGGCATAGTACTGTGTCAATGTTACACCCTCTTCAGCGAGTGATTGAAATGCGGCCTGGATGGTAAGTGATTAAATGAGAACGATACAACACAAGTAGGACGCACGGTGGTATTGGCAGTAGCAAAATCCGTATTTTCCAACCAAATCTATTCAGAGTACACTATCAAAACGGATACTTGACGTGTCCCTAGAACGCGCACGGTCCATACCTGGATAAACCTATTGAACGCCCTGCCTCGAACATGAGAGGAAGAGGGGAGGGTCGAATTGCTTCTTCCCGGATATGTGTCCGATTCAAACGTAGGTCCACGGGAAGGCGGTACGAAAACTGGCGCCTGGGCAAGGTCAAGAAGGTTAGTGACAACGGATCAAAGTTTATGGTTGGAATGCACCTGAGCGGCGTACACAAGTGAAGCACACAGTAAGGAAACTGCAAAAGAGAACATAGTGAGGTTGTCAGCAACCCCTGATGCTTTATAGATGGTTCGTTTGCCGCCCATGTGCGATCGGCGCGATTGGTGTAACGCGCAGTACCACGCTACGTATGTATATATGGCTGTGCCAAATTTGATGACTGATAGAGTATTTGCAAAGTACATAATCTATATTAGCAAATTGAATTGAACCGGGTAACCAAAATACCTGATATGGATATCAGGAACCAATTCAGTTTACTAATATTTATTAGTTGCAAATACTCTCTAATACTATATGGCAGGCTACATGGGGAAAAAGCGCGTCACAGTCAACCCACGCAGGGGGTCAGAATAGAGGCTGCAATAATTCTCTTTGTTCCTTTCAAGAGGCGACCAGGCCAGGTGGACGGGTGTCTGAGGGCCTGCTTTTTGAACTTTTTGGTTATAATTTTGTACTGCATGAATTTTTATTCACTCCTTGATCAATCTTGTTCAGAACTTTACTAAGAGTTAATTGCATATCCATAAGAAAAAATGTCTTATCGGGCGCCTAAGGAAGGGCCATGTTTTACCTCCATCACATAATGTGACCAATTGTGACATTATTGATGAGCAACGAGACAGGACATTCGAACCATTGGGATCATGATTCAATGGCCCCTTAGTTACATCTCAAATAGGTTATTAAAGCTAACAGCCCAAACTATAAAGAGATATTTTCCTACTATACAAGATGCAAGGTTAATGCTTGTCACCTCTGACACTAATTCCTCAAGATTTCACATAAATTACCACGGTTTCAACAGATGAGCTGAAGGGTGTATTATTTAAAATGCTAAGAAGGTGGTAGGAAAGGTGCAAAAAATGCATAGAAGTAATATGGCATACTTAACCGACTGAGGTCTTCCGGTCAGTGCTTGTATTCACATATGGTATTTTACATAATGGATGCCTCTGGGGATAAAAATATTTTTCTTCAGATGTCGGCCAGTGGCAGTCATTACTTGTATTTTATGAGTCCTTACAGGTCCTTGACGTGATTTGGACCCGTTTACATAAGGCACTTTTTGAAATCCAGACTTTGTGACATAGGATGAAATAGGGCAAGGATTGACCGGACTAAATACATGAGATATTTGTGTAGCTAACTGTATCCGAATGGAGAAACACCTCAGCCGCTACCTGAAGATGGCGACAAACGACTGAGGTGGCTAAGACGATGCCTTCCAATATTTATCTCCATGGCTAGGCTCGCAACGCGCAGTGATGCCGATAAAACTGCCTTGCTACGAGATTGCCGTGACGCAGGTACATTTAGGCTTGTCGATCAAAAAGGCGGGGAGAATAGAAACGGCCATGAAGACCGTAGGTTTTGATCTAACCTTGCGTACCAGCACTGAACTTTATCACCTTGTCTGTTTCTCTTTGTTATTCCCCTTTTGTTCTTGCATCTTTGTTTCCCTAAATGTTCTCATTAGTCAGCATAAATACAACCTTCGCAGATTGTACACCCCAGTCATTTGGCATCCGTACAGATACTGAGGTGAGATATATTCTTTATCAGTTCACTTACTAATACCCATTATCATGTGTACCATATAATTATTATTATCTAGCATACTGTACTAAATCGACCGATTCTCCATGTCGTGACTCACAGCGCACTTGAAATTCGATGTTTTGTCACACGTTACTGCGAGGTTAGTTTGAAGAATATGGTGTCAAAAAAAGATTGAGGAATTTTGGAAGAATGGCACGCATCACGCCGACTTTTGAGGAACCGTTAATAACCGTTACACCTGATTCCAGAGAAGAATCGATCGATTTAGTACAGTACTCTTATTTGTTCCTACTTGAAAACATGGGCTAGCAACGGGGCAACGTAATTGTAAAAGTCAAACCGCGCAAGCCTCTCAATAAAACTGCAGACTTTGTGGCAAAGATATATGAGTTATGAACAAGAGATTTAAAATTTAATGAAAATTGGATGGAAATAACAATGGCTAAGCATTGAATTGTTAAATCCATTGAAGGGGAGAAGAGTGACATGAGTGGCGCGGGGCAGAAAGCGGGGGGTATGTGAATCCTTGGAGAGCTTCCATACATGGTATGTGGGGGCTCGACATCCACAGTCAACATGATCCGGGGAGAGGACAACGCGGAGGTAACAGTTGAACCTGAAACGGCGGTGTGAAGGTCTCACCATCTTGGTCCAATGCAGGCTCCAGCATCTTGCCGTTCTCAACAATATCCGCCCACCGTCAATATGCCTTTGTAGTCACCTTCACAATTCACTTTTCCATTTTTAATGTCATACTGAAGTACGCCATTCCAGGACCCATAAACAGAGATTCCTAGTCTATGATCAAGTGATGAGTTGAGTTCAAGTTGGGTTAATCAATTATTTTTTCCGCGTGATCAATGAGACATTCCAGCTTGGCTACCATAGTAATGTGATAATGTGATAGAATGACTCAGAGAATCGATGCCCTCACACCGACGGCAGAGGTCGCAGTAGTGCCCACAATGTCTCCACCCGATGTCAAACGCGGGAATAACCACGTTATTTTGGCTTTTTGGTGTCAGTAAGTCAGAAATGGGCTGACTAGATAACAGCTCGTGGTTCCGACACATAATTCACAGTATAAGTAAAGTGGCTTGATATGCTATTATTGCATCTGTGAATGAGGGACCGAAAATATTTGAATGACATCCAAGAAATGAACAATTGTTTAAGTAGAGAGAAATGGAATTTTCCCATGGTTTGCCAAAATGATAACCCTCACAATATCACTCAAGAATGGTACCTCACGCCCTTCAGTCGCTATTCGCCGGGATGAAAACGGGGCCTCCACCTGCTCCAACAGCATTCCTATCCGGTTCCGGGTACGGCGTGACAAGCTCGGGATGTGAGTTGAGAGGTCCGGGAATCGTACCAGTGATATTGGTAAGTGGAATATCCGTAACATGGAGATTGTGGTAGCGGGTTTGTTTGGCGACGACGTCGAATACATTGGCCATGGATCTAAGGGCGTGAGACAAGAAGGTAGTATCGGTTCATGATTGCTTGTGAGGGCGGGACTTACTTGTTCGTATCGCCACGACCAAGCGACCCAAGTTGCCAATTATTCTGAACTGTACTGAGTGCCGAATAATGGGTATAATATGTGGGATCAGTTGTGCCCCTAAGTCGCGGCGGAAGAGCATTCCCAAGCAACAACGTGAAGACATTATTGTTTATCCCATAATTCTCCGTCTCGTCAAACGTCAAAAGGATGAGGGTGTCATCGTTGTTGAATCGAGGATCTTTCAACAAAGGAAACAAGAAATACTGCAACCATGCGCCCGCGAAATCGATATTTGTATTGTGGGCGTCGTTGTCAATGTTTGGTGTGATCCATATCCATTGGGGGAGCGCATGACTTGTGACATCGCGGGCAAAGTCGTTGAAATTACGATGGCGCGCAGCGCGTGTAGGAATGCTTGCGACGGAGTCGTAGGTCATGAGAGGGTTGTGCTTACGCCAGTAGTAAGTGTAAGGGGCGGCTGAGGAATTGACGTAATTGGGGGAAGTGTAACTGTTTACGGGAAGATATTAGGACTTGAAAGGCATGGATGTTAGGCAATCAGAGCATACTTATCCCCCTGGTAACCATCTGTAGGCATGTGCTCGTGGTATGATGCCCAAGAAATATTTTTCTCCTCTAATAGATCCACGATCGTTGCAACACTGTCGTGTTAGATGTCAGCAAGAGAAAAGTGAAATTATCCTAGGATGGAAACACATTTACTTGGATGGAATTCTATGGTAGGCATCATCAGATAGTCCGAAGAACGAACCACCCACAGCAGCGAGATAGTTAGGTTGTGAAGGATGCGTTACGCCATAGTACTGCGTCAGTGTCACTCCCTCCTTGGCGAGTGATCGAAATGCAGCCTGGATGAGTGGTCACTTTTTAAATGGGCAAAATATAATGCAAATAAGACGCACGGTAGTTTTGGCAGTGGCAAAATCCGTATTTTCCAACCAAATCTATGCAAAGCAGACTATCAAAATGGATGCTCGACGTGTCCTTAGAACGCGTCTTGCCATACCTGAACAAACCTATTGAACGCCCTGCCTCGAACATGAGACGAAAAAGGGAGGGTCGAATTGCTTCTTCCCGGATATATGTCTGATTCGAACGTAGGTCCACGGGAAGGCGGGACGAAAACTGGAGCCTGGGGAAGATGAAAAGGTTAGTGATAGCCAGTTGAAGTTCATGGTTGGAATGCACCTGAGCGGCGTATGCAAGTGAAGCACACAGTAAGGATACTGCGAGAGAGAACATGAAGGCGTGGGGGATACGGGCGTTCCCAGCAACCCCTAATGGTTTATATGCGTTCGCTCGCCATGATGTGGCATGTAAGGCGCAGTGTATAGATTATCGCTTGGTGCGGTTGGATTTGCAAGTGTACTAAATGATAAATGAATTGACGACTGAATATAGCAGGCTACACCATGATGTAGACGCAATAAGCAACCAGTTACGCATTAAACCCTAAACCAGCCCTCAGATTTTCCGTGATACGAGCCTGCATCATAATAGAATGCATATATGCCACCATTTACACCGAGTCGTGCCTTGCAACATCATGGATGAATGTCTACACGAGAGCAGGCCACAACCATGATGGAAAAGGAATTATGGCGTTCATGTAATAAGATTCATATAAGGCCGAACCGTCGAAACGAGGATTCTGCGATATGACATCAACCTCGGCATGTCGTCATTGGAAAGTAACCGAAATAGGCTGAAAGGTAACCGACATCGGATTAGAGTAAGTCACGTTAATGTCCGTCCACCATCGTCTTGCTGTATGGACATCGACAAATCCGATCCAGCAGGAAAACCTGCTGGCCTCGGTACACGCTCCCAACCGTATACTACCCACCACTGGGTCACCAAGATTCTCAGAGTTCGATGCGCGCGTAGGTCGGCACGAATCGACTATCTTATCACTCCCTTTGGACCAGGCTTAGTAGTAGACTCCTAATCAGTAATTCTGGATGGGCGAAACGGTCGGGGTAGCGGTATCCCCCTGATGAGAGCTCTCGTCGGCTCGAAACCGTTACTATCCCGTTTTCCCTAGCCACTCTCTACACTAGCTGACAAAGTTCAATCTTCGGAGACAACTGTTTGCGGCGAGTGATAAGGTGGTGGTCCGCCCAGCGGCGCTCTGGTGGACGCTGGTGACCTCGCGTTGTCAAGGTCACCTGGCTATTTTATATATGTTAACATATTTCATTTAGAACATTTAAAAGTGTTATAATGGGCAAGTCCAAGGTTCATAGAACCAGGCAAAACAAGCTCCAGTCAGTCCGATTTATGGACGCATGTGAGCAAACAGGAAATACCATGGTCATCAAGCTCTACCAGCAAATATCTTTAGGATGTTTGGGGAAGGTCAATCCTAGACTACCTTAATTTAATATTTTTTTGCATATTTTTCCCAGCCTCCCTAATCCAAAAAAAAAAAAGTCTGGCGGTGTCATATGGCTCCCGCTTACATAAGGGCGCTGGATTTGCCTCACGTCTCTTAGTTTCTGAGTCGAAAAGCACGCCATAAAAAGGCTCCTGCTCCTTTTTTGCTCATCACGGTACCAGGACAGGAAATAGCTCTAGATGTCAGTCACATGGTATGGTACATTAGCAACACATGAATGCACCCAAAGTAACTATTCGTACACCGAGTACTGAGCAAGGTGGATGGGCTAGTGAATTTGAAGCCCATGAGGTGCAAGATCATATCGCCATCAAGTATTTTGACACAATTTCCTTCACAGCTGGCGTAATGGGTCCAAGTAATTCTAAAGTCTCGTTCTAAAGATCCAGCTGTTAGTACGAAATGAGGCAAATATTGCTGGATCACCCACCCAAATATTTTCTTGCATTACTTGCCCCTCCTTTCCCAATATCCACTCGTTTTCTTCTCGAATCTGACAGCTTGCCAAATACCGCCCCTGCACCGCATCATTCTCGCCTCCTAACGCTCCCCAGACGATTGCCCGGCTACCCATCTCGCAAGTACGGCCAACTAACCGTCGACATAATAGAATAAGGTGGAGTTGGAGACCCTTTTGGTCCCGGAGTATAGTTGATTGACAGAGGCCCGGGTTGAGACTCACAACTGTGAGAGGAGAGCCAAGCGGTAGGTGAGCGACGAGGGAGCGGGTGAACATGATATTCAGGACTAGAAGTCCAAGGTCAGATACTAAGAATAATTCCTGGTGAGTGAAATGTACGTTTTGTAATATTGTACCGATTCGCCATTCGGCTACAAGCGCCATTAACCATTAATTGTTACACAAGCTAAAGACGAAATTGCTAGAGCATACGAGGGGGTGCTGTACTCGCTGTCGCTAAGCCTTTTCAATACGTGAGGGTTCAAGCCCTCCTCAAAGGGGACTGCTGCATGGTGCATATCACTTGACAAGATCACAACACGGGGTGTGGGTCCAGAGGCCTTGGTCTTCAGCATGGCAGGAAGTAAGAGAAGACACAGAAGCGCCGTAGAAAGATGGTTAACCTGAAGGCTATAACCGGTGGGTTTTCTTTAGCAAAAGTTAAATTCCTGACTAATGATCCTCACGAGTACTCGTGTCCATCGCTGGTCTTTTGAAAAATTTCCGTGGCAACTCCAGCGTTCGCAACGAGTATATCTAGGCGGCCATCTGTTTCAGTTTCGAATTTTCTGACGAAGGCCAAGACAGATGAAAAATCTAATTGATCAATGCGCCATGCCATAAGCTCTTCTTTAATCCCTGTAGATATCCGAATATCTGACAAAACAAATTAATAACTGACGACCATTCGGAGACACTGTGACCGCTCAGGATGTAGATTATATTTACCATTCATAGCTTCTTCCGATTTTTTTATGTCTCTACATCCTAAGATGAGCTTTTCGGGCTTCATTCTGGCAAAGTGTTTAGCTGTCTCAAAACCGAGGCCGACATTTCCGCCTGTTACAATCACAGTTTTGCCTCGTATCCGCGTGTGAGTACTGGGAGTATACAGTACTAGCATAAAATCACTGTACCCTTCAGATCGGCAGAGATCAACTCCAGCTCTGTGAACTGGTCTTTGAGGAAAGTAAACAATGAGGGTCGTCCCATGGTACGAGTAGATAGACGATGATTCGGGATGTGAATGATTCGCTTTAACAAGGTTTTAACTGGTGATAGGTACATGCCCTTACATGGAGAACGTCTCGTATCTAATCGTCGATGCGACTGCTTTGGGAACTCGGGTGCATTGTTTGTTGATGTTATGAGCCATAGGCGCATGTTACTTGTGATCCAGATTTGTGACTTCACTTCTCACCCGACTATGCCGAGCAATCTGGCCCAAATTCACCACCCTTTATTGTTCTCTTCATCCTAGAATAGGTTATGTTAGAGTATGATGATTACGATTAGTATTAAATCATACCTCGTATTGTGAATGTATTTTTCCGGTCTGGTTCACATGTGATTAGCTATATTTAGTTTAGTGTTCCCTTAGTTCCAAACCAAGTGCACAGACCATGTAGCTTAGTATATAGTTACATCCAGATGAGAGTAGGACCTCATCTGGAAACCTAGCTATATCACCGGTTTACTTCTACCCGCTCAGTCCTTAGTGGCATTCGCTCCAAGTGCTGAGAGTCATCGCACTGTGATCCCCCAGGCTTGCAGATCTTAACAGGTTATGGTATAGCTTGTGATTTTCTAGTAAGCCATGCTTTTAGATCCAGGTTTGAAGGTCATGAAGAAGCTTAGCCAGCATCTATTTAAGGTAATTGTTGCTTCATAAGGCAATTGTGGTACACTCTCCCAAGTCCGTAATTCCCGATCAAATTTCAATGGTTCAAGATATTTACACCCATAAGATCTTTTTATCAGTAGTCATGCTCTTATACTCCTTGACAACATATTTTCCCAACCTGGCATTGAGACACATTTTGAAAGCTACCGTCATTATCCCTGAAACAAGAGACCATACGCACAGGAAGATTATGTACATCTACATGACAGCGATCCTGGAAGTACCTTATACGTTTGTTTAGAAACATGATATAAGCACTCTGGAACAAGAGTCTCAAAGTCATATCCTAGAGTACGGAATCCTAAAGAATAGCTACTCAGTGAGAACATCGAAGTTGGTGATAATAATCATTATCACTCCCGGCGTCTGGCCTGATGAAGGGCGCCAAACCCTATTTTTCAGCACGAAAATTTTTATTTTCCGATCTGTACCCCAAGAAAAGTGAAACACCATGGGAAGCACCTTCCCTACTCGAAAAAAAAAGTTCACTGTGGTGTAGTTTACTATCAAAACTTTCTCGGAAACCATGGGAGACATTTTCGGCAGCGCGATCTGTTAGAGGTGGTTACAGGGACTTAAGCCTTGCAGTAGTGGAATAAGTAACTGGTGGTTTTGGTTCATTTTGATTGTAGCACATGGGATCGATTATTATTGACACCACACAGTAACAGAGGGGGAAATGGATGGCAACGGCCATGTGGGAATCCAAAACACCTCTGAATTTCTATAAGTTTTTGGAGGACTCAGAGGTATACCAGGCACGGCCTGATCGTGGGGTTAACCCTACCGTCTTCCTTACACCAATGCTGATATAAAAACACCGTATTAAAAGGATTAGGAGTTAGGCTATATTGTCCATTGTGCTCCGCAACTGCCCCTTCCCGCCAGGTATGTAATTCCTGGTTTCCAGTTCACTGGAAAATTGCCGTCATTGCAGCCGTGCAGAGATGTAAATGTATAACCTGCACTTGAGCAGCCGATTATCATTCAAATTATGCATAATAAGCGAAGTATTGTTAAAATTGATATTTCCCAAGTTTAGGTGCATCTTGTTCGGTACCAAGTAAACCCAATCACGGTCATTTTTCTACACTGCATCGGACTCAACTTATGGCACACTCACTTCAATCACAACTCTTTCCTCCAACTATGGGGTTTATTACTGGTTTCACCACCTCCTGCTCCGTTTACATGCCTCAAATCGCGCAAGTCGATCTTTCGGATAGCGCCCTTGGGATCACCAAAGTATCGTCGGGGGCATCCCATCCCGTTGTTACAGGTCCAGGAAATCATCAATGTGCGGCATGGGAAGCAACGTATCCCAAGGGAAGTTATGCTCCCTCTTCTGGAGACGTCGTGGGCGGATTTGGATTTTATCTTGCGGGACCACCAGAATTTGCATCTGCATTGAAGACGGCCAAGAATGTATTGACCAGCTATTCTGTTCGTTTCGAGGAAGGTTGGGACTGGCAGAAAGGAGGAAAGCTACCTGGACAGTGTGAGTTTTACTTTTATACAGATCTTGCCTAGTTGATTAATCCTTACCAGTTGGCGGCGTGGGGAACCTCGCACACGGTTGCTCCGGTGGAAGGCAACAAAATAGGGACGATTGCTTCGACGTTCGTTTTATGTGGCGGTATGGGCTGAGATTGTCTTTTAATTCCAATCAGCTACTTCTAATCAATTTTTTAGAGCAGCTGGTGCTGGTGAATTGTACACTTATCTCCCCCTCACCCAAAGCAACGCGAAAAGACTTTCCATGGTACCCCCTTTGACAATTGGAAATCCTCAATACGGCTTCTCAGTCGGTCGTGGTGCATGGACCTTCCACGCTGGTTCGTGGACAGTTATTGCTGAACAAGTGCGACTGAACGATCCGGGGAAGAAGAACGGTGCGTTAAGTAGGATCATTTAACTCGATGCGGCTGACTCTTGCCAAGGCATTATCAACGTCTGGGTTAATGGTACTAGAGTGATTCATATAGAGGGCTTGGAAATGCGAGAAAGCGCTGCGTCAGTGGTTCAAGGAATGCATTTCCAAACATTTTTTGGCGGTATTTTCTGTCTCATTTATAGGTGCCGTATTTCGGGATCTGACCACATTACCAACAGGGAGCTCTTCGGATTATGCTTCACCACGTACCCAAAAGGCTTGGTTCTCTGATATTTCCGGTGCAATTGTGGAATAGTGAAGGGGTCTCCTGCGCATACTCCATTTTTGAAGAATACTGTCTGTATTTTAATATGTCGTTCCAACTACCATATGTTATGAGCAGTATCAGAAGAATCCATCAGCTGTTCGGTAAATGTTGTTGATTCTCCCTTTCGTATTTTTTGACACTGCATTAATATAATGAAGTCACACTACTTTCCTATGCACCATTGGTGCACCACATCGTTAAAGTAATAGATCGTACACTGACATTTCCCTCTCACGCCTCCGACGGCTGAGAGGGCGCTGGGAACAAGTCCTGGGGAACACCAAAATCATACCAATCACTATACCTATTTAGTGGCGTCGGAGTGGCGTCGAATGCCTACGGTGCCCTTCAAGGAGAGCTTCTAATTACATTCCAGAATTTCTTAACATCTGCTTGTTGATATATCTCTAAAAGTCTAAAAGAGAGACGAGTGTCGAACCACACAACGCTGTCATTTGAAGGGGTTAAACACGTTTGAATTAGAGAGCACAATGTCAATGACTTCAAGGACAGGTAACAGATATGTATTGTACCTATGTACTACTTTTTCCAACCAGTATTAACAAAAAATGGCTTTCTGGGTGGGTTGGAAAATCGCTTAAGAGTTTTTTAAGGATGTCGTTTGTGATGACTTTTCTTCCTTGGTCTCACCCCGCTAACCCACCTATTATTTTACCTTCGTTAAAGGCTGGTAAGCTTCTGTGTGAGACAGGGTGGCAGGAGTTCTTCAAAGTATCTGATGACACCCACATGGTGGAGGAGTTTTCCATAGTGAGCATCGCCGATGTTTGCATAAATACATTAATAATAACTAAAAAATATCATTATCAAACTCATATATCCACTCCACCTTCCCCGGGCATCAAAAAACGGAACGCGATGGATCCAATAGTGTCGGAAGTCCGGCGCCATGGAACATAAGTGGAATAGCCAACAACGAAAAAGGAGCGTGCACTACCATGCATTCACGGAGCCCGCCGCCACTCCCACGAGATTTCTTCGTTTGGGCAACTGACGGACGTTACGAGATTCATCAAGGGCTATTAGCTTGCGATATCGAAAAAAATCCAAGCTGTGTGATGGGTATTTCAACGCCAATCATTCGCTCGTCAGACATTTTCTTCGAGTACATGCCTATAGGGACCTCCAACCTGTGGTCTGACTACTGTATAATTGGTGGAGGCGGAATATTTGCTGGTTGCGCTGGATCCTTATATTAAAAATAGTATGAGTTGACTCTATTGCAATACACAATATACAAGGGTTTAATAAGCTTGTAATAAAAGTATTTGTTTCTCAATATCTTGTGTCAGTTAGTGTAGCACCTCCTGACAATATAGGTTGGATGCTCTGGGAGGTGTATAGTGGTTCTGACACACATTAACCTCCAAAAGCATGGTCCACAATTAGCATCTTCATATGAAAAGTTGCAATAATTGGTGGACTCCCCCTATAAAAAGGTGTGTTTCATCATCAAATTTAACACCTTATCCCTTGGACCGGTGTTGCGCTTTTCGTTCGCGGGTTGGGGTCTCCGTGACTAGAATTGTCAGGCCAAGCAGGCATACAGTCACTATGAATGTCCCAAATATTTGGGCAATGAAATGGGACAAGACACGACGGTCGAGTTGCAACCAATGCGGGAGCGGTTTTCAACGTACATAATCCGAGCATACCTTTTGGCGGAAGATGGACAAAGAATGTACGCCGGAACAACAAGCTGGTTTGGATGCTGAATTAATAGGATAGTGCAGTAGCAGTGCATGGATTACTTTCCTTGAATATGACTTGTTAGAGGGGTGCCAATCCGACAACCCTTCGAGGCATGTGATAGATCTACGATAAGCTGCACCTCATCAGGTACTGTGATACTTGGCTTAATATGGCTCTTGTTTAGTTGCTTCTCAAGTATGGCTTTAATTAAACTTTAAAATGCCATAATATGTATAGAAGGTAACAGAAATTATTGCACAATAATTAGTGAGTGGCCAGTCACAGACCAGTTGAATACTTCGTAGGATATTAGTAGATATGGATGATATCAAAACAATCCAACGGTTAGGGAAGTATGAAAAACATTACGACGTCCATATGAAGCAATGATGCTATACTCGAACAATGCGAAGTACATTCAGAGATAGAAAGCTGGTTTGGTGAAAGATCAACATGCAGTATCAATGAGTCAACCGTCGGTCCAGACATCAATTGGATTACTGCCCTCTTCATTAAACCGTCCTTCTGCTTCAACGAACGATCAGGAACCTGCCAGAATGGTTCAGTGGATTAGTCAGAACCTCACAGATAATTGGGGCTTATGAGCGGGACAATCATTTCTTTGAAAACCGGCCTTGTATTGTTTATATGTTACAATTGTAGGTTCCCCAGTACGAGCCCGTTTGTCAGGGTATCTCCCTACGACCAAAGAGTAATACCAGGTTGAAACCAACGGGAAATTTGCCCTCATGAATATCTGCTTTTAATGTTCAGCGAAGCTAGAGGGCACTGAGGGATAACACTAGGTAGGATTAGACAATAAAAGGGTTAAAAGCAAGACACATACTTTTAAATAGATTCTTATTTAGCAGCATCTCATTTTTTCGATGCACGTGTCGACTTCGGGTAGAGTGCCTTGGCTGTTATCTAATTTTCCCGAAATGTAGCCACAGAAACTTATTAATGGCAAGTATCCCTTTGAAGGCTGCCAGATTGTTTACTCTGTAGAACAAGTTTGCAATAAAACAAGTCCAGCATCATGATTCAAAAAAAATAAGCAACTTGGACGGAACGATAGTGAATAATGTTAGTAATCAAGTCTTCGCGTAAAACGTAACCGAAATATGGATCCAATGACGAATATATGCGCATATATGCGCAGAAAGTAGCTCCTAATCTCCTTAATGATGCAATGGACTAGAAACTTCGAGGATCTGAATTTCCCCTATTTACTCCCCTAAAAACTCTCCTAAAACAATTAGAAAGTAGATAAAAAGTCGCGATATTTCGCCATATACCTCAGTGAAGTTTACTTACTCACTGAGGTATATGCACAATCATTTATTATTCATTCTATTACTTATTAAATATCTTGTAGTTTCGCAAACAGGTACTATAATACATAGTGAAGTTTACTTACTCACTCACTGAGTTTCGCAAACAGACTCTACCCTTTCGAAATATTGTCTCCTACTTAACAAATAACTATGGACGAATAGACGCTTCTGTTACTGAATCGGGGCAAGTTGTGGAAATGTTGACGCTCGTCGCTCGTAGGACGAAATATGCAACTCTCGAGTCGTATTTCGTTCTCCAACTATCGTGATCAAAAGTTGCCGAAACGGCTCCACCGGCTTCATGCGCCCTGCGGTCGGATCTTTAGGTAAGCAAATTCTGTTGTGCGGCATTTATATGACTAATATGACTAACGTGAGTGTCGATGACGCGATCTTACTCAACACCCTTCGACTACAGAGAGAAAATGGGAACTCTAACCCCGAGAAAGTTTCCCGTGGCCTAGCGGCTGCCAAAACAACACAAAGAAAATCTGGCTGTAGGATCCCAACGTATGGGACGACTGTCACAGTAACATGTACACAAGGTAAATTCGAAGTATTGTCTTTTGGTAGGCTAGACGCGCCATGTTGTTAAAAATCGAAATATGTATGTTCGTGCGTTGTGCAACACTATATACGTTCACTTTTGTATCAATATACGTTCACTTTTGTATCAATATACGTTCACTTTTGTATCAATTAAATACATATGCAAGGTCGTTGGTCGGAATGTTAGTGCTTCAACGAGCGCTAAACGTTTCGACTGAAGGCCCTAATGAAATCTGGACACAAATAGGGAACGTACATTTAGCGCACGTCGACACTCGCTGGATACCTCAAGCGTTGCAGATTTAAATTTTGTTTGAAATGTGCTTAATCAGCTTCGTCCGCGGCTTCCGGCCCAAAAACACCCCGTCAAGCGGGTCAACCGTCACGTTAGAGGTTAAAGAAACCATTCCTCCCGTTCGTTGTCGGGATATACCCTTTCATCGCGTTACGAAAGTAGACAACTTGAGAAGCACATTCGTTAGGAAAATGATGCACCGGGAAAGTATAAATGGAAGAACAACTTCGGTTAATGCATGATCCCGAGTCAAAGTCTAGGAGCCGTCTTGTTGTACAGAGGAAAAATGACGGCATATTTGGAAACCAACAATGTCATTCCGAGGCCGCCAAGAGCCCACGCAAAATTTCCTCATTCATAGGTGATGGTCAAACGATCCCTCGCTAATTCCACCTGGTGCGCCATTCTCATTCATCCTAATTATAAACTAGTTATGCTTCGCATTCTGTTTAAAAACGTGGGCGAAGTTGGTCAGGCAAGTTGTTCCGTCCCCTTCACCGTTGCTTGCCTTATAAAATTCCGCGGGCAGAGACCATCGTATTTTAACCCCCAAGCACTACTTAAGCTTTTGTTGCAATCCCCACCCACACCAACCTACAGATTTCCTATCTTCATCTGCAGCGGTCTTACCTTCGCTCAATAAATCTCTCGTCAACTCCTCATGGATAGCAATGGGACTGTTTTCAGGCATTATTGTCTACAGCTTTTCGTTGGCTCGGAAGCCAAACTATGTGAACCCCTAGATCTTCAATCTTCCCTAACCTGAATGTCCCTTGAGGATGCAATTCCTGCGATCGGAGGCTCTGATATTTTTTCATCCTATAAATCCCCCATGGATGTAGCGAAACATGGGAAGGATATAATTCAGACGGGATACCACAAGGTGTGACACACAGCTCATTCTGAGTCAATAATTGACAATGTCCGATCTGTCAATTCATAGTACAAACCAGGAATCCCGAGTGTCGCAACTTGATCGATGGCATCTGGACGAAAGTACATCAATGACATTGCCGGTGCACCCTATGATGTATTATCATTTGCCGCCGCCCTGGAAGAGGTATGCAGTCACACCATTTCGCTTCTCCTTCTCATCTATATATGGTGTAGAGGGTATTCGCCAAATATCTCCTGGGGCCGGCGGTAGTCAACCACCCTTACCATGTCGAGTTCGTTCGAGTAAACTTGATTCGGTGTCTAGGTACCATATTCGCAGACCTGAAGGAATAAATCATGTTGGCCTTCAAAGATAATATCCCGCTTACAGAAGGTATACCTCTCACGACTACATATGAAGGTTCCCATTACTGAAAGGCTTGTCTTCATGGAGAGTGGACCAAAGTCGTCGTCTTTCCAGTGGTGGCACAGATCGTCGCTCGCGTCTCCAGCCGCATCTTCCTTGGTTTACCCCTTTGTACGTTAAAAGGAACTCTTTCCCTGAATCTACTTATTGATTCCTCCGGCCCGCAACTCTGACTATCTTCGTCTCAGTATCAAGTATGGTCTGGACGCCTTTCACGCCCGCCAAATAATCAATCGATTTCCTGGCTTCCTTCGAGGGTAGGCATGTCTGTGTGCTTCATCTAATAATACTGCTCAGTTTGGAAACAGAATTGCAGCACAACTTCCAACCGTCCCTGAAACGGTTCGTTTAACGCAAAAACATTTGGAGCCAATAATTGAAGAGCGCCAAAGGAAAATCATAGAGCACGGGCCTCATTATCCTGATAAACCTGTTAGATTTTTTCGACTCCCCCCATTGGTTCTCTTTTTTTTAAATATTGCTTTATAGAATGATTTCTTAAGTTGGGCGATGGATACTGCGGATGGCGAAGAACGATCGCCACGCCAGCTCACAAACAGAATTCTTTTACTCAATTTTGCTGCTTTCCATACAACTTCCCTGGTGTTTATAGTTGGTGTTTCTGACTGTTAATACCTTCTGATTATCTCAAAATTTAGACCTTCACGCATGCACTATTCCATCTCGCAGCTCAACCAAAATATCTCGCACCACTTCGAGAGGGAGACCATTGTCAAGGAAGATGGCACGTCAAAGATGGCCTTGTCGAAGATGCACAAATTGGATAGTGTTTTGAGAGAAACCCATCGGATGAATGGAATCGGGGCGCAAGTGTGTAATATTACCTCCAATGGGCGATTCTCTGTTTTCATTTGACACATCATCTTAGCTGTGTTATCCAGGAAGGCATTGACAGACTACACTTTCTCTGATGGGACTTTCATACCCAACGGCGCATTAGTTTCCGCCGCTTCTGACGCCACCCATGGATGATGAAATATACACAGATGCGGGGGTCTTTAACGGCTTCCAATTCAGCAAAATACAGGGGACAGACGGAAAAAATGTGCCAAATCAATTTGTTTCGACCAATCCTGATTACATTGGCTTTGGACACGGCAAGCATGCGTGGTACGCTTCTCAAAGTCATGCTTTCACATCTTGTCTTGAATTATGATGTTAAAATGGAGAACGAAGGCGTGCGGCCTACAGATCGATGGGTTGGGTTCAACCGTACGCCTGATACAGGAGCATCTGTTATGTTCCGCCGTCGATGGACCTCATGAAATTGCAGTCGAGCCCCTGGAAAGGGATGGTGGTTGGAAGGGAGCTCGGGGTATCCTTATTAATGGCTACTCTTATGTAGGAAATGAAATTTTGACCAATAAAAATATTATACAACTCTAGGGAAGTGTACTAAAGGAAGCAGGGCGGAAAATAGAACCAATGGGGATAGTTTCGGACAAGAATTGATGAAGGTCTGCACCATACGAGCGACTTTCTTGAGGGCTACTGAGGCCTGGTTGTTTTCAAGTATTTGTTCACTCTAAATAGCTCTCCAGCTCACGTATTGAGTACAAAGCATGTGAGACATTCAGCAAGAATCCCTCATCAAGTTCACCTTCGTTTAAATGATCGCTAGCTTCCTCCTTACCCAGACTCTGTTCCATCTTTGTCTGCTCAACAATGTCTGCATCTATCCACTCGCGCTCCGTTGTTTCCTCGCCCACACATTCCACTACTTCAGCAGTTGTCATCTTGTCTTTTGCGGCCACACACCAGATTGAGGTCATCCATGGCTTTCAATAGTTTGTGGCCCTTTCGGACGGAGATTTTGCAACTTTAGGGGTAGGACAGAAGAGTTGTGGTTGCTTCAGCAATTTTTGAGAACCAACCGTGTTTCGCGACGAGACGATTCGCTCTGTGTGTAAGTCCAACCGCTAGAAATTCTTTTGCGCCAGATCAGTTGCCAAGACTGCTCTGTATCCTGCATCCCTTCCACTTAATCTTTCCGCCAGTGCTCTCAGGATATAAAGTCACCGATAGTGTGCCTTCCAAGCTCGAATAAGTTCGGCGTTGGGTAGTTGAATGCAAGATGTCATCGTGTTGGGCTCCAGAGACCCTCAGAATTGAGCCGCGTCTTACACGAGCGGAGTGGCTTAAGTAGTGCAGCACAAAATCCTTGTCAAGGAGATGAACTTTAAGGAATAAATTTTATTTTATACTAAATCTTACTTAAAATGGATATTTTAGATCACATAAAAGTGGAGTTAATGGTAACTTTTAGGTTGAATTTAGTCTGTCAATGAATATCACATCCAGTTTCAATATTATGCATGCCATAGAAAAATCGGGTATGTGCTTCATCGCTTCATAAGTATTGGTTCACATCTAGGCAACATAAGATTTTCCCTTGAAAATCAAATATACTGTCCTCAGATGGGATTATTTTGTGGAAATGAGCTAGAAGAGGACGGCTTGCGTTAAAAGAATGAGGAGAGCGTGTGTGCTAGGAGTGTGCTAACTAAAAAGCAGTTAGTAGAGTGTAATGGTATTTCAAGAAAAGAAATAATTAAACATTAATTTATTCTTGATTCCAACAGCTCGAATATATTCACTGTGATGGTGTCCTGATGTTGACTTTTGTCTGACCACTATAGCAAATTTCGCCTTGCCTAGAAGACCATCGATATCCTCTTGTACTTTTTTATTTTAAATAAGAGACAACCTTTTCGGTCCCACAATAAAGGGTTGCTGATACCAAAGCAGCAAATCTACTACGGTTCACAGTTAGCCACGACCTCGGCTTGGCTTGCAGCGGCTATAATTGGTTTGGCTACGGGGTTCGGCTCAGCCACGGGGCAAGCCGGTGGCAACACCATCTATATGGGTTTGTTTGACTCTTCTAAAAAACCATCTAAAATATTCCAGCGAGTACCACGGACTGCGGGATTGAAAAAAGGTTTTGTCATGCGTGGATTCCTTAGACCATTATCGAAATATAATTAATCGTTACTTATCGATAAATACTAGCATACAACGTAATATGTGGGGGTAGCGTCCCTCCCACTCATCCCAAGAGCCCAAAAAGATCATTCAAATATTGTTGCCCAAATGCAGAATTACCAAAATCGACTTGTATCAGCTGTAAGCCCATTCGTAAGCCTCAGTAACACTATATTGGCGGTCATCGTCGAAAACTGCCAAGAAAGCTCCATCATCAGGGATTTACGCTGACAACATATCACGACTTACTCCATTCCCAATGAATGCCCCTGCTCTCGCGGCAATTGCCATATCCACGGCCTGCGCTGCCAACTTTTCAGGGCTAGGTATCGATCCAGACGAAGGCTCAAATGCCAAGTCTCTACTACCCGCCACATTGTCCCACACCATCCCACTCTTCATTAATGCATCCTTCAGTAATTCTATCCACTCTTTCTTGGCGTTCGAAAGGATGTACACCGCACGAAGATGCTCCCTCCCAGAGGTCTCACTGATCCTTGATTCGTATTCAACTTTGACCTTCCTTACCTTTTCCACAATTTCCTCGATACTAGGCCAACAATGTCCCAAAAACTCCTCCAACTCCGGCCCCGACGTGAGTGATCGTGCTCCCGGTACTTGATACTTATCAGGCATCAGAGCGAGTTGATTCCATCCGGTATATGACCACCCTTCTCTGGCGACGTTGAAGCAGTGGTCTTCAAAGTCTCCTCGACGAAGATGAAGTGCTAGGGTTGTGGAGAGATCGTATGGGAATTCCGAGGATTCGGGAGAGGAGCGGGAAACGAGATCAGAGGGTGATAAACCTGTTATGGTGGGAAGATTTTTGGTCACAACGTTTACCACATTTTGGGACCAACGGAAAGAGGTGACGATGGGCGTGCTGGAGAAGAGGGGGTAGAGGGAGAGTACTTTCGGGGAGTTCATTAAACTATATATAATGTAACGCTATAACCTGGGACTAACGGATAATCCAAAAAACCAGGAACTTACATGAAATCGAAAATAACGGGCGAGCCGCTCATAACCTCCACACAAGGTTCCTTCAATTCCCTTAACGTCGTTACCCACCCCTCTACAACATCCAGCGCTTCCGATTGCCTACTTAACCTCTTCTCCATATTTACGACACTCCCATCTACGTATCTCCTCCTCTCAGGCGGACACACACTCTCCCAAAAGGCCTGTGTAATTGCACGAGGTACACGAGCAGCTGCGAGGGCAGGAGGAAACGAACCACCTGCCGTGGGACCCGATATGAACGTGTTGAGAGGGTGCCAGTCGGCGATTGTGTTAGGATCATAGTTGAATGTGACGTCGGTGAATACGTATGCACGATTTGATAGGAAGGCGAGGAGGGAGTGGAGCATGCTATATGAGAAGAGAAAAGAGGAAATAAGTGGGATTATAAAGACAACATATGTAGAGGGGACGATTAATGCACATACCGGTCTTGAAGTTGATTGTTTAGACCATATCCAAATAGTTCTGTCGAGAACTTAACCATTCTCCCATTTTGCCCCTCTGGAAAGGGGAGACTATCGTTGTTTTGAGGCAGATTCTGCTCGTAGGCGTAAATATCATCGTAACTGAGGGGAACAGCCGATTGAGTTGCTGCTATGAGTGATGAATGCGAAGGGATAGCAAGAATCTGGGATTTAGTATAATAATCAAGCAGAGGTTGTCTTGGAAGACTCCAAAAAAGGAGTATCAAAACCGTTATCAGTGCTAATACACTTGTCCACCGCACACTTGAAGTTCCATGAGGTCGTAAGAGGATTGCAGACATGAGAAGTAGGGAACAGAGCGAACAGGTCTGTACACAGCTGTGTGCAGCAACGGCCTATCTAAACTGGTGTATAGTGTAGCCTTTCGATCACCGGATTTAGACATTAATAGATACAGACCATTGTCTGTGAGGTTTGGACCTGACATGTCCGTCCTTTTCTGTTTTTGGACAACATTATAAAACAATTTGGAAAAGCGACAAAAGTCATAATCACGGGTCGCCCCAAAATAAACGTAATTTGAATTAATTATGATTGTCGAACCTCAAGCCAGGTAACGGTGCGGGTTTGAGAGGATGTTTTTGTAGCAGCATAAAACTTGCCACCCAGCATACCTTGTTGGTAATCGAGCATGCCTGTTCGTGCTGTGAATTCTGACAAAGTTGTCATAGACAAAAATGATGGCTAGACATTGAAATTTTACACATTCAGGAACGCTTTTTCTATCGGATCGCCATTGGTGAAAACATGCGCGGACCTTAGGCATTTCCACCAGTATGTCAGCAAGACAATACAGTGAGCATGGCCCTGATGGTGGCCTGTCGATAACTGCTACGTTTGGGTCTGAGGACAGTGATTGACGTTGACAGATACTACCTCGGCAGACCCTGGACTGGCTTTGATACGTGATTAGGTGATTGCACCTGAGTTCTGGACCAAGGTGGCTGTTTGATCAAGATGAGTGATTGTGTCAAGAAGAAGAAGTCGAAGAAATCAACTAGAAGGCCATTGACTATCTTAACGATATACGAGAGAGGCGATGCTACCAACCACAGAACCGGGATCACGGGGAAGGTGGTTTGCTGATATATTCGGGTATATCGCAATGTGGCTTCTCAATGTAAGCGACCTTACACTTCCAGGCCAACTATGTATAATAAAGGGGATGGATGGTATATTAAAGGAACAACAGTCAAACAGAATGATTGAAATTCGCGGAAGGTCACGATGTGCGCTTACACGGTTGTCATATCTGTCGGAATCAAAAGCAAGGGGCGTAAAGAAGCCGATCAGTGTAAACTATTGAAAGGTATCAAGTTTAACGCATTATGTTGTGTAACGCCTCAATTATGATTTGGTAGAAAGTGGTCTCAGGCTAGAAACATGAGGATGTAGGGTGCAAGGGTAATGTGATGTCACGTGCCTGGACAGCTGCCTAGCAGATTCTGTAGACATCAGACAACCACGTGGGTCCGTTGTGACTATTAGCAAGCTAGAACACAGCCGATGCTGGTTAGTCAGCATACGAGCCTAGCATGTGGCTCGCTGATACCTCAGTGATTTGCCGTATCACTGAGGTATGTTAATAGCCCTTCTAGCTATATCTAATACTTATATGTTTTAGTTTATTACATATAGAACTGCGCAAATAATCCTTTCATCCGTCCAGTGCCATTACATAATGCTCCATAAGCCAGGAGATTAACTGTGAACTTTGTGCTTCAACGCCCTTGTTAGAACACATCTGGATATCCCTGGAAATTTTGGGACATCCCTACCTTATGTCCTTTGATTCCTCTTACCAATCACTTTTCGATGATTCCCTTGACATTATTAAAATAACTCTCATAGGGAATATACGCTCACCAATTAATCCATTAGTAGCTTGGAGAGAAGTTGATCATATATTCTCATATTCTACTGTGGTCTGCAAGTTCCCAATAGAACACATACAGAGAAGAGTAGGTCAAAAGTTGGGTAATAAAATACTAACTCTAATTTACACTGGCGGCATAAAGGAAAGATTCAGACGGAGGCCAACTAACCATGTTGAGTTCAATATCCAATGGGCTGACCAGGTTAATTAGAGTTATATATACAACGGCAAACAAGGTAAATCGCGTATCTTCTATCATGACATAAATCCATACGGCCTCTGATCCTCTCAAACACTTATTACTTTCACGCCTCTCGCTCCGGCTGCACTGCCGTCTTAGACCCAGCCCACGACACTTTTGTTGTCGTCCCTCCCACTCAACGTCACTCGATTGGAAACCATCATCGTCGCAGCCACGAACAAATTCTTAACCCTTATCAACATTTCTTTAACCCCTTCATTCGCAAAGCCAAATTAATAAATAATAAAAAATGAGAATCACTGGGGATTCAAATGCTCTGAAGTGCAAACACTTCAAAATCATTTCTGGTCTCGTTAATAGCTATAGTTTGATACGGATAGTAATGATACCAAGTGGCTCGTCTCCGTCTGGCAAACCGAGGAGTTTCATTTTGGAAAAACCTGAGCTCTTGGGGAAGACCAAGGGAGTCGGCAGTGTCGAACACGCCTAAGGACCACTCTGTGGAAGGTAGTTAATGCCAAGGCAAGTGAGAAAATACGAAGAGACAGAGGCAGAGAAGGATAGGGCATACTTAATGTGACACCGCCTCCGTCAATAAACGACAATCTTCCTCTCTTCCTGTACATAATATCCTCCGTTAGGAGTTGCAGGCGCAGTGCCATTTGCGCCATCTGACATGCTATGAGAAGGAAGCGGTAAACGAGGGTACGCCGGGACGACTATATATCTGCATTATTGGCACTTTCCGGTTACTACTAGTAGAATAGAACAGGATAGAATGTTTCCGTGATTTATTCCCATTTCCCGCCTAATCTATTAGTTGCGAATACATTTTATTTATTGGAAATCTGTGGAAGATTATGGAGTATTCAATGACTCAGAACAAGACAATACTTGGCCTTATTGTCCATTTTGACGAGGATATCTCGGTTCAGTAATCTAGCAAATAATCTGGCATTAAGCGTTTTTGTAAAAAAAAGCCCCGATTGGAACTATATCCTGGATGTTGCATTCGGTGCAGAAAGTAACCGATGAAGGATTACTCCCTCCTCCCCCAAGGAGAGATCATCTATATGATTATTTTCTCAGACGACATAATCCAAAATGGCAAGAAAAGTTAATAGCGACGAGTCCGTGTCCCCCGATCTGACTATCTTAAACCTCCCTATTCTCAAAGCAGAGGGACCATTTGCTCTCCAACCATTTAACGATACGCCAAATAGAAGTCCACAATTGTACTTCCACTGTCTCTTCGCATGTCATGATCACGACGCGATTCTCGTCCCACAACCCCTTCCGTCTTTAATTCCTCGCATAGATCCTGACCTCCCTTCTCTAGAGCAATCCTAAACGTCCTCTTCAAGCTTGGGGACGAAACGAACGGTGTGATCCCAAAGTTAGTAATTTGCAGTGACTTGCGTGGCGAAGACAACTTGAGGTTATAGGTTGCTTCCGTGTACCGGATTGTTATTGCGAAGATGAGGACATTGAAGCAGCCTAATGGATTACACAAAAAGATATGAAAAAAAAGAATGAGAACCTGGTTGGTGGCCATACCATTGAGATTGAAAAAAAAGTCGGCTGATATGGTGAACCAGAAAGGAACATCCATGCCACAGAAGTCGATAAACCGTGCTACTGCAATTGGGATGATGATAAGCGTGTACGCGAGCTTACATATATAAAATATCAGTAAATGACCACCCTTCATCTCGAACAAAGGAATAAAAACGAACCGGGTACCTACACTCATCACAAAATGTCAAATATATTTAATCTGAAGCATGTGCATCAATGTAAATCCCACTCACAATACAAGTTGCTTCGCGAACTTGTACAACCTGCTATCAATCTCATCCCTCGATAGCTTAACAGCCCATCTCTCCGACTTAGGTATTCTACGAAGGCGTAATGACCATCCCGACCCGCTGATGTTCCCCCGCAGGCGGAGGTATATCAGGACGTATATAATGCCGCAAAGGCCGGCAGAGGTGAACATCTGGCAGGATATGTATATATATCAATGTCATTTGTGACATGGGGGAATTAGGACACCCCAAAAAAGCGAGACATACATATGCGTACTCAAGCCACAACCGCGCCCTTGGATAACTCTGCGTAATCCAGCACCAATATCCCGAAATGCCAAAAAAAGGCCCGTCGTTTTTATTTTGTAGAATGACGATGCCAAACATGTCTGTGCAGAAAATGAGAGCCCAGGACCCGAGTAGCGTGATGATAAGAGTTGCCCGACGCTGTGTACGTCGGAGGAAGAGGACGTCGAACGCGTGGAGAGCTAGAACCTGCACATGTATATGAGCGGCGGTTGACAGAACTGGTCTTATACTTCACCACATACCAGGGACCTTCAATAGAAATGATGGCAAATAGTTTATCAATAAACTGAGACAAAAACCTCTTGAAGCTGTGAAAGAAAAAGGAAAAATACTCACCAAACCGCCGTTCCCACATTCCCCACATTCTTCGTAATTCCCTGAGCCACACAAACAGGTCCAAAAACCGTAGCCTTCATTCTCAGCCAATGGATATTCAAAAGCGAGCCGACGGACTGGATAAGATTAGAAAGAAGGAGGGACATGAAGTACGGTGCGAGGTGTGTTTGCGTGAAGATTTCTTGGCCGCTTCGGATCGATCTGCAGGATTTGTACTGTGCATAGAGGAAAAGTGAGGAAAAGTGTACCACCAGCCAAAGGGAACTTACAATCATGATACCCCCAAGAGCCAGAATTGAAACCGCTGAGATCAAACCTGCTATAACCAACCACTATAAATTCCCATTTCAAAAAGACAAAGGTAAAGAGTAAAAATCCCAGCAGTCAGAAACACATCTTATTGAAGTGAAAACATTCATACGTACTGATACGCCACAAATGTGAGCAGTCATGTACGGAACTGTAACAATTGCGGATGAGATTGAGACGGTCATGGCGACCGTGGTATTCAGTGGATGTGATGTGGTATAGGGTTCCACGTCTAGTTAGCTCCAACGGCTGTAACCTTAGTATCCCGTCAATAATACGTGAAATAAACCCAGGTTACAAAATTTTCTGAGTTGTAGATATGTCGTGTACCCACCTCACACCACGTGATGGCTGGTTCAAAGGCGTTCGCTTACCCACAGGAAAAATGCCCAGATCCAAAAACTCGAAGGGTCCTTTGTGGAGGCCGAGCGTTATACAAACTCGGCCACCCACACATCAGATATCCTTCTCGAAATCAAGTAAGGATCTGGGTTTATGGATCCCCGACCGACTTTTGCTCGTTGAGGTACGTGACAGAGTAGGGTTTCAACCCGGCTAAGGATCCAATGTGTGATTGGCGTGGTTTGTATCATACTCAGCCTCTACAAAGGTTGAACTTGCAGATCTGAATTTGTTTCCGATATTCTTTTGATGCGGAATAAAGTTGTTGGTTATACTCCCGTCAGATTTCTTGTGAGTCACACAGGATGTTAGGGCTTGAAGAACTAGCTATTATCGAACAACAATTATAAATCAGGCAAGTCCACGATGCATTAAAGAAATTACATGCAGCATTGGGGTTAAAGTGATTTTTAATCCGCCAGAATTACAGTGCAGTGGAGGACAGTGATAATAGAGTTGATACATGGTTAGAAACTCAAAGAGAAAACAACATTCCAAGTCCAGAAGGAGGTCTATCAACAATGATACAAAGTATTGGAGCATTTATGAGGGAATACACAAATTTCGGAGACTGAGAGGGCATGGTCTCAGCTGAAAGTACTATCTGACTCTGATTGCATTATGCTGTTGGAATGGATGGACTTAGATGGGGAAAAAAAAGGTGAGATGGCTGAGGCTAAGGCAGGAAGTGGTGGGAAGGGCAAATGGGAATTGGCTTGGTTTTGGAAATTGGAGGTCAGATTGAATGGTGAAAGTGGTCCAAGTGAGCTTTAGGGGACTGTGGATGGGTGGACAACAGAAGGTGAGAAATACTGGGCCATAAACTGCATGGTTATAACAAATGCCTAGTGATTCATATTGAGTGGTTGCATGCAAACATTAGCCATGCCAGATGGGATGAGAAGGTACATTACTGGATGCCAGAGAATACATTGGAAAAACATTCAGATACCTGGAAAACATTTGGAAAGGGCAACAAGGCTTGGAAGAATTGAATAGAAATGTTACGTGTGGGGCAGTGGCCTTTGCCCACCACCAGATGCTCCTTTTTAGGCACCCAGCAGAAATTGCAGAGGGACATTATGAAGAATTGAGAAGAGAGCCTTATCCCCATATCATAGTTTATCATTTGGGTTAATCTAATTACTAGTGGTTTGTGAAGACAACTAAATAACAGAGCCATTCATGAATATACATTTCCTCTCCAATGGCCAAGTGACAAGCCATTGCACTGACACCTCACTACAGTACCTGAGGTTTAGTTGGTGATTCGAATTTGTTTGCAAAGGGGAATATCACATAGAACTTTGACCTTGTTAGGATCCATCATTCGGCCCCCCATAACCTTGTTTTACCTTCCCCCTCTGGTGTCCCACTATCAGTACCCCTGACCATTTGTACTTACACCTTAGATCTGATATCAACTTGGTCAGCTTATTCCTCTTCTCTTTCTGTACACTTGATATTCAGAACTCTTCAGAACTCTGAATATCTGTAAACTCTCCAACACTTATCAGTCCTCCAAAATTAAGGGCATATGAGTATTTGTGTAGTGGCACAGCACATGAGCTGAAGCCAAGTGCTGACCCTACCTGGAAGTATCCAAGTTCCTGATTATTTCCTGATAGTTCTGGAATAAGTCCCAACACAGAACTTAACAGTATATCAGATCTCACAACTACAATTCACTCATCATAGGTCCCAAACATAAAGCTACTGAAGGACCATCTCAACTTCAACTTCAATCCCCTTTGCAACTCTACACCACCCAGCCTGACACTCCAGCTCAGCCTATAGCATGAAGTTCTGAAAGCCATTTCATTGAAGTATCCAATGTTCCTAAGGATCCCAAGGATGATGAGGAAAACCCAAACTCTCTTGTTAAACCCCCAGAACAACCTCCCCAATATCTGACCATACTACTCTTCAAGTCCCTTGGAATTTTCTTGGAATATCTGAAAGCAGCAAATGACAACCTCAAGGACAGAGAACCATCGAAGTCAAGAAACCCAAACCATTTTCTGGCAAGGATTTGAAGAAATTGAAGAATTTCCTCCTTCAATGCCATTTTAGTTTCCATGAGAGATCTTCTGCATTCAAAACTGACAGCCAAAAAGTCAATTTTGTGCTTTATGATCTGAAGTATTCCACACAAGACTGGTTTGAACCCAGACTCTCCAGATTATCCAATGAGACACCACTTGGCTTGATGATTGGGATGCATTTGTTGAAGAACTGAAAACTAACTTCAGACCTTACAATCAATCTAGCGATGCAGAAAATGAACTTACAGCACTCAAGATAAAGGACAACCAACAAGTTTCTGAATATCTTGTCAAGTTCAACACTCTCACTGCATGCTGTGGATGGGATGATTCCACCCCCAGACACCATTTTTATATGGGTCTTCCATTTCACCTCAAAGATGACATCTGCAAAGAAGGAAAGCCAAAAACTCTCCAACTCACACAGATGAAAGCTGTTAAGAGCAGAAACTGACTGATGTTGGTGGACCGACAGGGACCGATCGGAAGGACTTGGCTTCAGCTTATGTGCTGAGCCCTCGCAAGTTACCGTTGGGTGTCCTTAAATTTCGGGTGGGCAGAAACTAGTCCTGTCAAGTAAACCTCTTGGTAAACTACCGATTGGAACCTGAAGGATAAGTCGAGGGTTGGGCTGAGGGGTCAGAGACCAAGAGTCAGAGACCAAGAGTCAGAGACCAAGAGTCAGAGACTGAGAGAGTCGGAGACTGAGAGAGTCGGAGACTGAGAGAGTCGGAGACTGAGAGAGTCGGAGACTGAGAGAGTCGGAGACTGAGAGAGTCGGAGACTGAGAGAGTCGGAGACTGAGAGAGTCGGAGACTGAGAGAGTCGGAGACTGAGAGAGTCGGAGACTGAGAGAGTCGGAGACTGAGAGAGTCGGAGACTGAGAGAGTTGGAGACTGAGAGAGTTGGAGACTGAGAGAGTTGGAGACTGAGAGAGTTGGAGACTGAGAGAGTTGGAGACTGAGAGAGTTGGAGACTGAGAGAGTTGGAGACTGAGAGAGTTGGAGACTGAGAGAGTTGGAGACTGAGAGAGTTGGAGACTGAGAGAGTTGGAGACTGAGAGAGTTGGAGACTGAGAGAGTTGGAGACTGAGAGAGTTGGAGACTGAGAGAGTTGGAGACTGAGAGAGTTGGAGACTGAGAGAGTTGGAGACTGAGAGAGTTGGAGACTGAGAGAGTTGGAGACTGAGAGAGTTGGAGACTGAGAGAGTTGGAGACTGAGAGTTGGAGACTGAGAGTTGGAGATTAGAGGTTGAAGTTGTAAATGTAGGTTGAATCGTAAATCGGATGGAGTTGGAATGTGGTGGTCGTGAATAGATAATGGAGTCAGAAATTAGAGGGGTATCTAAGTTGATCTAAGTCGATATTCTGATTGTCCAATAACTACATTTACAGTGGGTTTATATATGAGTTGTCAGCGTCTAGAAACTACTAACTAAGGGAAGAGCGGAAACACTATTTGACAAATAGACTTGACTAGAAACCGGAAGGTTACGATAAGATTGGAAGCCGAGATTTAGCCGAGAGTGGGATTACAAGAAAAGGGAATAGTCCACGGGCTACAAGTATATATGGGCATATGTGAAACATAGAGTAAAACAGATCATCATAATGAAAAGGGATGTATCAAAGCATAACCAGATGGTACGAGTATATTTGACAGGGGCGTAAATGGGGTTTGATTGCCATGAAGGTATACATCAGCATCGGTGTTCCGAAGGTTGCCGAAATGATGACTTGATCAATAACTTGGAACATTGATAGACTGTAGTATTCTCGGGGACTGTTGGATTGTGACACGGTTATGACACGGTCGTAATAAAAGCTCAGAAATCTGGCACCTGATATTGGGAATGCCATGCAGAATTTTCCTGAGAAAATCTGATGGAATGTGCTCAAGGCAATAAGGTGTCAAGTAGCAAGTCTTCTGGCAATAATAACACTGGCAAATCAAATTCCAATCAGAAGAATAACAAGAAGTCTGCAAATAGCAATAAGGACAAACAGTTGACTTCCAAAAAACCCACCATATCCCATGTGTTGGGTTCTGATGGTAAACTCACAGCCAAGGAGAAACAATGACACATGGATAATGACCTCTGCCTATTCTGTGGAAAAGGCAGACATAAGGTTTTCAAATGCACTGCCAAGGCAAACTCTTCCAAGGCTCATGTGGCAACTACCTCCATGGCAACTACATCAAGGGAGAAACCTGCCATGAGTCAAAAATAGAGTAAGTAACCCTCTGGATTCAGCCTGGACAGAGGGTTGCATTGACTCCCTCTGTGTTTCTGAGATTATCCATCTCAATGCTTCTGCTCTTTCTAATCCCAACTCATTATTTGTAAAACTCAATTTTGACCTTCTTAGAAATTTAGTATTCTGAGCTCTCATAGATTCCAACTCTATGCACTGTTTTGTAGATACCACTTTTGCCATAAAATATAATCTGAAACTCCAATCTGTACCCACAATTTCCCTTCATTTGTTTGACAGCACCAGCAATACAGCTATTACTCAAGCTTGTGACATGCCTATCTGGTTCCCATGTGGAACATTTCAGACAATTACATTCTTCATAACACAGTTGTACTCTAGCTGTTTGGTCATTCTAGGATACAACTGGCTCACCCAACACAATCCATTGATTGACTGGCATTGGGGAGTATAACTTTCTGGATTTCTGGCACTTTCATTCCTCCTGCAGCATCTATTCTGGCCAGAGCCTCTTCAGTCTCAACAGCAATTCTAGCTTCTCTGAAATCCTCTGAGCCTCCAAAGATTTCCCTCATAAATGCTGTGGCATTTGTTCAGGTGAGTAAATTGGACAGTTCTCAGTTTTTTTTGATCAGTCTACAAACTGATGAAGCATCTGGACATTTTGCAATTCCAGAAATATCCAAGCTAAATGCCAATCTGGAAGGAGTTGCCAAAAAATATCACAATTTCACAGACATTTTCAGTAAGTAAAAAGCTGACCAGCTTGTACCTCATAGGCCTTATGACTTAAAAAATTAATATTGAGCCTGGTTCAAACCCTCCCTTAGGACCTCCTTATTCATTGTCCCAGTTGGAACTTTCCTCTATCCAAGAGTTCCTGATGAACATTTGTCAATAGGTTTTATCTGGCCTTCCAAGTCTCCTTTTGGAGCACCATCATTTTTGTTAAAAAGAAGGACAGATCCCTTCACCTCTGTGTCAATTTCTGAGGCCTAAATTCCATAACATGGAAAGACAAATATCCACTCCCACTCATCATAGATTTACTTGATGCCCCACAAAAAGCCCAAATTTATACCAAGCTAGACCTTAAACATGCCTATCACTTGGTCCAAATTGCTGAAGGTGATGAGTGGAAGACTGCTTTTCATACCTGCTATGGATCCTTTGAATGGTTGGTCATGCCATTTGGCCTTACCAATGCCCCTGCCACTTTTCAACATTTTGTTAACAATATATTTTCTGACATACTTGACATATATGTTATAGTTTATTTGGGCAACATTTTGGTATTTTCCAAAGATCCCACACTTCACAATGAACAGGGTTTTGATGAAAAATGTTGTTCTACTTTTCAAATCTTAAAAGACACCTTCACTTCTGCTCCTATCTTGTCTTATTAAAGACTCAATGTTCCAATCATTATAGAAACTAATGCTTCCAACTATGCAATTGCCACTATTTTCTCTATCCAGGATTCTGATGGAGAAATTCACCCAGTCACATTCCTTTCCAAGACACTTTCAGTTTCCGAACTCAATTACAATGTTCATGATAAGGAACTTCTGGAAATTTTCAAGGCCTTCAATCATTGGTGGCACTAGGTTGCAGATTTCTGATTGATGTCATTACTGACCACAAGAACTTGGAATATTTTTCAAATACTGAACTTCTGACCCACCAGCAAGCCCACTGGTCTGAATTTCTCTCCACTTTTTATATGATTATCTGTTTCCAGCCTGAACATCTTGGTGGAAAACCAGATGCCATGACTCAATGATGGGACATCTATCCTAAAGAGGGGGAAAGCAACTATGCTGTTGTAAACTCACACAATTTTATACTGGTCTTTTCAACTCAGCAACTTTCAGCATCAATCTGAGCTATGCACCCCATCCATCCCATCCTCCACAGTGCTATAATCATGGACATTGAAAAACTACATCAAGAAATTCTATTGGCACTTCCTTCCAATCCTGCTCTGAAACCTCACCTGGATGTTCCTGAAGATCCCAATCAACCATGTTTGTCTCAAGACTGTCAAGGTTTTATCACTCAATGGACATATCTACATTCCAGATTCTGACACTCTCTGACTCCATATACTTCAGTACAAGCATGACCACCTTATCTCCAGACATTCTGGCATTAACAAGACTCTCAGATCAATCCAATGGGAATAGACTGGCCCAATCTCCAAGATTTCATCACTTAGTACTGTAAATCTTGTACCACTTGCTTACACTCTAAAACACAGAAACATAAGCCATATGGCCTTCTCAAGCAACTTCCAATTCTAGAAAAACCCTGGAATTCAATTTCCATGGATTTCATTGAACAACTTCCATCTTCTGAAAGCTTTACATCCATCCTCATTGTTGTGGGCTGATTTTCAAAACAAGGAATTTTCATACCCACTGTTAGGATCCCTGTCATTTCAGACCCTATAAGCTGTTTTAGCCTTGTAACCCTCCAGTGTCCCACTATTGGTACCCCCACTCACAGTAGCACTGCCTGTGGCACTTATGTCTTTTAGTTTCAGTAAATTCAAAACAGTACATAATTGTAAATAATTAATAAACTTTAATCATTTTAAAATAAGTTTCTCTGAGTTAGCACATGTCCTAATAATTACTTAGAATTGTTGATACAGAGGAAAGTTGTCACGTGTAGATTATGTAAGTCCTATAAGAAGACATTGCTAGTTCAGCACTAAGCAACCGTGAACGTCGAAAAGCGGCGAGCAAGTACAGTGACCATGAGGACATCTCACCGTATGTTATCCCAACATCCTTCACGCTCAAGTCCAACCTTGAACTCGGCAACACCACCCACTCAATTGACTTCCTTACCCCGACGAACAGACTCGCTCTCAAGCAGCATTGAAAAACCAAAGCCTACTCACCCTTTGGTTCAGGGTTCTGGCTAGAGAAGATGAACAATATGCAATATGCCAGGTCTCTATTTAACACCCCGATTATGACGGTGAAGCAGCAAAGGGACCTTGGGGCGGCGGCGAGGGAGAGGCAGAGGCAGCGGGAGGAACAGAAAGGCGAATTGATTGAGATCGTGGCGAGAATGATACGGCAGGTTGAGAAAACTAGTGAGTGGTTTCCCGTGTCGGTAAGCAAGTTTTGTTGAGTGATTTATATATTTTGTTGTGAACAGCGGACGTTATTCCGTCAAGCTTGCAAGAACCAAACAGACTCAGAGACGGCACTAACGCTAACAATGTCGAACCTTCAACCGGCACCTGCGAATTAAAAAAATCCTTGAAGATGTCTTGAAAAGAGCGGAGCGTGACGGCAAGACATTAGCTGGCGACGATGGAGCGATCGCGAACGTCTAAACAGCGTCGCAGACCTGCCAATACCGCCGGTCCAGACGCCATATCATGATCAGCGGCCACAACACCACGACGCCGACGCCGCCACCGCCACCATAATCCCGCGGATTCTTCAATTTTTTATCTCTCACACGATCTTCTTCGACGAGCACGAGCACCTCGCCCACAGTAGTCTATGTGCCCCCAATAGATCCTTCATGCACAACTGGCCCATCATCGTTCCTCTCTTCCACGCCATGTCCCCTCAATTGCCGCGCTGCGCTCAGCGTCCACATCTCGGAGCCCATCACCCGGCCTGTGGCGTAGGCCTGGTCAAAATCAAGGGAGAATGAGCTTGCCGCATAGTTGGAGAAGCAACGTGCGGCGTTGAAGGGAATGGCTGAGGCGAAGGCGTAGTTTGGGAAGCTAGCTAGAGAGGTTTAGTCAGGCCTTGTTTGAAGAGGTGAGTGGTTTCTTCATGTAGTGTATATCGTGTCTTTTTTGTACACGTTGTGTTTTATATTCGCACTCGTTCGTTCCCGTTTCTTGTCTTCCCTGTATATGTACGGTCTAACCCGAGCTCGACAGGTAAATAAAATGGTCTCAGAAGTCAACCGCACACTTGCAGAGACACAAAAAGAACTACGGATAACTATGGTGCAACGGGAAGCACTTAAAGTGCGTTACGAATTGTTGAGGGCGAAAGTGGTGCCTCAAGTGGCAGCCGTGAGATCCAGGCCCAGCAATCAAAATCAGAACTGTAATCGAAGTCGAAGTCTGAATGAAAATACTGCAGATGGCGACAGCCAAATCGTTGAGATGCGTAGCTCGGATATCACAGTCACACATCGATTCATCAGAGTCACCATCGCGCTCACGACTGCCACAACAGCAACCTCGCGCATTGCAATCGGAATCACAATCTGTTGGTTGTAAGTCGTTGAGAAATCTCACTTTACAGTAGCTTAGTCATATGTACAAAACTTTGTAAATTGAAGTATTCGAGGATTCTTACTCATTCATCCGAAAGAATGCCTGAACTGTCCACGGCATGAAAAAAAACAGAATACGCAGTGACATATGAACTCACGTTGTTCAACCTGTCATTGACAGTTGTCCGCTTTCGGGGTTTGAGCAAATAGTAAGATCCTGCAGAAGCTCATGTAACACGAACATGTGCACCATGTGGTACATACACATTTATGGTTTCCGACGAATGATAATCCTACGCGATGGCATCAACGGCGCCGATGACTTTGAAATCAAGCCTGCAGCATTCCGTTTTTAGCGTATGGATGTGCATCCCATAAAAGGGATGCTGTTCATTTAATTTGCCATTCCATATACTAAAAGTGTACTGTTAAAATATTGGCGGTACTTAATGGAAGCATAAAAAGGGTATTTCAATGTAATTATTTTAATGGCCGCCTGGCATAATGGCAGTGCGTCTGACTACGATGCGTCCTTCGGAATCAGGAGATTGCAGGTTCGATCCCTGCGGTGGTCATATTTTTCTTTTTTAGGCCACTTCAAATAAACGTTTACTTTTTACTTGAAAAAATTTATTTCGTTCCTATAACCCGTAACAAGCCCGTCTCTTCTTGTCCACGACGACAATGATGAAGGTTTCTATTTTATACTTACAGGTAGCGGTTTATAGCTCATATAGCAACTACTTGATAGGCTGAGAATCATGCAGTGGAAAGGAGGACTTAGGATAGAGCATCCGAGACTTCTTTGGAAAACAGATGTGTTCTGGTGAGAGGAAGACCGAATATTGGTCGGTATATGGGGAACGAATGTGGAGAAAGGGAGAGATATAATTCACAGACCGAACCAAATAAGTTTAAAAAGAAAAGAAAGGAGAGCAAAGGAGAGAACGGAACTTCAAGAGCTATTTGCTAACTTGCACGATGCACGAGCTTGACACTCAAACGAAGTCCGGTGATGTAGCGTTCCCTACGTTACGTCGATAACCTCCAAGGATCGAAACGTCCTGTATGCATGAGCGAACTGGAGGAGGTTGGACCTGCCAGATGGGTTACCAAGGCGATTTCGAAAACTGAGAGACTCCTAAGGCGCTGGCAAGGATGCGTCGGTCAGCAGTGAAGTGGCAGCTGGAAGCCCGTCGCCAATTGGGCTCACTGGTCCGCGGTCACACAGGTTGATAGGACCACGTCGTATTGTTCGAAGAACAAGCGAACAGACTACGGGTGTGCGGGACAGGAAAAACGAGCTTATCTAACATGGTTAAAGGTCCGCTGTGGTATGCCTGGCATCAGGCTTACAGCACCGCAAGAGGAACTTTGGTACGGAACCGAGGGCGTTAATATCGTCACGAGAAGAGTGTAGCTACGTGACTGATACAGGTAGCAGATTCTCTTATCGATCATAGTTAACCATTATTCTTAAGTAAATGCCTTCTTTTTTAGTTCATTGAGAGCTTGGGATTTTTTGGATGCATTTATCATTATTTTGCTTGGTCCCCGTGTTTCGCATGAGAAAAGATCCCCCCGACGGAGTTCACTTCGGTTCAGTATGCCCGATCAGCGTTGTTATCCACTTCGCTTGCTATGACATCATCTTTGACATCCAAACTTACAATGCTTCTATATGGGTTAGTCGGGATAATTTCAATTTTCCAGTTCATTACGGCGAGACAGGAATAACCTCAAAAAAAAAATTGAGCCAGGAGATTCCACAATGGGTTAGACCACCTCCATAAGAGGAATGGTTCAAAGGTAAAGTTCTGGGGATATATGTTGGGGTTTTTCAGTTGCACTTATTATCGCGCACTTTGCGCTCTTCTCATTATTTCCTTTTCCAAGATTACTTATTTCCAATAATAGGAATATTATCCTCCTGAGTCTAATGATTTTCAGGCGGTTGATGTGGTGGTTTGTAGTTCTTCCCAACTGCAGGCTAAACAAATGACCACGGTCCACGGGGAAATGATTTAGATCACGAAAAAAAAAACAGTACATATGAGTTATACCTAACAGATACTTGCTGACTTCAATATGAGATGCAAAAAATTCCAACCCAGTGGTGCTGGTATTGAAGTGCCTTGGCTCGCGATCCGTGATCATCCGTCCTTTGCGGTTATCAATGTTTGGCGAATGTGTAATGAAAATGGCATGCAGATCACACTGCTGGTGCCCACGCTTTAATGAAATGTCTCTCAAAGAGATAATGTTGGTATTACATGTATCAGCGGGATACGTAAATGTCATTACATGGTACACAAGGCAACACGACAGGAACCCCTGCTTTCCTTGATCATTGGTCCGTAACCTTACAATAGTCCTGTGCACATGTGAGAAAGCTGCATCAACGTGCTATTATTAGTCAAAAAAAGTATGCTTACGGCGTTACCCTCGGGGTTAAGAGCCCATCTATCATCGGACAATCAATATACATGCCAACTGTACAAACCAAACAACTCACGTCGGGAAAGGAGTAGCAACACCTCCTGCACCAGCCAGCGCAAACTATTCCAAGGTTTGCATTCAATAGCTCACGTGGTATAAAGTAAAAAACGAACTGAAAAGATAAACACGAAAATTTGTGCCCCACCGTCAATACCGGCACCAAAGAGGTACTAGACAAAAGCCGTTTAGTGAAGTCTTTGGATAGGACTTATTGCACCCACGTTGTATTTTCGGAACCATCCAGCACGGTATTTACGGATGTAAAAGTGTGATGTGAGACCGATAGCCATCCAAGTATTAATGTAGCCGTTGGTTCCACCAGCCAGATCACCCATGTTAGCTGCAGAACATTGGCTCAATAAAGTCTAGGGATGGCTATGAGATAGAGACACTCACAAGCCAAAACGGCAGTGTTAACGTATCGGAGCCACGACCACCCGAGTTTCCTGTACATCAACCACGGAATGACCGGCAGAGCAAGACCAATTACGATTCCAAGAGGCACAATGAAGTAGGAGCCTTGGGGTCCGTCTGGCCAATGAATTTGTTCAAGCATGAAATTGGCGTAATATGAGGAAATTTGACGTACATATTTCCTTGCCCAGTGCTCCCCAAAGGATCGCTGGAATACATAGTTCAGTGGCCGTATGTATTGTGAAACAAGATAAACAGACCGTCAGCATTGAAAGATTGTATTTGTTGACCACTCCAGACACGACTACCTTCGTTACTCAACTACAAGGCGGACGGTTGCGTTACTGCAGCAAACTAGAGCGTCCAAAATAAAGGGCTTACCAGGATGGGACGTTCGTTGTTGATGACGGTTTGCATGATGACGTCTGGACGCAGTGTGAGGATAATGCAGACGGTATTAAATGAGTCTTCCTACAGTTAAGGAGAGCGCCAACAATAGTTCCAGCAATTTGCACAACAAACGTTGCCTGACATCATTCTGTGAGCTTCAATGAAAGAGCAAACGCGAGTCCACGTACACGAGGGGGAACTGTGTAAAATCATACATCAACGTAGTTATGGTACGACGATCAGGCTACGTACGTTTTGTGTATTGGCCAAGCTTTAAGTCGGAAAGCATGAATGATGCCTGTCCAAGACATCCATTTGAGTAAAGATCAAAGTACTACGCAAGTCAAACAGATTAATACGATACTCAAACCAAGCTCGTGAGAAAGCTATTATCGTACCATGTTTGCCTGCGATGACCCGGGGACCACGGCTGCGCCGAGGATTCGGAATAACGTTCCCATCGGTGGCGCATAGCTATCAAGAGTGTCAGGGAAAGACTTATAATGGCTGCTTACTATGGCTTACGCAGCGATGGCAACCATGGCGCCGTAGAATGGCAAAGTAATAAGGGCCACAATCAACGCTACAATCAGAGCCCAAGGTGGTAGTCTGGATAGGTGTAGGTTATTCGCATCCGCTGTACCGAAGGATCGATACGTACTGTGAGTGTTCGGTGTGTGAGCAAACCACTATATAAAGACATCGTGAGTGAAAGATCACTCGTCTGTGTCAAACACCTACTGGCAGTAACGAAGGCTGTTGATCCATGGGAAGGCATTAATAGGTTGGCAGTAGAGCAATATAAAAACGCCCATACCTCCGACTGCGAGACCAGCATACCACCATAATGGTACTAATGAAAATGTTATGTCATCCAGTAATCCATGCCAACTTCGAAGCGTACCTTCTTTATATATCTAATGTTCGTGTCAGCAGCGTGACTTAGGCTGTCTTGTCAAAATAAACTTACCTTCATTTTGAGATAATGAGGATCGTTAACCGGGGTGCCTTTGAAGCTAAACACATAGGCGAATGAGTATTATTCTCATTAATGTAATTTGGAACCTACTAATCCATTGCGGCCGACAATAGCTATATTTTGAGTTAACACGATGTTGCTAGCAGGAACTCAGTTCACTTACATCCTTTCCATACCTAATGAAGCACAGGTGAGATAGCAGTCTAGATGGGAGGAAACCATAAAAATCCTTACCACAGAGCAATGTGTGTGAACGTGGCACCTAAACCGTTCGTTAGAAGCGGGAGATAGCACTTTATTCACAAGCCGTACCAATTGCCAAAGTGATTCCAAGGTTGAATATCACACTTGAACCGCTTAGCCAGGGTTGTCCCACAATCTCGAAGGCTGTCCTGTTAAGGGAGAAATCGCTGTATATCGAAATATAAATTCACAGAGTGCGGGTGGTCGATGCATTATAATACTCACGGGTTTAGAATAAGGCTTTGATTGTAAATTGTGCCGTTCTCGACTGGGGGTAGGCAAATCAAGTTAATATAAAAACATTGCATAAACACGCGATTTTAATACTTACAGAACAAATTTTGACTGATGAAAGGGAAATTCTGCGAGTGCCTGTCGACAATTAATAAGAGTGGTAAAAAGAGTGCTGGGAAGCAACACACCAGACATTCCGGGCAAAGACGGCGGGCAAAATGAGGTAATTCAATGCCCAACCAATATACTGCGATAGTTGCGTAGAAAGCGGCGAGTAGAAAGGGGAACTTGTGATATCTAATGGCGTCATTAGTACGCTATAAATAGTGTGCGTGTACGCCCACTCACTTGCCCAATCAAGCCCGAAGCCGAGAAGACCCATTCCTTCGTTAGCCTCTGCACCGCCAAAGATGTAGGAGACCCAGGCAGAGTCGCGAGCGGCAAGGCAGACGATATTGAATGAGCCAAGGAGGGGAGCGATGTACTAAGTATCGAGGTAGGTGGTCAAACTAGGCAACATTAGTATTTAAAATGCATAACCAACCTCGGGGAACCACTGATAATTTGATTCGAACGTTAGAAATGCTTAAAAGTGGCCGAATTAATCTGTCTGACCTCATATACGAATCTGCGCAATGTGTTATATTCGAAATTGTTCTCCTAAGACACGATGAAGACTGATGTAAGACTTACACGGCGCCAACAACAATCCAGAAGAAGCGTAATCTGTAAAATTGAAATAGATAGGTAAGTTAGAATGATATCCAGGACGGCGACTTACCGCTTTCCTTGAAGAAGCTCGCCCTTGGAGCGGTGCAGAACATCGAATAGATTGACGTAGATCAAGTTCTGGGGATACAGCATGGCGGTAGGGTAAACAAGGAAGGAACCTATGTGATTGAGACGTCATAGTTAAACCACCGTGAGAGGTGAGTGTAGTGGGCGTGGAAAACCTACGGAACATCCCTGCGAATCCATAACCAAGAAGTTGAGATGCGAGGAGAGTGAAAATGGCGTTTCCAGACTAATGGTTACAAATAAGTCGCAACGGAAGTCAGCGTCGGTTCAAGAACGCTTACATTGACCGTGATGTTGTAGAACAGATCGTCAGCGGCAAATACGAAACAGGCCAATGCAGCCCCGGCAGCAGTGTTGGCCATGATTTGAGCGGCCACATGCTCCTTGATATCTGACGAGGATTCATTAGCCATCAGGGAATATATACGCATTGAAATACTCGGGGCTCACTGAACGGTCCGGGGTTCATGAAATTCCAGAATCTGCTGCCTGTGTGGAATCTGCTGCCGGGACCAGGGATAACAACCTCGAAAAGTTTCCCTAACATGTAGGCGATCAATTGAAGGAAGAGGGCTGATACAGATATGACTTGAGGCCGGAATTGCTGCAGAGGATGATTGTCAGAAGGCCCCTGAAGACATTGCGTGGAACCAAAAACATACAAAGAGCATTCCGAGAACAGAACCAAATACAGCAAGGCCAAGACCGGAGAACCACATTCTGAAAGTGTGAATTGGCATGGTGGGATCGTCGTCGAGACTAACCAGAGCAGTCGCAAAATCTGCTGCCGTCTCCAAAACTTTCTCCCTCCCATTCTCGTCGTACAAATTCTCATCAGCCTCCACCACCGTCTGGTGGCCCTTCTCCTTCTCTAGTTCGAGTTTTTCGTCAGAAATCTCGGACTTGTCAATGCTTGCGGGCCGGCTAGCGTGAGGGAGTTGGTCAACAGCCTCTGAGAGGTCGTGCTTATCCGTATTCGCGTTCTCGTTGTTCCTGGTCATTGTAGGATGGATTTCCTAGAAGGGGGGGAGGTGAGAGGGATGGTAAACCCAAGGAATTCACACAGACCAGCCTGGGTTGATATACCATGGTTCTATTCTTGCGTGATAACTCGAGGAGCGAATCATAGCGCACGAAGCGATAACAAGAATTAAACCGCTTATCACAACCACTAAAAATATTGAAAATTTCTTTGATTGTTATTCATGGCTTCTTCGAGAAGCACGGGGGAGCACACGACTCTGCGGGAAGAGGCACAAAAATGATGGAGCAAGCGCTCGATCTGCATGGATCCGATTTGGCCAAGCATTGATGGTTCCCTTTTCGGTTTGAGCGCTCAATGAGTATAGAATAGCGGAACACATTTGTTTCCAGAGCTTATTACGTTCATATATGAACTACCATCGGGTTACCTTTGTAATGTGGCTAAATGGTATACTATGTTTAAACTGTTGCTATGGATAGATATCGGTGTCATGATTGTGTCAGTGGTATTCATCTGAACTCTCGACCAGGCAAGCCTGAGGAACTAGAGACAGTCTTCTTATCTGCCAGATGTGCCACCTCGGTAAATATAGTGACGATGTCAGATTGAGTTGTGTGATGCATAACATGATACAACCATATCCTGTTCTCCACCCTGATGTCGGAAACTTAAGCACCACTGGACAATTACAATTCATGTCTCTGGAGTACACGGATACTTATTTGCCTTGCGACTCTTTGGTTGCCCAGAAAAGGGCGGCAAGCCTCCGTTTCAGCTTGTCTCACAATGATCTCAGCCTAATAAGTACATAGCCATACCATAAGGACGCATTGTCATATCGTACCTTCCATGTGGCATCATAACGTTTCTGCTGTGTCCACTTCATTTTTTACGACAGGTGATTCCTTCATCCTATCATGATCAGCGCCTCAAAGTGGTTGGTACGAAATCCATTTTCCATTCGCAAATCACGGCAATCCCCTTACATCCCGAATTGACTCCTTAAAAGCACCCACGGGCAGAGATCTGTTTCTCTATCTCATCTGGCAAGTGAATGCCCAACATGCTTACTAGGAATAAGCACCGCTGATTGCTGCCTAATTAATGCCCTCGCCGCTCGCGCTTTCGCTCCCTGAAATGAAGACGCAGTGTTTCTTTTCTTTTCTTTTCGCCTTCCCTTGAATTTAGGTGTTATTATTGAGGTGGGAAGCTGACCTGAATTCCTGAACATGCATGGGTTGTTAGTCGGTCGCTTAAATCGGCAACGGCACCCGGCCTTCAGTGCCGTGAAGTGTGAAGAGTGCCTTCCGTAGCGACAAACTTGGGAAATAATTCCCGCTGACTGTCTTGTATCTAGGATACAATCTAGCAGAAAATGAACCCGATATCTATAATCCCTTGATAAGCGTTCCCCACATGAAGATCCTATGATATGCGGAGGAAATTATGTGGGAATCACGTATCCCACCTGTGCGGCTATTATTAGGTCCGATCGTCCATCCTTTCCCGGATCTCATGATTATGTCTATCTACTAAAGCCGGTTTATAGACCAATAGATCAAATGTATTGGAATCCTAGATGCCCACGCGTGACAAGATCTCGCTGTGAGGATCGCAACATGGTCACTTATCTGCCGGTTGTAGGAGAATCATGAGGGTAAACTTTCGCTTAGGAGCGGTCAATATACTGTATAAAAAATATATCAAAGCTACATTATATTATGTTTTTCTCAGTTGAGCTTGGTTATATGAGCTTTATACTTTTGGAAGCTAAGGGAAAGAAAGGAGACCAACCATGAATAGCGCGAGTGGCAGATGATCAGTCATTATAAAGATCCTACGGCGTGTTATTAATAGATTGTAGTATATTCCACAACAATTGCTAGAGGATAAGGCAAGATCTATGGTTATAAACAAGTATCTCTCATGAAGATAAGAGAAATAGATGCGATAAGTAACTTGGGACACCCCTTATGTTTTCAAACTGCATCAAGGGGAAACTTTAACGCTTCTTTGCATTGGTGCCGACTCATAGCGGAGTGTACATGTGAGAAAGACATACATGCTATCAACGAATGAACGCAGCAATCGGTTGAAATCCGACGGTCGTCGCTCGACTTTAATCCGAGTCGGGGTGACGGGTTTTCCGTTGCATTTCGTGCCTGTCGAGACCTCGTTCCAAAACTCGGTTGATCATACCTTTAAATCAAAACGGATTTTCCGTTGTTGCATCCGTGGTCTTTGTGTGAAAAAAAAAAAAAAGAAGCAATGCTATTAGTGTTCAACATGATTACATACGCATAATCTTAGCCTGTGTCGCTCCTACCTCCGACCGAGAACTAGGCCTAGTCAGTTCTTCACTACTAGTCCACTATTGACGAGTCCGGGCAAAATATTGTCCTAATTGGTATATAGAACTCTAGCACACCTTTACAGTTACTCAAGCAACTATGCCGAACGCCCACTACTTGCGGCTATCAGCCCTACTAATAGTAAGGCCGACACACGACAGGTACAGCGATATCCATCAAAGCAATCTTCAAATGATTCATCTAGCGTCCCGCCTACAAGCCCTTGTGAGACGCGTTTAACATGACTTGGTACTGCGGATGTTGTATTACTCGGGCCGTGTTGATGGTGATAGTGCGGTAAAACGACTAAGTTAATGTAAATAAAACCGTGGAATTAGCCTTGGAGTCACATGAAATTACTACTCAACAAACGGTTGTCGAGATTTAAAGTACAGCGAGATAGGAGTGTGGTATAAGGGCCCGTGAGACTTTATTGCAAGGAAATTCGTCTCATTTTGGGCTGAACATAATATACTTACATGTGGGTAGCTGGAGTCGATAGTCAGATGCAAAATTATCATAGCGGGCGGTTAGGCGTCAGTCGTTCATCTAAGTCATATTTTACTTTAATGCTCCTCACTGGTACTGCAGCGCCTGACAGGCGCTGTAGTACCGTTCACGGTTCCATGGAATATATTCCCACAGGACCGGCATTGACAATCCAGTCGACAACATTAATAGGAGTATGTATCAATTCATATTTCATATACTTAACTAACATGAATCTAACTATAGGTTCGAAAACATGAGCACTCCCTTACGTGCTTCAACAACGTTGGGTTACTCCCAAAATCGAAGTATGCGCTCCCAAGCATTCGTCACATGGGAGCGAACGTGGACGCCAGCAAAATCCACCTGAAGAAAGGACCACGTGGACAAGATGGATCTCACGTGGAAAAGATGGATCTCACGTGGACAGTGGCCGCCCAGACTATGACGACGGTACTAGTAGTGCATCCGAGAAAGGTCAGGGGGCGTAAGACGGGTGGGAAGAAGGGAAGGTACAGCGAGGCACATAGGCAGGAAAATGAAGGTGATAGCGAGGGGGAGAAGTGTCGGAAGGGGGATAAGGATGGAAGAATCAAAATGGTCACTATCCATGCAGACGGTACTTGTATGAGCTTTCTCTTCGCATTTTAATATTTTCTCTACTTTTTGTATACCAAAATTTGAATTCCTCATTCACTCAATTTGAATGTGTAAAAATATCGCAATACTACTGGTTTTGTGTGACATGATAGCTCACATTAAGGTGTAAATCCCCTATTCTCCTCTCTTTTCCAGCCGTTCTCTTGATCTCTCAACAAAAAAATTAAAGCAAGGAATTATGAAGGGGTAATATGGACCGTGCGACCCCCGTCAATGAAAACTATTTTGGGGAATTGTGGCAGGTATTGAATGCAGCTAATTCCGCAGGAATATTGCCGGGGAGGTCCGTTGCATCGCTACGAATTTTACCTCGAGTTTAGACAGGATCTGGTTTCACGGCAAAGGATGTCAAAGATATTGTTATATGAATTTGAAGCAATGCAATCTATCACCTGCCAGAGAATTAATTTATTGGCGGTACTGGTGGGAAAATCTCTGTACGATGCACATCTTGGCACCTGCCTATATAAAGCTCATTGGTGTGATGTTCCCTAATTCACACGTAAATAACTCCATCAAAATACCAGTATTGTGTGAAATACGTATCGGAGAACTATCAATCTACCATGACACTCCTTTTGGTGAATACCCCTACCCGGCTTGAGCGTACAGTACAAGTAGCGGGTGTACTCTTTGCTCAGCAAGTGTGTCAACTTCATATTAATGACAAATTTATTCGACATCCCATTAACTTCCAAAACTTAACCACCAGGAGCTAGAAGGTTTCTGGAACCAATTCAATCAGAAGTGTCCATCTAATAAAAACTGCCATAAACTTGCAATGAGTATCTATATAACTCAAAATTACAGTCGTATTCCCGTTAAAATTATAATATAACCTCATTCACTACCCGGGTCATGATTGTGTTCAGCCTAATCCTTTAATTCCGTTCATCAATCCCTTCAACGGATCATTACCTTAATACTACCAATTCCTTGGCCGAAAGAGGCCCCTGTTGGTATATAAACCAGTACCATAGTTCACCTTTATGCAACTTAGTTACATATATTCTTACATCCACAATTTTCCGCCCAATTCCAACAGCATCCCATGTTCATAGTCCTGTAGTAAGCCGACTGTAAGCCACTGAAGTCTTGTGCTTAGGTTCAGCTTCTCAATCTCGGAATATGTCCTAAAATTCATAGAAAGTATAATTTTTTTCTGAGAATGTAAAAATAAATTTAAAGAATTATCCGAACATTTTCCAAATTGAACAATATAAACTATTTGGGGGTCCTTAATGCCGTGGTGAAGGATCTTTGTCCTTTGCCAGCTATCATTACATGTTTGATCCAATTTAGAATATATCAGATTTGCCATGCATTTTCAAAAAATTGAATATTCTTCGGGAAACAATATATTTTTCAAAAATTTTAGAGGATATTCCGAAATCAAGAATCCGAGCCTTGGCACTGTGAATAAAATACCAGATTTGTGACACGCCTACTACTTCAGCTGGGTTGCATGGCAGAGCACAGATATAGAGCCAGTCCATTTATACTAATATAAAGGAGAAAATCATAAATTAACGATAACCGTTTGCTATCCCTCAGCCTGCCTTGGGGTTTACCCATTTCTAAACGGAATGTTATTCACTGTTAAGTCAATAAAGAACAGGAAGAAAGTTTACACATACACAAGTAACATCGTATAATGGTTCTCCATCGTAATAGCTATAAATTCTTTTGTCATGATTCTCGGTGGTATTGAATTATTATCTGTAGAAACCCATATTAAACTACTCGACCAAACCACACTTCTCTCTCTCTCCCTGCAAGCGTTTGGACACCAGATCCAGGTTCCCATACTCCAGCAATCGCGATCCCGTCAACACGCTGCGGTTCTGCTCCCACTTCTCTCGTCATTACGAAGTTGGCTGAGCCTTGGCTATACTCTGCTGCAAATGGATGACTACCATTTTCGCTCTTGGTGGTGTTTGGAGATGGTGGCGGAAATATAAAGATCGAAGAAATTGATCTTTGTCTTTGTGGTGTAGCAACAAGTGAGTGGACGAAAACTTGCGCCATGAAGCAACGAGCGCGGGAGGAGGGCCATGCAGTATCTCAGCGATATCTTTTACGATCTTCTTACACCCAGTTGGTGAGGTTTCGGGCGGCGCTACGTGGGAGTGGAAGTTGCAGAGATGCAAAGAACAGCCAGGCAATTGAATGCCCTCCACTTGCAGTCAGTCGCACATCAATGTGAGCTGCTTGCAATATTCTGTCCTCATGCTCCTGGAACCAAACCAACTAACCTAGTCAGGTATAAGACAGCTAAATGAGACAGGGATGTTATTTTGATGTCTTGTTACAAAGGGTAGATAAGATAAGATGATCTGATGTACAACTTGAACTCAAACATAAACAAAAAGACAAGTGTACAATAGATATATTTGCAACTAATGATATATTCACAACATAGATAGGTTTCAGATCTTCACATGAGGCATCCCATTTGGTTGTCTAATTTTCAAATGCACTCTAATAGACCAACAATGATACTGTGGAGCTCTCCCCACAAGAATTTAACCAACTGCAGTGCTCTTTAAAATGTACCACTATGGAGCTCTTCTTGAAGAAACAATTTTTTCACAGTGATGGAACTAATTGATGTGCCACAGTGAGGTGAGTTGTAGTGGAAGGGATGGAGGCAGAGGAGACAAGGAGGTGGTAATTAGCCTCAGGACCCATGGGGGCTAGCACAGGATAGTCAGGATGGGGGCAGCATCTGACTAGCTCCCTAAGAGAAGGGCACATCAAGATGGGTGGCTCCTTATTAGATGTGACAAAAACTGGAAAATTCATGTCCTAAAGGTCAGTCGAGTGGGCAAAGTTGGAGGGGAAGTAATAGCAACTCAGTGCTATGAATATACATAATAAGTAATATGAACAAAAGGATAATCTGCGCACTTACTCTCAGCAGTGAAAGATTTGCTGAGAGATTTTTCTGTACTACACTACAAGTATATAATAAGTCATTTAGAAGGAGATTCAAACTGGAACAAAGATATTGTGTCATTTTGAGACACATTGTCTCATTTTGTTCATGTGTTTAGTTCTTCAAGACTCATTTCCTAATATTCCTCAAGTTTTTAAGGACTAAGCCTTAGACATGCTATATGATAGGAGTGAATAGATGGAGAGAGAGACTTCGTCAATATATCTGTGACCATTTCTTTAGTTGAGTGATAATGAAGTTGAACTATGCCATTTTTGATAAGATGACAAATAAAATGATACCTGACTTCAATATGTTTCATTCTTTGCAAGGTGCATTGATTTTTTGTGAATGCTATTGTGCCTTGATTGTCTTCAAAGATTGCCATTGGTTCTTCATATGTAAATTGAGTTCTTCTAAGAAATGAAATGTCATGTTCACATGACTTTGTGAACCACTTCTGAAAGCACAATATACTTTGACTCTGTGGATGAAAGCGCTACTGTTGTCTGTTTCTTTAAGGACCAAGATATAGGTCCTGAACCTAAAAAATGGCATAGCCTCCCGTGGATCATCTGTCTTCAGTATCACCTGTGAAATCTATATCCAAATATCCATGCAAACATAAAACTCTTCCTAATCAAAGTTCGAGATTTTACATTTTATGCAAATATTGCAGAACATGTTTAACTAAGTTCCAATGTGTCCTTGCTGGATTTGACAAATATTGAGATAGTTTGTTGACAGAATATGCAATATCTGGGTGTGATACTGTAGCTGTGAATATCAAACTCCCTATAAGTTCATGATAAAGCAATTTCACAATTTCATTTCATTCCTCTTCAGTTATTAGAGGCAAAGTTGATCCCAAGTAGTATGGGTGTTTATACTGGCTTGGAATTTTGTAAGTCAAATTTCTTCACTATACTTTCAATATACTCCTTTTGAGATATGAATACAGACCTGGATTCAGCATCACATTGTATACTTGTTCCCAACCAGTGAGCTTCATTTTTCCTTGAAATTCCAAAACACTCCTTAAATGCTTTTTCTGGGTCTAGAAGACAATTTTCATCACCCACAGATGTGGCATCATTGACCCAGAAGGCTACTACAGCCCAATTATCATCATCCCAAATTTTGAAGAATATGGTGCTTTCAAAGTTGGAACATAACCATGTAAGTTCCTTAACCATGAAATAATACAAAGCTTTCCCCCACTCATAACCTCCTTTTTTCATGCCATATAAAACTTTCAGCAGTGGTAATGTTAAATGTTCTTTTCCAGGTTCTTCAAATCCTTCGGGTTGTTGTACCCAAACTTTCTCTTTCATCATTCCATATAAGTACACTGACTTGACACTGAATTGACATATTGCTAAATTCTTGGATCCACCTAGGCTAATAGAATTTGAAACAATTTCCATTTCATAACAGGTGTGTACAATGCCTCAAAAAACCCTCCCAATGTTTGGTATTTCAGACTTACATACATCCTTGATAGCTCAGAGAATAAAAATGGAACAATATCGAAAATATTTGTGAATATGCTCTATCATATCTAGATTGTTGAAATACAATGCCATTACATAAGCTCCAAATATGGAAATACTATAAATATTTATATACAGGAAACTCATTGGAAGGGTTTTTTTGCTGGCAGCCTTGATGACTATAAGTGCTTATAGTCATACATATGACCTTGTTGATTGTTTACCTCCAACTGGGTCCTATCAACAAAATCATGCGATGTCACATGATGTCACATGACCACATTATGCTGGAGTATAAATACATGGCCTTTAGTAACCAGCAATGCTCATATGCACTTTCTCTCTTGCCAGCTGGAATCATATCCTCTCACTGCTTGATGGTGGCCATACAGCTAGCCACATTGGAGCTTCTACTGGTCATGGCATTGCACAGTCTCTAGTCTAAGCATCATTCTCATCTCTCTCATGTTGAGATTATTTGCGCAGTTCTATTAAAAGACTCTCAGTGAGTGGTAACTCCACTGAGTATGTATATTACTATATACATTAAAAGACTAGTGAAGATAGTTAGTATCAATCACTATATATAAAACCAATATAATCATACCTCTCAGTGAGTGGTAACTCCACTGAGAGATTACGCTATTGCGCGCTAAGCTAAAATACCTCGTAAGTTCATGTTCCTGAATTGTACAGGTACTTTAGCTGATTACTATGTTCCTGATTACGTAATACGCTGATCTAATACTTTTTATTTCAACACCCTCCCTTAATCGGAATGTAGTCCAATAAGATGTGAGAATGCTTCGACCTTTTGCCTGGTAAGTGGTTTTGTGAACATATCGGCGGGATTATCATCTGTAGGGACATAATGGATTGATACCAATCGTCTATTTGCCACGTCGCGGATAAAATGATATCGGATATCAATATGTTTCGTACATGCGTGAAATTCGTCATTCTTGACAATAGCAATTGCAGATTGATTATCGCAATGTATCATAATAGGACATGTGAGGGGGCGGGTGATTTCAGCCAAAAATGCGCATATCCAGAGCACCTCCTTTGTAGCGTGAGTGGCAGCTATGTATTCCGCTTCTGTTGTTGACAGTGCAATAATAGGTTGCTTCTTCGAACTCCAAGAGACAGCACCTCCATCTATCATGAAGACATAGCCCGAAATCGAGTGCCGGTGCTCCTGCGTTCCCCAATCTGCATCGGTGAAGCCCTCTAATGCGTTCTGTGAGTTACTTCCTCTGTTTCCGAGTACTAACCATTGATCTCTGGTTCCTTTCAGATACCTGAATACTCTCTTCGCGGCTTCCCAGTGTGGCCGACCGGGGTTCTGCATAAATTGCGCGAGGTGGGATACAGCAAACATTATATCTGGACGAGTACCAAGCACTGCATACATTAGCGAGCCTATGGCCTCTCGATAGGGGACATCCTGCATATCTTCGAAATGCTTTGGTGTACTTGGTGATTGGGAGGTGGAAAGACGGTGGTGTGGATCTAGTGGTGCTGTTAATGGCTTGGTGTCTTGTAGACTGAAACATGCTACAATTTTGTCAATGTACAATCATTGAGAAAATGATATGGTTCTGTTGGTGCAATTCCTTTTGACTTCTATCCCTAAAAGCCATTTCAGCTCTCCTAAGTCTTTGATTTTGAATTCGACACGCAATTGGTCCTTGAACGTCATTACAGCCGATTTCGAATTCCCAGCTAGTGTCATGTCGTCGACATCTACAGCGACGATTAGCGCATCCTCATCCGTGTACCTGTAAAATACGGTGTGTTCAACTTGGCACATTGTAAATCCGATCCTGAACATAACACCGCATAGGTGTTCATACCATTCTCGGCCAGCCTGTTTTAGTCCGTATATCGCGCGTTTGAGCAGACAAACCATATGCTCCTTTCCTGGGACTTCAAGACCTTTCGGCTGTCTCATATATATCGTCTCTGTGAGAGGTGCGTTGAGATACGCAGCATCAACATCAGTTTGCTCTAGCTCCCAGTCATTTCGGGCAGCAATAGCAGCAATAATGCGAATTGCGGTGAGTTTTGCAGTAGGTGGAATGTCTTGTTATGGAAAATCCCTGCGCTACGAACCTAGATTTGTAGTCACTGATTTCACCGTTAGGGCCATGTTTATATCATGACGACTTTACTGCCTATGATATTTGTGTTCTTCGGTGGTTCGACAAGTTCCCATGTCCCTGCATTGATATGGTGTTGCATCTCCTTCTCAAGAGATGTTTTCCACTTTGGCCAGTCACCTCGACGTTTTGCCTCTTCGACATTCGCTGGTGGATTGTCCAGTTCATGTGCTGCCACTGTCATTGCAATCTCAGTTAGTGTCGAGATTGCCGGTAATGTATCATCAAATTCGTTCTCAAGTTCTTTGCTGATATGTAGCAGTGCTGCGACAGCTGCTGTGTCCTTTGGCGTTGGGATTTGTATGCCCTTGGGAAATGTAGGTCCTTTTTGACGTGCTTCTGCAGATCCTTGTCCACTGGTGATATCACGAATGTACGCTGATGGTTTTCGCGTGCGATGGCCTCGACCTGATATTTCGACTTCCGATATTGTTTCTGTTTCTTCAAAGTCTTCTAGAGGGTCTATGCGTGCGTGATCAGTCTCAGTGGGGTTCTGACTTGGGGTCGGGTTTTGTATGATGTTCCAGGTGTCTGTGGTTCCATTCCCTCCCTCATTTGGTACGTCATTCAAAACTACCATGTTCGACTCGTCAAATTTGATGTTTCTTTCGACAGTTACTTGGCGTTTCCCTGGCCAGTATATCCGATGGCCTTTGCTTTCGTCGCTGAATCCAACCCAACGTCCCTCGTCGGCTTTCGCTTCAAGCTTTCCTCGATTTTCCTTCAGTACCCAAACACGTGTGCCCCACTCGGGGACATCTGCCAGGTTTGGCTTCATACCTTTTAGAATTTCGAAAGGTGTCTTACCCTTCAGAACAGTGGTTGACGTTCAGTTTTTGAGCCATACGCCATGTTTTAAGCTTTCTGTCCAGAGTAGCTTGGGTAACTCAGCGGTGATGGTCATTGCACACATGTGTTCGAGGAGTGTGCGATTGAGTCGCTCCGATACACCATTTTGTTGTGGGGTGTCATGCACAGTCAGGTGGCGTTCCATGCCCTTGGATTTCAGGTATTCAGTAAAGGCATTGGATAGGTATTCTCCTCCACGGTCAGTCTGTAGTATCTTTATTTTTCCATTATGCCGTGTACTGACCCATGCTTCATATGCTGTGTAGGATTTCATGGCATCACTCTTGAGTGCCATTGGCGTAATTGACGTCCATCGTGTCTTGTCATCTGTGTAGGTAGCGAAGTACTTTTTCGCGTCATAGCTTTCTGGGTCCGAAGGCCCCCATACATCTGAGTGTATCTTGTCGCCAAAATTTTCAGCCAGAGTACTGGTTCGCTCCTTTGGTATGGTCGCTCGTGTCATCTTTCCTTTTGTGCATGCGATGCATAACGTCAGTTCACTGGACATGTCAAGGTCAATTCCAGTGATGTGTCCATCCAATATGGATTTATTCGCTGAATTTGGTTCAATGTGGCCTAATCGACGGTTGGCCTAATCGACGGTGAGCCTCATCTATTGACATCTTTTTTTGCGATGTTGACAGTGCTACTACTCTTGTGTTCGACTTTGTATAGTCTGTCGCTGTTGAGTGGGACTTCTACAAGTTTACCATTTGGGTCTCTGAGTGTGAATTTCTGGTCCTTCAGCAATGTGGAGTAGCTAGACTTGTCACAGCGGGAGAGGGAGATAAGGGTGAATGCCAGGTCAGGTGAGTACAGTACATTGTTCAATGTTATGTCTACCATTGATTTGCCTTTGGGTATGGATATTTTCATATTTCCAATTCCAGTTGCATGAAAAACGGTTTTGTCTGCGGCTTCTATTGGATGTGGTACTGTTTCCTTGAAGGTGACGAAACGGTGACAACTGGGGGACATATGGTTGGATGCTGCTGAATCATATACATCAATTTCAGTGTGTCTATGTGGGCTCGTTTCACGTGACAACGTGGATCCCGAAAATGTTGTTGTGAATGCAAACTCAGTGCTCGACGTTGCTGTGTTTGCTTTCAGTTTTCCCCCTTTTTGTTTGCATTTGCCCTGGCCCTTTTTGTTCGGTTTTTGGCATCCTACCGAAATGTGACCTGTCTCCCCACAGTTCCAACATTCCGAATCATCAGTGGTTTGTTCGGATCTCTGATTGTTCTTGTGCTTCCCACGGTGTTTTGATGTTGCCATAGCGGTCTCTGAGCTCTTGAGTTTCTTTTCGTCAATGGCAGTTCTCTCGTATTCCTCCATCAATGCACTGATTACTTTTGTTGGTTCTGGAGGTAGTCCAGAGAATGTTGCAGATGTTGAGATTGTACTGATGATTGGCCGGTAAGATTTTGGTAATGATCCAAGAATAACAGTAACCAAGTCGTCATTTGAAAGCCCGGCACCCATGCCTTTGAGTTGTGCCTGCATCTTCATCAATTCATCAAGGTGCGTCTTGACTGCCGAATTGTCTTCGCACTTCGTTTCATACATTCGGCGCCTCATGTCTATCTTTACAGATAATGCCTTTCCTTCGTGTTTCGTGCATAGTGCATCCCATACTTCTTTTGCAGTATTCAGCTTCTGGATTTCGATCTGGATACTTGGTTCGATAGATGTGAAGATTTGCACCTTAATTTGCGCCTCGCGTTGATGGAATTCATCTTGTTGTTGCTCTGCAGCTTTGACTTTCACCCAATCATCTTCAGTCATTACATGCTTCGCCCTGAAAGTCGGCGGCGGCGGTGGCTCCCTCACGGTTCCCTCAAGATGATGTTTTAGACCTTTTCCAGCACTGAGTACCATCAGTGTCTGGTTCTTCCAGGTAACCCAATTCAATCCATCACGGTCGAGTTTCGGGACAACATAACTCTTGAAACTAGGTTCTGCGGGGCCCATAACCTGTTGAAAGTGTAGAAAATGAATGGCCAGACTGGGGATTGAACCCAGGGCTTCTGCATATATAGCAGGAGTGTTAACCATTACACCACCTGACCCTGGGAAGCACTGCTAGCATTACTCAATCTAACACACTCCCTTAATGCTAGCACTCAACTATACTATAAGCAGATATAGGTCCTCTCTGGCTCTTTTGTCCAGACTTGTCCACTATACCACACAGAAATATAGCTGTTCACTCTACACACAGGAACCATGCCCTATAGCACATAGCAGGGCCCATAACCTGTTAAAATTATTTGCGCAGTTCTATTAAAAGACTCTCAGTGAGTGGTAACTCCACTGAGAGATTACGCTATTGCACGCTAAGCTAAAATACCTCGTAAGTTCATGTTCCTGAACTGTACAGGTGCTTTAGCCGATTACTATGTTCCTGATTACGTAATACGCTGATCTAATACTTTTTATTTCAACATCTCAGTCCATTGGTGGTCATCCCTCCAAGCTTTCACCTACCAAAATTCACTATGCACAGTGTCTCATCAGTTCTGGACAGGCTGACACTGCTGTTGATGTGGCCAAAGCCCTTAGGAATGTCACAAACCAGTCCATCTCTATTCAAACTGTGTGCAATAGTCTCAAGATGGTTGGGATGAAGGCTGTGGTGAGGGGGGCCCCTTTTCAGCAAGAAGCATAGGAAGGCAAGGATGGACTTTTCTGTGACACATCAGCATTGAACTGTGGAGGACTGAAATAAGGTGGAAATCAATAGGCTGGGATCAGATGGTAGGAAGTGGATATGGAAAAAGGCAGGGGAGGGCTTGAGTGATAGGCTGGCTGAGAGAACCCTGAAGTTTGGTAGTGGATCTTTGATGGTATGGGGGTGCATGCTGTGAGTTGGGGTTGAGTATGCATGCAAGATTGATGGAAGGATGGATGGGGATCTCTCATCCAGATTCTGGGGTAAATCTGCAGATAATGTCATCTTCCAGCAGCATAATCCCCCAAGCACACCTGCAAGAAGGCTGAGACTTGGTTCCAAGACAATGGTTTCAGAGTTCTCACATGGCCAGCACAGTCTCCTGACCTTAATCCCATTGAACACTTATGGACTTGTGGAATCACCTGAAGAGGAAGTTGGCAGGGTATGAGAATGCACCCCAGGGGATGGAAGAGCTTTGGGAGAGGGTGGGGGAGGAATGGTAAAGATTGATGCAAAGGTGTGTCAGGATTTGATTAAAAGTATTCCTAGGAGGGTTCCAGCTGTGTTGAAGGCAAAGTGGGGTTATACCAAGTACTGAGTATAAGTAGTTTTGTGGGTCAGAGTGGTCAGCAAAAAGCCCTTCCAATGAGTCTCCTGTATATGAATATTTGTAGTATTTCCACATTTGGAGCTTATGTAATGGCATTGTATTTCAACAATCTAGATATAATAGAGCATATTCACCAATATTTTTGATATTTTTGCATTTTTATTCTCTGAGCTATCAGGATGTAAGTCTGAAGTACCAAACATTGGAAGGGTTTTTTGAGGCACTGTATGTTCTTTTCCAGGTTCTTCAAATCCTTTGGGTTGTTGTGCCTAAACTTTCTCTTTCATCATTCCATGTAAGTATGCTGACTTGACATCAAATTGATATATTGCTGAATTCTTGGATTCACCTAGAGCTAATAGAATTCAAAATGTTTCCCATTTCATAACAGATGTGTATGTTTCATTGAAATGTAAGCCTGGAATTTGAGTGAATCCTTTTATGACAATACACACTTTTCCTTTCACCAGTTGACCATTTTTATATGATCTGAAACACACCATTCCAGTTTTTAAAATGCATGTCCCTGGTGGCAGTTTCTCAAGTGGACCAAATACTTTGTGATTGACCATATTCTTCCATTCAGCCTCTCTCACTTCCTCCCAGGCTCTACCTTCCTCTCCAGGCATATTTAACACTTCCTCAATTGTGGGATCTCTTGTCATTGCAGAAAATATGACTGGTTCATCATCATATTTTTAATTTCAGTATTATGTTCTTCTGCTGACACTGCATTACTATGTAGCTCCATCACAAATGTTTCCAGATCTCATCATACCCTGTGGATAATCTGGTACATTTGAAATCAGATGTGGCTCATCAAATGGTTTATCCTTTTCTTCACTAGGTTGATAAGTACAAGGACAAGGTGGGAATTGAATTGTAAGCCTGAGTTGAGGTTTACTCATTGCTGGTTGAATCAGAGGTACATTCATTACAGTATACTGTACTGTATCCTTGAATTGACCTTCATCTCCATATAGTACCAGTGATGGTAATGTCATTGCATCCTCATTAAATATTCCATCTTGTACCTTTTCAGTTCATCTTGTCCCAGGAAACCACACCAAATAACTTGAAGGATATGGTTCATAACCCACCAAGTAACCCATCCTTGAATGTGAGTCTCATTTATGGCATTTCTGTTTGGGAATTGCCATGCTAAATGGACTCCCAAATATATGCAGATGTGACAAATCTGGGTTTTAACCCATAATACATTCAAGTGGCATACATTGTTAGCATGCAATGGATGGTGGTTCCTCAGGTATGCCATCATTTCACTGTGATTGACCATAAAACTTGGGAAGTTTGATGCATATAATAAGGATTGAGCTTCTTCTGCTATTTTTATTACATACAACATATGTAGCTCACACCCCTTCTGTAATGGTGTGTATTCCCCTTTCTGCAACACCATTCTGCTGTGGTGTGTACAGTACTGTTACGACCCGTTCCCGGATGTTTCAATATCCGACTTCCGATCTCCCACCTTCGATATCCGATATCCGACTACGGAACATCATAGTTACCGTATCATCCGCATTCTTTCGTTTGTTCCGCATTTGGTAATTTGTCCGTTGACAAGTATTCACTCGTTTGTTGTTGTATTCCCGTCTCGGAATATTGTCTTCCTAATTTGTCTTATTGTATTTCCGTTTTAAGAACACTTCCGTTTCCGTCTTATTATGGTCTCAGTTTGTAGTACAATAACGAGTAGACTTATATTAGTTTCCGCGAATTTGTACTTTACTTTAGATCTGATATCGACTTAGTTTCTTATTCCTCCTCCCGTCTTTCTGTACGCTCGATATTCGGAACTCTTCGGAACTCTGAATATCCATATCTTCCGTCGTTAGTTCACTTCCGAAATTAAGGACATTGAGCGTTTGCGTAGAGGCGCAGCACATAAGCTGAAGCCGACGTCCTGACCCTATCCACGAGTTTCCGACTTCCCGGTGACTTCCCGATAGTTCCGGAATAAGTTCCCGACACGGCACTTAACAAGTACTGAGGTAAATAATGTTATTCCTTTTGATAACAGATAATCCCAAATTCTAAATTTATTAGCTCAGTTCCATTATCCACCATAACTCCCTAGACTCTCATATTGAATAGCATCTCAAGCTGAGTTACATATTCTTGTATTTTTTGCACCACTTCCAGCTTGCTTGCTAATGTTTTGACCCATACAGCATGAGAATAATCATTGACAACAATAATGAATTATCACTTTTTGTTGAAACTAATTGTTTCCATAGGTCCTGCCAGGTCCATATGGAGCAATTCACCTAATTTGCTTGCTGGATCATCCAGTTTTGAATGGGCTCCTATACTGTTTGCCTTCAATACACACAATACAATTGGCCTCAGGACCTTCAATTTGTCAATTTCTATCCCAGTTGCAAAATGACGTGCAAGATTCCTAATAGCATTCATATTCAAATGCCCCAAATGCTGATGCCATTTCATGATATTGCATCTCAAATTTGCAGAAAAGACTATTGGTACATCTTCCAGCCTATTCTTCAATTTGTCATCTGATTGATTCATATTCACATATTTCCAGTGATATGGAAATTGTATCCAACTGAAAAGTGACATGAATAAAATTTCCTTTGATAAAGTTGAATAATAATCGTAATATATTCTAATAGAGAAGCCTCATTCAACGAAGTATAGATTCACCCTGTCAATGAAGTAAGAGGCTAATACCAGACATGAAGGCTCACTGGGTAATGTTGAAGAGTTACAACAACACAAGACTCAGATTATTAATAATGAAACTAATATACAGATACAGTAATAGTCGAGATTTTCTGACTGAGGTGCTATTAAAAGTAGAGGATAGTGTGCATCATTACATATGGTTGATAGCAAAAAGGTTAAGTATTACTAAGCAACTGTAACAATACATAGCCTAATACCTAGTTACCCACAAATATCCATTAAAGTTTCAATTACCATTTTAACAGGTCCTTCACTCTTCTCATTACCCTTTTATGCCTTTCTTTGTTAAACTATGATTATACTATGACCTATGAACGAAATCATATATGATGTTGAAATGAGACAAGTTGAATGTAAGTTGAATGTTCATCAAATATTTTCAAGGGTGTCAAAGATGTTGAATACATAGAAAGTCAAGTCAGAGTTTTTGTTGAAGATGAGTTGAAGTGTCAAAGATGAGTTGAATGAGTTGAAGATGAGTTGAAGTGTCAAAGATGAGTTGAATGAGTTGAAGATGAGTTGAAGTGTCAAAGATGAGTTGAATGAGAGATGAGTTGAAGTGTTGAAGATGGGTTAAAGTGTTGAAGATGAGTTGAAGTGTTGAAGATGAGTTGAAGTGTTAAAGATGAGTTGAATCACTGGAGGCACCCCAAGATTTTTGAGTTGGAAAACCTTCAGAAAATCTTGTTATTTGGCCAAATTTTCTAAGTGTTTTGTGAATTGAAAAACTCTTTGAAAATTCTGAGTTTTAGTAGGTTTTTCTGAGGCCAAAAATTGGATCTGAAAATTCTAAAAATTTGCATCAGGAAATTATGAGGAAATATTGTTGGAAATAGCCTATTCTTTATGGATTTTCTGAATAAGAAAACTTTTAGAAAACCCTGTATTTTGTTAGGATTTTTCCACCTAACAAAATCCTATGAAAACTGTAATAATGTGCCTAGAGAAATCAATTGAAAACCACATATTTCTACTTAATTTTGCCCCTGAGGGAATTCAGTGAAAACTATGGTTTTCTGCCTGAAAAAATCTTGAGCCAAGGCAAAGTTTTTTTAATGTTTTGTCAAGGGGAAAACCATGATGAAGTTTACAATTTAATTATACATAAAATCATTGAATAATTATATATTTCAACAAAATTTTCCTTGGTCACAAACACTATGGAAATTCAAAAAATCTGTTTGTGAAATCATGAAGAAATTGATGATTTTCCATGAGTTTCTTAGAGGTTTTTCAAGGTGAGAAACCCTGAACCGATGTTTTGCAATTCAGCACGATTCACAAATATTTGAAAGGATACAGTGCAATTCAGTGCAATTCGCAAATATTTGAAAAGATACAGTGTGATTCATTACAATTCGCAAGTGTTCGGGAATATTCAATGCGATTTGCAAGTTTTCAGGAGGCTAGAGTGTGACTCTTTTAGACTTTTTGCAACTATTCTAGACTTTTTGCGACTATTCTAGACTCTTTGTGATTGTTTGCAACTGTTTGCGACTCTGATAGACTGTTTGCGACTCTGATAGACTGTTTGCGACTCTGATAGACTGTTTGCGACTCTGATAGACTGTTTGCGACTCTGATAGACTGTTTGCGACTCTGATAGACTGTTTGCGACTCTGATAGACTGTTTGCGACTCTGATAGACTGTTTGCGACTCTGATAGACTGTTTGCGACTCTGATAGACTGTTTGCGACTCTGATAGACTGTTTGCGACTCTGATAGACTGTTTGCGACTCTGATAGACTGTTTGCGACTCTGATAGACTGTTTGCGACTCTGATAGACTGTTTGCGACTCTGATAGACTGTTTGCGACTCTGATAGACTGTTTGCGACTCTGATAGACTGTTTGCGACTCTGATAGACTGTTTGCGACTCTGATAGACTGTTTGCGACTCTGATAGACTGTTTGCGACTCTGATAGACTGTTTGCGACTCTGATAGACTGTTTGCGACTCTGATAGACTGTTTGCGACTCTGATAGACTGTTTGCGACTCTGATAGACTGTTTGCGACTGACTCTGATAGACTGTTTGCGACTCTGATAGACTGTTTGCGACTCTGATAGACTGTTTGCGACTCTGATAGACTGTTTGTGACTCTTTTGGACTCTTTGCGACTCTTTTGGACTTTTTGTGACTCTTTTGGACTCTTTGTGACTCTTTTGGACTTTTTGCGACTCTTTTGGACTCTTTGCGACTCTTTTGGACTTTTGCGACTCTTTTAGACTCTTTGTGACTCTTATAGACTCATTACAACTGTTATAGACTCTTTGCAACTGTTATAGACTCTTTGTGACTCATGTAGACTCTTTGCGACTTTTGTGACTCTTCACGACTCTTTTAGACTCTTTGCGACTTTGTTAGACTCTTTGAGACTTTTTGTGTCTTTGAAAAGTTGCAAAGTCGCACAAAGTCGCACAAAGTCGCAAAGTGTCACATAAAGTTACAAAGTTGCACAAAGTCACAAAGTGTCGCACAAAGTCACAAAGTATCGCAAAAAGTCGTGCTGCAAAAAGTCACAAAAGTGTCACAAATCATAGCACAGTGTCTTCACACAATCATAATCTATGTAAAAAGCCTCCAAAATTTCTATCATCCTCTTTTCTCTATGACCACAAACAATGATACACTATACACACAGCACATGGACAAAGGGAGGAAAAAAACGCATCACTATCAATTATATAGATAATGTATGTTAAGAAGAAGCCGCAGCAAACCTGATATACAGTAGGAGGTACACATCGCATGTGAATTTGAAGCTGGGGGATGATGGGATGGAACAAGAAAATGGGGCTTGGGGCAGGCAGTATCCAAGATGGCGGCAGCGGCAGGGGGCAGGCTGGGGTGATGGTGGGTAGGTACAGGTAGTTGAGTGCACGCCTGCCCGCGAGAAATGGCCCGGCCCCACCCGATCCGCCCCCCGCCGCACCGCTTGAGCTGGTCGTGGTGGTGCTTGGCGAGCCCCCAGGGCCCTGCGGGAAAAACGGCGCCGTCAGCGTCCCAAGCCCCAGCGTGCCACCCCCACCCCCTCCGCCGCTGCCGCCCCTACTCCCGTTCCCCGCACCACTGCCGCTGCTCCCGCCGAGGCTGCCGTATCTGCTCCCGCCGTTCCCCGCGGCGCCGCTACCAAGCCCAGGCGGGAAGCCCCCAAAGTCCGCGCTCGAGCCGGTCTCGTCGGACCAGTTCTGCGCGTGGTACGGGGGTGCGCGCCGCCGTGCGCGATCGCGTGCAGCGTGTCGTAGGCCCGTTCCCGTGTCCATGTCCATCGCCGCCGCCGCCGCCGCCGCCGTGCGGCCCGTGCCCGTGCCCGTGCCCATGTCCCTGTCCATGGTCGTGCGGCCCATACCCGTGTCCTTGCGGCCCGTGGGGCCGGTGGCCGCCGTGCGTGTGCCCCAGCTTGGGGAAGGCGGGTGCCATGTCGCGGCGGGGGGGAAGTGGTCGTCGGGGTCCGCGTGGACGGCGGGTCCGTTCAGCGCGGGCACGGCATCGGCGTAGTGGCTGCTGCTGGAGTAGTAGGCCTTGGGGAAAATTTTGTTGAAATATATAATTATTCAATGATTTTATGTATAATTAAATTGTAAACTTCATCATGGTTTTCCCCTTGACAAAACATTAAAAAAACTTTGCCTTGGCTCAAGATTTTTTCAGGCAGAAAACCATAGTTTTCACTGAATTCCCTCAGGGGCAAAATTAAGTAGAAATATGTGGTTTTCAATTGATTTCTCTAGGCACATTATTACAGTTTTCATAGGATTTTGTTAGGGAAAAATCCTAACAAAATACAGGGTTTTCTAAAGGTTTTCTTATTCAGAAAATCCATAAAGAATAGGCTATTTCCAACAATATTTCCTCATAATTTCCTGATGCAAATTTTTAGAATTTTCGGCCTCAGAAAAACCTACTAAAACTCAGAATTTTCAAAGAGTTTTTCAATTCACAAAACACTTAGAAAATTTGGCCAAATAACAAGATTTTCTGAAGGTTTTCCAACTCCAAAAATCTTGGGGTGCCTCCAGTGCATGTTACCTTGAATGTTTTTGTGACAATGTTGTGACTGTGATGGTTGTGACAAAAAGGTAAATATTACCCCTCTTATTTGCCTCAATGAGAGTGTGGCCAGATACATAGATCAATGATGGTGAACTGCGTTTACTTGGCATAACATGATAACTGTCCTTGAAGAATTGTGCTGGGTTAAGGAGTTGCACCTTGACTTTGGGGTCCATTTGACATTGGGGATTTTGTCTATGAATTCTGGCCCAAAATTCATCACTTTAAATTGCAAAGTCCTGATACCCTTGGCATGTGTTGTTAGATTTTCGGGTAAAGTGAGCAGTTGGAGTCATATACATGTAGTGACTGGGGTCATTATTGCCCACGTTCATTACCGCTCTTGTTTTGAGTATATAATCCTGTAGTTATGCATGAGACCCCCCCATGCGTTTATAACCAACAATATCACTCAGACATATTGTGCTCATCCTCTATAGGTCTGGTCATATTTTCACTGAAAAGTTAACATATGTGTCATGAACCTACAAGCTCAAATTCCAATAATATTCAATTTGAATTTCCTTTGACTTTCTTTGACATTCCTTCAATATTCCTTTGACATTCCTTCAACATTCCTTCAACATTCCTTCAACATTCCTTCAACATTCCTTTGACATTCCTTCAACATTCCTTCAACATTCCTTCAACATTCCTTGGACATTCCTTCAACATTCCTTCAACATTCCTTCAACATTCCTTCAACATTCCTTCAACATTCCTTCAACATTCCTTCAACATTCCTTCAACATTCCTTCAACATTCCTTCAACATTCCTTCAACATTCCTTGGACATTCCTTCAACATTCCTTCAACATTCCTTCAACATTCCTTCAACATTCCTTCAACATTCCTTGGACATTCCTTCAACATTCCTTCAACATTCCTTCAACATTCCTTGGACATTCCTTCAACATTCCTTCAACATTCCTTCAACATTCCTTCAACATTCCTTCAACATTCCTTCAACATTCCTTCAACATTCCTTCAACATTCCTTCAACATTCCTTCAACATTCCTTCAACATTCCTTCAACATTCCTTCAACATTCCTTCAACATTCCTTCAACATTCCTTCAACATTCCTTCAACATTCCTTGGACATTCCTTCAACATTCCTTCAACATTCCTTCAACATTCCTTCAACATTCCTTCAACATTCCTTGGACATTCCTTCAACATTCCTTCAACATTCCTTCAACATTCCTTCAACATTCCTTCAACATTCCTTCAACATTCCTTCAACATTCCTTCAACATTCCTTCAACATTCCTTGAACATTCCTTCAACATTCCTTCAACATTCCTTCAACATTCCTTCAACATTCCTTGGACATTCCTTCAACATTCCTTCAACATTCCTTCAACATTCCTTCAACATTCCTTGGACATTCCTTCAACATTCCTTCAACATTCCTTGGACATTCCTTCAACATTCCTTCAACATTCCTTCAACATTCCTTCAACATTCCTTCAACATTCCTTCAACATTCCTTCAACATTCCTTCAACATTCCTTCAACATTCCTTCAACATTCCTTCAACATTCCTTGGACATTCCTTCAACATTCCTTCAACATTCCTTGGACATTCCTTCAACATTCCTTCAACATTCCTTCAACATTCCTTTGACATTCCTTCAACATTCCTTCAACATTCCTTCAACATTCCTTCAACATTCCTTTGACATTCCTTCAACATTCCTTCAACATTCCTTCGACATTCCTTTGACATTCCTTTGACATTCCTTTGACATTCCTTTGACATTCCTTTGACATTCCTTTGACATTCCTTCCACATTCCTTTGACATTCCTTCAACATTCCTTTGACTTTCCAACTTGATTTTGTTAGGGCAACACTAACAAGGCTACCAAAACACAAAGAAGGAAAGAGAAATAAGACAAGGATAAGTAGAGGGATAGAAGTTCTGATAACTTGAGATCACACTTGTATTTAGTGGAAATCCTAAGAGATTGAAACTGGGGTCTAACTATGTACATCCTAGGGTATTTATACTAAAGGAAAAACTAAATAAGGTTTGAGCCTTATATTATTGTCACATGAGTGTCCTGTGACCTTTGTCATGCATACATGTGTGACATGTACAAATAACTATATAAAATGAATTAAGAAAAATAAACTAAATAGAAAAATAAAACTAAATGTTAATTTTTTAAATAGTGTCCTGACATCACCCCCTCCTTAAGGCACATTGCCCTCAATGTGCTTGCCAGAGGCCCAGGTGGTTCCAGATTGGGCAACAGTCTGAGGTTTATATAAAGTCTGAAGGAAAGTCTGATGAATGTCAAGGCAGAAATTCTTATGGATGTAAAGGGATGTTGGTTATGGAAGTTATCTACTAATGTTTTAGAACCTTTGAGATTATCAGCAGGTTCCCATGTACTTTCTTCTTGAGGGTATCCCTTCCATTTTACCAAGTGATGTAAATTTCCCCTTATCAATCTACTGTCCTGATATATTCAACCTGCCATTCAGGGTTTTATCCTTTAATGAACTGGAGGGGGCCTAACTGGTGCCTGTCTCCCCTCAATGGTATCTTCAAGGAAAGGTCTAAGTTTGGCTACATTGAAGACTGGGTGGATTTTCATAGAGGGAGGTAATTTCAATTCATAGGCATTGGGACCAACAACTTTACTGATTTCAAAGGGTCCATATCTTTTGTCCTCCAACTTTCTGGATGGCCTATCTGTTTGAATGTCCCTGCCTTCTAGCCATACTTTGTCTCCTACCCTGTAAGTTTTCTGCTTCTCTTCTAGATTGGTCATAGTAGTTGGCCATATCATCAGCAGCTCTGTAGAGTGCAGCTTCTGCTTCCTTCCTTGCTTCCTGCATGTCTTTGACAAACTGCTGTACAGACTTGTTTTTGCTGCTTCTGAAAGGCTCAGTTTCTAATATAGGGTGTTTGCCACTATTCAGGATAAATGGTGTGCCTGCCTAGTGGATGCTTGAATCCTGTTATTATGACAGAATTCTGCAAGAGACAACCATTCTGCTCAATTATCCTGCCTATGGTTGACAAAGAGTCTGAGGTATTGTTCTACTTCTTGATTTACTCTTTCAGTCTGACCATCTGTTTGAGGGTGGTAGGCTGTAGAGGTTGCCACTTTGATCCCTAAGATTGAGTTCAGCTCTTGTGTGAATTTTGAGACAAACTGGGGTCCTCTATCACTAATGATCCGTAAGGGGAGACTATAGAGCTTCCACACATTATCTCTATAAAGCCTGGCTATGCCTTCTGAAGTGACCTGGTCTGTAGTGGGTAGCACATGAATCACTTTGCTAAGTCTGTCCACTACTACCATGATGGCATTGTATCCTTGGCTTTCTGGAAGTCTAGTAATTAGATCAATAGTGATGATTTCCCATATATCTTTAAGGCTCTGGGTTGGTACAAGCTTTCCTACAGGGCTGGCAGGATATGTCTTGGTCCTATTGCATCTATCACACCCTTTGGTATAGGATGTGATATATCTGGACATTCCTGGCCACCAATAGTTCCTGGATACCAACTCTAAGGTTTTCCACCTGCCTGGATGGCCACTGGTAGAGTTCAACAATTTGTCTTCTAAGCTCCATATATTTTGGCACATAAACCTTCCCTGTAAAGAGAATAAGACCCTGTTCCTCTTCCCATTCATTCCCTTCAATCCTCTTATTTCCTGACTTCTTCAATTCTTCCACTGCCTTAACCACAACCTCTTCCATATCATTTGCTTGTCTGATCTTCTTAAGCAGATCTGTCTCTTGAACTATCAAGACAACATGACCCTGCTTAAGAAGCTGGATTTTGAAGTAGGATGGTTTAAGAAGGACAATATTTTCATTATCCCTGTCTCCCTTCCCATGATCTGGTTTTCTGGATAAGGCATCTGGTTTCAAGGATCTTTTTCCAGGCCTATCATGTAGGGAAAAGTCTATTAAAAATAGTATGAGTTGACTCTATTGCAATACACAATCTACAAGGGTTTAATAAGCTTGTAATGAAAGTACTTGTGTCTCAATATCTTGTGTCAGTTAGTGTAGCACCTCCTGACAATATAGGTTTGGTGCTCTGGGAGGTGTATAGTGGTTCTGACACACATTAACCTCCAAATGCATGGTCCACAATTAGCATCTTCATATGAAAAGTTGCAATAATTGGTGGACTCCCTATAAAAAGGTGTGTCTCATCATCAAATTTAACAAAGTCAAACCTGGACAAAAACAAAGACCACCTAGCCTGCCTCCTATGAAGTTTTTTGGTGGACATAAAATATTGTAGGTTTTTGTGGTCTGTCCAGATCTGAAAAGAGTGACTGCTTCCCTCAAGATAGTGTCTCAATTCATCCAGAGCTCTAATAATAGCCAGCATTTCTTTATCATGGATTTCATAATTCCTTTCTACTTCACTTAGACTTTTGGAGAGAAAATCCACAGGGTGCCACTTTCCATCTGACCCTTCCTGAGACAAAACAGCACCAGTTGCAAAGTCAGAACTATCTGCTTCTAGTCTGTAAGGTTTGTTGCCATCAGGAAGATAAGCATTGGGGATGAAGTGACTCTGTCATTCAAGGTTTGAAAAGCAGTTTTCTCTTCCAAAGTCCATTTTCAGCTTTCTTGTTAAGTTATGAAGGGGTCTGGCAAGGCCTGCAAAGTCCTGGATAAACCTTCTGTAAAAGTTGACAAAGCCAAGGAAAGACTGTGTCTCTTTTACAGTAGTAGGTTCAGGCCATTTTAGAAACACTCTCTATCTTTACTGGATCCATGAAGATGCAGCCATGTGAAATGATCAGTCCAAGATATTCAATCTTTTCCTGCTCAAATTCACATTCTTCAGCCTTTAAGTATAACTTATTTTTCTCCAAAATCTCCAGAACACTTTTGACTGCTTCCCTGTGTTTTTCAAGGGTCTCCATGAAGATAAGGATATCATCCATGTAGATGAGAACCTGTCTATCGATCAGTTCTATGAACAGGTCATTCATCATGGTCTGAAAGGTAGCAAAACTGACTAGTGGTTCAAATAACCCTCTGTTGGTCCTGAATACTGACTTCTACTCATTTTCCTTTTATATCCTGACATTGTTATAACCCCATCTGACATCCAGTTTGGTAAAGTATTTGGCTTTCTTCAACTTGCTGATAATATCAGATATGAGTGGGAGGGGATAGGAATTTTTGATTGTTATGTCCTTCAGTTTCCTATAATCCTGAACCAGTCTCAAGGATCCATCTGTTAAGTTCCGAACAAAGATCCACAGATAGTCCCATGGAGGTTTCTGGTAATTAATTCTGAACACACTTTCTTCTGGGAATTGTCCCATGGAGTCCCCAGGTAATAAGTCTGGGGAAGTTCTGGGGATTAGTAGTACAAGACAGTGCATCAGAATAATTACCAGAAAGGTATGGTACGGGCTGAGATGGACTTGGCTTCAGCTTATAGGCTGCGCCCTTGTACACTCATTCAGGTGTCCATATTTCAAGCTGACAGAATGCATACAAGGAGATATAGATTCTGGAGTTCCCATGGGAGTTCCGGGAATTGAGCATGCTGTTAGGATACACACACAGGCCGGGTTTCCGGAGAAACCCGTGGGATATCCGGTAGGACTTGGCTTCAGCTTATAGGCTGTGCCTTCACTAGATCGTGTTGTCCAATTTCAAACGGATGGATGGGGATCCCGGGAGTCTGGGTGGGGTTCGTGGGTCATAGGTCGTAAGTCGGAGGTCGTGGGTCGTGAGTTGAGATAGTTGAGAGAGATAGATGCACCAGAGCCCGTGGGCTCCAACTAGTGTGAGCGATGTGAATTAAGTAAGGTTTTAGAGTGGAAAATGTTATTAGATTACTGGGGGGAATCTAAGCTGATTTTCTGACTGGATTGTATGTACAACATCTGCCAGTTTATATAGACCATGGAGTGAATGACATACCAAATTTAGTAATGGCAAAACGAAACTAACAAAACATGAAACGGGAATAGTAAACACCAAATTGGTGTTAGGAACGGAGTGGAGTCCGAATCGTGACAAAGCATAACCCATAACGGGAAATGGAGCGGGAGCGGAGTCCTAAATTGTGACAGGTCATTTGACTAAAACGGGAACGGGGCTCAATTAGAGTGGTGACGGGATTCTAAGTGGGGACCAGTGACTGATGTGTGGGACAAAGACGGACATAGACAGAGATGGAGTCTGGGGGAAGTCCGGTGACTGATATGTGTCGTAATGAGGTCGAACATAACGAGTCTTGACGTAACGGAGTCCGGGCGGGAAATCCTATAAACAGATGATTGGTGCTTGTAGCACATGGGGGCGTACAGGTTAGTGCCTGGAGTCCGGCGGGATTGTCCGGTCGTAACACATGCAGACAGATGAGAGGAGCAGAGACTGGATCAGGGGTGTAACTTGTTTGAGGGTCAAACTTGTTCGAGATTGAAACTGGATTCTAAGTACATAAATGTAGCAGACTTATATAGACTTTGAAATGTAATAATACCAAATCCGGTATTAATGAGGGGCAGAACTATTAAACATAAAATGAACCAAGTAAATACTAAACTGGGAATTAGGGACGGAATGGAACGGGAGCGGAGAACGAATCATGACAGGTCATTAGACCATAACAGGAATGGGGCTCTGTTAGAGGGGTTCTGGGGAGTTCGGTTGGGGTCTGATGACTGGTCCATGAGATATAGAGTGTCGGGTATATAGGGTGGAGTTCGGAGTCTGGTGGAGTCCGATGACTAGTACATGAGACACATGACAGACTATTTGACCATAATGAGAGCAGGGTTCTACGCTCTGTTAGAGGGGTTCCAGGAGTCCGGTCGGAGTCCAGTGACTGGTCCGTGAGATACAGAGAGTCGGGTGTATATAGGGTGGAGTCCGGGTCCCAGCAGGTTGTCTGGTAGTGGGTATAGAGAGTTGGGTACAGATAGGGTGGGGTGCATACAGAGAGTCGGGTGCATACAGAGAGTCGGGTGCATACAGAGAGTCGGGTGCATACAGAGAGTCGGGCATAAACAAGTTGACATGTGGGCTCTGGTGGGAACTCCGGTTGTAACTATACAACATAGAGGGTAGGACAGGGTCCAGGGGCCCGGAGGCTGGCGGGTTTTCCGGTTCCTGACACCATCCTTCTTTTTGACAAAAAATACTGGAGATGCTATAGGAGATTTGGAGGGTTGGATCCTGCCACTTTTGAGATTCTCCTCTAGAAATGCATCTAACTCCTTTTGGTCATTAGGTGCTAAGGGGTAAAGCTTGGTTCTGAAAGGTTCTGACCTAGGTTTTAATTCAATGGCATGATCCCAGGGCTTCCTATCAAGTAAAATCTGTCAAAGGACTCTTTGGAGAATACTTCCTTAAATTGGTGGTAACAGTAGGGATTAAATCCTCAAAGGCTTTCTTCTGGTCCTTTTTATGAGATTCTTCTGCCAAATTCTGAGATACAGTAGACGTAGCATTGACATGAGCTTGAGGATAGACAGTTGTAGCCCAGCTCCTATCAGTGTCTTCAACCTCTGACTGGTCATCTTCCTCCTCATCATCATCTTCAGCTTCAATGGGACTAGGGAGTTTCCTTTTAAATTCTGCTGCCTTTCTCTGCCTCTTCCTCCTAATTCCCTAACCTCTACTGGACATTGAGATGGACACCTGGTAGAGTGAACTTCTCCTGTCCTCCAATTTATTTCTGGGTTGTGTTGGTATAACCAAGTGTGTCCAATGATAGCAGACTTACCCCCTAGGTAACATACAACAAAGGTGGTTTTTTCTATATGGTTTTGGACTATCATTGTTAAGTGTACTTCCTCCTGGATAGATCCTCCATTATTCAGTGTTCCATCAACATTGTAGACTGGAACAGCTCTAGGAAGCTTAACACTATTAAGGTTATGATCCCCACAAATTTCTTGTCCAGAAAAAGAACTGTGGCTCCAGAATCAAGGAGGGGTGTAACAAAAATTCTGGCTCTTGTGTCTAGTGTTCTGAGGACAACTGGAAGGTGTGTAAAAGTCTTAGGATGAGTGCTTTTGATAAAACCTTTTTGTGGGGGAATTTCTGAGTGAGATGTTGTTGACATGAGTTTTGCTTCAGTGTTTAGAGAGTCTGATTGAGATGGGGTAGTATTTGGCAGACTATCTAGCACACTAAATTTGTTGCTCCATTGGAACATGTCTTTCACCAATGGTGCCTTCAAAAATCCTCCTCAATCCCCTTCCTCTCCTTCTTTATTTCCTCCTTCATATATGCCTTGAGGACATCATAATCCATACTATTAATGTCCATGTTGGACTTGCACTGATTAGCCTTGTGCCCTGGTTTCCTACATTTGAAACAAATAATAGGTTTAACAGACTTCCAACCTGAATCAACCTCCATGAGTACAACCTCAGATTGTTTGACATTCTGAGCTGCTTGACTGGAGGGGTTAGGAGGGTTGTTCTGCTGAGGTGGGACTGGCCTTTGGGGCTTGGAGAGCAGGCCAGAATTTTTCTTGCTAGCTTCTCTTTGCCTCCATTGCCCATCCAACTTTGTGGCCTAGTCAAACCAATCTTTCAAGGTAGTAGGCATTTCTGGAAGAGCATATATCCTGTCTACCAAGGCATAATTGAGGCCCTGCTCAACTTTTCAATGAGAGCAGCATCATTGTACAGAGTATCTTCCTTTAATTGCCTAATATATTCCTCAACACTCTGTGAACCCTGTTTGAGTTGGTTCAACTTGTGCCTGGCTGTTCTGGCAGGATTAGGATCTCCAAATGTCTGTTTTAACTCCTTTAGGAAATCATCCCAGGTGGAATACTCTTTTACTTTGAGTCTAGCCCAAGGTTCAGCAGTTCCTCCTTTCATGTAAGATAAGGCAAAGATGATCCTGTCAGAGTCATCCTGCATTCTCTTTCCATGAAGGTAGAGGAGAGCTGAGTGACAAAGTGTCTGTCTTCTGCTGTGAGCCATCCAAAGTGTCTGGAGTGGCTACTTTGAAGGTTTTGGCTGGTGGGATGGGTGGTGGTGAGAAACTGTCTAGAAGCTGCTGCATCTGAACGATCTTTTGCTACAATTCTTCAATGGAAGGAGTAGGGTTATCCATGGTATCTGTAACAAAAAGAAGAGGTGGGGTTCAATAGGGTAGGATGTGTACTGGTCTACTCTCAGGAGTGTGTATGGAGAAGAAGACTAGCTACAAAAGTGTCCTTGGTCTAACTAATGTAACTATTGTGAAAAAGACTACTGAACACCCAGTTTTTATCACTTTGATTTATTCCCAGAATCACAGGGATGACTACCTGTATATTTTCTGGAGAACTAAAGGCTGCCTTGTACAGGGATCAGCCCCAACAGTTGGTGTTCCTATCTACTGAGGTCACACACACTATAAGGGATATTTATTGATAGTACACAGCCTGAGAGGTTGATAGGATGGAGGAAAGAGGAATTGGATGTGAGGAGTTATTTTGTGTGTGTGTGTGTGTGTGAGTGATGGTAGAGTTGTTAAGAGAGTTTCAATCTTCTGTTAGGGTAACACTAACAAGGCTACCAAAACACAAAGAAAGAGAGATAAGACAAGGTTAAGGAGTAGAGGGATAGAAGTTCTAAGGACTTGAGAAGATCACACTTGTATTTAGTTGAAATCCAAGAGATTGATACTTCCTAGGTATTTATACTAAAAGAAAAACTAAAATAAGGCTTGAACCTTATATTGTTGTCGCATGAGTGTCACATGACCTTCATCATGTATACACATGTGACATGTACAAATAACTATATAAAATGAATTAAGAAAAATAAACTAAATAGAAAAATAAAACTAAATGTTAATTTTTTAAATAGTGGCCTGACAGTTTTCTGACTTGACTATCTTATGAGATCCTTTGACTTATCTTCAACTTGTCTCAGTTTTACATCATTGATAATTTCATTCTGATATCATATTATCATCATAGGTGGATGATAAATAGTATAAAAGGGCAATGATAGAAGTGAGGGAAGTCAGTCAGAAAACCTGCATAATAATCTATATCTTTAATATTGTATTACTAATCCGACCTCTATTCAAGATCTCTTCAACTTACAGTGACCCAGAAAGTGTCAAAATTGGAAGGAGGAGTTCCCAGCTCCAGAAATAAAATAGATAAAAATCAGAAAAAATCAGATGTAAGAGGTACATATACATCTGATCTATATGATGACATAAGCATGACATCATAGCTTTCCTTATCAGGAGAGTAAAAAATGAATCATGGACATGGTGCATCTGACACTTTTTTTTGTTCTGTCAACTGATACATGAAACTCAACTAAGGTTCATATAACTATGGGAATTTCTGGTTAGTTTCAATAAGTTCATGTGACCACATGTTTAAGTAACATATTTATATGAACCTTTGCCTCATTTCACCTTCCCACCACATTATGAAAAAGCACTCTGCTGAAACAAGACTCTCAGTCATTTCCCTTCTCCAGGAGAGTTCCTGCAGAACAATTGCTTCTAAACTCCATATTGGGCACTCTACAGTATCAGAAATTCACTCCTAACTCCCTGGTCCACTTCCAACACCTTCCAGAGGTTGTCCTCCCAAGCTCTCCCCCAGGGATCATCACCACCTGGCTTGTTCTATCACCTCTGGACAGGTTGATAATGCCTCCTAGGCCAAGTGTTAGGATCCCATCATTTCGGACCCCCACAACTTGTTTCTCACTAGAAAACCTCATCATCTCATTATCAGAGCCCCCACCCATGTCATTATCCCTCACAGCTTCCCCGATATTTGTTCATAATGAACTAGTGGCCAGTTCCATCTCCACTCCATCTGCTTCTCCATTTCCATATCCACATATTTGCCACCTAATATTGTTTCTTAGTACTATACATTACTTTCCATTGCTCCCTGCCTTGTCATAACTTCCCTCTGATCTGTCTTACACCTTACTTCTCTCTGATTGGCCTCCCACTCATCCATCTTGATGTAGTATAAAGCTCTTTTCACATACATTACAGTTCTTCAGTTCAAATATTGACTTAGATTAGCCCCTCTTAGTTTTTCACCTTCCCCTCTCATTGCTATATTCTTAAGAGTGGTCTTCAGCAAGCTGTGACCCTCTACCTCCTGGCTCTTAGTGATTCAGCCCTCCAGTCACTTAAGCTAAGTGTTGACTCTTACTCATTTCATACTATCTGCTCTGTTTGAAATACCAGAGCACCCTGTCAGTTTGTGTGAGGGTGCAACACATAAGTTGAAGCCAAGCTCTACTACAGTTATAGAGTCAGACCTCCCAACTAGTACAATCTCTATCATCAGCCCCCTGATTAACTCAATTCCCCTCATCAGCCCTCTAACATAGATCACTTCCCAGCTTAGATCTTAGCACCAAGTCCCACCTCTCCCTCAATGTCTGCACACAGACAATTCACAATGCATTGAAGAAAGAGAATTTGAAGGCTGTGGTGAAGGCCAAAAGACCCCTTCTTGCCTCTCAACATATCAAGGCTTGATATGAGTTTGCTGTCAAGTACCAGCATTGGACTGAGGAGGATGTTAAGTTCTGGATCTCAGGGCAGAATTTCTGGTGGATATTCTGGATACTTCCTGAAACATGTCCATGGAGTTTTGGAGAATTAGTCTGGGAGTTTCTGGGGATTAGTTCAGGAGTATTGGAATATTACCAGAGTACAGATGGACTTGGCTTCAGCTTATGTGCTGCACCCTCATGCACTCACTCAGATGTCCATATTTCAGAGGGCAGATATATGCTGGAGTGTTTATGGATACTCGGATTTCCAGGAGTCAGGATGTCCAGATTCTGAAGATTCTGAAGAGTTCCAGATATCAAGTGTAAAGGGATAAGACACTAAGTTGAGATACAAACTAATTCGAGATTAAAACTAAAGAGTAAGTACATGACTATGGAAGACTATGTATATAGATGTTCCAATACTTGCACTACAAATCTAGAAGTATAATAAGACCTATTTGGAAATGTTTCCAAACTAATCATACAATAACAACTCAGATAAATGGGAAAACAAGGATGGGGACAGATCAGGGAGTAAGTACAAGAACAATAAACAAGTGAATGAATAACTGTTAACCTGTCAGTTACCAAATACAGAACAAGGATGAGGTTCAGAAATCCAGGAACTAGAAATGTTCCATGGACAGAAGTTGGGTCAGAAAGTTACAGAGAATTGAAGTATCCAGGAATAGGTTGTAACAGAAGGTTGGGCCACAGATCAAAGTACATATGTATCTAGAACAAACACTGGGAGTCTGACCAGAAGTCTGGGCCGTAAAATGACTAGGGACATATGGAGAACTCAACTGTCAAAGGGCAGAGTCCAATGGGTTCTGAGTCAGAACAGGAGGTGTCTAGTTGAGGGCAGAATACCAGAATGGGATTTGGATTGAAGGGTACTTGAGGGATGAAGGTTGGATTCTGGTGGATTCCGGATCTTGATACTGGTCTGGAAGATGATTCAGAACTGTTAAAATCTGATAACCTGGGGAACCACAGTATGAGGACTCTCTACTGTTTGGAGTGTAGCCACTTAAAGTAGAGCAGTATAGATATAAACTGGTGATATAACTAGGCTTTCAGATGAGGAATCTATGCCTCATCTGAACTAACTATATACTAGAATACATGGTCTGTGCACTGGTCTGTGCATGACATGTTCATGCATACTATGGAACTAGTGAACGCTAAACTAAATATAACTATCACATGGTATGAACTGGTCAGATCCATGCAGTCACAAGATGAGATATGAGATTAACTAATCATTCTATTCTCATATTATAACAGGAACCTCATATTATTTCTGGGAAATACTCCATGGAGTCTCTGGGAATGGAACTTCACAGAGGACTGGTTTAGGGTTATCATCTCAGATGAGACAAAATCAATCATTTGGGCTCTGATGGGAGGTTGTGGATGTGGAAAAGACCTGGTTCTGCACTCACTCAGCAGCATATCAATGGAACTATCAAATTTGGAGGGGGGAATCTGATGATTTGGGAATGCATGATAGCACATGGTGTGGGGTACATGTGCAAGGTAGATGGGAGGATGGATGGGGAGATGTACAGGCACATATTGGAGGACTATATCCTCAAAACAGTGGAGTATAATGGGCTGGACAGGTGAAGGTTTGTCTTCCAGCAGGACAATGACCCTAAACATATTGTACTTGCAAGTTGGTCAAGGATTGGTTCAAGGACCATCAGGTGGAGGTTTTAGACTGGCCTTCACAGTCTCCAGACCTGAATCTAATAGAACACTTATGGTGGGAGTTGAAGAGAGGGCTTGGAACATACCCTGAGGCACCCAAGAGCATGTTGGAGCTCTGGGAGAAGGAGGTGGAATGGGAGGGTATTCCAAGAGATAAATGCCTTGAATTGATCAAGAGCATGCCTAGAAGGGTTGCTGCAGTGCTAAAGGTCAAGGGGGGATACACTAAATACTGAAACTGGTAAAAACTGGTAGTTATGTAATTACAAGAGCAAGAAGTGTCCAGATGCACCATGTCCATTGTTCATTTTTTACTCCCCTGGAAAGCTATGATGTCATGCTGATGTCATCATATAGGTCAGATGTATACCTCTTACTTCTGATTTCTTCTGATTTCTATCTATTTTTATCTATTTTATTTCTGGAGCTGTGAATCTCTCTTTCCAATTTCACCAAACATCTGGGTGCTTTTTTGGGTCACTGTAATTATTTGTGTGCTTCTGTGTCCTATCTTTGCCTCATGCTTTATCAACAGGATGAATTAATACTTCATTGAATGAGGCATCCATACTCAATATTGTTGAATATTCTTTGATTGTTATTTGACTTTATTGAGTGAAATCCAATTTATGTCAATGTGTATGTGTTAGGATCCCACCATTTTGGGCCCCCACAACTTATCTTTCACTAGTAGACCATCATCATCTCATTATTGGGACCCCCACCCCTCACAGTGCTCCTGATACTTGTTTATATTATGCTCAAGCTCCCTAGCACCCTGTCCCATCCACTCCTCCATTTTCTGTCCATATATACCTTATTTGCCACCTCACACCCTCCTAGTATTGTTCTTTTATTATTATACAGTAGTCCCTATTTCCCCCACCTTGTCATCACTTCCTTTTGATCCATTTGACACTTCACTTCCATGATCAGCCTTCCAATCATCCATTTCAATGTAGTATAAAAGTTCTTTTTTCATGTATGCTACAGTTCTTCAGTTCAAAATTGACTCAGATTACCCCCTCTTAGTTTTAGTCCCTCCTCTCATCATTATACCCTTAGAAGGCATCTTTGGCAAGCCATGACTTCTTATCCTTTGACTCTTAGTGATTCCACCCTCTGGTCAATTGATCTGAGTGTTGATTTATACTTATATCATACTACCCACTCTGTTTGAAATACCAGTGCACCCTGACAGTTTGTGCAAGGGCACAACACATAAGTTGAAGCCAAGCTCCACTTCAGTTAGAGAGTCAGACTAGTACAATCTTTATCATCAGCCCCCCAAATAACTCATTTCCCTTCATCAGCCCTCTGACTTAGATCTTAACAATATGCACCATTTACCATCTGTATTTTCTTCAGGGTTCTATATGCCATAAAATTGTGCAAGTCTTGCATACTTGGCACATAATGTCCTGATGTTGTAGAACCCAGAAAATATCTGTGTTATGCACTCTCCTTACTCAAAGAGAGTGTAGATTCTATGGTGGTGAACATATCCCTACTTGTGACAGAGGAGGATGACTGATTTCCAGATGAATTGATTCTTCTATTTGGGTGTGGGGTTCTTCTGATTGTCACTTTGCTGATTAAATTTCTGTTTTCTTTTAGGGCCCCTTGCCCAATGCAACAAATCCCCACATTCAAAACAACCTGTTTGGGGGTTGCTCCTACTGATTGGCATTCCACATGGAATGGCAGCATGATCATGATACATTCCCCTTTGCAGACTCATACCCCTCTGGGCATGGAATGTGGAACCTTCAGTGTAACTAGGATGTATTTCTTTTCTAATCTCAACCTGTTGCAGCTTATTGACAACATCTTCAACAATGTCAACACTATAATTGATTGTTGTTGACATAATGTTGAAATCTTCAGGTAGGGTGCTCATAAATATGCTAAGATAATCTGCATCTGTAATAACATGGCCTTGTTAGGACCAGAAAACCCGCTGGGCTCCAGACCCCATCCTACATGCACCTGACTCGCTATACCAAGTTACAGCTGAACTGGAAAACCCGCCAGGACCCAGACATATAGCCTGTCTATGCCCGACCCCCTGTGTCTCACACATCAGTCACTGGACCCCACCGGGACCTACACCCATCAAAGCCTGTCTACTATATGTCCAACCCCATTCCACACACCAGTCACTGGACTCCACCCAGATAACCTGACAGCTCTCTAACTGAGCCCCATTCCCATTATGGTCAAATGACCTGTCATGTTTCAGACTCCACCTCCATTCCATTCCATTCCTAATACCTAGTTTGGTGTTTACTCATCTTGTTTCATGATTACTTGTATAGGATTTCATTATTACTGGATTTGGTATAACATACATTCCACAGTCTATATAGTCTGGGAGATGTTGTACATGCAATCCAGTCAGAAAATCAGCTTAGATCCCCCCAGTAATCTCAGTATATTTTCTGCTCTATTCCTCTCTATGAAACACACCACTATTTACCTCATTGGAGCCCATGGGCTCTGACCTATCTATCACTCAACCTCCAACCCATCACCACCCAATCTCTTGACCTCTGTGGAATTCCCGCAATCGACCCTCTGACCTCTCGACCCACCAACTACTCCCGGACTCCCCAGGATTCCCATCCACCTGTCTGAAATTGGACACCATGATCTCATGAGGGTGCAGCCTATAAGCTGAAGCCAAGTCCTACCAGATTATCTGTGGGTTTCTCTGGAAACCCTCTGCTAAGCCCTGCATGTACTTTAACCAGTATTTTCTGACTGAGACTCACAGATTGTCAATATGCCACCAAGAAGAAAAGCACCCATACAGGAATCACCCTCAACTCTTCATTCCCCACTTACTTTGTATACCAGCCAGACACTCATGAAACAGCTGGACACCACAGATGAACCCCATATCAAAGAAGTCCCAGAAAACCCAGATGAATCTGACCACAAGGATGAGTCCATGGCCCCCAAAAAGGGCAAAGGTGTCAAACATTCCCCATCTAATGATCAACCGCTGCTTGCAGATCCCACTTCTGAGTTGTTAGCAATCACTTTAGAAAGATTGATGAATCACATTGTGAAGAGTTGTGAGAGTTCTAAGCTTTCTATATGTGAAGAATATCGACTGTTTAGGTATGACACGATGAAGTATTGACTATTTAAGTCTAATATGGACAAAGCATGTATTGACTGTCTAAGTGAAATACAACTGAAAGGATTAGTTATCTTAAGTACCAAATAGATGGCTAAGACAACTGTGAGAAGAATCGACTCTACAGTATGATTATGAGCATCAGCTCTGTTACAACCGGAAATCCCGCTGGACTCTGGGCACTAACTTATATGCACCCATTATCAGTTTACTGGAATTCCCACCGGAACTCCGTACATCAGACTTGTCTACATTCGTCTTCGTTACATTGTGTTTCAGTCACCGGAAAACCCACCAGACTCCATCTCTGTCTATATCCAACCTCGTCCCACGCGTCAGTCACTGGACCCCACTCGTAAAACCCATCACCTCTCTAACAGAGCCCCATTCCCATTTTAGTCAAATGACCTGTCACAATTCGGACTCCGCTCCTGCTCCATTTCCCATTATAGTTTATGATTTGTCACTATTCAGACTCCACTCCATTCCATCCCATTCCTAACACCAAACTTGGTGTTTACTATTCCCGTTTTATGTTTTGCTCATTTCATTTCATCATTACTGGATTTGGTATGACATTCACTCCACGGTCTATTTAAACTGGCAGATGTTGTACATACAATCCAGTCATAAAATCGGCTTAGATTCCCCCCAGTAATCTAATACATTTTCCGCTCTAAACTCCTACTTGAATCACACCGCTCACACTAGTCGGAGCCTATGGGCTCTGGCACATCTATCTCTCTCACCAATCTCGACTCACAACCCACAACCTCCGACCTACAACCCCTCGACCCACGACCCCTGCCCAGACTCCCCGGGATTCCCATCCGCCCATCTGAAATTGGACAACACGATCTAGTGAGGGCACAGCCTATAAGCTGAAGCCAAGTCCTACCAGATATGATAGTTGAAGTCTGTCCATGATGGTCGAGACAATACCCCAATCACAACTTACAGGACACTAAGTGGGTGTCTGGGCAAGTTGTGGTTATGGGGTAAAAAGTGTCTGAGTTCTAACTATAGGCACTAGAGTACATAGATTTAGTATGTGTGCACCCACAAGAGTCTATGTACCATAGGAATACATAGATTGTCGAACTAATATATGTGTGTGATAAAATAAAAAGAAAAATTGAAATAATAATTGAAATATAGTGTGGGTCCATCCAGACTATATTTCAGAATGTATTTTGCAGTACCTCACACATGCTTAGAGAAGGTAAAATGAAGGATCTGGAACCTCTGCAGTCAAAAGTCAATGCTCTGGAACCCTTCATGGGTTCCAATCCCAGCAAACTTTCCACCTTCCTTATGCAATGTCACTTTCCGTGATCGATCTGTTGCATTCTCCACAGACTCCCAAAAAGTCAATTACACACTCTCATACCTCTCAGGATCTGTGTTGAAATGGTTCAAAGCAGCTTTTAGTGGTCTTTCCAAGGAAGAGCCGCTCTGGCTTGAAGATTGGAATGCATTTGTTGAAGAGCTAGAAACACACTTTGGCCCATACGACCTGACCAGAGAAGCTGAGAATAGCCTCACCAATCTTCATATGAAGGATAGCCAGTGTATCACAGACTGTATTGTCCAATTCAATAATCTTGCAGCTCATTGTCAGTGGGGTGATCCCACTCTCTGCCACCAGTTCTATGCTGGTACAACAACAACAACAACAAAGGTCAGCAGTCTGGCAAGCAAACTGGAAAACCCAACCTTACAGGCAAGCTCAGACCCAATGGCAAACTTACCCCACAGGAAAGACAGTGATGTATGGACAACAGCCTTTGTCTCTTGTGCAGAAAACCCAGTCATCAAGTTCTGGAATGTCCATTGGTGAAAGCAAACTCTACAAAAGCTCGTACAGCCAAAATGTCCTCCACAGAATCCCCGTCAAAGGACAAACTGGCTTCCAACCCAAAAAAAGAGTAAGCAGCCCCATGGACTCCATGTGGGTTGGGGGTTGCATTACCTCTCCACACATTCATGTGTTTACTTGTCTTGACGCATCCGCTCTTTTGAACTCTGACTCATTTTTTATTAAACTTATGTCTAATATGATCCCAGAATTTGTTTTTTCAGCACTCATAGATTCTGGCTCAACTCATTGTTTTTTAGACACAAAATTCATACAAAAAAATCTGTTGTCAACCTATCCGATAAATCCAGTCAGACTCCAACTTTTTGATGGCACAATTAATTCAGTTATCACCCAAGCTTGTGACCTATCTATCTGGTTCCTGTGTGGAACATCTCAGTTGGTCACTTTCTATGTGACCCAGTTAGACTCAAGTTGCTCAGTTGTCCTAGGACATAACTGGCTTACCCAATACAATCCATTGATTGACTGGGTATTGAACAGTATAACTTTCCAGACACCCACAGTGCCCGAGATAACTCCACAGCACCCATGGCCTTCCTGGCACCTGTGGCCTTGGTGGCCCCTGTGATCTCTACAGCACCTATGGCTTCCCCAGAACCCACAGCACCTCTGTCTATTTCTCTCATTAATGCTGCAGTGTTTATTAGGGCTACAGAAATGGATGGATCCCAGGCATTCACTATCAATTTGAAAATTGATGAAGCAACCGGTCATTTTTCAACCCTGGCATCAGAGCAAATCACAGATCTAGAAGGTGTCCCAAGAAATATCATGATTTTCTGGATGTTTTCAGTAAGTGTAAAGCTGATGGCTTCTGCCCCACAGGGATTACAACTTAAAAATTGACCTCAAAGAAGGTGCCCAGCCACCCCTTGGACATATTTACCCACTGTCCATGGAACTTTCCACAATCCAGGATTTCCTGGACAAACATTTGTCCATAGGTTTTATATGACCCTTGAAGTCTCCTTTTGGAGCACCCATTTTGTTTGTTAAAAAAAAGGACAGATCCCTCTGGCTATGTGTTGATTTCAGAGGACTCAATGCTGTTACACAGAAGGATAAATATCTGCTCCCACTTATATCTGACCTGCTCGACACTCCATGGAATGCCCAGATTTATACCAAGATAGACCTTAAACATGCCTACCACTTGGTCTGGATCTCCATGGGAGACAAGTGGGAAACCACTTTCAGAACCTGTTATGGGGCCTTTGAGTGGTTGGTGATGGTCTTTGGGCTCACCAATGCTCCATCTATTTTTCAATGTTTTATTAATGATATTTTCTCTGACCTGCTTGATGTATGTGTCATTGTTTACTTGGATGACATTCTTATCTACTCCAAGGACCCTGTGGTACATGACAAATAGGTCTGTGAAGTTCTCCAGAGACTCAGACAACATGGTCTATTTGCAAATGGTAAAAAATGTACTTTTGACATGGACTCTATGGAGTATCTAGGTTTCATAATGGGACCCGACAGACTCCCCATGGATGAAGCCAAAGTACAAGTCATCAAATATTGGCTGGAACCCAGAAAAGTCAAAGATATACAGTCTTTCCTCAGCTTTTCCAACTTTCACCAACAGTTTATCTGCAGATATTCCAAAATCACAGTCCCCCTTACTCATCTTACACATAAGGGTGCTCTGTGGAATTTTGATGATAAGTGTCAAGAAGCTTTCAATCTTTTAAAAAATTCTTTTTCATCAGCTCCAATCCTTTTGCATTGGAAACTGGACCTTCTGCTCATTGTTGAGATGGATGCCTCAGACTATGCACTTGGAGCCATTCTGTCTATTCAGGACTCTGACAGAGAAGTCCACTCCATGGCTTTTCTGTCCCAGACTTTCACTGGACCAGAGCTCAATTATGATGTTCATGACAAGGAACTCCTAGCAATTTTTGCAGCTTTCAAATCATGGTGACACTATTTGGAGGGCTCAGGAATTCCGATTGATGTTGTAACCGATCACAAGAACCTGGAATATTTTTCAACTACTAAACTTTTGACCTGATGGCAAGCCCATTGGTCCACATACCTATAGCCTTAAATATGATTATCTGTTTTCAACCTGGCCACCTTGGTGGCAAACCTGATGTAGAGAGTTCAATCGGAAAGAGACTAATATGGTTATAGTTTCAAGTCACATCACAGCACAAATTCTTATATATACTTTGGCACTCAAGACGACTTCTACACAGCCAAATCAGTTTCATCAAACAGACAACCAAAACTCCATCATGTTCAACACTGCATCGTCCTCCAAAGTAACCCTCAGTTCCTACTCAAAACTGACTCTTCACTCCCAAATAGAACTCCAGCCAATAACATCTCACTTCTCCTCATCCTCAGACATCATTTCCAAGCCCCTACCAGCCCACTCATGCTCCTCCAAGAAATACCATCGTTTCCTCTGTCGACAAGGTATTCAACTCCCATATGCTCCAGATGATCCTGCCCTCATTCGTATAGAACACTATGATGGCTCCTCCGAAATCCTCCACTATCGATTCAATCGAGTGTTCCAGCAGGACTGTTCCCTACTGTCATCGGGAATCTGTTACATGGCAATGTTCACTCCAATAGGAGATCACAGAGGACCCAAGTTATTTACGACCCCGGTTCCAGAGGGAAGTCAAGTAGAGCCTCGTCGAGGTCATCATTGATTTGTGTTCCTTGCATGGTTGTGGAGCCTACTCACCACCTGGTTCTAAAATGGTGATTGATTGTGTCCCCTCCTTATACTGCAAAACTAGGAACACAATACGTCCAATCTCAGTTCATCGATTGGTAATATTGTCAAGATTTTGAAATCAAGCATAGCATTTGAGGGTGACACATTATCATGGGATTCTTGAGTGTTTCTGACTCATATCATCAATGTTTCATCAGCCATCACTTCTATTACTCCATCATCCCTATTGTCTGACTCACTTCCCCTATTGTTCAATTGTGTTTCCCCATTTATCCGTATCACATGTCTGATCTCATCTTTTGTTTGTCATTCTCTTATTGTTCAGCGCAGCCTCCCCCTATTATTGTTCACAGCTTTACTAACACTCCTATTGTGATGACTCAGAGATGACTCACACCATAGGAGGATAGTCACAATTCATTGAATACACAAAATGTTATGAAAAACTCCTCATATTTTTAAGTGAGACTATTTCTCCTGGCTATGACTACATGTTTTAGGGATTTATATTTCATTAACCCAAAATTTCATCTTTAAGACTTGTACACTCCCTTAAAATATGCACAAATGTCATGGTTATACAAGATTATCTGGGTTGTTACCTAATCTTTGGGATAAAATGCATTCTCTAGTATCTCCATGACTCTTAAAATGTCCACAAACATTATAGTTAACCAAAATTACTCAGGTTATGACTTAATCATTTGGATAAGATGGATTCTCTTGTATATTATGCAAACTTTCAAATATAGTTCATATAATTTAAATTTATTTGATTTAGAAAGTTAACCAGAACTATCTGGCCAACCAATCCATGTTGTGGAATTTATCCCCAAAAGGATAATCTATATATGTTTGTTTGACTAACTTTTGTCAGATACAAGATAAATATTAATATTTCCTTATTCTCCAGAATATTATCTGATAGGCTGAATTTGATTAAATATTAATTTTACAACAAACAATATAAATATATATACTTTAGTGGATAAATAACTTTTAAAATTTTCAGTTATCCTCCATATTGCATCGTTATTGTGTCATTGTTTGTAGATGTTTGATTTGACCTGTGCTCTCTCATGTATATAAGGGCCTCTCTTTTGCCCACTATTGGACAAGCAATTTCATTGTATCTCATTTTGAAGCTCATTCTTAAGGATAATCTCTTAAGTCTTACTCTCAGTCTCACTCCTACGGCCAGTAAGGGATACTATATTGTCTCTTATTGTTGAAGTTCTACATTCTACGACATTGGGCTTATGTCAGCCTTTTGTATCCATCTTTGATTACGTCATCCAAGGTCCAATCTCTAGCCTCTCACTCGGAGTGTGTTTGGTTATAGACTGGTTTCAAGAACGACTGTGTCAGTGACCATCATAAGGACTTGACCATTGCATGCAGGTTATTAGGTATATTCCTAGTAACAAACTTACACTGACACTTTGACTAGACAATGGGATGTCTATCCAAAAGAGGGGAGCAATGACTATGCCACAGTAAACCTGCACAACTTGAAACCCATTTTCATGAACCAGCAGCTTACTGCATCAGTCTGTGCAACCTTTCTCATCCACCCCATCATCTGTGGAATTATCATTATAGATATCGAGAAACTACATCAAGATATTCTGTCAGCAATTCTGCTAGATCCAATAACCAAAGCACACCTTGACAATCCTGTGGACCCCAGTCAACCCCAGTGGTCTCTTGATCAGCATGGTTTCATTAGACTTGACAATCACATATATGTACCAGACTCTGATGGCCTCCACCTCAGGATTCTCCAGTACAAACATGACCATCCACTATCAGGATATTTTGGGTTTAACAAGACTCTATCAATGATAAGAAGAGAATATACTTGGCCTGGACTCCAAGACTTCATTAAGCACTATTGTAAATCTTGCATTACTTGTCCACACTCAAAATCACAGCATTACAAGCTATCTGGCCTTCTGAAACAACTCCCAGTACTGGAATACATACCCGTGGAATTCCATCTCTATGGATTTCATTGAACACCTACCAGACTCCAAAGGCTTTTCCACCATTTTAGTCATTGTTGGCAGATTCTCAAACCAAGGTATTTTCATCCCTTACACATGATACCATCACATCCATGCAGTTAGCAGAACTTTTTATCATCAATGTATTTTCTAAGCACAGAGTTCCATCCCACATGACTTCCGATCAAGGATCAGAGTTTTTATCTTTTTTAGATCCTTGGGGAAATGTTTGGACATGAAATTACACTTCACATCTGGATATCATCTGGAAGCCAACAGACAAACTGAATGTGTCAATCAAACATTGGAACAATACCTCTGCGTATATTGCAACTATCAACAGGACAATTGGAAATCCCTGTTACCACTTGCAGAATTTGCTTACAACAATGCACCCTTGGCCACTACTGGCATTTCCCCATTCTTTGCAAATAAAGGGTATAATCCAAATATTACAGTACACCCCAAAACAGAATCTTGCCTCTGCCCATGCTCAAGAGTTCATCATGGACCTCCATGAGCTCCATGAACTCTGGACTGCAATAAAATCCACCCAAGAGCAATATCAGCATTCAGCAAACAAAAACTGGATTCCACCACCCAACTTCAAGATTGGTGATCATGTTTTTGTCAAAGCTCAATTCTTCCAGACTACCCATCCATCAAAGAAACTCATGTTAACTTTTCTACGAAAATATGACCAGACCTATAATGGATGAGCGCAATACTGTCTGAGTTATATTGTTGGGTATAAACGCATGGGGGGTCACATGCGTAACTACGGGGTTTATATACTAATAACAAGAGCGCTAATTAATGTGAGAATTAGTGCCCCCGGTCACTATACGACTCCGGCTGCTCGCTTTACCCGAAAATCTAACAACTCACTGAAAAATATTTAGGTCCATTTGAATTAATAGCACAAGTTAGGTTCAGTTTCATGGACCCTACAGCTTCTGGATAGCATGTGTGCGGTACACCTGGTATTTCATGTTTCTATATGAGAACTGTGTACTGCTAACACTATCCCAGATCACATGCAACCTCCACCCCCTCTGGTCATTATTGATGGAGAACCTGAGTTTGAAATCTCTCAAATTTTAGACTCAAAAATAGATAACCATCAACGCACTTGTAAACTGCTTTACTTGGTCAAGTGGGCAGGTTACAAGGGCACTGATGAAGAGACATCATGGATTTTGGCCATGGAACTCAGTAATGCCACAGAGATTGTCACTGACTTTCACACAGCTTACCCACTCAAACCTAGACCACTATCCTCTCTCTAGCCACAATCCATAGACCCCGTGTATATGTTGGATTCACTTCATTTTTCCCTGTTGCCCTATGTCTCTCTTTGCTTTTACAAGTTTCTGACATGTCTGTCAAGTCCAAGCAGACCCTCTGCAGACTTTTACATTTTTCATGTCTTTATTTTTAAGAATTAAAAAAAAATTATATTATTTTCATTCTACATTTATGGGGCTATGCTTCTGCCCACTTTCATTATACTCTTCTCAGGGACCCCATCCTCATCCTCCCCAAGCTCCTCAGAACTCCCAATCTGGGACTCTGAATGCATGTACCTGCCATACTCTGCCAAGAATGCCCAGAACTCCCCAGAGTCCCTGGAGCATCCCCACCACAGTCCTCTGCATCTGGTTGCTCTCTTCAAGCAACTGGTTCTGGGCCTCTATGCCCACAGCTATCCACCCCAAAACCTCCTCCAAGGCCCCAGGCCTTTCCGCTAGACCACCTGCTTCCCATACCACAGACCCTGTGGGCTCATGAACCAGTGAGCACCTCACTTTGAGGTGTGCACATGGTCAACAGCCCAGTCCCCACCCAGACTTTTGGTAGCAATCTGTGTTCCAGTCATTACAACCAGAACACGGCAGGTCATTCTTTGATTCCTTCAATTTCCAACTCAATTTCTGACTCAACTATCTTTTGACATTATTTGACTCAATATTCAACTAACCTTCAACTTGTCTCAGTTTGACATCATTATGATTTCATACTTACATATATCATATCATCATCATATGTAAATGATACATAGTATAAAGGGGCAATGAAATGAGTGAGGGAAGTCTGTCAAAAAACCTGTATTATAATTATATCCTTATTTGCTGTATTCCTAATCAAGTCACACTCTCTATATATCTTACATAATGTCATAACCTTTGACATAATTATTCATGCACTTCTATGTCCTATATTTGCCTCAAGCTTTGTTGACAGGATGAATTAATACTTCATTGAATGAGGCATCTGTACTCAATATTGTTGAATATTCTTTGATCATTATTTGACTTTTATCAAGAGAAATTCAATTTGTGTCATGTTCTGTATATTGTTGACCATAATAGAGAGTATTTGCAACTAATATATATGTATTAGCAAACTGAATGGTGTTCCTAATACAAATATCAGGAACCAATTCAGTTTGCTAATATTTCATTAGTTGCAAATACTCTCTAATTACACTCTAGGTTCATCCTCAACATGCAACATAATTTCACTATAGGCCCTCTTCTTTCAAAGTTCCCAGGCCTCCTCAATCTCAGCTCCTCCTTTTTAGGAACCTTCAGATCTGTGTACAGGGTCCACCAGTTCTGTTAGGACCCTCACCCTTTTGGGCCCCCACAACTTGGTCTTACCTTGATAACCCTTCCAGGTCCCTGACACCAGTGCCTTAGGATATGGAGCCACCACTTGAGACCCTGACACTTGGTTTATGTTGGGATCCCTGTCTTTCCACCCCCACAACTTTTTCTTACCCTCATAACCCTCTGGCACCCTGAAACCTGTTGTGTTGTAGTTTACCCCTTTAGGTGTTCCAATGCTCTCCCTTCATCCATTCTATGTGTAAATGTTATTTGCCACCTCATACCTTTTAGAATACTTTTGTTACATCACATTTAGTTCTTCAAGGCTTGTTTCCTAATAGGAAGGGTGTTTGGAGGATGGGTTGTAGTAGGGATATAGGAACAGATGGGGTGGAAAGGACAGAAAAAGTGTTGGAGAGATCACATGTGATGTGATAAGGAAATTCCAATTTGTATTGCATGGGAGGAGAAAGTCAAGGGTATGTCATCAACAGGAGCTTCCTATGCTTAACCATTGGAGTCAGTGGCATAGAGAGCAGTCCCATGGATGAGTGTTGTTCATTAAAACCCTCACAGAAATTGTACTCATATTTGGAGAAATATGAGGACATCAATATTTGTTTCCAGTCTTCATTCTCTGAAATTTCAACCATGACATGTTCATTGGTTCAGCAGTATAGTGTCATTTAATGTGGCCATATGGGTCCTCATGCTAGTCATAATTCTACATATACCTGCTGATATATCTACATAAGAATGTAATTTCTAGATGCACCATTATTTGTGTTAGCTTCACATTGATACTGACCATTCCAAACCCAAAACTTCTGTATAGTGGAATTTTCAAATTGTGATTGGTTCACTGTATGTATATCTTGCAGTCTTCAGCTGACTTGAACTAATGTGGTTATGTAAAATTTTCCCCAGGACTCAAGAGTTAAGAGCACAGATATATAATCCAAACCTGGTGATTACTGATTCAAACCTAACTCACATCATTATTTTTCACCTCCCTGCAATTTCCAACAATGTTTAACATTTGCAAAATTTAATTGTTATTCAATCATTGATAAAACATTCAATTATTTTGTGGTCCAAAAGTGCGGTACCTGCATGCACTTGTTATTTCCTTTTCTCATTGGAGCTTGTTAAGTATCAGTGTCAACACAACTAGTATTGTATGCCTCAAGATGGTCAGTTTAGATGGAACTAGGCTAATCTCCATGGCTCTTAACACACTATCAGTGGATCGATTGACTTCAAATTAAGGTCATGTCTTTCCTTTTCTCATTGGAGCTTGTTAAGTATCAGTGTTAACACAACTAGTATTGTATGCCTCAAGATGGTCATTGCAGATGGAACTAGGCTAGTCTCCATGGCTCTTAACACAATATCAGTGGACTGATTGACTTCAAATCAAGGTCATGTCTTCCATAATTATTTGTGGCTTCAGCTCAGGGCAGGTTTCAAGTTGAGTTGTCACCTGTTTTAAAAGCTCTTCAACAGCAATTTCCCCTTCATGTGGTGAACCAACTGAACTATGATCACTTCTCAGCAATAGTTGGACAATATCAATATAATTTCTATTTACAGCTGCAATGAGTGCTGTTCCATAACATAACGACTGTATATTAACATTTGCACCCATTCTCAAAAGTAGCTGGACTATATTCTGATGCCCTCCACAAACTGCTGCAATGAGTGCAGTACAAAAGCCATGTGTCTGTGCATTAATGTCTACCTGAAGCTGTGAAAGCAGGTGCACCACATATATCTCACCAACAAAGGCTGCTGCAATTAGTGCTGTCCCATAATATTCTGTAGGGTCTGTTTGTAAATTTACATCTGCACCCCTACTAAGAAGAAGTTGAACTATTTGCAGTTGCCCACTGTTTATTGCAGTTATAAGGGCAGAACCAAAACCACTGGTTTGTGCATTAATATCTGCACCCATAGTTAAAAGCAATTGGACAACCTCAATGAATCCCTCTTGTGAAGCTGCAATGAGTGCTGTGCCATATTTTCCTGCCTGTGCATTCACATCAGCACCCAAACTTAGAAGTATCTCAACTGATTCCAGGTACCCCTCATGTGCTGCTGCAATGAGTGCTGTACCAAATTCACCACCTTTTACATTGATGTCTGCACCTCTACATGCAAGGAGTCTAATAGTCTCATACTCTCCTCCATGAGCTGCTGCCATGAGTGCTGTCCCATAGTACCCTGCCTGTAAATTGATATCTCTAATCAGACTAAGAAACAGCTTAACTGCATCAATGTATCCCTCATGTGCTGCTGCATGGAGTGCTGTCCCATGATACTGTGTCACTGTGGTTGAATCTGCACCTTCATGAAGAAGTAACTGGATCACACTCATATGACCCTCATCTGCTGCTGCTATGAGTGCTGTGGCATATTCACCCCCCTGTAGATTTACATCTGCCTTGTTGTGCAAAAGTAGCTTCACAACTTCCAGGTGCCCTCTGGATGCTGCAGCTATAAGTGCTGTGCCTGATTCACCTGCCTGTGCATTGATATTGGGATGTGAATACAGGAGTACCTGCACAACCTCAACACACCCTCCATATGATGCTGTGATTAGTGCTGTGCCATAACTACCTGCCACTGCATCAACATCTCCACCAAAGTCTAGAAGCAACTTAATGATTCCAATCTCTCTTGTGTGTGCTGCTATCATGAGGGCTGTTCCATGTTCATGTACCTGTGCATTCACATCTGCACCCTCACGTAGTAGAAGGTTAACAATATCTATGTGACCCTCATGTGCTGCAATCATAAGTGCTGTGCCAAATTCTTTAGTCTGTACATTGACATCTGCACCTGTGTTAAAAAGCAGTTGAATGACATCTATATGTCCCTCATGTGTTGCTGCTATGAGTGCTGTACCATGATTGTGCACATCAGCATTAACATCTGCACCCTTGGCTACAAGTAGCTTAATAACATCAACATGTCCTTCAAGTGCTGCTGCTATGAGTGCTGTACCAAATTCCCCTGTATTTGTATTGACATCAACTCCTATGCTCAGGAGAAACTGCACCACATCAACATGGCCTTTGTGTGCTGCAGCAATAAGTGGAGTTTTGAAGTCACCTGCCTGTGTAATCATATCAGCACCATTTTCCACTAACAACTGGACTATATCCATATGTCCCTGATATGCAGCTGCAATGACTGCAGAGCCATAATGTCCCCTCTGTATATTAATATCTGCCTTCCTTTCCAGCAAGGTTACTGACACATCATACAGACCATGATATGCAGCTAGATACATTGGGGATTCATCACCATGAGCCTGCCAGGGATATTGAAAGCTCCTAGGACTCCAAACCATAAACTGGTTACTATTCTCCTCAAACAATTTCATGATGAGGTTGTGATATTTGTCTAGTATCCCATGCTGACTGTGGTTTGCATGCAGGATCCATCCTGAAGCACTGTATTGAATCAATGGATGGAGTCTCTCCAAGCTTTTTTGGTCCATGGTTTTGGGTGAGAACTGGTCTTGGAACTGAAATAAATATGTAAGACACATTTTACTAATCACTCTATGTGCCATTCTCTCTTCAAGATAAAGAGTGGAGTGTGTGGGGTGATTATAGTGATTTGACATCAAATATTCCTTTACAGACATATGAGCTAACTTGAAAGTTCCTAAAAAAATATAATAATCAAAACATTGACCCTTCATTTTTTATAAATAATTTAACCTTCTGTGTGTATGACGAGGCCTGAACAGACACTGAGAATATCCATTGGATCTCGATACACTGATCTTCTGTTGAAGGGCATGCACACATCACCAACATCATAATCCATATTTATCCCAGTAATTTCAGCCAACTCATGGACTTTCAAGGGCTCTATTGAAAATGCCAGCCATTGGAAAAATTTCAAGGCATCTGCTTTCCATTTTGGGGGTATCCTCAGAACCATTTTCTTGTACAGTTCATCAAGACCTGTTGGTAGCCTCGATAGTTGTTCTTCAAGGTCAGTATCATTGTAGCATGTTTGAAGCTCTTCAAGTTGTAATGCTACCCATCGGAACCTGACAAAAAAAATAAAAATAAAAGATAATTAGTCATGAAATTGTATGTAATGTGCAAATGACACATACATCCCCTCTGCCTTCTCCTTTAGGGTTTTGACAAGGGTATCCTGAGCAGTACTATCAAGTGAGTATAAATGGCCTGTGTCTTGGAGTGTTACATGGATATAGATGCAGATATCATTATTTTCCGTCACTCTTTCAAGGAATAGAGACTCATGGTTTATTGAATCCAATATTCTTCGAATTGATACTTCTGGACGTGCAGTCACTATAATGTGTAGACTTTGATCATGCTGTTTAAGCAAGCCCTTGAGCCATTTTAGTACTTTGAAAGGCTCAGAACATTCGTCAATGGCATCTAAAACAATATATGCATGATCAAACATCGCTAGCAGACAACTGAATGTAATCTCCAGAGATGCGAGACATGGTTGTTGCATCCCATCTTTGTAGATTTCAAGTACACCATGTGGAATATCAAAGCATTTTGATATGACCTGTTTCACTAGAGAACATATTAATTTTTGATGTAGCTGAAATCCATCTTGCAAATCTCTAGAGTCGAAAAAGAAATATAATAATAGATGTGATGGGTGTTTGTCACAGTGGTTTTGCAGGTTGTCAATGATTGAAGAGCTGTAAAGTCATATTTATTTTCGAGAATCAAGGGATTTTTGTTGAAACACTTCTTACCATAAAACTGTCTTGCCAGAACCTGCTACATAGTCAATTAGGCATAGGTATAGCCCAGGTTGATTACAAACACATACGAATGCCGTAGATCCAGAGACATTGATTGCATTGTGCCTTCCATCCTGCAAATTGCATTCCATTGATAAACCAATCACCCGTGCCTTTAGTGCACTTTTCATGTGCTTCATTGAAAATGTTTGACGGGTTGGGTGCCGAAAGCCAGTCGTAGATTGCTTCTCGGAGATGTTGTGTTGCTGAGTCACCCTATTGTAAGTTTTCTCAGAGTCTATAATATTCAATGCATTACCTGGATTATTATATAGTTGAAGGTCCCTGTGTAAGGGCACATAATGTTTCTGCCAATTCTTGTGGATATTTGATGGAGCCTTTTGTGTCATTTGGAATAAAATCTGAGCTAGCACAGCATAGTCATTATCCTTCGCTGAGTGAAATTGTATTAGATCAATGTGACTCTTGTGGATTGCGATGACCTCTGTATCAATTGCTCCAGGTACGGTGGCAGAGTCCGCAGGGATATGCTACAGGAGGGTAGGTCAATAGTGAACAAATAAGAACAGAAGTGAAAATCATCTTAACAGATAAACCGCCTGGTTTTATAGTATGGTACGTCTCGTAGCAGAAGATTGTATGGTACTTCCAACTGATAGCACTGTATTGTGCAATCTGTTGCTGGAGTGATTCAGAGTGCAGCCCTAAGTGCTTCAGTTGCAGGTCATTAGTCTGGAAGCGAGTTGATAGACCCTGCAGGAGAGTTTGAGTCCAATGGCGAAGGTTAACACCTTGATGAGGGGTCCCCAAAAAGATAATTCCGTAAGTCGACAATTCAATGGCCTTGTATTTTGGGAGATGTGTTGTATTGGCAGCGTTGGCATGTATGAGGGCCTAACATGTGTTACTTTTTGGTGTGCCGAAGGGGATGTCTAAAATACTACTTACATATTTTAATAAAATGCCACCAAAACTATGCGCCACGAAAATCAGTGGTCGCTTCTGCATTTCCGTGAATTGTCAAGCCGACCCTCATGGAAAAACATGGAAAAACGCACTTCAGTATTTGTGTGCACCCTAAACGTCGAAAGTTTGGCAATGAGGTCGACAGATAGATCATACAGTGTTTGCTGTGATCTGTTTACGCCTTGAGTACGTGCATCGTATCCATACGTCAAAACCCTTGCGGTGGGGATGGAAGTTGGCAAAAGATCACGAAGCCAGAGGACACCGTTTGATGCTGTGAATGACCACTCAGGATCCCCATCGAGGCCATGGATTGCAACGATACTACCGTTGAAGCTACATCAGCTGGTCGCCCGATTGGAAACTAAAGTGCTGTTATATCACTTACTCGACGGTAGGGAACTCTCCCCCAGATGCTAGAATGCTCACTCCAAATCTCGATATCTCATAAGTAGAGGCAGAGAGGAGTGAAGAAAATTGTACAGTTGGCATGTTCGAAGTTGTTGTTCAAGAATGTGAGGGGACGCTGTCAGTAAATAGGGCGCAGCCGGGGAGTGCGTGCTATTGCAACAAGAAGATGCGCTAATTTTAGGTAAAAGTGAGATCATATCGTGAGTTTGCGAAGTACGTTGACACATTGACGGCAGGGTAGTCAGAGAGTCATCCACGATTCATTGTACCAATCATCGGGATCAGATGGATTTATCACACAAACATCTGATTAGTGATTGGCAAGGCCCGGCCTCAGGGAGTGGGCCGGCTGAGCCTATTCTCCCTGAATTTCAAACCAAAAAAGTGTGTAATTGTGGCGGGGGAGCTGATTCTTTGACAGAGGTCCAAATGTTAAATAACAGGAAATAAGAAATTCTGAAGGAATAACCCCATATATATATATGGTGTATACAAAGTATTATATCTTACTTTCTCCCCGTTATGGAGCTATATGGCAATTTGTTTTTGGCAAAGCGGACTTTTTTTATTGATTTTCAAATTCCGCACTATGTACCCGAAACATCTGTAACATTAGAGTCAAGTGTTGGAATATTGCAAGCCGTTGAGAGTGCTCACAGTCTGACTACACTCGGCTCTTTAGTACTGTACAGTAGCTTAGTCATCACATGTATTTTGGTAGGGACTTTGTCATCCCCTCACCCACATGAAATCCCATTGCATATTCTTACATCAAGCATCCTCCAAATTGACAGCCGCTGTAAATAAACTCCCTGAGTTCTAGGCAATTAACATATCCACATTTGTAGTGGTAATTTCCAAATGTCGCACCCCATCTGTTAGTAATAAATACTTTATTGGAAATGCATATTGTGGACCATCCTGAGTGAGGCTGATGCATGATTTTACCAACGTACTATTAGAATGAAAGAAGGGAAGGGGGATCGGGGCACAGAATAGTGACCCTAGTGGACGAATAGACCACCACTCATACTCAAACTCAGACTCAGATTGACCGCATGGTGGACAGAACCAAAGCCATGGATAAGGACTACTATGGATACATGTGGGTACTTAAGGTTCTGAACCACATATTCCAACACTCCCACCTGGTGAGAGAACCAAAAGAACAAAACTCCCACCAGATTGAATAATCCACCAATAGTCCAAATTAAAATGCTCCCACCAAATCTTGCCAGTAATAACCAAATAAAAGATGACAAGAGAAGTCTCCACATGAAAAGAAAGTTTTAATAAAGGTTGGGAGTTCCATTGTGAAAGGAAGTGGGGGCAGATGAAAAATAAAACCAAAATACTAGCAAATCCAGATTAAACACATCCAGGAAATCCAAAATCCATCAAAGGAGACACTGGTAGTGCTCATGGGAGGACCATAAGGGAAAGGAATGTTGTTAGACTTGTTGAATATAATATATTGTGGAGATGATGGAAAGAAGATGCCGGAAATGCATGGGATGACGCATTGACAGGACCATGACCAAAAATGATCCAAAAAGGGATTATTTAATTGGTCAGAAAGGTGGATGGAGATGAAAAGTGGTCATGCTCATCAAAAATTCCATCAGAAACTAGTTGTGGCTCTCTCCACAATGTCTACAAAACTCCGGATGACGACTGTCACAATGGTGTGACACAGCGTGACATCAGTGTCACAGGTGTCTGCTGGCGGATGTTGGGGGCTGCACAGAGGCAACAACAGTGCATGGTGATATAAAACATGAATGAGTTGTGGATGGATGTTGCAAGATGGTGCTGTGAGCAGAAGAAAGAAATTGGTGAAGTGGATCCCACAGAGATCAAAGAATAATGGAGGATGTTGCCAGGGCAATGCCGGGGCCCATAACCTATTAGAATGAAAGAAGGGAAGGGGGATCGGGGCACAGAATAGTGACCCTAGTGGACGAATAGACCACCACTCATACTCAAACTCAGACTCAGATTGACCGCATGGTGGACAGAACCAAAGCCATGGATAAGGACTACTATGGATACATGTGGGTACTTAAGGTTCTGAACCACATATTCCAACACGTACACCTAAACTATCACCAAACCTTTCATGTCAGAAGTTAACTCACTAACTGACACATTAATTGATACAAGTACGTCATTACAAGCTTATTAAACCCTTGTAGATTGTGTATTTACAATAAGGCAACTCATGCTAATATACTTTGTGATGGGGGATCTTCAGCTGCAAAAATCGGTCAAGCGATCTAACCTTTATTTTAAGTGTCAACTGTGATCATAACTAATAGCTAATAGTATGTCCTCTAAAAAGGTATATCTATCGCAAGTAAATGAGGGGAGCTAGTTTTTTTAGTTCAGAGTGTCTGCGCTTTGTGGGACCATAATCCTGACATCTTACGCCTCTTGGTGACCGGAGGGGTTTTGGCAAGTGCGGGCCTCTTCGTCATTGTTATTTACGGTTAGTTTGTCTGCGGATTCCCTACCATACACATGTCTCATATGTGGCAAGGACCATTACATTTTCTATTCGTGAGCCAACTACATATGAACTGCCACATTTCACGGGCTTATATGGAGCATTTTGAACATCGTAGGGCATCTTGGGGTGTCACCTTGGACTAATTCTGCTAGGAAACTTTGTATCGTTGAGAGCAGACCCAAAATACTCGTACCTAGTTATGCATTGCCAGTGAGGCTCATCGCTCTCCCTCTCAAGCTATTGTTCACGGGACAATAGATACTCTTTGATGTATTTCTCCTTACTCTCGCCGTATGGAATGCATTAGATTGTTCTGGTCTCATGAGAACAGCCATAATTAAATAGCTATACCGAGATGGTGTTGAATTCTTTTTGGTAGGTTCATTAATATTCGAGTGCTGATAATATATTAATGTGGGCTACGGCTTACTTCATGTGAGAAATGATGATGGCTTGTTAGTGTCGACTGGAATACTTAGCGGAAAACGCCAGTGCTTCGTTTATTGAATATCGTGGTTCTGTTAAAATTTGATGTGTGTGGACTCGTACCTCTCCATATTAAACGCTGTTCACCAGATTGCTTATGTGCGCTGGCCTTGTAGTATGGGATCTTTATTTCTATGACTGAGAGACTGAGGTGATACTAATTTCGAATAGCTTTTTCTGAGCAATAATTGCAATTCTTCTCAATAGGATGATTCTTGAAAGGCTGTTGGTATCAGCCTCACTCAGTCAGCAACAGACAGGACAAAGTTCTCTTTGTTGATCATAGGGGGAGAACATGATAGCTATCTGGTAGGGGGGTGGAATAACTAACTACCCTCGGAAAGGACTATTGTCAATATAATATACCTGAATTAACAATGGGATGATGGAAATAAGGTTTAAGGAATTATAAATAGAACAAAAGGATGATCAAGGCAGAGAGATAAAATAATAGATCTTGATCGGGTCGGAATAATGTAGCCAATGTGTGGTAAGACAGGCAGGATTACAATTCTCGTCACCGTTATGATGCCGCTGCTACTGACTCCGTTCTCGAGCTCATTGTCCAAATCGGAAGAAGATAGCTGCTCCACAACCCCTATTTATTATGTAGGGTAATTGCATGATGTAGGTGTTGAAATAAAATATAGAAGCTCCGAATGAACTATAAGAGCAGTATTATATAAATTCCGTTTGTGCGTATATCTTGTAGTAGGATTAGGCAAACGAATGAGTAGCTACATGAACACTAGGCTACTTATATATGTCTGCTAAACAATAGGATACTAAATGGGGCAACAAAAGGGATGGAACAAAGGGAATAAAGAGACAAGAACAAAGGGATATGTGTTACGAGTTTATGTAACGCTCGTATTCCAACAGTAGGGGCTTCTTTGCTGAAACGGATTACCTTTGCGGTCTGAAAAAATGTGGTATTTTCTCGCCAAGGTTATAAGCAAAGAGACGGTAAACAATGTCATTCGCAATTAAATCTCCTTAGTTGACACAATGACTCCCCCTTCCGATACACCCCATTAATACACTCAGGGTTCAGGGAAGCGTTCTACAAGACATTACGGGGTTAGTTCACTGCTTAAATTGTATTAGAAGTAGACAGTTTGCCAGTTTGAACAGTCTTGGAAAGATGGTCGGTGGTTAATCAACATCAAGGGGAAGAAGGATGGTAGGTTAACATGGAGTGAAAATAAGATGGAGAAAGAATCATAGCCAGTCTGAAGATAGCAGTGGCATTAACCAATATAGATGAACGGGGCTCATTGTATCATTGCACAGCCGCTGACCCCATCATGTATAAAACATCAATATAGTTCTACTTTGAAACCTGGCGGGCGCTGATAGTGGTTCTTGAACAGAATTAATAGTTCCGGTATCAACCGAAAATCAGTCATACTCCTGATATATCAACATGTATCCTCTTGGGGTAGACCATGAGATCTGGCAGAGAAGGCCCACTTGATGAATTTTACGGAAGGTTCCAAAGTCATATCATTCAGCGCGATCATTCTTTGTGGTTATTTCCACACATTGCGTGATTTGCAAATTGATAAACGTGACAGACATCACGTGAGAAGCACTCACTTTCATCACAAGCTCTGAGTCTGGGAATTGCCTGACTGAGGCTTTGAAGGATTATATTTGGAGTGAACATCAGTGACTTTTAGGGCCGTGTTTGACTTCTCAGGAGCTGCATGATATCGCCTGCTTTCACATTGGAAAAGATGCATGCCCACATTGTTCCAACTTCTTATAGAAACAAGACGCTATCGTTGTATTATAAGAAAGGCCTGCCCACACCGTAAAAGTGGAATATAATTATTTTGCAGGACGGCTGTTGTGGCCTAACCTACCACCACTTTAAGATTGAACTTGTTAACTTCGTTATGCCAATGCCATCGGCTTGTCGGAAAGGATTCGAAGCCTCATCACCAAGTGGATCCCCGCTGCCACGAACATCATTGACTGAGGAACATATTATTCTCGTGTCAAAACAATAAAATGAGAACGCACTCCGGAGAAGGCGACAGCGTGTAACCAATTAAAATCTGATGACAAAAGTGCGCCTTGTATTGGAGCCGATCCCAGCACTGCAACGCTAATAAATGCAAGTCCAATACCCATTCGCGCACTAAACGTCATTAATTACCGGACGGCAGGGTCATGGGTTTTAGACCCAAGAGTCGTGAAAACTCACCCAATTTCCTGTGGACTATTTGCCAGAGTAGACAGCGCTACCATTAATAGTGACAGCCCTACATGATCGAGTAATTGTTAGGCATCTCCATCTCCTGCCACTGCTATAAGACTTACAAGCGCCAGATGATATTCCATACAACAACCCAACAACAATCAGAGATGCAGAGTCGGAACTGTGACGTATAAGGATAGGCTAGTTCCGTAAGTCAGAATATTACCTACACGCCTAGGACTGCCCAGATCATGGCCCCAGTAACAAACGTCATGGCCAAATGAATGTTCCATACTCCATACATATCAGCAAGGTGGTTGGCAACAATACGTCCAAGGACACCAGACCCATTCACAATTGCAACCTAGAGAAGTCATGCATGAATTGCGCCTGTGGAAAGTTGAAGCGCCAGGATGACACACAGAATAAAACGCAAGATTCTTCCCCACAGAATGTTGTACCGAATAAAGTTGGATATAAACAACTTCATCCATTCATATTAGTCGTTAATTTAGGGACTTTATTGGAATATCACCTGGAAAGAATAACCCTAGGGCAGCGAATGCTGTCCTATCAAAAACATCGTATGCATTTGGTTACCGTAGAAAGAAATTACTCACCCGACGACGAATGCCATATATGGAAGATCCGTGAAAAAGCCTTTTATATCTGGGCGTGCACCAGATCGCTGGATCCGGACTGGCCTAATTAGAACGTTACCCAGGACGAGACTGCCTAATGATATATACGCGGTTATGCGGACGGAATCGGCAAATCCAACTCGGGGAAGTAAATGGCTATCGGGATATTCATGTTAATTAATAAGAGAAAACCAAGAAGCATTTACTTTAATGCTGGTAATGAATCCGCCGTTAGTGTCAAAGGCAACCACAAACATATTTTCAGGAACTCAACTGATCGGGAAAACGACAGCACCGATGGAGCTGCCAGACATTGCTGTACCATAGGCCAAGCTCCTTCTCCGCTTAAAGTGATGACCTACGATGGCGGACGCTGGAGTGAATAGCAGACCGATACCAATACCCATTCCTAATCCTTGACTGAGAAAAACCTAGACATATCTCAGTCTGCCACGTTGAAAATTCACATTACGATTTACTGACTTCGTAATAATGGTCAGGCTTTGCCAAAGAAAGCATAAACAACCTGTGACATATTTATGATGGGTGATTACCGCAATGAAAAGAGAAATAGTTACGAGAACAAGAAGATAAATGATCCTAATGTCATGGTTAATCGGAGATGGCCCGCATCGAATAGTTTGCCCGCAACGAGTCCCATTGCAAAAGACAAAGCGAGCTGTGCGCTTCCCATCCATCTACAAAGTAAAGGTATAACATTCGCCAAGAAGTTGGATAGAAAAAAAATTACGCAATACTACTCGGGCTCTGTGATGTGAGAAAAACGCGAGTGTAGTAATCTGGCATATCGGATGTAAGCGTGCGTGGTCATTTCGTAAAACGCGACTATGGACCTTGGTAAACTCCAAAGGAGTACGCGTAGCTGCATACGATTAAGGGCATCATACCCATGCGAAAGACAAGCACGCACCCTAAAGTACTAAATAAAACGAGCCAACTTCAAATCAAGCGGTAAGCTTCAAGTTGAATAATACAACTAAAATCGCGCACGAGCCGATTACTGTCATCCAACCATTGAGACCGCCATCAACGACATGCTCTCCCGTTTTGATATTTTCCACAGACGTAGCGTGGTTCGTCTGGCTGGAAAGCCTCGAGTCTGGGGTTGGTGATGACATACCGCAAAAAGGGATAGCGATTAGTTCGCCACGTCGGTTTGAGGAAGTATAAAAGCTGTGCACGGTGGCGTTTGGACCCGGGGCCAGAGGAGTGCTCTAAGGTCGCGTCCATCATGATGAAGGTGTCAAGAGACGTCTTCTCAGTTGGCAAATTACCGCCAGGGTCAAAAAGCGCTGATAGAACAAGATGAATGTGAAGTCCTCATAGCGTCGGCCTTTGCAGCACTAACGATGGAGGAGGCGCAGTAAAGATGGCAACATAACAAGTGCCACTCATTGAAGCAATGAAAGCTCATTTGAGAATATGGAGGCATATGATGCTGTGATTTTCTTGGAGATGGTTGAATAAAGGAGAGATCCTGCATGACCCGGACATGTATGGCTCCATATAGCTGTGCCAGGCACACCTGGCAGTTTTAACACAGCCTTATCGGCATCCGCTTATTCCTGCCTTCCAGACGTATACACATTAAACACGCAACTGATTAATTAAACCCAGGTTGCAAATCGATTGCATCCACTGCGAGACATGTCATTGCACCCGGTTTTTGTGCTTTATTGATTTCAAAGTTACCAATTTGAAGAGGACTGGGCGATTGGATTAATAATAATGAAATTATGAACTAGGTGTGGTGAGGTCCATCTTGTGTTGGCTATTATCAACTGGTGATAAGGCTTCGATTAGTAACTAAGAGGTTTACATAAAAGGCTGTACATACTCTGTTTTCCTCCATAATATCGTTGCCTTCGTACATGGTCTAATGGATGACTCCCTTCATTCACGCCGAACCTTCAGACTCATAACCATAACCATGGCTGCCTTTTTCCGTATCGTCCGTCAAAGGAAATGTCAGTAGCTCAGTGCTAGAAGCTATTTACTGTTCGGACAATTGGGATGAGACAAAGCCGAACACATTCTCATTTGGGCTCAGGGTTTAAATTTTCAGGTTCAAGCACAGAAGGTGATGGGACCAGTGGGCAGGGCTGGTCCTTCTGGAAGTAGATCATGTACCCATTTTGTCCTTTGTCCGCAACCTCCGAGTTCGGTCCCTTCTGGTGATCAATCTGTGTCCGAGTGATGGTCTATCTGTCTACTAGGGTCACTAGTCTGTGCCCCAATCCCCTTCTATTCTATTATTCTATTAGGCTGAGAGCCTCTGGGAGTCAGCACCTATCCTCTACAGCCAAAAACAGGGACGGGAGCAAACCGGATCATGGCCGGCAGCTCCAGCGGCTAAACCACTTTACTGATGTTTCCCGGTCATCCCTGCGCCATCAAGATCGTACGCATCAACACTCGGTAAGCGCCGGCGGCCATCACACTATCATCCATCGACGACAACGCGTACCCATCAACTCCCATTCGCGCACTAAACGCCATTAGTTATTGGACGCCCAGGATCCAAAACATAAAAGGCATGAAAACTCACCCGATTTCGCTTGGGCTACTCGCAAGAGTAGCCAACATTGGAATTATCAGTGCCAGCCCTAGATTATCGAGTGGTTGTTAGGTATTTGCATCCTACCCAGTATTATGTGACTTACAAGCGCCAGATGATATCCCATACAGCACCGAAACAACAATCAGAGATGCAGAAGAAGAACTGTCACGTGTAAGGGCAGGTTATTTCCATAGATCGGAATACTACTTACAGGCCTAGGATAGCCCAGATCATGGCCCCGGCAGCAAGCGTCATGGCCAAATGAATGTCCCATACTCCGTAAATATCAGCAAGGTAATTCATAACAATTTTCTTAGGACACCAGAGCCATTCACTATTGGAACCTAGAGACCTCGTGCATGAATCGTGCGTGTGAGAAGTTCAAGCGCAAGGATGACACACAGAGTAAAACGCCAGATTGTTGCTCGAGGAGTGCTGTACCGCATAAAGTTGGACATAAACAACTTCATCCATTAACATCACACGTTCATTTTGAGACTCAATTTAGAATCGAGCCTGGAAAGAGCGAGCCTAGGGAAGCAATTGTTATCCTATCATAAAAGTTGTAAGCATTTCGTTATCATGAAAGAAATTACTCACCCGACGACGAATGCCATATATGAAGATCTTTGAAGAAGCCTTTTATATCTTGGCGTGTGCCGGATCGCGGGATCCGGACAGGCCTAATTAGAATGTTACCCAGGATGAGACCGCCTAATGATATATATGCGGTTATATGGACGGAATTGGCAAAGCCAAAGCGGGGAAGTATATGGCTATCGTAGTATTCTATTAAGCAATAAAAGGAGACCGGCTAGCACTTACTTTAATACTGGAATGAATCCACCATCAGTGACAAAGGTAATTACAATCAAATTTTCAGGAACTCAACCAATGGGGAAAAAGATAGCACCGATGGAGCTTCCAGACATTGCTATGCCATAGGCCAGGACCTTTCTTTTCTTAAAGTGATGGCCTATGATGGCTGACGCTGGAGTGAATATTAACCCCATACCAACACCTATCCCTAATCCTTGACTGAGAAAAACCTAGGCATAATTCAGTCTGCAAGATTAAAAACTCTCGCATCACGATATACTACCGACTTGGTAAAAACGGTCAGGTGTTGCCAATGAAAGCATGAACATTCTGTGGCATATTTACGATGATTAATTATCACAATTAAGAGAGAAGCCCTTACGAGAACAAGAAGATAAATGATCCCAATGTCATGGTTAATCGGAGATGGCCGGCATCGAATAGTTTACCAGCAACAGGTCCAAGTCCAAACGAAAGGGCAATTTGCACGCTTACCGTCCATCTTTAAAGAAACGGTATAGTATTTGCCAAGAAGTTAATGGAAAAAATTACGCAATGGTACTCGGGCTATGTGATGTGAGAAAGACGCGAGTGTAGTAGTCTGGCATGCCGCATGTCAGGGTGTGTGGACATTTCGAAAAGCACAATTATTGACCTTGGAATGCTCCAAAGGAGTACATGTAGCTGTATACAATTAAGAACATCATATTCAAGAAAGAATATCACACACCCTGCCGAACTAAATAAAACGAGCCAGCTTAAAGCATTGCTGTTAGCTTCACGTTGAACGACCTAACGAACTATTTACGCACGAGCCGGTAACTGTCATCCAACCATTACGACCCCCATCCACAATACGTTCTTTCGGTTTGACACTGTCCAGGGAAATAACAGCACTCGTCTCGCTAGAAAGTTTCAAGTCAGTTGGTGACGACATTCCGCAAACAAGTGAAGCGGTTAGTCGATCACAGGGATTTGCACAAGCATATATATAGTTCAAGCTGGGAAGTGCCCGGTGTGTGATATACCACCAAATAACTCCGAGATCGATGCTTGAATGAGCCTGGAAGGATAACCCATCGTCGAGTAAAATGTATTTAAGCGCTGGGAAGATGCTGCTGAGCCTCCTAGAATGGCAGGCTTCCTCCAGGAGCCGGACGGATGAAAAACTAATTTATTGATGTGAGGCACAAATTCTCGATGTCCCAATATCATTGAAGACTTAATCAATGTCTAAATTCCTAAACACGGGCTGTAAATCTTTTACATTCTAAAGAATTCTCTGTGCATTCGCGAAACCGAGCCACACCCAGGCACTTTCCAAGTGGAACTATATATATACTTCAATTAAACAATGTTCAAGCGTCCTTCCGTAAAGTCTCCTATGCATATTCAAAAATTGAACATTCTCGGGAAAACCTTTTATTTTCTATGAATTTCCGAAGATATTATCGAGAATTTGAGCCTTAGAACTGTGGTTTCGAGTTCATTCAGGCATAATTTTGGGAACGTCCCCCAAAGAAGTGTTGCCCTCTTCGGCTCAGCGACCTTTGGAAAGAGAATGAATTGAGAAGATAAATTTTCATCGGGAGATTAAATATATATTTTTCGGCGGAAGACGTTTATGAGAACGAAGTTTGCAATTCGATATTTTAAGTGTCTTAAAATATATTAACGTATCAATAAATGTCCATAAACAGTGCCCCATTAGTTGGCAAACCATTAATAACCGATCTTAAATTTTTGCAGTTCATGACATCTTATATCGTTAGCCACCCTCTGGAGCCGACTTTGCGAGGATCTCCTCTCTGGAAGATGACCAAGAATAGCAGGGTGTTGAGACAGGTAACGGATAGGGAATGTAAGACTAACACGTGGTCTAGAAAAAGCAATAACATCAATCTGTCAATCTTATTATGTGATATCCCGTAATCATTATACTGTCCACAAAATAAGTATTATGCTAACGGAAAGGAATAGTTAACGCATCCACCCCAATATTTTACCTCCCATTGTATTAAAATTTAGGATGTAAAGAGTAATTCTGCTCCTTTTAAATCACAAGTTGCCCACCATTTCTTAGGTCGAGGAGATTATCCAATCAAGTCGGCCAGCTTCATCCTTGGTTTTCCCAAGCTGTCTTTTTGTCCAAACCTTCCCGGATCAATGCATTCGTAAATGACCTGCACAAAGTATGCTGTCGTTGCTTCGCAGAAGTCGGGTCAAAGCCACATACCTGCAAGGTGAACCTGAAGTGCTATCTGCTCTTGCGCCTGGCTAAAAGCAGTTCGAAGTTTGTCGTTAGAATCAGTCCCGGTAGGAAGTGGATAGGATCTGCGATGTTAAAATGGACTTCAAACGAGTACATGGCCATACACTCCGAAAAGTTTACCTGAAGCATAGGGCCAAGATTGACTGACTCATCTCGGGCAATTTTCGCTTCCTGGATCCCCTCCGGGCGCAGGCTATACCCTTCATTGGCGGGGACTCCATAACCCCCTACCCAGCACAAAACTACTCACTAGATCTCTACAACTCCGCCCATAGTCCTCTACGGACCTCATCCCAGCGTTTTGCTCTACCATCCCTCAACCACCACTTCCAGGCTTATGGCGGCGATCGGCCGTACTCCGTATATCACTGCACACGCTGTTCAGGCAACTCTTATAGTAATGATACCTGCCTCCTGGTGTTTGAGTTTGGGCATGGTTGACTTCGAGATGCCTCGTTCCACCTTGAGTGGATCGTATCGTAGGCGATTAAACTTGAGATGCAGAGAGCGAAAAGGCGTGCCAATGGACTCCGTTGATGCTAGTCGCCTCGTGTTTCGGCAGAACGATGCCCATGTGTCATATTCATGTAGTCTTAGGCGTCAAGACAATAAGACGTCCCGTGTTCACTCAGTCCAACACGGGCCAAACACATACTGATGAGGTAGGCGAGATAGACACTGCCTCCTGACAGTCGTGTAATGTGTCGTTCATGCGCTTGCTACGACTACTGACTTCAAAATGATGACACACGGTCGCAGCTCGTCTAAAAGCTTCCACAATTCATGCCAACAGTCAATAGCAGTACCATAAGTTGAGGTGCTAGTATGATATTTATGAGGACTGTTCTGTTCTAGCTGTGCGACCTGCGAAGGACAATTCAGCGCATGGTTTATTATAACATCTTGTGGTCAGCGGTTGGCTTCGGTGTCAACTATAATTCATTTCTTTCCATTTCAAGGCACTGTAATACACACATTAAATACAAATAACCGCAATGAGGCATACAACCCTAAATACAGTTTAAGTTTAAGGTGTTAGTCAGAGTGAAAGAGAGTCTGAGTCTTGAGACATGATAGTTAAGTCACATGAAGGTAATCTTGTAGGGATGTGGTTGAAAGTAATAAAACAATGCTATAACAGTTTATAATATCATTTGATATAAATCTTTGAGTAAAAAACAAATGTAAAGGGTACCTATCTAACAACAACTTTCAAGTTTTCATCTGCCCAATTCAGTGAAACAGCATGGGCAGTGGAGTTGCTTGCAGCACTAAGTATAAACAAATTGAATATCTTGGATAATAAGTATAAGGTTCAGTCCATAGTGCAGAATGGGCACTTGAACATGTTAGAATGATAAAATAGAGGAGGGATCAGGGCACAAAATAGTGGATGAATAGACCACCACTCAGAACAGAGACAGACTGGTCACCAGAAGTGACCAAACTCAGACAACCACATAGTGGACAGGACCAAAGTGATACATATGGGTACTTGGGGTTCCACATATTCCAACAGAACAATTAGGGGAATAATTAGCAAAGGATACATTGTATGAACACAATGCCAGATTTACAAGTTCTTCGAAATTGGCTGTTGCCTAATGCAGTGAGATCCATGAAACATGTGCAGGTGGTATCATTGAGGCACTGTCAACATTCCCTTGTCAGGGAATTGGGAAGGTGCACCTAAATGGTCCACAGAATAAAGGAATTTAAGTAGCCTAATATCTTGTAGCTAGAGTTTATACCTTGGGCTAACACCAGACAATGTCAGCTAGATATTCTAGCAGTCCTATCTCTGTCACTGTTTGTGACAAATGTGAGATACTCATTGTAGAAATCATCAGGAAAATGGAACACCACACCTACATAAATGGTCTCTAGCAATGGGAGAAAGTATCTGGGATAGAGGACTTACATAGATAGAGTACATATATTTGCATAGCTTTAATTACAGCCAGCTAGAACCCCTAACCACTATACCACTGGGGAATATTGTGACATAATGTGACAAAGGGTTAAGATCTAAGCTAAAAGGGAGGAGGGGGGTCTAGTCAGGGTGGCCAATGATAGTACATAACTAAGTCAATCAGGGGGTTGATGATAGAGATTGTACTAGTCAGGATGTGTCCAACTCTATAAAACATAGTGGAGCTTGGCTTCAACTTATGTGTTGCACCCTTGTACAACTGTTAGGGTGCTCCAGTATTTCAAACAGAGCAGATAGTACAATAGAGGAAGAGATCAACACTTAGCTCAATTGACCAGAGAGCCAAATTACTGGTAAAGGGTTGCAGCTTGCTGAAGATACCTTCAAGGGTATTGGAATAGGAGTAATAGGACTGAGGACTAGAAGGGGGTAATCTAAGTCAATTTTTGAACTAAGGAAACTGTAGCATACATCAGAGAACTTTATACTACAGAGAGACAGATGATCAGAGGGCCAATCAGAGAAGTGAGAGTGATGATAGGTCAGAAAGAAGTATTGAAGTTCTGCTAGCCTGGGGACCACAGTATGTATGAGGACTCTACAGTGGTACTAGAAGTAGCTTAAGTAGAGCAGTGAGATATAAACCAGTGATATAACCTGACTTTCAGATGAGGATCTACTCCTCATCTGAACTAACTATATACTAGATTACAGGGTCTGTGCATGGGTCTGTGCATTCCAAAGAACACATACAGATCTAGGACACATAATCTATCTAATAATACTATCACAGAAGCTGTGAACCAGATGGATCCTAAACAGTCACAAGACAAGATATGACATCATAACTAATTGTATGTTTTCATATTCTAACAAGAAATGGGGGAAGGAAATGGAGATGTAAACAAGACTAATACAATATAGCAAGTATACTGAAAAGGTGTGAGGTGGCAAATGAGATATATATGTGGAGCAGTGATGGGGGAGTGAGCAGAACAGAGATGGGATGAAAGGCTAAGGTGCTGGGATACAACAAAACAAGTGTTAGGGGCACTGCAGGCAATGCTACCATGAGCAGACAGCTGAGATAGCTATTATAGACCAACTTGACATTAAAAAAATACCACTAAGTAAATAGCTGAGCTTGGACTACTATACTAGCTAGCTAGAGTCTTTACAGATTTCCCAATTTCCTGATGCTGAACAGAGATTCAAAAATCAAGGGTGAAATCGACGGAGATGGGCGACGGCGACTGGCATAACTTCCGGAACTATGCTAAACACCACCTGTCCTAACTAAACTTTGACATTAACGGATAGACTGGCTCTGTCGAGATGCCAATCTGAGGTCGAGTCAGAGAGGCTTGAAGGGATAGAAGAATAGTAAACGACAGAGATAACTAGAACCTAGAGAGAAGTTGCAACAGAATGCAAGACCTAAAAGCACCCATAGATGTGTGGTTTCTGTAGGAACAGCATGTGCGAAGAATCTAGTGAGAGGATATGACACCGTTCAGAAAACAGTTGCCAATTGCCAAAATAAAGCTTATATAATCAACTCTTTGATATTCAGATGAGTAAGCATCGCGAATGACATAACTTATTAATGCCTAAATTGGACTGTGGCTTTTAAAAGTTTCCCACAGCATTACTAATTAGGACTTGCACGCACATGATGATTGTTTAGTGTTGAGATTATTTGCGCAGTTCTAAATAATACTCTCAGTGAGTGATAAACCTTCACTAAGAGGCTACACGATCGGTCTCTATGCTAATATAGTATCCATAAGCGTAATGTAACTATACAGTTACCCTAAAGGTAGCTTACGTAATGCTAATATTTCAACATTTAGAGCTGGAGATTGTCCGATGCCTCTACGCACCGCTAGAAGTAGTCTGAATGTTGCTCAAACAATGCCCAAATTAAAGGAGTAGACGTTAATCTAGGGGTATACCAAGTATGCGTATCTGGAGATATTGGCCCAGGTGAACACCGCTAGAGCGCTTGGCACAGGCGAATACCGGCTCTTGGCACGGGCCAGTTCCCACGCGGGCACGCGCTCCACAATTAAGTGGCTATGTCATCCGGAGTACTACCCTTTCTTAAACCAATACGAACGCAGCCACATTCAGCGTGGACACAAAGCTTTGAATTCATATTGCAATTCCCTTGAGCGATCTCGGTGTGTCTCCATCAATTTGCGGAATGATTGACGACGGCAATATCAAGTGCAGTGCACAGACTCTTTGTACCTTACCAACCCTCCCTCCTCAACATATCCAAAACACCCCGAAGCCGCGAAAAAATCTGAAACCTCGGTAAACCTTGCCCCAGCCGCGCCGAGGGCATTATTAAATTGTTAGTCTTCAGATGACTACGCCAGATCATAACACAGACCAGGGCATCAAAGTGCTCTCCGAGGGGAAATTTCCAACCGTTGAGTACGCATTTTGAGCTATAGTATGATTTTCCGTTTAGTATTGAACTGTGATTTGCTTAGTATTGTAGCAATACACGGTCTGGATGGACATCGCGAACTGTCTTGGGCTGCCGAAAACGGGAGACTCTGGCTGCGCGATTTCCTGCCCAGCAAGCTCCCTCACGCCAGGATCGTTACTTACGGCTACAATACAGTTGAGAATCAATCCAACTCGATGGAAATTATTCATAGTCAAGGCCATAATTTCATCTCGCGCCTCGCCTTGTTTAGAGATGCTATGTCTACCAAGGTATGTTTAAACTCGTACACTTCTAATTTCCTTATTTATCCAAAGGATAGACCCGTCCTATCATTTTCCTCGCACACAGTTTAGGTGGAATTATTCTGAAATCTGTAAGTCTCTCTGACGCAACTCTATGGCAATTGGAGGTATTGGCTGACTGGCATACTTTCACTGAAGGCTCTAATACATGCCAGTCATTGTCACAAGTCGCATCTTAGCCATCATAAACAAATAGTACAAGCAACGTATGGGGTAGTCTTCTTAGCAACCCCCCATCAAGGCACTGCAATTGCTGAGTTGGCCTCTCAACTGTTGAGAGTTTCATTGCCTCAAAAGAGTACAATGGTGTATTTGTTCAGGGATCTGGCGTCCAATGCCAGCATGTTCGAGATCATGTTGTCTGAGTACAATGCCATCAGTGCTAACTTCGTGACAAAGTTCTTCTATGAGGTACACAAAACAACTCTAGTTGATGGTCAGACAGAGTTTGTCAGTACCTTTCCTCTTATACACCCCTTTTCTTCTTTAACTGAAAATGATTTAGCTTTTGCCTAAATTATCTGCTGTCATACCAGGTGCAGTAAATGTAGAGTCAATAGGGCTGCAGAAGAACCACAATGGCATGGCTAAGTTTGCCTATAATGAGGATGATGATTTCATCACTTTAGCACGGGTTCTTCATAATATGGCATGCCTGGCTATTCAAATGACATACAGCACATATGTCAACCAGCTTGGATATGTAGGGGAGAAACCTATCCTAGACCTAAACAAATCGATACTGGGACGCCATGCAGTATCTCTGAATCGTTTACCCTCTTTGGCTGAAGAAGTAACGTTGCCACACCAATATCTTCCATCTCCCACGGATGATGACACAGTCGCAATCAAGGCTGTTCAGTCCAAAACTGCATCAATAAAACGGAGATTCCTCTCGATGTTTTCTTTGAGGCGGCATGCCACACATCCCCCGGGGGTCGACCTTCACGTGTCAGTATTGCCAATGCTGGAAGTGTATCCCAGGCAACTTTATTTTGATAAAACATCCCATTATAATGAATTAATTACACCACCCTATACTCCTATTTCTCGAGATAATAGCTCTTACTTCATAGGTTCACCCTTTGGGCAAATAAAGAATGCCCAAATAGCTGGTGTCATAGGACCAAAAGTGGGTAATGGCCCCCATGTGGCATCTAGCTCTACACCATCCCTGTTGGAGGTATTCTCGAAGCACAGCACAGATTGCCTTGACGGTCGTATTAATCATCGTAGTGAGCATGCTGTCACCGGTGGGGGGTATGCAGATATATGGACTGGGGAATTAGAGCAGCAGAAAGTTGCTCTCAAGACTATCAGAGGTTTCGGTAGTATGGGTGTACCCCTCCTAAGAGAGAAGCTATTAAAGGTAGATAATCATTGTAAGGTTCGAACTGGAGCGTTATTCACGATATTGAATAATATTAGCGGCTGTGGCGAGAGTATCTGGTGTGGTCTCAACTGAAGCATCCCAACATCCTCCAATGTCTGGGATTTTCATATGATACAACCCCAAGCTCACCATTTAAGTTGCCCGCCTTGGTATCACCGTGGATGTCCAATGGTACGGCGGTGTCATACATAAGGTCAAAGCCGGATGTAGACCGATTGTCATTGGTGTGTTTTTCCAAACACCCTGACCATCTTATACTTACCGGTACCTGTTATAGATTATGGGGATTATTACAGGCCTAGTATTTTTACATGAGCGCGAGGTAGTTCATGGTGATATCCGTGCCGTATGTACAACTGTCATTTCAGTAGTACTATGAGACTAATTCACGTACAGGGTAACATACTAGTTTCAGCAGAAGGGATTCCTCATTTGACCGACTTCGGATTGTCCAGGATTCTGGATGGTACAGTTGGGGTGACTACATCCTCCAATGTAGCTGGTTCTCTGCGGTGGATGTCTCATGAATTGATCAATAACCAAAAGGCTGATAAAAAGAGTGATGTCTGGGCATTTGGAATGACAGTGCTGGTACTTGAATTATCGAAATTCTATGTGGCTTTCACTCAAACAACGGTGTCCTCTGATGATACTTTATAGGAGATACTTACTGGAGAACAACCATACGCTGAAATTAAACTCGATCCAGCCGTTTTAATGTTGATCATCAAAGGCATTTTCCCTTCCCGCCCCAAAGCATCGTTCGCGCCTGCTTTGACGGATGAGATGTGGAAGATCTGCTGCCTATGCTGGAGGCTAGATCCAAAAAAGCGGCCTCACATCCATGAAATACATAAAAAGTCAAAACACATTTTTGAGAAATACTAGTTACTTCACCTCTTTGAATAGATGGTGGCTTGAGGCGAGTGAAATTCCCTTCATTGTAGTAGCCTTTGTCGTGAGCTTTTCGAAATCTCAACCCTTTCCCCTTATCTCTATAGTTGTATTTGTTCCCAATTGCGGCGTAGGAAACAGAATTATCTTGGGGTAGAATAGTCCCTTTATTAACTATGTTCTTAAACAATATAACTCAGTCTTGTATATGCTATAATGGACTCATATCTTAAGCTAACCAATGTGATATCAGTAAAATTGCAGGGAAATCACTACAGGGTTCTGACTCACCACAGTCTTGTATATGCTATAACAGACTGGTAATACAGCTACGTGACGAATTATCAGACATAGTTCAGAACCTGAGATAATTTCCTGATTGTTTATTGTCTTGCTTTTCACTTAAATTAGAACTTCTGTCTTGTTATGTCCCATGTTTGCCTTGTTGTATGTTTGGATTAGTACTACAGTAACTTCTAAACTTATATAGATTAGGCAGCTCTGTATTTACAATATAATCCACTTCAGCCCATCTACTATTTGTCTCCCAGCTTCTACTAATCCTGTTAAGATCTAAGCTGGGAAGAGGGGGAATACTCTAGTTGGAGGGCTGATGATGGGAATGAGTTAATTGGGGGGCCAACAATAGAGATTGTACTAGTTGGGAGGTGTGACTCAATAACTGTAGTGGAGCTTGGCTTCAACTTATGTGTTGTGCCCTCACACAAACTGTCAGGGTGCTCCAGTATTTCAAATTACTAAGAGTTGAGATATAGAGGGTTGCAGCTTGCTAAAGACCACTCTTGAGGAGTATAGTGGTGAGGGAAAAAGGTGAAAAACTAAGAGAGGCTAATCTAAGTTGATATTTTAACTGAAGAACTGTAGTGTACATGAAAAGAGCTTTATACTACATCAAGACAGGTGATCAGAAGGCTGATCAAAGAAGTGAAGTGCAAGACAAATCACAGGGAAGTGATGATGAGGTGGGGAGATATAGAAAGTAATGTATGAAACAATACTGGGTAGCAAATAAGAGTATACATAGAGATGGAAATGGAGGAACAGGTGGAGCAGAGATGGAACAGGGTGGGAATATACTATAAACAAGTATTGGGGGTGCTGTGAGGGGTAATGTTAGTGCATACACGGAGGATTTCCGGAGAAACCTGTGGGAAATCTGGTAGGACTTGGCTTCAGCTTATTGGCTGTGCCCTCATGAGATTGTGTTGTCCAATTTTAAACAGGTGGACGGGAAACCCGGGGAGTCCAGGCAGAGTTCATGGGTTGAGGGGTTGTAGGTCGGAGGTCATGGGTTGAGAGGTTGGGGAGTCGAGATAAATAAGTCGGAGGTTAAGAGATAGATGCATTGGAGCCTGTGGGCTCCAACTAGCGAGAGCAGTGTAATTCAGAGAGGAGTTTAGAGCAGAAAATGTACTAGATTACTGGGGAGAATCTAAGCTGATTTTCTGACTGGATTGTATGTACAACATCTGCCAGACTATATAGACTGTGGAATGAATAACATACCAAATCCAGTAATAATGAAACAAAACTAGCAAAACATAAAATGGGATAAGTAAACACCAAATTTGGTGTTAGGAACAGGATGGAACAGAGCAGAGTCTGAATTGTGACAAATCATAAACCATAACAGGAAATGGAGCGGGAGCAGAGTCTGAATCGTGACAGGTCATTTGACTAAAATGGGAATGGGGCTCAGTTAGAGGAATGACAGGTTTTCCAAGTGGGGTCTGGTGACTGATGCGTGGGACGAGGTCGGACATAGACAGGGACGGAGTTCAGTGGGTATTCCAGTGACTGATACACAATGTAATGAAGTCAAATGTGGACAAGTCTGACATATGGAGTCCAGTGGGAATTCCAGTCATAACAGGTAATGATATGGGTGGAAGCTCCAATAATGAGATGACAAAGTGTGAAGAGTGGTGGAAGTTCTGACCGTTCTATATATGAAGAAATGAGTAGAAAGGAAGAATATTGACCTATTTGGTGCAATATAAGAGAAAGTGAGAGAAAGAGCACGAGATGATGAAGGAGTCAATGAGTGCGATGGTTCGAGTGGAGGCCTCGACTGTTATAGTTCGAGGCCAGAAGTGTTCAGTAGTTCAGATAATGCTACCTATATGGTAGCTGACACATTACCCTGATCACCGCTCGTAGTAGACCTAGTTTATGTCTTACGAGTGGTGGTTCTTGGGTTAAAGTGTGTCTGAGTTCTAATTGGTGCTGAGTACACCCACAAGTATACACAATGCTTCGAACTAATGAAATATGCAATATTCGAAGAATATGAAAGATAGAAAAATATGAATAGAATATGTAAAATATAAATAAAATAAAAGGAGTGTTTTACCACAATGAAACTGTGGTAAAAGCATACTCCTCACACAAAGGTTGTCTAGTAAGAAACAAGTTGCAGGGATCCAAAATGATGGGATCCTAACAAATCCAACTAATAATGTTTTGGAACAGTTTTTGGTTCTGAAAGAAAAATGCAAGTCCCTACTCATTTGAAATAAAGGACAACTGCATGGTTTTCAGGGGCACAGCAAATAAGCTAAACCCCAAGTTCTACCTGTTATTGGAAAAACCTGACATAGATCAAATTTTCTCAACAAATATTGAATACAAAATTGCCTCTTTCAATGAAGTATTAATTCATCCTGCAGATGAAGTGAGAGGCTAGCTAGGACACAGAGGGCTCATGAATTGATATATCAAGTATAATCTCGAAGGGTTACAATAATGAGTAGGAAATAGATGACAATTAGTAATACACTGAATAAGAAATGGCCTGTGGTACAAATTTTCTGACTGCCTTCCTTTGCTCCTTTTGTTGTGCCTTTATGCTTTTGTCAAAGGATAGTCAAGTCAAAGAGTCAAAAGGTTGTTGGGAGTTTTGTTGGAACTGGTCTTGTAACAGTTGTGACAACACCAGCACCCAATAGATCCAATTAAGTGTAGACTGCTGGACCTTAACAGGACCACAGCACCATTGTGCCACCATCACCTTTATAGTAAAAGAGCTTGGTGGGTCCATGGGCATTTTTAGATGCCATTAAGGTACTGTTTTTAGCACCATCTTAATAAGCACCTTTCCCACACTGGTGCATTTGTGCCATTGTGGAAGCATTTTTGAAATTGTGGGATCAAATCATTGCAAGGCAGGAGCATTTTTGCCAGCATCAGAGCATTCCACTTTTCCCCATACTCAAAGGAAATCTAGAAGCCTACTAAGTCTAAGGTACCAAACATTGAAGGGTTTTTTGAGGCACTGTATTTCTGAGGATTAACCAATGACATGTAAGATGGGGCTTCAGCTTAGTGTTGTGCTCTCACAAATTGTTCAGTTGTTAACATATTCTCAGGTCCAACCATAGTCTGGAGGCTATAGATTAAGTCAATGTTAAAAGTGTAGAAAATGAATGGCCAGACTGTGAATTGAACCCAGGGCTTGTGCATATTGTATATAGCAAGGATGTTACCAATTACACCTCCTGACCCTGGGGAAACGTACTAGCATTACATGATCTAACAGTTAAGAGGTTTCAGTCAAGTATCTGAGGCTAAAAAAGGTCTTGATAGGGGAGATGGAAGGTTAGAGTTGTCTTCTAGTGCACCATCCAAAATGAATCTGGCTAATGAGGATTCAATCAAAAGAGGGTTATGGAGGATAACCCAAAACTTTTAAAAGTTATTTATCCACTAAAGTATATATATTTATATTGTTTGTTGTAAAATTAATATTTAATCAAATTCAGTCTATCAGATGACATTCTGGAGAATAAGGAAATATTAATATTAATCTTGTATCTGACAAAGTTAGTCAAACAAACATATATAGATTATCCTTTTGGGGATAAATTCCACAATATGGATTGGTTGGCCAGATAGTTCTGGTTAACTTTCTAAACCAAATAAATTTAAATTATACAAACTACATTTGAAAGTTTGCATAATATACTAGAGAATGCATCTCATCCCAAAGATTAAGTCATAACCCAAATAATTTTGGTTAACCATGACATTTGTGCATATTTTAAAAGAGTATACAAGTTTTAAAGATGAAATTTTGAGGTAATGAAATATAAACTCCTAAAACATATAGTCATAGCCAAAGGAAATACATAGTTGTTAAGAACAGAAAACTGACTGATGTCAGTAGACCGACAGGGACTGAGTGGAAGGACTTGGCTTCAGCTTATATGCTGCACCCTCGCAAATTGCTGTCAGGTGTCCTTAAACTTCAGGCAGACAAAAAACTAATCCTGTTGAATAATTCTCTCAGTAAGTCACTGATCAGAAGCCAAAGGATAAGACGGGTTGGGTCGAAGATCAGTAACCGAGGGTGAGCGAGCACAAGCTGAGGTGGAGAGTGGAATACTTAGAGTGAGACTATGAGAGTTGTTTAGGAGTGTTCTGAGTCGATATTCTGATTGTCCTGATACTACAATACATGAGCGGCTTATATATGGGAATCCAGCACTTATCTGAACGAGAACAGAACAAAGGAAAGTACTAATGGAGAAGGCAGAACTACATATAGTGACACGAAAATGGAGAGTGATAGATGGAACATTACAAATCTGGACATAGACTACTATGGGGGCAGAAAAGGCATAAACTGGTTGTATAGGATAAGGGGCAGATGGAAATACCAATCGGGAACAATAAAGGTGCTTAATGGGGTTAGTTGGGGTACCAACAGGTTTGCAAGTGATTGGAGTTTTTGCATGAAGTCCAATCAGGTCTGACGGTGTGCTGAGCACATGGGTCATAACAATAGTCTCACTTAAAATATGAGGACTTTTCCATAAAATTTTGTATATTTAATGAAGTGTGACTATCCTCCTATATATGTATTTCTAATCCATCATGGTCAGGATATTCTCCCAACCAGTAGTCTCCCCCAGGGCAGAAGAACCACCCTCCAAAGCAGTTTTTTCCTCTCATTGATGACTCTTCCAGATATTTTATGCAGAACATCTACAATGTGTTTGAGTAATACAATGAGACGATACATATAGCAAGCAGGATCCAAAAAAAATGTAGGGCTTCAAAAATACATAATATGCTTACACCAGCATTTGTAATATATGCACTTAGTTTTTGACACTCCCACTTGAGTGTGACCTGAGTCCCTGTCCACAAATGTCTTGTGCTTGTCATAAGAGGGGGGGGGGTGGGTATGTCTGCTACTACATATGAAGGCCATTTGGGTATGAAATTGTGGATCTTTTAACAAGATTATTGCTGCTTAATTGTCACATAGGATTTCAGTGGATAATTTCTGTCTGTGGCCTATTTCCTTGAAGAAGCTATGCAAGTAGGTTTGTCTCTTGGTGCTCCATCTGATTGTCCCTCTATTACTAATGAAGGTGAAGCCTGATGTGGAGTGAAATGTTTCCAAGTTGCACCAATCTGCATCTGAGTATCTGTGAAAATTTATCGTCATGCCCACATCCAGTCCATCACATCTTAAAACCATTTCTGCCTTCAAATAATGGAGCACTCCTCCCAATGGCACTTCTTGGGGTTTGAACTGTAATGTCCAAGCACTCCCACTGTTGCTGCCAACAACAGGTCATCAACATATACAACAAGAAAACAAATGAGCTTGTTTTCTCAGTACACATAAAGACCTGTATTTATCTTTTGAATTAAATATAAATACCAAAGTGTCAAAAAAATTGAGTTATTTGTAGTTACAATGGACAGTACATATGTGGATGGTTCAGTATGGTATAGGCTGTATACAACTTTGATGCTTCACACAATGAGACAGACAGTATAGTTGGCTGTCGGGAAGACATGCAGGACTTGTTACAGTAAATATTGCCTGGGTGTGAAAGAGCGGAACTCTGCTAACTTTTAGTGTTAAGGCAGAGGGTGAGCGGAGAGGCAAATACAGGGGGTAGAGGTGAAGGTGGAGACTCTGGATGCGAAGGCGGAGACAAGGGAAATACACAAATGATGGGACACAGAAGTAGAGGTCAGGAAAGGCCCACTTCTGTAAGTAAATTTTGGTATTGGATTGATATTGGTGTTTTACCTGAACCGATCCAGCCCCAAAGCCCCAGCTTTGGCCTGGCTTGTCGGAGTTCCGGTCCACTCAAATCGTGCCAGCTCGGGCCCCGGCTTTTAGCATGATAAATACATGAATACATAAATGCATAAATAAAACTTTATTCTTGTGATATCTAATCTCTGAGTCATTTTCTTTGTGAATTCAACATTCATCCTAACCTTCATCTGCATCAATCAAAAATTCCGAAGTTCCTGGGTTTGATTTTCCATTTTAATGTAATAGATCAATAATTAAATTTAAATCAATTCTCAATAAACTGGGATAATCCTAAAGATATAAATAAAGAAAAACATATGAGACGTTGAGAACATAGCAACGGCAGCATACACAAGCGGGATGGATAACAGCATAGAAACAGATCCTGTAATAGGCACCACCATGGGGTGAGTCACAGACACTAAGCAGAGCAGTCTCGTCGCTAGGTTTTATCCCAACCCCCAATACTGGCAAGCATATGATAGACGCCATAAAGTCATTGTCGCGAGTCCCCACATTTTGAATCGCGAGAGCAAGGGGGTGGCCAGCCGTCACGCCACATTAGCACACAGGCCATTTTCTTTCTAGTGCCGTGGTTGACACCTAAGCCACCTAAGATAAACAGCACCTCTCCTTCGCATGCTACCCCGATGCGAAGTACATCTGAAATTGAAGGCAGACCCAACACTGCGACTGCGAGTAGGGCTGTGCGCACTCAGGCGGGGCCCCAGTTATCAAATACGAAATAGTCTGCATATGGGTATGGAGGCTCAAACGTGGCGGATAGTGTAGGATGGCGGTGATGATATATCTTGACTTTTGACGAGGAATGGAATATTTGACAGTAAGGCGTAAGTGCTTGATGAATTGATGAAAGCCAACTGGTACTATTGGTAGGGGTTGTCTGAGACAACAGGTTGCGCGTGATGAGGGAAGAACGATTGGGTTATATGTCCGACGACTGATTCTAATAGATTCCAAGTCGACCGAGTAGTTTACAGCTATATGAAGAGTGAGATGCTCTCCACGATGAGCGGCGAGCCTCGAAGATGCATTCGCCGATGTTTTTCCGAGGCACTAGACGACTCTGCCAGCGGATGGATCGCGTAATTGATCATAAAGGTACGAGCGCCGTGAAGAGGATTCGAATACAGATATACAGATATCATGGGTAAGGCTTGTAGCGCTAGGACGAATAAAAGATCAGTGTTCTGGGCGAGTAGATAAGCGAACACGACGTAGCGTAAGTATGTCAACGTCGATTTCCAGCTGCAGACGACGGAATTCGTCCATCCCTGCACAAGGAACGTGAACTTCAAGCGCCGTTCCCGGTCTTATAGTACTCTCGAACTATCTGACCGATGAATGTAACGTTGCGGCCTCAGATCACTCCTCTCTCATGCTACCCTGAAGTAGCACCGGCGCCTACTAAATGGGACACGAACAAGAAGTTGAACCTCAGGCAGTTGGGAAACTAAAACTTGACATCCATGCATCGTTGTGTGACGACGACTGAACATGTGGAAGAGGTGAGATAAGCTTGGATAGTTGGGAGTAAAGCGATAGGTAGATAAGAATGCTGTAGCGCCGACAGGAATATCCTCGTATACCAGTTTGTTCACCAGTCAACGGTAGGGAAGGGTACACGATGAATGGATGACGCAGAAGATTGGCGTCACCAGGTGATGCAGGAGAATATGGCGACAACGATGTTGGGAATGGAATGGGGGGATGGAGCCAAGAGGAGATCTCTCCAAACGAGCAACTATGTCGAACCAATACGCACTCGTTGCGCTTGAAACCATTCACGACACGTGAACATCCAAAGAGACATCCTCTGGTTTGGTGACTCATTCGGATGCAATGCGTGGCAGGTAATGACCCGCGGTTATTGTGCTGCAGGGCGGAGACGCGGTATGAGGTTATGTAGACAGACACTAGTGTTACGTCACACGTAAACGAATGAAGCCGTGCATCCATGGGTCGAATCGAATGAAGCGTTGCATAAGGAGCACATAGGACCAGTGCAATCCTCGCCCTCGATGTGCAAATTAAGACTTTGCGGCAGTGACGGGGTGGAGCACGGTGGATGATACGTTTGTAAAATGGAGATGATGGAATAAAGACAGAGGTAACGTAGAATACCTCAGAACGAGAATGCGCGTACCACCCCTATCCAACATTGTGTCCGTACGACTGCCTGAGGACTGACCCAGCCACCGAGGCATGTCAACGCCATAATAGTGCCCAGGCACAATGGATATGGCAACTTGAACGCTATACAGGGTAGTATTTGAACCCAAAAAGATCCCGACATTGGTATAACGGCCGCTCGGAGTCGATGTGGATAAAATAGTCCAACAATTCTGCTTGAGGTGCAGGTCAGCGTAAATAGTAGTACTATGGATATAGTCACACATGCCATATGCACTCATCTTTCATGATCGGCCGGGCTTCTTACTGTCACGAACATATAAGACGTGGATGGATGAGCGCTCGTCTACGCGTGGGAACAGCGTTTCGCACAGGTTAAAAACTACAGAACCAGATTATCAATCTATGCAATAATGATCTTGATTTGCAAAGGCGCGATCAACCCCCTATGTGTAACCGTATGATATGCGAGAAGTCTAATCTGTTTCCCACACAGCCCTTTGATCATAACTCCGACCATGTCTACACCCACACAGTACGGGGTGAAGGAGCTTGCGTCTGGAGGGAAGTCGCCTACAGTTGAGTAAGTAATGCCTCGTTTGTACCCAAGGACTACAACACTTATATGCACAGTATTGTTGCCATTCATGGCCTTAATGGTCATCGAGAGAAAACATTTACTGCGACGAATGGTGTTCTTTGGCTTCAGGATCTTTTACCAAAGATCCTTCCAAAAGCGAGAGTTCTAAGCTACGGATATGATGGACGTACACATGGCGTCAATAGGTCCCAACAGAATCTTAACGATTTCTCCTTAGACCTAGTTGCAAAGTTGGCTACCTTTCGATGCTACACAAAAACTGAGGTACTCCTTGACGCTTTTAGACCCGCTGACGCATGCAATGTGGACCTTCTTTTTTCAGAAGCGCCCGTTGATTTTCATCCCTTATGGCTATGGTGGAATAATCCTGAAAAACGTAAGTCAAATATGTATACCCGTATCTACTATATATCAACCCTCTTCAGGCCCTTATCCATGCAAGTTTAGCAAACTCACGACACCTTATGCCTCATAAGGCTATTGACGTCTCGACATATGGCATTGTATTTTTTGGAACCCCTCACCAAGGCCTTGATCCTGCGACGTGGCCACAGGCACCCATTGATGACATATCTAGCGGTACCCACTGTAATGAACCTATTCCTCCAGAACTTGTGTTACAATCTCCTGCGCTGCAGCAGCAGTTATCCCAGTATACCTCCATAAGCTCTAATTACCGCACAATATTCTGTTATCCAGTTTATCCCACCTGTGAATCAACAAATGCATGTAGTTTCATCTATGTCACTCTTCATTCTAATTGAAATTTAACAGAAAAATCCTGCCTTTGTGGCAAGTGTGCCAGGTTTCATTAATGCAGAGGCTTTTGCTATTCATAAGAACCATGCGACGATGGCACAGTTTAATTCACAGGAAGATGGGGAATTTGAATGTCTGACCCAGCTCCTATTACAAATGGTGGAAGAATCACTGTTCCATGTCGATGAGAAGTGGAGTTCAGCCTTGCGGGGCTTGTTCATAAGCACTACTCGTCACAATCCAGGTGGTGTAAATAGTGTATGTAGTAATTATGAAGAACTAATGTCCAACCCCGACCCTATAGATATAACAGAAACTCGTATGCAGATAGAAAATTGGCTTTCTGCTTCAGATCAATCCACGAACCTGCAATTGGCACAGGATATCAAAACCGAAGGTACAGGAACTTGGTTTATTCAAGGCTTGCAGTTCACGAAATGGAAGGAGAATTCTGGTGAATGCCTCTGGGTTTATGGGAGTTGTATGTTTGTTATGTGTGGAACATTTATATCATCTCACCACATTTTTGCCTATAGCTGGTTGCGGAAAAACCATTCTATGGTGAGAAGATCTCAAGGATCCTTACATATTAGAATATTACCTAAAGTTCAATTAAAATTCAACAGTTCCTCAATCATTGAAGATATTGAAAAGCATTGTGTTAAGCATACGTCGCATGCATTGACCTACTTTTTCTTCACCGCCAATAATGCACATGGACCTCAGTCATGTCAGGAATTGATCAAGTCCCTTATTAAACAGCTCACTTCAAGCTGCTATAACATTCCCCCTCGACTTCTTCAACTCTGCAGAGACAGCAGTCGACCACCAACTTGGAAGTCCCTCAAAGTCATATTTGATGATTTACTCGATATGTTCAATCATGTGTATATCATTTTAGATGCTCTGGATGAATGTTCTGAAATTCCACAGTTACTTGTATGGCTTAAACATCTGGTTGGACACAAGCTTGCAATGCTGCACATTCTGGTGACTACACAGCCACAGAGACCTATTCAAAGGCAGCTAGACTCACTGAGCTCAGAACACATTTTCCTGAACAATGCATCCGACAATAATGATATTATGGTACATATCAACACCACCTTACAAGAGGAGTGTTACTATTCAATACATAGCAATCTTCGGAGCCAAATATCAGAGACCTTGAATGATCGTGCTCATGGAATGTATGTTAGCCCCAAAAACCATTAGAGTGCAGTTCATTGATATTGTTAATAGGTTTAGATGGGTATCATTGAAACTAGATTCCCTGAAAAACTGCCAAAGTCCCAACGAACTCTGGGAACAATTGAATAGTCACCCAATTGATCTATATGACATATACACCAAAATGCTCAGTCAAATCCCTGTAATGTGGAAAGTAGAGGCTTTGGATTTCTTCCGGTGGCTAGCATTTTCTAAGAAATATTTGGAAGCAAAAGAGCTGGCTCAGATCACTGGAATTAAAATTGGTTATGACATACATGATGCACAGCCACCTTTTGACCCACATGCTGTGTACTTTGATCCTCTGGACATCATCACTGTATGCACCAGTCTTGTTATTCATGTAGAAGGTAGGATGATATATTTTTACTATCTACCCATCAATTCATTTTCAGCCTATAGGAAAGCTCAAGTTGATCCATGAATCAGTAGCAGAGTACCTCAAATCAGAACTCTGTGCCTTGGTTGGTGTCAAGGAAAATATGGCACAAGAAGTTATCACAAGGATGTCTCTCATCTACTTGCTCCAGTTTCAACCACAATTCTCTGTTACAATTCAGGATTCTACCCAGCTTGAGGAGATTCACCCTTTACTCCATTACTCTGCTTCCCAGTGGATTTCTCATGCAAGGGATGGTGGGGAGGAGGTGTTACAGAATTGTCAGAATTTAATTTTAAAACTCTTTGAAGAAAATAGTTGCCAATTTCACATATGGGCACCAAGAAGTCTACAAGATATCAGGGACTCTCATCATATTGTTTCACCATCTTCCATGGCTATATATCATGGTCTGCATGATATATTGGACATTTGAACCTATGTATATGTTAGGTATTAATTTTGCTTTCAATGTGACTATTTTACTACCACACACTGATCATTGCATCTCAGAACTTCCAATGCCTATTATGTGACTTTTATTTTCTATTATTCTTTTCAATCAAACACCTTTGTCCATCCATGCATGTACAGTGGGTCAAAAAACTGCCCCAATGTTTGTGCATTTTAGAAAGATTGATATTGTGTGAAGGAATGACATCAGCAAAAATTCTGAAGAATTCACATGATATACTAGAACATGTTGGCTATCTACCAACTTAAGAAATCATGTGATTCCGATCAAAACTCATTGCTCAATAAATCAAACAAAATAATCACTCATTGGGGCAGTTTTTTGACCCTCTATTATTTTACAATCTAATACTTTGTATGACCCCCCTTTGCCTTTAAAACTGCCTGTATCCTCCTAGGCATGCTTTCTATTAGCTTCTGGCATGTCTCTGGTGGTATTTCAGTCCACTCCTTTGCCACCCTGTCCCATAATTCATGTACTCCTTTGGGTGGTATGTCATATTGTTGGAGTTTGGCCTTGAGGTGTTGCCAGAGGTGTTCAATGGGATTTAGATCAGGGGATTGGGCAGGCCACTTCATGGAAATTATGTTATTGTCAGAAAACCACTGGTCTGCCTTTTTGAGGTATGTTTTGGATCATTGTCTTGTTGGAAGTACCAGTTATCCTCAGCCATCTCCAAACTTTCAATGCTCTCCTCCACTCCCTCCTCCAAAATCTCACAATACTGCACTACATCCATGTTCCCCTGCATCTCTATCAGCTTCCCCACCCCATTCCAGCTCATCAACCCCAAAACCATCAAATTATTCCCCCCTCCATGTTTGACAGTTGGTGTGGTGGTCCCATCTGATACTGGTTCCTCTTGTTGCTTCCAAACATATACCTTCCCATCTGACCCAATCCTATTCATTTTTGTCTCATCAGTCCTTCCAGTCCTCCATAGTCCAATTTTTATGGTATTGGGCAAACTTTAGATGTTGCTGATGATGAGACCCCTTAAGCATAGGGACTTTCTTCTTTATTGCTGACCTAAAGCCAGCTTCCTTCAACACATTCCTAACAGTCTGAGGAGTGACAGAGGTAGATATGATGGAATTTATGAATTGGGTGGCTTGGACAGCATTGTCAAGCTTCCCAGAGCTGATTTGACAAATATTTGACTGTTTATCATAAGGGAAAAGCTTGGAAGAATGGCCACCAGGATGATTTTCCTTATCCCTCTCTACCTCCCTACTGATCCTGCCAATAGTACCCTTCCCCAGGCCAGTCCTAGGTTGAATTTGACAATGGGAATACCCCTCACTGAGGAGAGAAACAACAGAAGAATGCTTTTCAGCAGAGATGGATTTCATAGTGGTGGTAAGGAGTCAAGGAGATGAATGAACAAAGTTTAAGATGCCAAATTGATACAAATAAGGTCACATGACATGTTGATGATTTACATGACCCACCCCTACCTTATACTAGTGTGTAACATTGAAAAGCAGAGAAAATAATACAGGGTCAAAAAACTGCCCCAATGAGTGATTATTTTGTTTGATTTATTGAGCAATGAGTTTTGATTGGAATCACATGATTTCTTAAGTTGGTAGATAGCCAACGTGTTCTAGTATATCATGTGAATTTTTCAGAATTTTTGCTAATATCATTCCTTCACACAATATCAATCTTTCTAAAATGCACAAACATTGGGGCAGTTTTTTGACCCACTGTATTCTACTGTTTCTTAATGAGTATTAGCTTACAGTGGCTTGAAAAACTGTTCTGATAGTTTCTCATTTTTAAAAGGTTGGATTGATATGTATCACTGACATTAGCAGAAAATCTAAGTAAATTATCAAAGTGTCACAACTGTCAGTCACAACATTGTCACAAAACATTCAAGGTAACCTTCGACTATCTTTTGACTCACCTTCAACAAAATCTTCAACTCAACCTTCTATTCAACATCTTTGACACCCTCAAAACTCAAGTATTTCAACAAACATTCAACTTGTCTCAATTTGAGGTCATATATGATTTCATTCTTAGGTCATAGTATAATCATAGTTTAAACAAGAAAGGCATAAAAGGGCAATGAAAGGAAAGAAGGAAGTTAGTCAGAAAATCTCAACCATCATCTGTATATTAGTTTCTGTATTAATAATCCGAGTCATGTATCGTTGTAATTTTTTGACATTACTTCAGTGAGCCTTCACATCTAGTATTCGCCTCTCATTTTATCAATAGGATGAAGTAATACTTTGTTGAATGAGGCTTCTAAATTCAACAAATAGAATATTATTCAATTTGTGTCACAAAGATACTATGGGATCATGGCTTGAAGATACATAAGCCTTGATTCATATGATTTGGATCAAAACCTATTGGATAATAAATAAAACAAAACAGCTACTCATTAGGACAGTTTTTTGAGCCTTCATTTTTTCACCTGTGTTCCTACTGTTATGCACCAGTACAAGGCAGAGAGGGGCTGTGGGAACAATAAAACATGTCATGTGACTGCATCACAAACCTACAAGCTCAATTCTGATAATATTCAATTTGACTGTTCTTCAACTTTCAACATTCCTTCAACTTTTTGACTTGATTTCCAACTCAACTATCTTTTGAGATTCTTCAACTAATCTTCGACTTGTCTCAGTTTGACATCATTGAAAATGATAAATAGCATAAAAGGGCAATGATAGGAGTGAGGGAAGTGTTAAGAGCAGAAACTGACGGATGTTGGCAGACCGACGGGGACCGAATGGAAGGACTTGGCTTCAGCTTATGTGCTGTGTGTTAAGAACTGAAAACTGACTGATGTCGGTGGCCGACAGGGACCGATCAGAAGGACTTGGCTTCAGCTTATGTGCTGTGCCCTCATGCACTCACTTGGGTGTCCATATTTCAGAGGATGAATATATGTCAGAATGTTTATGGATACTCAGAAGTTCTGGGAGTATGGGAGTCTGACTGGGATGGGAGTCTGACTGGGATGGGAGTCTGACTGGGATGGGAGTCTGACTGGGATGGGAGTCTGACTGGGATGGGAGTCTGATTGGGATGGGAGTCTGACTAGGATGGGAGTCTGATTGGGATGGGAGTCTGACTGGGATGGGAGTCTGATTGGGATGGGAGTCTGACTGGGAGTCTGACCGGGAGTCTGGGCTGGGAAATGACCACAGAACATGTGTAGAAGTCAACTACTGAAGGGCAGAGTCCAATGAGTTCCAGGTCATAACAGGAGGTGTCTAAATGAGGGCAGAATACCAGAATGGGATTTGCCTTGAAGGGATGATGGTCAGGTTCCAGTGGATTCTGGATCTTGATACTGGTCTGGAAGATGGTTCAGACCCAGAGATAATATCCGGGAAATACTCCAAAGAGTTTCCAGGAACAGATCTTCCCATTGATCCAAACCACATGTATGAAGGCTTATCTTCAAGCCATGATCCTATAGTATCTTTTGTAACTTACTTAGATTTTCTGATGTCAGCAGTCCATACTATCCCAATCTTTCAAAAATGAGAAAACATTGGGATAGTTTTTTGAGCCACTGTAAATAGGGTCTGACTGTTGTTCCATTCCTGACTGTTGCTCCATTTGACCATTGACAGTTGTGACCATTGTGCCATTTCCAATCTTTTTGTCTTTCCAGTCAGTTCAAATAAAATCCAGTAATTGACTTTAATCTCAAAGGAGCCCAGAATGTCAACACAAACTCAGGTTGGCTCAATCAACTGCAGTAAATAAATTTCTATCAAATTTGAGAAATCCCCAATCAATTGCAGTTAATCCAAATAAAATCCAGAAAAGCCAAATTCCTGACCATTCTGCTCCATCCATAACCATTTTATTCACAGCTGTTCTACTCCAGGCTAGTGGTTCTGAACTATGTCTGAGACTATGCCTGGAGTCAAAATAGAACCAAAAGTGGTAAGCAGGATCAAGACTCCTTGAGTGCTGAAATTGGTAAGTAGGACTTGGAAAAGTGGTGATGGGTGCAAAGATATGGGAGGATTGGAATCCAATGTGGGCCCAAATATGAGATCACTACTTGGTCCTAGGAGGATGGTCAAAATATCTTCAATATCCAAACTTTTACTGAAGAACCCTCACATTTTTAAGTATAACTGTTCCTTCTGGCTATGTGTTAAGAACATAAAACTGACTGATGTTGGAAGACTGACAGGGACTGAAAGGAAGGACTTGGCTTCAGCTTATGTGCTGCACCCTTGCAAGTTGCCATCAGGTGTCCTTAAATTTCAGGTGGGCAGAAAACTAAGTCCTATTGAACAATCCTCTCAGTAAATCACTGATCAGAAACTGAAGGATAGTTGGGGGTCATAGGGTCGGAGACTGAGAGTGAGTGAGTGCAAGCAATGGCAGGATCAGGATACTTAGAGCGGGACTATGAGAGAGGTATACAAGTGGTCTGAGTTGATATTCTGATTGCCTAGTAACTACATTTACAGCAGGTTTATATATGAGTTATTGGCATCTAGAAACTACTAACTAAGGGAAGAGCAGAAATACTATTTGACAAATAGACTTGACTAGAAACTGGAAGGTTACAATAAGTTTGGAAGCTGCAATTAACTGAGAGTGGAATTATGAGAAAAGGAAATAGTCCAAGGGTTACAAGTATATACGGGCATAGGTGAAACATAGTGTGGAATGGATCATCATAAGTAAAAGGGGATGTATCAAAGCATAACCAGATGGTACAAGTATAACTTGACAGAGGTGTAAATGGGGTTTGATCACCGTGAGGGTATACATCAGTGTCAGTTTACTGACAGTTTCCAATACAATGACTTGGGGCCAGTAACTTGAAGTGCAGATGGATGATAGTATCATCAGGGACAGTTGGGTTGCAACATGGTCATAACACTATGACTACATATTCTATAAGTTTATATTTCATTATCCCAAAATTTTATCTTTAAGACTTGTATGCTCTTTTAAAATATGTACAAATGTCATGGTTAAACAGAATTATTTAGGTTATGACCTAATCTTTATGATAGGGTGTATTCTCTAGCATCTGTGTGACTTTTAAAACATGCACAAATGACATGGTTAAACAAGATTATTTGGGCTATGACTTAATCTTTGCAATGAGATGCATTCTCTCATATGGTATATGTACAGTATATACATGTGAAGTTTCAAAATATAGTTAATATAATTTAAATTTATTTGGTTTAGAAAGTTAACCAGAAATCTGGCCTGCCAATTGTTAGGATCCCAGTCATTCAACCCCCTGCAACTTTGTTTTACCCTCCTCACCCCTCCAATGTCCTTTCAATCTGTCACTACTTCTTGCTTCCTTGATTGGACCTCTTGTTAGGATCCCTGTCATTTCAGACCCCCACAACCTCATAACCCTTTGGCATCCTGCTACCAGTACCCCCACCACAGTATCACTGCTCACAGTGCCCCTAACACTTGTTTTCTTTGTAGTTTAGCCCCTTAGTCTTCCATCCCATCTCCATTCCATTTGCTCCCCCATTACCATTTCCACATATACATCCCATTTGCCATCCCACACCCTTCAAAACACTTTGCTATATTGTATTTAGTCTCGTTTGGATCCCCATTCCTCCCCCTACTTCTTTTTGACTCATTATCACTCTCACTTCTCTGATTGGCCCTCTGATCATCCATCCTATTGTATTATAAAGCTCCTTCATGTACGCTACAGTTTCTTTAGTTTGAATATTGATTTAGATTACCCCCTTCTAATTCTCAGTCCTATTACTCCTGTTCTGATACCCTTGAAGGCATCTTTGGCAAGCTGTGGCTCCTTACTTCACAACTCTTAGTAATTCAGCCTTCCAGTCCATTGAGCTACAGTGAGGGACAAAACCCTTCCAATGATTTTTAGTTGTGCAAAGATCCTTGAATAACTCAAGAACCACTGTAGATACAGATCTGAAATTTGGGGGTTGGTTAGGTCTATATGTTATCTATATGCCCTTAAAATATTATGACATAAGCACTAGTATTTCCCACACTATAAACAAAACACTAATAAAATCGCATTGGAAGGGTTTTGTCCCTGGTATAAAAAGAACACAAATCAAACAATCTAGTCCTTGGTATAGCCTCTCTTGGCCTTCAAAACAGCCTCATCCCTTCTAGGAATACTCTCTATCAAGTTCTGACAAGTAGAGGCAGGGATATTCTCCCACTCTGTCTGAACCCTCTCCCACAACTCAGGAATACTCTTGGGTGCCACTTCATACTCTCCCAACCTCCTTTTGAGGTAATACCAGAGGCGTTCAATTGGATTAAGGTCAGTAGACTGAGGTGGCCATACCATGACCATAAATCCATTGTCTGTGATGAATTAATGGCCTTTGTGCTCTTGTGTTTGGTATCATTGTCCTGCTGAAAGACCACATCTTCTGTGTTCTTGCTATAATACTCCACAGTTGCTTGAAGTTCATCTTCCAAAATGCTACCATAAAGGTCAGCATCCATTCTCCCATTAATATTGGTGGAATATCCTGGGCCTTCCCACAACATACAGCTCCACAACATCAGATTTCCTCCCCCAAACCTGACCATGCCCTTGACCAGCCTACCACTGAGCACCTCTCCTGCCCTTTTCCACATCTAATTCCTCCCATATGACCCCAAAAAATTGATTTTTGTCTCATCTGACCAAACAACCCTCTTCCAATCATCCACAGTCCAGTCCTTGTGTGCCAGAGTAAAGTCCATCCTTGCCTTCCTATACCTCTTATTGAGTAAAGGCCTTTTTCTCTTCACCATAGCCCTCATTTCAGCCTTCTTGAATTCCCTATGAACAGTTCTAACTGAAATAGACTCTCCAGTCATATCTTGAATGGTTTGGTGACCTCAGTGGCATTTTCAGCCTTTTGAGAAGTGATTTGTTGAATAGAATAATGAATATCTGAGGAGGAAAGCTTGCATAAACAGCCACCAGATGAGTTGGCAAGTGATGAGCAATGGGTATAATGAATTCTGGATATATTGGACAGATCCTGGCCAGTGATTTCAGAGATCTGAGGAGCAGACTTGCCCTTATTGAGAAAAGTGAGAATATGGCTAAGCTGAGGAGGAGTAAGAGCCTTCATGGTGTAGAATGTTGAGCTATGGGGATGTTTTTGGATTGGAAAGTAAACAGATGTATATATATATAATTTTGACAGGTCAGATGATTTTTATTTGCATTTATTTGCATATAAACAATATGGTTATATGTTAATCATGTGCCAGGGACAAAACCCTTCCAATGCAGTTTAATTAGTATTTTATTTATAGTGTGGGAAATACTGATGCTTATGTAATAATACTTTAAGGGTAAATAGACAACATATAGACCTAACCACTCCCCAAATATTAGTCTTGAGTTATTCAAGAATCTTTGCACAACTAAAAATCATTGGAAGGGTTTTGTCCCTCACTGTAAGTGTCACTGGAGGCACCCCAAGATTTTTGGAGTTGGAAAACCTTCAGAAAATCTTGTTATTTGGCCAAATTTTCTAAGTGTTTTGTGAATTGAAAAACTCTTTGAAAATTCTGAGTTTTAGTAGGTTTTTCTGAGGCCAAAAATTGGATCTGAAATTTTTAAAAATTTGCATCAGGAAATTATGAGGAAATATTGTTGGAAATAGCCTATTCTTTATGGATTTTCTGAATAAGAAAACTTTTAGAAACCCCTGTATTATGTTAGGATTTTTCCACCTAACAAAATCCTATGAAAACTGTAATAATGTGCCTAGAGAAATCAATTGAAAACCACATATTTCTACTTAATTTTGCCCCTGAGGGAATTCAGTGAAAACTATGGTTTTCTGCCTGAAAAAATCTTGAGCCAAGGCAAAGTTTTTTTAATGTTTTGTCAAGGGGAAAACCATGATGAAGTTTACAATTTAATTATACATAAAATCATTGAATAATTATATATTTCAACAAAATTTTCCTTGGTCACAAACACTATGGAAATTCAAAAAATCCATTTGTGAAATCATGAAGAAATTGATGATTTTCCATGAGTTTCTTAGAGGTTTTTCAAGGTGAGAAACCCTGAACCAATGTTTTCCAATTCAGCACAATTCGCAAATATTCAAAAGGATACAGTGCGATTCAGTGCGATTTGCAAATATTTGAAAAGATACAATGTGATTCATTACAATTCGCAAGTGTTCGGGAATATTCAATGCGATTTGCAAGTTTTCAGGAGGCTAGAGTGTGACTCTTTTAGACTTTTTGCAACTATTCTAGACTTTTTGGGACTATTCTAGACTCTTTGTGATTGTTTGCGACTGTTTGCGACTCTGATAGACTGTTTGCGACTCTTTTGGACTTTTTGCGACTCTTTTGGACTTTTTGCGACTCTTTTGGACTTTTTGCGACTCTTTTGGACTCTTTGCGACTCTTTTGGACTTTTTGCAACTCTTTTAGACTCTTTGTGACTCTTATAGACTCGTTACGACTGTTATAGACTCTTTGCAACTGTTATAGACTCTTTGTGACTCTTATAGACTCTTTGTGACTCTTATAGACTCGTTACGACTGTTATAGACTCTTTGTGACTCATGTAGACTCTTTGTGACTTTTTGTGACTCTTCACGACTCTTTTAGACTCTTTGCGACTTTTTTAGACTCTTTGCAACTTTTTTAGACTCTTTGCGACTTTTTGTGTCTTTGAAAAGTTGCAAAGTTGCACAAAGTTGCACAAAGTCACAAAGTGTCGCACAAAGTCGCAAAGTATCGCAAAAAGTCATGCTGCAAAAAGTCGCAAAAGTGTCACAAATCATAGCACAGTGTCTTCACACAATAATAATCTATGTAAAAAGCCTCCAAAATTTCTATTATCCTCTTTTCTCTATGACCACAAACAATGATACACTATACACACAGCACATGGACAAAGGGAGGAAAAAAACGCATCACTATCAATTATATAGATAATGTATGTTAAGAAGAAGCCGCAGCAAACCTGATATACAGTAGGAGGTACACATCGCATGTGAATTTGAAGCTGGGGGATGATGGCATGGAACAAGAAAATGGGGCTTGGGGCAGGCAGTATCCAAGATGGCGGTAGCGGCAGGGGGCAGGCTGGGGTGATGGTGGGTAGGTACAGGTAGTTGAGTATTGATACCAGTATCATCAGGCGCAGGATATAAACGAGACATTGGTTATATTAAGTAGAATATACTTTTTACTTGTATAAATATTGAAAGCTGGCGCAGTGCTGGCCGGGGTGGGGTGACAAGGCGGGGAGAGGTGGTGTGGGCGTGATGGTGTGATATAATATGCTGAGCAAGAAAAAGGGAATCTAACTCCAAGTCTAGCTGGAGAGGATAGCAATAGAAGTTGGGGGGGGATAACCAAAGGGAGCCGGCCAGAGGAGACGATGGCGAAACGTGATCACTCATCCATCCTATTCCATTTTCATCGTCCGCATACTGCTCCACAGACTGCCATGCTGCACATTTGCAGGGGACAGTGCAAGCGTGGTCCCTGGGCCCGACGGGTGCTGGTACGACTGGTGCATCGTCGACATGTGCGGGTGATGCGAGCCAGTATACGACGTGTGGTGCGAGTCGCACGCCTCCCCGTGAGAAATGGCCCGGCCCCACCCGATCTGCCCCCCGCCACACCGCTTGAGCTGGTCGTGGTGGTGCTCGGCAAGCCCCCAGGGCCCTGCGGGAAAAACGGCGCCGTCAGTGTCCCAAGCCCCAGCGTGCCGCCCCCACCCCCTCCGCCGCTGCCGCCCCTACTCCCGTTCCCTGCACCACTGCCGCCGCTCCCGCCGAGGCTGCCATATCTGCTCCCGCTGTTCCCCGCGGCACCGCTACCAAGCCCAGGTGGGAAGCCCCCAAAGTCCGTGCTCGAGCCGGTCTCATCGGACCAGTTCTGTGCATGGTACGGGGGTGTGCGCCGCCGTGTGCGATCGGGTGCAGCGGCGCGGGGTGCAGCGTGTCGTAGGGCCCGTTCCCGTGTCCGTGTCCATCACCGCCGCCATGCGGCCCGTGCTCATGCCCATGTCCCTGTCCATGGTCGTGCAGCCCATACCTGTGTCCTTGCGGCCCGTGGGGCTGGTGGCCACCGTGCGTGTGCCCCAACTTGGGGAAGGAGGGGTGCCATGTCGCAGCGGGGGGCAAGTGGTCGTCGGGGTCCACGTGGACAGCGGGTCTGTTCAGCGCGGGCACGGCATCGGCGTAGTGGCTGCTGCTGGAGTAGTAGGCCGTGGCGAGCCCGTAGGGGAGGCGGTAGGGTGTGCCGTCGACGGGGGAGACGCTGCCGAACTCATCGGCGGGGAAGTCGTGCGGTGAGATGGAGGTGTCGTAGGGCGAGACATCGGTGCGGCGCTTCTTGCAGCTGTTGTTGGGGCGGGGGCGGTAGATGTATTGGGGTTCTTGGAGTTGAAGTTTTCCTTCAACTTTTTTGGCTTGGTTGAGCTGCTTGCGACACTTTGCAACTTTGATACTATGCGACTTTTTGTGTTTGTGACACTGTGCTACTGTTTGCAACACTTTGCGACGTTGTGTGACACTGCGACTTTGTGTGACACTCTGTGACTTTTTGCAACACACTGGGTCAAGTCGCAAAGTCGCACAAAGTCACAAAGTGTCACACAAAGTCGCAGAGTGTCACAAAAAGTCGCAAAGTGTCACACAAAGTCGCAGAGTGTCACACAAAGTCGCACAAAGTCGCAAAGTGTCACACAAAAAGTCTCAAAGTGTCACAAAAAGTCGCAAAGTGTCACACAAAGTCGCAAAGTGTCACAAAAAGTCGCAAAGTCCCACAAAGTCACAAAATGTCACACAAAGTCGCAAAGTCGCAAAAAGTCGCAAAAAGTCACAAGAGTTCAAAAAGTCACAGTCACACAAAGAGTGTCACAAAAAGTCGCACAAAGTCGCAAAGTGTCTCGCAAAGTGTCACACAAAGTCACAAAGTACAAAAAGTCGCAAAGTCCCACAAAGTCACAAAATGTCATACAAAGTCGCAAAGTCGCAAAAAGTCGCAAAAAGTCGCAAACCATGCAATAGTGTCAGTATGACTAAAATCATACCTGCCAGTGGAGTACTCTAGCTCCCCATGTTCATCAGAGTCCATCTCAGAGAGCCAGCTTTCACAGTAGAAATATTTCGCCAGTTTTTTGACTGGGGAACTATCACTTGGTGATACTGGGGTTTTAGTGTCAAGTGCCGCATGATCCCTAGCCTGCCGGGATTAGTTTGGCACTCAATGTCCAGCTGAGTGTATATAGGACTCTCAGGCCTTTTCTCCCTGTATGACAACGTCATTGATACACTGTCTGTTCTTGTTTCGCAATTCTTCATCTGAGTTTTCTCTACATTCTTTACAATTTAGTTTTACCCACCCACCCTACCCTCTTACTTTAGGTAATGGTAGTAATGTTACTTCCTCTGTGCGTAGTATTTTGTCATAGTTTCGGATTGCACAAAATGAGAGCTGTAAATACATCATGAATGCCTGCCCTCCCGAGCGGCGAGTCTTCCCACACACACGTGGAGAGCTAACACTCTTCCCCTACCCAACCATGCAGCTCTCTTTGATTGTCAGTCTGAGATAGTCGATGCTGGAGGTGTGTGATATGAATTTTTGTCCACCATCGTCTTGCTGTATGGACATCGACAAATCCGATCCAGCAGGGAAACCTGCTGGCCTCGGTACTCGCTCCCAACCATATACTACCCACCACTGGGTCACCAAGATTCTCAGAGTTCGATGCACGCGTAGGTCGGCACAAATCAATTATCTTATCACTCCCTTTGGACCAGGCTCAGTAGTAGACTCCTAATCAGTAATTCTGGATGGGCAAAACAGTCAGGGTAGCGGTATCCCCCTGATGAGAGCTCTCGTCAGCTCGAAACCGTTACTATCCCGTTTCCCCTAGCCACCCTCTACACTAGCTGACAAAGTTCAATCTTCGGAGACAACTGTTTGTGGCGAGTGATAAGGTGGTGGTCCGCCCAGCGGCACTCTGGTGGACGCTGGTGACCTTGTGTTGTCATGGTCACCTGGCTAACAACTCTTTGAGACACTTTGAGACTTTGTGTGACTCTGTGACTGTTTGAACTCTGTGACTTTTTGTGACTTTTGTGACTTTGTGACTTTGTGCGACTTTGCAACTTTTTGTACTTTGCGACTTTGTGTGACACTGCGACTTTGTGCAACTTTTTGTGACACTTTGAGACTTTGTGTGACTGTGTGACTTTTTGAACTCTTGTGACTTTTTGAACTCTTGTGACTTTTTGCGACTTTTTGCGACTTTGCGACTTTGTGTGACTTTTTGTGACTTCGTGGGACTTTGCGACTTTTTGTGACACTTTGCAACTTTGTGTGACACTTTGCGACTTTGTGCAACTTTTTGTGACACTTTGACAAAGAGCCACAAACAATCTAAAAGAGTCTAAAAGAGTCGCAAAAAGTCTAAAAGAGTCACAAAAAGTCTAAAAGAGTCCCAATGAATCCCACTGTAGCCTCTCGAATATTTGGGAATCGCACTCAATCCTCCTGATTTAGACTTTTTGCAACTATTCTAGACTTTTTGCAACTATTCTAGACTCTTTGTGATTATTTGTGACTGTTTGCGACTCTGATAGACTGTTTGCGACTCTGATAGACTGTTTGCGACTCTTTTGGACTGTTTGCAACTCTTTTGGACTTTTTGCAACTCTTTTGGACTTTTTGTGACTCTTATAGACTCGTTACAACTGTTATAGACTCTTTGCAACTGTTATAGACTCTTTGTGACTCATGTAGACTCTTTGTGACTTTTTGGGCGCAGGGGCAGGTGCAGTGGCGGGTCCCGAACTTGGGCTCAAGATGTCCATGTTGTCTTTCCCTTCAAGCTAGTGTGGAAATCATACCATGCAGCGAGAGGTGAGGCGAGCGTGGGTTCCGGTTCCGCCAGGGACAACTTGTCCTTGTCCTTGCCCGTTAACGAATCATTGTCAAAGTCGGCATCCGAGTCAGAGTCATGGAGCGTGTGGGGGAGAATCCTCAGCCTCTGCGGGGGGAGTTTATGTCGCCTGTCGTCAACAATGGTGACTGTGACACTCACTTTCTCCAGCCCCAGCTGCAGGTCCCCCACCCTCTCTCCCTTGGCGCGCTCAAACCCAACCTGGTAGTCCACCCCCCCATTGTTATCCCACATATCCCACCTGCCCACCGGAAACCTCACGCAGAGCACTACCGCATCTGCCACCCCCACCCCAACAACAGCTGCAAGAAGCGTTGCGCTGATGCCTCACCCTACGACACCTCCATCTCACCACACGACTTCCCCGCCGATGAGTTCGGCAGTGTCTCCCCCGTCGACGGCACACCCTACCGCCTCCCCTACGGGCTCGCCACGGCCTACTACTCCAGCAGCAGCCACTACGCCGATGCCGTGCCCACGCTGAACAGACCCGCCGTCCACGCAGACCCCGACGACCACTTCCCCCCCACCATGACATGGCACCCCTCCTTCCCCAAGCTGGGGCACACGCACGGTGGCCACCGGCCCCATGGGCCGCAAGGACACGGGTATGGGCCGCACGACCATGGACAGGGACATGGGCACGGGCACAGCCTGCATGGCGGTGGCGGTGATGGACACGGACACGGGAATGGGTCCTACGACACGCTGCACCCCGCACTGCTGTACACGGTTGCGCACAGCGGCGCACACCCCGTACCACGCGCAGAACTGGTCTGATGAGACCAGCTCGAGCGCGGACTTTGGGGGCTTCCCGCCTGGGCTTGGTAGCGGCACCGTGGGGAACGGCGGGAGCAGATATGGCAGCCTCGGCGGGAGCAGCGGCAGTGGTGCGGGGAACGGGAGTAGGGGTGGCAGCGGCGGAGGGGGTGGGAGCGGCATGCTGGGGCTTGGGACACTGACGGCGCCGTTTTTCCTGCAGGGCCCTGGGGGCTTGCCGAGCACCACCACGACCAGCTCAAGCGGTGTGGTGGGGGGCAGATCGGGTGGGGCCGGGCCATTTCTCGCGGGGAGGCGTGCGACTCGCACCACACGTCGTATACTGGCTCGCATCACCCGCACATGTCGACGATGCACCAGTTGTACCAGCACCCGTCAGGCCCAGGGACCACGCTTGCGCTGTCCCTGCAAATGTGCAGCATGGCAGTCTGTGGAGCAGTATGCGGACGATGAAAATGGAGATATGAATAGGATGGATGAGTGATCACGTTTCGCCATCGTCTCCTCTGGCCGGCTCCCTTTGGTTATCCCCCCCCAACTTCTATTGCTATCCTCTCCAGCTAGACTTGGAGTTAGATTCCCTTTTTCTTGCTCAGCATATTATATCACACCATCACGCCCACACCACCTCTCCCTGCCTTGTCACCCCACCCTGGCCAGCACTGCGCCAGCTTTCAATATTTATACAAGTAAAAAGTATATTCTACTTAATATAACCAATGTCTCGTTTATATCCTGCGCCTGATGATACTGGTATCAATACTCAACTACCTGTACCTACCCACCATCACCCCCAGCCTGCCCCCTGCCGCTGCCACCATCTTGGATACTGCCTGCCCCAAGCCCCATTTTCTTGTTCCATGCCATCATCCCCCAGCTTCAAATTCACATGCGATGTGTACCTCCTACTGTATATCAGGTTTGCTGCGGCTTCTTCTTAACATACATTATCTATATAATTGATAGTGATGCGTTTTTTTCCTCCCTTTGTCCATGTGCTGTGTGCAAATCGCATTGAATATTCCCGAACACTTGCGAATTGTAATGAATCACATTGTATCTTTTCAAATATTTGCAAATCGCACTGAATCGCACTGTATCCTTTTGAATATTTGCGAATTGTGCTGAATTGGAAAACATTGGTTCAGGGTTTCTCACCTTGAAAAACCTCTAAGAAACTCATGGAAAATCATCAATTTCTTCATGATTTCACAAATGGATTTTTTGAATTTCCATAGTGTTTGTGACCAAGGAAAATTTTGTTGAAATATATAATTATTCAATGATTTTATGTATAATTAAATTGTAAACTTCATCATGGTTTTCCCCTTGACAAAACATTAAAAAAACTTTGCCTTGGCTCAAGATTTTTTCAGGCAGAAAACCATAGTTTTCACTGAATTCCCTCAGGGGCAAAATTAAGTAGAAATATGTGGTTTTCAATTGATTTCTCTAGGCACATTATTACAGTTTTCATAGGATTTTGTTAGGTGGAAAAATCCTAACATAATACAGGGGTTTCTAAAAGTTTTCTTATTCAGAAAATCCATAAAGAATAGGCTATTTCCAACAATATTTCCTCATAATTTCCTGATGCAAATTTTTAAAAATTTCAGATCCAATTTTTGGCCTCAGAAAAACCTACTAAAACTCAGAATTTTCAAAGAGTTTTTCAATTCACAAAACACTTAGAAAATTTGGCCAAATAACAAGATTTTCTGAAGGTTTTCCAACTCCAAAAATCTTGGGGTGCCTCCAGTGTGTTGATCTTCATTGTTAAGAGTCGTGCATGGAGCTTATCAGAGGGTTTCCAGAGAAACCTGCAGGAAAGCCAGTAGGACTTGGCTTCAGCTTATAGGCTGTGCCCTTGTGAGATTGTCTTGTCCAATTTCAAATGGGCAGATGGAAATCCCAGGGAGTCCAGGAGGGGTTCATGGGTTGCAAGGTCAGGAGTTGAGATACATAGATAAGTCAGAGGTCCAGTGAAAGATGGGTCAGAGCCCATGGGCTCTGATGAGGTAGAGTGGTGTGTTTCAAAGAGGAGTTTAGAGCAGAAAATATACTTGAGATTACTGGGGGAAATCTAAGCTGATTTTCTGACTGGATTGTATGTACAACATCTGCCAGACTATATAGACTGTGGAATGAATAACATACCAAATCCAGTAATAATGAAAACTAAACTAGCAAACATGAAACGAGATAAATAAACACCAAACTTGGTGTTAGGAACAGAATGAAGCAGAGTGGAGTCCGAAACATGACAGGTTGTAAAACCATAACAGGAACAGGGCAGGAGTGGAGTCTGAATTGTGACAGGTCATTTGACCATAATGGGAATGGGGCTCAGTTAGAGAGCTGTCAGGTTTTCTGAGTGGGGTCTGGTGACTGGTGCATGGGACAGGGTCGGAGATAGACTGGAGTGGAGTCCAGTGGGTATTCTGGTGACTGATGCATGAAGTAATGAAGGTCGAGTGTGGACAGGTCTGAGGTACAGAGTCCAGCGGGTATTCCGGTCGTAACATTCATTCCTATTGTACTATCTGCTCTGTTTGAAATACTGGAGCATCCTAATAGGTTGTATGTGCTAGGGGAACACTAACAAGGCTACTGAAACACAAAGAAGGCAAGAGAGGTAAGACAAGGATAAGGAGTAGAGAGATAGAATCTTTTATAATAGAAGATAGCTCAGTCATCACAATATAGTGGAATTGACTGAACTGCAAATCTACCTATAACAGAAGATAGCAGCAATTTGTTAATGATGTATGATAGCATTAAAGCAGTATGACTTACCTCAGTCATCACAATATAGTGGAATTGACTGAGGTACCTTCTATGTTAACACATACTTATAAATGATTCTAGACAATAGAGAAATACAAAGAAAGATTTTAAACAAAAGAATTTGGACAAGAGTGGAATAGTGTATTGTCAGCATCTGCAATGTGTTTTATTGTTGCTCAGTGTTAATCACTGGATATGACATGGATGACAAGCCTGTGTAAGCCCCCATATCACAACAGCTTTAAGGATTTGAGAATATCACACTTGTATTTAGTGGAAATCCTAAAAGATTGAAACTGGGGTCTAGTTATGTACATCTTGAAGTATTTATACTAAAGAATAATTAAATAAAGTTTCAACAACTAAACTTTAATAAAAACTAGTTGAAGGGTTGAACTCTATATTTTGACATGTGTATATCATGTGGCTATCGACACACAGCCACAAATGGTCTTTCAAGTTGTTCATGGCTCACATGACCCCACATGTTGTTACACATAATGCATGCACATTATTATGCATGATGCACATGCATTATTACTTGTGATGTGTGTGTGTTGTTACTTGTAATGCGCATGCATTGTTACTTGTGACATGCACACATTGTTACATGTGATGTGTGACAGACAAAATAATCATAAAATAGAATAAACATAAAGTTAAATAGAGGCAAGGAGAGCCCTGACAGTATGAGGGCACAACACAAACATTGAAGCCAAGCTCCACTATAGTTGTAGATTTGGACCTTCTGACTAGTACAATCTCTATTGTCAGCCCCCCAATTGACTTAGTTACCAATCATCAGCCCCTCCCAACTTAGAGCCTCCTCTCCCCTTTTTGGCTTAGATCTTAACACCTCTACTCATCCATTACACCTTTGTATAAAGTGTTGGAATATGAGCGTTACATAAACTCGTAACACATATCCCTTTGTTCTTGTCTCTTTATTCCCTTTGTTCCATCCCTTTTGTTACCCCATTTAGTATTCTATTGTTTAGCAGACATATATAAGTAGCCTAGTGTTCATGTATCTACTTATTCGTTTTGCCTAATCTTACTACAAGATATACACACAAATGAAATTTATATACTGCTCTTATAGTTCATTCGGAGCTTCTATATTTTATTTCAACATAAAGTTCCTACCATGTATGCTACTATTCTTTAGTTCTAATATCAACTTAGATTACCCATTTAGTCTCCAGCCACCTTACTCCCTCTCTAATACTATTGAAGATATTGTTAGCAAGCTGCAACTCTTTACCCCACAACTCTTAGCACTTTGGCCCTCTGGTCAAGCCAGCTAAGTGTTGTATTTAGTTCTTATCATACTATCTGCACTGTTTGAAATACTGGAGCACCTTAACAGTTCATATGAGGGTGCAACACATACATTGAAGCCAAGCTCCACCCATTTTGTAGAGTCAGACCTCCCAACTAGTATGATTTCTAATGTTGGCCCCCTGACTTAGAGCCCCCTTTTTACTCTTTTCTTAGATTTTAACACCAATCTACCTTGTGGAATTTATTCCAAAAAGATAATCCAATCCACAGAGATTGTTTGACTAACTTTTGTCAAATGCAGAATAAATATTAATATTTCCTCATTCTTTATATTATTGCCTAATGGACTGGATGTGATGAAATATTAATTTTATGTCAAACAATATAATATATATATGTACATATACTTTTGAATAAATAAATTTTAAAGTTTTTGGTTATCCTCCCTAGCATTTCCTTACTCTCACTCTCACTCTAATCTAAACCCACAAAAATTGACATCTCTCAAGAACTGTTATCCTATTATTTCAACAAGTAATTATGCCTTGATTGATGTATTTGTGGAGCCATTAAGCATTCAGACATTTCTGATTGTTCTACATGAGTCTGTAATCTCCATTTTAAATTGGCTCTTCAAACCAAGATGTCATCAGAAGACAAATTGATATAGGGTCATAGAGTCTGTTTTGGGATAATTTTTTTTTGTCTTTCTTATTTGTTAGTTAAATGTATATAATTCTACCTTAATTATTACTAGTTAGGAACTCCAATCCCTGTAAGTCCATTTTGGCACTAGAAAATAAGAGATAATTTTGTCTCCAACCATGATAACAAACTCTACACTTTGAAGGCATGGCACAGATTCACATCTACCACTATTAGTCACAATTAGGACCCTACATCCTTCAGTCTAACACTGTCCACAAAATCAGTTTAATTACATCATGTACTTATCAAAATTAAACTATAGAATTCCTAAGTACTTCTTATTATATTAAGTTGATCATGACTAGAATTCTTCACACTCATTGTACATTCATTCCCTTATTAGTACATGGAGCTGCCAAAATATGTGTTGGCCTTCAGAGTGTCAGGATGATCTGGTCTATGGATAGACTCCAACACCTCAACAATAAGCTTCTCTGCCTCATCATGTTTTTCCAGATCATGGAAAGTGACTGCTAAGAGGACCTTGGCCCTAAGAGTGTCAAGGTGATTTGGCCCTAGGATATGTTGCTGGGCTTCCAACACCTGCACCTTAAGCTTCTCAGCTTCATCATGCATTCCCAGATCACGGAAAGTGACTGCTAAATGAGCCTTGGCCCTAAGAGTGTCAGGATGATCTTCTCCCAGGATACACTGGTGTGTGGCCAACACCTGGCGCTCAAGCACCAATGCCTTCTTGGGCATTCCTAGGTCATGGAAAGTGGCTGCTAAGTCAGTCTTGGCCCTCAGAGTGTCAGGATGATCTGGCCCTAGGATACACTCCAACACCTGAACCTTTAACTTCTCTGCCTCATCATGTTTTCCCAGATTATGGAAAGTAACAGCTAAGTGGGCCATGTTCCTAAGAATGTCAGGATGATCTGGCCCTTTCATATGCTCCAACTTAATCTTCTCAGAATCATCATTATACTTCTGGGTTTCCAAAACCTGAATCCTAATTTTCTCAGAAACATCATGCTTTCCTAGATCCTGGAAAGTGACTGCTAAATGAGCCTTGGTCCTAAGAGTGTCAGGATAATTTGCCCCCAGGATATGCTGCTGTGTTTTCAACACCTGAAGCTCAAGCACTAATGCCTTCTTGGGCATTCCCAGGTCATGGAAAGTGACTGCTAAGTCAGCCTTGGCTCTCAGAGTGTCAGGATGATTTGGCCCTAGGATATGCTGCTGGATTTCCAGCACCTCAGTCTTAAGCTTCTTAGCCTCATCATGCTTTCCCACATCACGGAAAGTCACTGCTAAACGAGCCTTGGCCCTAAGGGTGTCAGGATGATCTTGCCCCAGGATATGCTGCTGGTGGTTCAACACATCCATCTCAAGAGCCTCTGCCTCATCATGTTTCCCAAGATCATGAAAAATGACTGCTAGGTTTACCTTGATCAACAAAGTGCTTGGGTGCTCTGGGCCTAAATTATGCTGCCTACTCTCTAATACTTTAAGTCCCAGTGCCTCTGCCTTCTTAGACCGTCTTAGAATAAGGTAGGGGACAATTAGATCTCCCATTACATACATTGCAGCTGATTGTTCTCCTCCTGTAAACACCTTGTCTTTCTTCATAACCTCTTTCAATACAATTTTCACATTTTCCCAATGGTCAAGCCCTCTTAATACATCTGAAAGCCTATTGGACATATCATTGTAATAGTCATAGTTTTCTTTTACATAAAAATTGTTGCTTTTCAAAGCTTCAATGTAAGGTAGAAGGTTATGTTGCCCCACATCAGCAGTGGTAATAAAGCCAGTCAGTGCATGTAACTCTACACTTCTTCCTAAAAGTAGTGGAATAATAGCAATATGTCCACTTTGCACAGCAGCAATGAGTGCAGGGTTAAGTGATATACTCTGTAGGCTGTTGCCTACTTTAGCTAGTAATGCTGTGACTACAGTGTATAGACCATAATGTGAAGCCATATTGCCTGGCAGATTATGGTAATAAGAGTCCGAGAACTGTTGAATATGACTTTTAGCCCATATGCAAAAGGGCTGGCTATTCTTTTCAAAAAGAGCTATTATGAGATAATGCTCATTTTTGAACATGATAATATGGTCAAATTTGGCATGTTTAATCCAATTTGAAGTAGCATATCTAAGCAAATGGTAGGTCTCAAGACCCTTCCTCTGGTCATCTCTTAAGTCTGATGGCACATCTTCAAACTGAAGGAAATATAGAAGACACATTCTTGCTATCAATTGATATGCCACTTTTGTCTCAATATAGATGTGATCTAGCAGCCCCACAGCTTCAGGACTGAATCTAAAATACTCCTTGACTGATAGATGAGCTAGTTTAATTTTTCCTATAGACAAATATCATTAGGATCATAATGTATTGCTAAGAATGAAAATACCAGACCTTCTGTTTGGATTAGAAGACCAGCTGAAATATTGAGAAAGTCCAAAAGATTTTGAAGAATAGCTGGAGAGTCAGAAAAAGTATTCATGTTACCAACTTTGCAATCAACATTGATTCCTAGAATTTCTTCCAATTGCTCAACTTCCAAAGGCTCCAGTGAAAATGCTAGCCACTGAAATAATGTGGCTGCAACTGCTCTCTGTTGCTTAGGAATCCTACAAATTATCTGGGTATAAGTGCTATAAAGGTCAAGTGGCATCCATCTCAACTGCTCCTCAAGTCTGGTAATACTATAACATGTAGAGAGAGCTTTGAGTTGTAGGACTACCCATCGGAATCTGAAAATCCAAATATATTGTTATGCAAGTACCAACCCAATAGAATATGCAATATAACTTACACTCCCTGAGAATTTTCATTTAATGTCTTGAAGATTTTGTTCTGAATACTCTCATCTAGTGATGAAAAGGCCACCTCATCCTGAAGTGCAGAACAGATATAATTTGAAACATCATCATTATTAGGTGCATTGTGCAGGACAAAGAAATCCATATTCAATGCATCTATTTTCCCTTGAATAAGTTGCTGGAGTTGGGCTGTTGCTAGAAAGTGTAGACCCCTGCATCCTTGAACAAGCAAGTTATCCAGCCAAGTGAACAATGTTGATATGTCTGAACATTCATCCAAGGCATCAATTATAAGGTATACATGGGCAAACAAAGAGAGCAGATGCTGAAGTATATCTTGAAGAGCTTCCAGGGATGGTTGCTGGCTACCATCTTTATAGTGTTCAAGAAGCTGGGTGGGAATGTCAGAGCAAGTGGACATGAGTTGCTTGATAAGGGACCGAATCATATTATGATGTAATTGATAGGCATCTTGGGCATCCCTGCCATCAAAAAAGAAAAATGCAAGAGCATATGACACATGTGCATCACAGTGTCTTTGAATGTCATCCACAATCATGGAACTACGCAATGCGGTTAGTAAATGTGGTCAATCCCAGGCTATCCCTACCATAAAATAGTCTTCCCACTACCGGCTATAAATATGGTGTATCAGTCGGGCATAATACTATGTCTCTACTACATACAGACACCGGATATGCAGAGAGATTGTCCACCACCCTCTTTCCATTTGGAAAAGCGGGGTCCATTCAAAAACCATGATCCCGTGCCCTCAGCATGTTGCGCTTGTGCTTCATTTAGGTTGATCCATGGATTTGGTGCAGACAGCCAGTCATAAATCTTGGAATGGAGTGATGTGGTACCTACAGTTTGTGAATTTGATATAATTACTACAAATATTGTTATGATACCTAGATTATATGACGGGGCGCTACTTTGTAATTGACCATGTGTTGCCTGCTGTGCAACAAAAGTAGATGTCGAGTTTTCCGCCATTTGCGCCAGCTTCATGGCCAGAAACTCGTAATCACTATCATCTGCTGAAGTGAACTTTATAAGTTCCAGATGATTCTTATAAATAGCAATATATTCTGTGTTGGGTGACTCTGACTGGACAGAAGAGTCCTGCTGGCAGTATCACACGATGATTAGCAGATGCGCAAAGGCGATTGGGAATAAGTCACTTGCATGTATTAATGAATCACCCCGGGCCAGAGGCTGATGTGCCTCGTAGCAAATAACTGAGTGGTATCTATCGCTGATGGCATTGTACTGTGTTATGTCTTGCTCAAAACTCTCAAACTGCAGTAGCAAGCGGTTTGCGACTGCATCGCGAGCTTGCAGGTCCACTTCTAAAGCGCTCATAAGTGATTGAGCCCAAATTGTAAAGTTTCTAGTCTGATGGGGTGTCCCAAGGAATATGATGCCGTAAGTTGAGACCTCGATGGCCTTGTGTTTGGGGAGAAATGAGAGGCGCGCCGAGTATGCATGTGTAAGAGCCTAAAACGCGTGAGTGCATCATAGGAGAGTATCAACATATGAAACATACCCTTTTCAACAAAATTCCACCAAAACTATGGGCAATGAAGATTATTGGTCGATCCTACACCCAACTAGATTGGTGAATCATATCAGTGTCACAAGTATTATAAACATACCTCCGTCTTTGTGTGCATACGGAAGGCGGACAATCTCTCAATGAAGTCGAGGGATAAATCATGCAGTGTCTTCTGTGACCTGTCCATGCTACTAACGCCCGCATCATAACCATAAGTTAAAATCCTGGCAGTAGGGACCATAGGGGGCAAAAGATCACGAAGCCAAAGAACTCCATTCCTCGCTGTAAAGGATTCCTCGCGGTGGCCCTCGATGCCATGAATGGCAACAATACTGCGAGTGCGTACAGGTCAACAATAGACCCGGGGTTTATATTACTTACTCAACGGCAGTGGGCTCTTTCCCCCGAGCGAACTCTTTCACTCCGAATTCGGATGTCTTTGCGGGAGCCATGTCAGGGATGTATTGAGACAATGCAGTGGAAATGTTCGATGATGTGGTCAAGGCTAAGTGTGGGAACGGCAGATTGATGGTCACACGACACAAAAGTAAATTGTCACAAATATTTCATATTTAAGGATTACTTGTATGTACGACATTTGGAAAAGGATACTTGATATATTGAAGAACGGGATGCTTCGGCATTTCCGATTTTCTCTCTTCAAAGGGATACCCTGAAAGCTTTTACAGTCGAACATCAGGAAGATTTGTCTCGAGAAAAAATTGTATCATGTACACAGTGTGATGTACGAGATAGAATGTTTCATTTATAATTCCTATCCTGAAGCTCAAATACAACAACCATTATCGTTTGATCTACATTAACCAAATTCCGGTTTCTGCATAATTCGGGGGATAATGTGAGGTACTCCATAGATCCGGGGCCAATTCCGCATATGCCAATAAGATAAACGTCGATTTTGCTTTTAAATAAGGATCGCCTGTTTAATGGGACGGCCAGCCGGCGTGGAAAACTTAACGCACTTGGGGAACGGGATTAAAATAAGCGTTCGGAAGAAAAAAAGGCCATCTCGTAATCACCACAGCAAATCAAAGGGCAATGCACGATCTGGATGTAGAAGGTGGACTACTCATCAGACAATATGACCAGCTACGGACGGTCGATCGGGATAACGATGCGAACAGTAGCTTACGGTTAATAGAGTACCTGACACATTTGTAAGGCCTCCCGAAGATTTCCTTCTTGCACAATGCGGCCCCTCACTTTTTACAAAGTAGGTGGACATGGGGAATAATATACGAACACGCTTCACTGTCGGCAAGAATTCAAACGGAAATTTTTGGCGACCGGGAGAAGAGGCAACTGCCGTAGCACCAACTTGCGTTAATGTCATTGGGATATACCACATGCAATTGGAAGAGACCTTATTATTTTCAGGCGCTGAAATGAAGGGTATCCGTGTCAACATTGTTACTTCCATAGAACGATAGGACAGATTGCAACTTGGCCGAGGGACTAATGGTCCACCTACAAAGCCTCCCACGATCAAAGAGAAATTATTCTGGGATGGAGGGCGTAGTATATTGGAATATGCCTATGATGGATGTGTTTTATAGACAAAGAGTAAATTTTGAACTCCTCATGTGTGACCAGAGTCACGAGCCGGAAGCCCAAGAATATACTTTATCAGCACCAATGCAGTCTAGAATTAAAATTCCCATTGTATTTCAAGACCTTTTTGTGTCACCTTGTCAAATGGCTCAATACTGTCACACTTCCAAATATACAAAATTCAGATTCCAAATGAAATCCTTTGAATTTGATGTCAGACATTTGATGATGAAACTTTTTCAAACTCTGACCATGGACTCAGTCACAAAGGGAGAATACTGTCACAACTGTCAAAAAATGTCAAAACATACAAGATCAACTTCGACAATTCTTCAACTCAACTTTGACAACATTTTGACCTAATGAACAAACTTTAACAAACATTCATCTCAATGAACATTTGACTTTATCCAACAACTTCAACTAGCCTTCAACTTGTCTCATTTCAACATCATGAATGATTTTCATTCTTAAGTCATAAAATAGTTATAGGTAAACAATGAAAAGGGGACAATGATAGGAGCAAAGGAAATCAGTCAGAAAATCTCGACCTCACTTGTACATTAGTATTTGTATTATTAATCTGAGTCTCTAATAGTTGTAACTCTTTGACATTACATTTGTGAGCCTTTGTGTCTGGTATTAGCCTCTCATTCATCGACAGGATGAATTAATACTTCATCAAATGAGGCTTCTGTATTCGGTTTAGTGGAGTATATATCAATTAATACTTTGACTTTATCAAAGAAATTCCAGCTCATATCAGTATGCCTGTGGGTACATAGACTCTCATGGGTGCATACATACCATAGTCTTGTGTACACTAGTGAGTGTAACTTGGAACTCAGACACTTTTACCCTGTAACCATAACTTGCCCGAGACACCCTTTTGAAGTGTCCTGCAAGCCATGATTGGGGTATTGTCTCAGCCATCTCAAATAGCTACAAGTTAAGACTTCACACATCACTCTTAGCTTGGGACTTTGCAATTGAAGCTCAAACCTTATTACCCAAATGTGCTCATCACTACCAGTATCTCCTTGTACATTTCTATTCTTTTCTGAAAACCAATCTTATCTTTGTCCCACTTCATTGGACCTATCCCAATCAAAATTGTACCATAAAGCTCAATTCTATTTTCTGTCTTAGTCATCTCTAGTTACCTCACAGGTGACCAATCCCTTTTATGCCTGCATTGTACTTTGATAGTCAAAACTATGATACCTACAGAGTCAACATTCAGTATATATCAAACAATTAGAATTTCTATGACTCTTCACACTTGGTGATGGCTCTTTTCTTAATGAAATTCAATTCTAAATGAACTACTTTGGGCACTCTGCTTTCACTGAAAACTTATCCATCCACCAAATACATGTAACTTGATATTTCAATGTAAAAAGATGGTATTTTTGGTGTATTAAATGGTTTCCATCTTACATGCTATCTCAATGGGATGGAAAGTCATCCAGCATCCAAATGGCAAATTATGTTAATAACATATTCCCCCCTGAGGTGGATGGTCCACCTTTTTTGTAAAAAGAGTCCAAAGGGTTTTTTGGATAAATCCTAATTTGTGGGGAAAAGATGGATAAGTTGTGTGGATGTGTGGATGTGTTTGGGATGGGATGGGGCTGGTGCCTACACTCCCAGATGTCTGCACCCTTACTAAACTGCCAACTTCTTCCAGTTATGGTGGAGTTTTCTACAAAACCTGTGGAGTCTTCTATGAAAATTTGAGAGTCTTCTACAAAAAGGTAAACAGCCTACCTCACAAGGGAATACTACTAGGCCTCACCAGACAATCACCATCCCTTTCCACCTAGACTTACTACAGAACACTGCTTTCCATTGTCCCCATCATTGTTATAAATTACCCATAATTTTAGAGTAGCTGTAGCCATATCTTCACTTAACAGGTCCTTCAAATCAACAACAAACTACATCTCAGCATCTGCCTAGATAATCACCCAGCATTCCTTCCTTGATCACTGTCCCAAGCTCTAGGCCATTTCTTTCCCTGTATCCTTGCCAGACAACATAGCTCATTGTCATCTTGTAAATATCACCTCACAAAATATACAAATATAAATCAATTGTAAACCTACCTCATCTGGACTCTTACACCTGCCTACTAATCAGTATTCACTTCAATGCTGATGGTGAGGTATGGGTAACAGAATTGAGTGCCATCCATTTTCATGGCAAGTTCATTTGGCAGGTGAGTTGTTGCACACTCCTTAGCAGATTCTGCCTTCTATGGCTACCATCCTGCTGTCTAGATGAGCTCACACATTTTGTGGTATCTATGAGTGTGTATTCCAGAACCTTAACCTTGTGATTAGTTCATCCCACATCACCAGTTCTGCTTCCCAAAATGACCACACTAGAGACTCTCGTTCACCAAGTGGTCCAATCAAGTGATGGCTTGTTCTTACATATGTATGTAAAGTTTGAGAATGGTTGTTTCAACCCCAAGGCTTCTAATCATTCACTTTACCACATAAATCTGATATGAGTCTCTGCTATCCTGAGGTAAACTTCAGCAGGAAGCAGCTACTAGATGGTTCAATTAGTCTTTTGCCCCTATACCCAAGTTTGATGATCAATTTGCATGTCAGAATTGCCACAAGCCTCCACCAGAGTTTTCCTCTGGCTTCACCCTACTCAGGCATAGTTCACCATCTTTCAGGTCCCAACACAGAAGGTCTGGTCTTGTAGTGAACACCTCAAGTAGTGAACACCTCAAAGAGACATGCTGGGTGTACAGGTGTGAGGTGTTGTCCCCTACATATATGTTTAAGCCATGGGGGCACTGTAAAAAGAGTTCATTTGTTAATGATCCTTCCATAGGTTCACCTACAGAAACCTTGTTACAACTTTTACTTTCTCCAAACAACCAAGTTTGATTGACTTCTTGGCAATAGGGTGCCATCTCTGGCTCCCCAAAGCCAATCCAAAGACCTCACTAAGCCATTCAATCAGTAATAGCTGATGACTCATGCCTACTATGAATTCCTCATTGAAGAGCAATAATTACAATGCTCTATCCCCAGCATGACAGAGTTTCACAAGATTATCCAGACCTCCCAGCCTAAGTGATAAACATGCTGGCTCCATCAGTGTAGTGCACATGTGGCCCAGAACATCTCCAAGGGTATCACAGACCTGTTATTGCCTCCAGCTTCCATCAGCTAGTCACTGATTGTCCATCTCAGAAGCTGGTGACCAGCCAAAGCTGGCCAGGCTATTTAGCATGGGAAGGTCTTGTGCATTATCAGAATTTACCAGACAAATCACTTCACTAACCAAGAACAGCCATGCACCACCCATAAAATCAAGAAAAAGCTATCAATCTGTCAATCCTAGTTATTTCTGGACCTGCTGAGCTTCCCCATGTTGAGTCAAATTATTGCAGGTTCCACTGGTCATCAATTCCTTTAAGTTTCAGCCTTGCAACCATACTCCCCCTGAACCCAAAGACTTTGATTTATTATAAGATGCTGAATGACACACCAAATTGAGGTTGTCTGATCCCTAGTCAGCATAGTTTAGTGTTAAGACTACAATGGTATCTGATTGTTTTCAATCCCCTAACCTTTGTTTGTGATAAATAAAAACATCCTTGGCAAATACTTTCAGTGGCCATTGATTTAGGTGTAATTGACACCTGTTTTAGGCATTCTTGGATTGATGAGGTTGTAATTGACCCTCTTATCATACACAGTTAGTGTTATCAATCACAATATGGTGGGATGAAAGAAATGGCATTCCCAAGATAAGTGGTACAGGTAAGCTGACATTCACTTTTGCCTTAAAAACACCTGACTGCCATGTTCCCTTTCCTGATATGATTTTTAATTTCACAAATTCCTTGCCTTTCAAAGGTGTTTCTGCCAGTGATGATATGTTGTTTGCCTCAGCTAGGAGAGGAAATTGACATAGGCTTAGTTGTGAAACCAGGGCATCATTGCTAATCACTGTGCAAGGGCAGCCTATATCAAGTAATGCATTTATTGGAAGAGGGAAGTCAGAAATAAGGGGTTCTGTAAGCTCTAAGGGTGCATAGAGATGAGGGACCATGAAAGGAGTTTGTGATTTGGGGCGGGGAATGACATATGTATCAGTATCTTCATCCATGCATTCTTCAATGTTTGCCAGGGCAAGACTGGGAGTAGTCTGAGGGGCAGCAGTGTGGGCCATTGACATTGTGAGTGGTTTGTATGTTGCAGTGTTAGGCCATGAGTTGGTGGTTTTCATTAGGCAAGTGTCCAAATGGTATCCTGTGTAGAAATTGCAGCAGCAAGTGCATCCTCCATGGTCTTGCAGGAGTTTTCATTCATCATCTGTTAGCCTGGGAAGTTCCATGCCAGCAGTTTTGGTGGTGGACATGGAGTTAGATGGAGGATCAGATAATCTGGAGGCTAAATCCTTTCTTTAATTGCAGCACAGGGCACAGACAGTGTGATGTGCTAGAATCTGTTCTTGGATGATCTCTCACTGTTTACAAATGCATTCATCACATTCCATTCCCTCATTGGTCCATGTGGCAAGTTCTGTTGAGAGGACCAGCTTGACAAAGAGATTGCACTTGAGTGCTTTGTCAAGGTTTACTTTTAGTTGTGTTTTTAAGGTGGCTGTTGATAGTGCAAAGGATTTGGCTGAGGTGGTTAAGATTGCATTAAGGTTCTCCATCTCAATTTTCCAATCTATGGATCTTCAATTGCCTTGAGGGGTTGTGAGGGTTCTCTCCCTGATAAGGTGAGGTCAGTTCTTCTAGATACTGATCTAGGGTGAGAACATCAATACATTTTTGATCTCCTTGGTACCAAGCATACACAAAAAACTGGTCCCTTTTTCAATAAATGATGGTTGTGTTTTTTTTCATTATTTGACTAGATCAAGGGTACTGTATTCTTCTTTTGGTATTTAAGCCAAGTCCTACTAGAAAATGTATTCCAGTTCCTATCACTAATATTTAAGTATCCCACGACACTAGAACGAGGTGGGACGCAGGAGCTGGGGTTTATTGAACAACAACCAGTGGTTTGGTATTTCATACTAGGACTTTAAAACCCAAATTCACTGCTATATTGGTATAGTTTTCACTCCCTGCCAAGCCTTGGGGTAAATTTCCCCGGGATCAAAAAGTCCCCTCTTCAATTAGCTTTTTTTTTTATAATAAGAAAGAAATTTTGTTGAAGGGAGGCAACATTGTGACAGGCTGTATTTCAAAAATATTCGAACTATATCCCAAAAGTGCGCGGTCATATTACATTAGGGGATGTATTCAGCAAAATACTAAGAGTTACAATCAATTTTTATACGGGTATGCTGGCATCTTGCATCACTAGCGAAATGGGTCCCTTGAGATTGGATCAGCCCCGCCTTCAGAATACTCAGTCTTCGGTGCCATAGGCTGTGTAGGAGGGGGAGTTGATAGATCGCGCTGAACATACAGTGGGTCAAAAAACTGTCCCAATGTTTGTGCATTTTAGAAAGATTGATATTGTGTGAAGGAATGACATCAGCAAAATTTCTGAGAAATTCACATGATATACTAGCACATGTTGGCTATCTACCAACTTAATAAATCATGTGATTCCAATCAAAACCCATTGCTCAATAAATCAAACAAAATAATCACTCATTGGGGCAGTTTTTTGACCCTCTATTATTTTACAATCTAATACTTTGATGACCCCTTTTTGCCTTTAAAACTGCCTGTATCCTCCTAGGCATGCTTTCTATTAGCTTCTGACATGTCTCTGGTGGTATTTCAGTCCACTCCTTTGCCACCCTGTCCCATAATTTATGTACTCCTTTGGGTGATATGTCATATTGTTGGAGTTTGGCCTTGAGGTGTTGCCAGAGGCGTTCAATGGGATTTAGATCAGGGGATTGGGCAGGCCAATTCATGGGAATGATGTTATTGTCAGATAACCACTGGTCTGCCTTTTTTGAGGTATGTTTTGGATCATTGTCCTGTTGGAAGTACCACTTATCCTCAGCCATCTCCAAACTTTCAATGCTCTCCTCCACTCCCTTCTCCAAAATCTCATAATACTGCACTGTATACATGTTCTTCTGCACCTCTATCAGCTTCCCCACCCCATTCCAGCCCATACACCCCCAAACCATCAAGTTATTCCCCCCTCCATGTTTGATAGTTGGTGTGGTGGTCCTGTCTGATACTGGTTCCCCTTGTTGCTTCCAAACATATACCTTCCCATCTGACCCAATCCTATTGATTTTTGTCTCATCAGTCCACAACACCCTCTTCCAGTCCTCCATAGTCCAATTTTCATGGTATTGGGCAAACTTTAGATGTTGCTGACGATGAGACCCCTTGAACATAGGGACTTTCTTCTTTGTTGCTGACCTAAAGCCAGCTTCCTTCAACACATTCCTAACAGTCTGAGGAGTGACAGAGGTAGATATGATGGAATTTATAAATTGGGTGGCTTGGACAGCATTGTCAAGCTTCCCAGAGCTGATTTAATGGATAATTGACTGTTTATCATAAGGGGAAAGCTTGGAAGAATGGCCACCAGGATGATTTTCCTTATCCCCCTCTACCTCCCTACTGATCCTGCCAATAGTACCCTTTCCCAGACCAGTCCTAGCTTGAATTTGACACTGGGAATACCCCTCATTGAGGAGAAAAATAACAGAAGAATGCTTTTCTGCAGAGATGGATTTCATAGTGGTGGTAAGGAGTCAAGGAGATGAATGAACAAAGTTCAGCATACCAAATTGATACAAATAAGGTCACATGACATGTTCATGATTCATATGATCCACTCCTACCTTATACTGGTGTGTAATATTGAAAATCAGAGAAAATAATAGAGGGTCAAAAAACTGCCCCAATGAGTGATTATTTTGTTTGATTTATTAAGCAATGAGTTTTGATTGGAATCACATGATTTCTTAAGTTGGTAGATAGCCAACATGTTCTAGTATATCATGTGAATTTTTCAGAATTTTCGCTGATGTCATTCCTTCACAAAGTATCAATCTTTCTAAAATGCACAAACATTGGGGCAGTTTTTTGACCCACTGTAGTCACAATGCTTGTTCCAACCACTCCTCTCTAACACCTTCGTTAATTCTGATTCCATCCAGCCATGGCCTTGCAAATGTCTTGTCGGTTCATATATTTCCTGAAAGGATTTTGGGCAATAAGTTGTTCCGATAACAATTTCTCTACAGGGGTCCTACTCACGGTTTGTTGCTGGAGTATCACATTGTATTCAGCAATTTCTGTTGCTGTTGGCACCTCTTTGTATCATACCGCAAATGTTTTCGCCAATGTTTTGATTAACTCCTTCAATGGGACATTGAATAAACGAGAAACTTGGAAGGGGTCAGAGGTTTGCACTTCCACTTTCTTCCTATCTCCTCCTTTCGCGGCTCCGTCAGGATCCAGATAGTGATGGTCGAAAGTGGCATGGAGCATGTCAGTGAGCACATTCTTAAAAAAGCTGTGCTTAGTATATCTCAAGGCAATCCAGACGAGGACGTGAAAGAAGGATTCCAAGTCGTTGGCCCAGTCGGGGATCGCTCCTCGCTGCCCAGGGGTGGGAACCACCAGCAAATGAGCAGCCATGAATTGCCAGGTGCCCTATCAATCACAGAAACACAAAGAAGGGAATCACAATGTCAAACAAAAACTCAGAAGAACTCCCAACGGGATTAGGAGAGTGAGGGAGATACTCACAGTCCTTTCAATGTTTTCTTGTCCTTGATGTATATGTTCAAGTTTTTTACAGAGATCCCAGTCAATTAACAATCCGCCACCTGTGGCAGTGATAAGAATATTGCCTGAGCTGATATCTCGATGAAGAATTTCAGCCTTGTCATAAGCGTCCCCATGTGCTATCAAATACGAATTAGCGTCAATTTCAACAAGAGACCGATATATGTACCTATGATCGCATCTCTCACTACAGTCACCATCTCCCTTGTATTCCTAAAATCAGTTAGAGACCTTCCAATTTCATTCAAAATGAGTCGATAGTGCTACAATCGCCTCAATGACAAAGGAAGACATTTTCCCATTGACCAATCCTGCATCTTGGTAGACTGGTCTAAAACATCGCATCCCTCCTTGCATGTGCAGATATTCCTGACTCCATGTTGTCTCAGCTGCTGATATATCATATGTTTGAAGGTCTGAGTGGCCGAAACAACCCTCCACATGTCCTTGAGAAGCACCAGCGTCCCAGTTTTGACACAGTAGGCCTTGAAAACACGAGTCGAGTGCCCAAGGGGGGATCCTACAGCCATGTACATGGGACAATTAAACACGTAAGTGTGGCCTCTTGGATCAACTTGAACCCCAAACAGTCAGTCACCATCCTCGAGATTGAGAGACCTTTTGGCCCTTATGGCAGCAGGGTGGTTGTGTGGAAATTCTGTGGCTGTAGTATTGATGCCACGTGAAGCAGGACTGGTGTGACTAAACCACCAGAAGAACTCGACATAGGAAGGATTTGAGAAAGGGACTTTTTCGGTTACGATAACCCCACTCCGATCCCAGCGCATGAATCTGGCATAATGGGGGAAAACAAGGACAAGGAAGACATGTGTCCGGAACTGTGCAGCTTGATGTGCCATCGCATATAATGTAATTTGACCCAGTGTATCATGCGCATACTTGGAAGTATGCTCGAAGGGAAGATTGTCATTGAATGCGTCATCTACAACGGCTTTTTTAAATTTAACAGTCATTTCTGTCTGTGTCATATCTGATAGGCTCGATCGCTTGCATTTGGCAGAATATATTTGTATGTCTGGCTTGACTTGTTTCCCTCCAAACTCCACGGCAGGTGTGACGTGAGTGTCCATGAGTTCAAGGTAGGGGCAGAAGGGTTTCATAAGATTAATCTATGTCCTAAATAAATTCCAAGATATCCAAAAGCATCACAAAATTACATACCCAGGGCCTGTACATCACAAACTCAGAACTGGATTCACTAAAAGATTTGTATGTTTTGGCAGTAATTCTCAGACAGGGATTGGGAGCTCTACGGAGGTATTGACACAAGAAATCCTCTACTTTGACGGGACCGACAACTCGCCCAGATATTTCCTGGGACATCGTGGTGATCCTTGCATCTCTCGCTAGATGATTGGAAGAAAATATCTGTGATGTTGATTCCTTCTTGAGAATAGGAGTACCACCCAACTTTGTGTGATCCGAGGTAGAAGATGGTGGTGTTTTTGGGCGCAAATCATGAGGTGATGTCATGTACTTCGGCATTGAGTGTTAATGCAAGGTGATCAAGCAATGATAAGGTGGCACCTGTCACGTGTTGTCACAGAACAGCTCGGGCCACCAGGGTGTCGCGACTGCTGCGAAACACCTCGAGATACCCTCAAATATACACTTAACTAGTATAAAATAGATATAGTTTGTATATATACTTCATAATATATCAATCTGCCTACTGGGGCTCTGCTAATTTACTTTAAAACTGGGTTTTAATGTTTAAAATTGTGAATTAGCCCCTTTTTTTGAGAGAATATATTATTTAAAGTGGTATTTTGAGTTTTACCATTTAAAATATAGCTATCTTTGAGTATTTGCGGCAATTGTCCACTTTTCGCAGCACCCACAGTGAGATTCAATGTTGGAGTTTGAAAATTGTTCGATCCTCGATAGTCAACCTCTGCAATTCCTGAGCCAAACCACACTATATTTTTTGGTGTCACTCTGATCAACTTCTCTATCCATCCAATGTTATTGAGGATTGTTTCTTTCCAGTTATTCCACACTTTTGTAAGAGTTTTGGGAATCTCTTGCTTTGGAAAGATACTATCCTTTCTCTTAGATAGCTGTCTCTTTTTCTTCCTTTTTATAGCTTGCTCTTTGATTAAGTTGGGAGTACCTCATTGATAGATCAAGACTATTAAGTCAGAACTACACCTGCAAGATTCTAGTTTGCTGTAGTCTTGTACCTCTTTCACTTATACAGTGTGAGTGGCTTTCACTCTAGACTCCAAGGTGTAGGTTTAGTGTTTATCTGCTTTTTACATTTTAATACCAGCCAGATATATATATAAGCTTTAAATCCTTACACTGTCTTGTGGTGAATTCCCTGCTGGTAAAATCTCATATCAGAAGTACCATCTGTGAATACTTTGGATTCCTGTGGATGTGTAGTTTGGAATTTTTGGCTTACTGGATCACTTAAACTGCTTACTGGACTTTCTGAAATTTATTCAGTTATTCCTCTTATTTTGGAATTGTCTGTTTTATTTCTCTAATGGTACATATACATATTATCATAATACTTTTTGAACTGATTCTAATATATGTACTATTTACTATTTATATAGTTTTTATTCCATCATTTTCACAAATTATTTGGATTTTATTCCAGGCCTGATATTGTCAATACTAAAGACTATGAACCAACAATATTTATTCCTGGAAAAGGCATGCCAAGTTTTCCTTAATAACTTCTTTATTTTACTAAATTATATAGTAGTTGCTGGACTGTACCATCATGGCCTTATCCACCTAGGATGTTACCTGGTTATGATCTGGAAGGTATGAGCTATACTTAATTATTTAATACAGAATAATTAATTCATTATTGATAGGATATCCTTTTGGTTATTTTTTTAAATCCAAATCAGATTGATCCATCTATATTCAATTCCCAAGTCCCACCTCACACTATTCCTGATGATATTGCTTCCAAGCCACCAAAGCCCCACATTACCATTCCTACTCCCTCAGTTCCTTTACCAAAATTAGAGAAATCATCACCAGCTCCCAATTTCATGTCTAAGAACCATCAAGGCTCTACAATCATCCATTGGACCAATGGAGAATAGGAAAGTTCAAGACTGGGGTGAATGGCCTGATGGTGAATAGTCATATCAGTTTACACATTCTGGATATGAAGCACTCAACAAGTTATCTGTACACTGGGCAACCACAATGCTAGCTAGGGATAAACACCATAATATAAATTCCCCAACTTTAGGTGATGGAAATCATATAAAATGTAAATGTTTGGATATCATACATTCCCAAAATCCTGACTGTGATATTGTCATATGACCTTAAACCAGAGATGCTGGTATTCAAAAGCAATTAAACTGTGGTTGTGACTGTGGATGGAATTTACATCATGTAACATGCAATATATTGTCCATACTTATTCATTATAGGAATGGGATTATGTATCATAATTGTGGGACACATCTTCACCAATGACCCACTCATAGACTCCATCTTCTGGCCAATGAACAATCTCAGCTCCACAGAATATTTCAGGAACATCCCAAAATGGGCTCACTATGATTAGCTGTTAGATTTTCTGGTCCAGGTAAATCTGTCACAGAGATATCCCCAGTTCTATTAATGTTGATCATGTTTTGTATGAGAAGAAAATTGTACACAAAGGAAATAAGATTATTGGAGGGACTGCAGAATCAGCATTGGAACAGCTAGCTGAGTTTGGATCTTGTCATCCTGATTTTTTACATTATAGTGAGGTTGGACCAACTACAATCCTTGTACTTCAAACTTCTAGGATGGAGCTACAAGTAATGCTAGATGTTGTTCAGTATGATGCTGTCCATGGATTTTTCTCTGATGCTGCACATGGCTATTGGAGAATGAGTGATTGGATGCTTATAGTATTATTTGTATATTCTTGACATCTTTATTGTTGGATTCCAGTTCTCTTCTCAGCAGCTAATGGCACCACATCCAATTATTATCAAATACACTTTCTAATGCTGTTTCAAAGTATTGCCTCTCAATGTCAGAAGCAGGGACACCAATTAACTAATGAAATGTTTCCATGTGATGTTGATTTCAGTCAAGCTCAGGCAAATGGCTTTGTGGAGGCTTTCATTCAGTTTTGGTCAACCATGGAAGGCAATATACAAAATAATGAGGAATTAACTAAGGCAGAAAACTTACTTTTGAAAGGATGCTATCAGCATTTTCATACTGGCATCAGTTATCTCAAAAGGATTAGTGGTGTGGTACAGCCCCAGCTACAGGACACCTTTGAATCATAAGCTCTAGGTTTGTTAGAGGTTATCAATTCTGAGGCCTTTAAAGCACACGCTGCAGCACTTACATATACATATGTACATGACTTTTCAGGTGTTAAAAACTGGATGGATTGGTGGCAGCAGGACAGAACTTCCCAAATGCTTTTTAAGCCATTTCAAACCATGAAAAAAGATTTCTGGGAGTGACTACCAGATACTACAAATGCAAAAGAAGCCATGTATTTTAGACTTTACAGTGGGTTTGGTCACAACTTAGGACTTATGGAAGGTCTAGAGGGATTATTTTCATTTGTGAATCTTCTAGAGATGCAGGGTATTGCCAAGCAATCAGGGATACCAATGGCATATGGGACTATGGGACTATGAAACCTTGGACTAAGAATGCTCATCAGTTAGGATGAACTAAAGTCCACTGAAATGCAACTTTTGAAAGATTTCAAAATGATGGTCATCTACCAGATACTGCTAATGCACTTAGCCTTGGTACCAAAGGCAAAAAAAAGAAATCTGTCTTTATTCCAGGATACCAATGGAAGGAAAAATCCTGTTGGTTGGATACTTCTCTTGAACTCATATACCAGGCAGTTGATCACCATTGGCAAGCATTATGTCAATATTTTTCACAACTGGATACTCAGTTATTACTCTCATTTTTATACCATATTTTTGAAGAGTGTTTAATTACTATTGGTGAGGTATTCAATGGTCAAGAAAATATATTGATTTCTACCAAATATGATCAATTATGTGAACAACTCCTTCAAAAGAGGTTTATCAAAGCAATTAATGAGCCTGATGTTCTTATGGGTTGGTTTGAAAGGGCTATTCAAGAGTTTCATAGCCATTCTTGTGATAATGCAACACTCCCATTTCTTGAAGCCCAAATAATCCAACTGCACTCTTGTAAAGCCCAACAAGAGGTCCATTATCAATGCACCAGCCTGCCAAAGACATGGTGACCTTTATCAGAATGGTATGTGAACTTGTTTGATATTTGGATAACCTCTTACAGATGTGTTTTAAATAGCTCAACAGCTCAACAGCTAAATAACCATGCTACTCAACCTTTGCACAAGTACCTCTTGTAAGTTTCCAAATCCAAATCCAGCTTCAATTGTCTTAATGCATGTTAATCACATTTAGACCTGGTTTGGGTGCCCTTGTACAACATGGGAAGTATTACTATCCTGTGTGGCTAATTTGACTTGATCATGATTCCGATCCCAAAAGATGGTATGTAAAATGGTGATGACACAATCACTATCATAATCTATCTCCAACAGAGCCATGGATTCTAGAACATGATGTTGACAAAGAAGCCATTGGATTACTTAAACATAAAATGTTTGAGACTTCAAAAGCAGCAGGGCCTGCCAGCTTTCAACAATGGGGATTGGATGAAGATAATCATCAGAATAAATGGAGTCCACATCCTTTTGTTCCCTACTTTTGGAATGAATGTGATATTCCTGAACCAGAGGAGATTGAATATCAGGTATTTTACTATCAATTTCAAAATCTGATATAGATTAATACTCATACTTTCATATAGCATGGGCCTGAATTTAGTGAAGGCAGTGAACCAGACACTCAAGAATCTCACCTTTGCCTCTAAATAGACCAAATTTCTGATTAGCTCAGAAGTACAAAGCAGAGTGAATGGGCGAGGAAGCTATGTTTCAGAGGCAGCCTAAAAGAATACTCAGAAAATGACCCAGGGTGAATTATGAAAAGACATATGTAGAGGTATGGTATGTAAATCCTAACCCTAACCCTAGGCCTAACCCCTAATAACAAAGTTTTTTGTACAGTCGATTAAATCATAATGCATAAGGTCATAATGCATAAATCTAATAATGCATTGGGTTGTATTGGGAATGATGTTGGTATGCAGAGAAAATGAATGCATAACACATAATGCATAATGCATAGGCCAAGGAGGGCAATATGGGGAGGGAAATTAAGGTTTCGGAACTGGAATTACTGTGATAGGACAGATTGAGGCACAGCTTTCACCAGCTGCTTAGGTTTGAATTAAATAGGCTGTATTATCCATACAAATGCCAGTATGTAATGGCATTGCGCTAAGGCATGTCAGGGCATTGGAAATTTTCATACACCCTTTATCATTCTCCAACTGTGTCTTTAATTCCTAATGCCTAAAACTGAGCCCAAGACTACATGAAAGCCTCAAGAAAAGCCAGCACCTTATGTCAAAAACAAACAGAAGCAGGTTGGCAGTAAAGATATGCCAAAGACATCTGCAAAACCAGCAATCCACACACAGCAGGCAAATCTGATGCTTGCTGATTGGCTGACTGTTCTCAAGTATGTTGATGAACATCCATTACTTTCACAAGGAGACATTGTCAACCATTTCAAGACCAAGATTGATGGTGCTTTACATTTGTCCCAATCAGCACTCTCTTGAGCCATCAGCAAACATCCAACACTTGAAGAATGCAGTCAATCTAACCCAACTGCATTATCTTCAAAGCATGCATGCATTGTCACTTGACCTGACATTGAGCGTGCATTGGTTCTATGGGTCAATCATATGCTGGAGAAGAATGAGACTGTTAGTGGACCCATGTTGCATGAAAAGTGCAAGCATTTCGAGATTTTATTTGATGTGCCTGATGATCAACAACTCACTGGTGATGGGTGGATCCCTTCCTTTTGTGCAACCTATAAGCTCAAGGAATACCGGTGACATGGGGAGGCTGGCTCTGTAGATCTCAGTGCTGTAGAGGCTGAACATAAAAGGCTTCAGAGCTTGATGGAAACATTCAAGCCCTGTGACTGGTGGAATTTTGATGAGACAAGTCTATTTACAAAGTGAGTAATTCTTGTTTGTTGAATGAGAGATTATCACATGCATTTCCAGGTGTCCTCCTGATTGTGGCCTGTCAGACAAACATATGAGTGGAAAGAAAAAAGACAAGTTTCGAATTACCCTGGGATTTGCTTGCAATGCAGATGGCAGTGAGAAAATGCCACCAATTTACATTGGAAGGTCAAAGCAACCCTGCTGCTTTGGAAAAAAATCACCTCGAGATCATGGCTTTAATTATTGGAACAACAAAACAGCATGGATGACATCTGAAATATTTCAAGAGTAAGCCCTCCCTCCATATTTACTCAGGACATTGAGAGCTAGCACTTAGTTAATGCTACAGATGGATTAAGAAGTTTGACCTGAAGATGCGAGCTGAAGGATGGCACATCTTGCTTGTCATTGATAATTTTTCAGGTCATTACATTGAATATCAGCCAAAAAACATACACATTGAGTATTTCAAGCCAAATCTCATGCAGCCACTTGATGCAGGAATAATCTGCTGCTTCAAAGCACATTACCATGGCCTTTTCTGTTGTCGTGCAATTGACCTGGATGAGGCAAATGAACCAGACATCTATAAAATTGACCTCCTTGAAGGAATGCAAATGGCTGATGCAGCCTGGGAGGCAGTAGCGACTGAGACCATTCAGCATTGTTGGAACCACACTAAAATTCAAAGGTTGATTCTTTTTACTCTCTTCATGCAGCTACTAATTATTTTTTTTGCATTTATGTATAACAGACAGCTATTGTCAACATTTGCTGAAGACAGCTCTGAGAAGACTACTCCACAGGTGGCTTCTGATCCTGGTGCATGGGATATCTTGCGAAGATTTGCAAGCAGTGACATGACACTTCCACAAGCAGAGATGGCACTGATTCAGCATCTTAGTGATCAGTACAAGGATGCTCACTGGTGTCCAGCTCTTAAAGCTGTAATGGAAGCTGAGGGTGATGTTTCAAAGGCACAGGAAGCCATTCAGGCATTGTCTGCTGTCTGTGGAAGGCCCAAGCTCACCATCAAACTCCCAGCATTCCGTCCTTCCCAGCTTGTAACAGCCGAAGAAAATCTTGGGAGCTTTATTAAAATTCTTCATCAAAAGAACTGTATCTTTGGTCAATTACCAACTGTCAAAGAACTAATCAACCTGTTGAAGAGGGAAAAAATAATGGAGATGAATCTCCCTATGCATTTCCTGGTGGAGATAAGGATATTGTGCAACAGGTAGTACATGAACAGCAAGTGGAGAAGGGGGAAATAATGGAAATTGATGAATCTGACAATGATGATTCAGACCCAACTGACAATCTCAGTCGACATGATACAATCAAATTGGTAAAACAACTGGAACAATTGGTAATCAAGTATGGGGCAAGTCCATCTGACAATCTCGAGTTGAATCATCTGCTGTGCAAATTTTGTGCCCATTTGGTCCATAAAGACTCTATTAACTCAAAGCAAACTACTCTTGACACCTTTTTCAGGAACACTATGGTAAGAGCTCATACTACATAGATAATGGAATATACATTTATTATCAATGGTTTCCAATCTAGAGAAAAATATAGTAGACAACCTATTGCCTTCTCAAAACTAAATCATTGTTGAAATTGTCTTTTTGCAAAAAATAATATTCTAATAAAATGTCATTTACATTGAAGACTGGCCCTAGACAATGCCATAAACAATGTATATGTCACATATTGTCACACATGTGTGACACTTCTGGTGTTGCATAAATCTCATAATGCATTGGCTGAGGGTGGGACGAGCGTTATGCATTATGACATAATCGACTGTATATAATATTCACTTTTAAGAGCATATAACAATATAGAGTATTTCACACATAGTATTTGACATTTTTTAGAGCCTCTCTCATCCACAAGTACAGCTGTTTCAGTGTTGCAGCACTTCCTAATTAGGAAGGTAACTGCCATGACATTCAAGGTTTTCCATGTAAACCTAGAACTCATGTCATTTAGAAGTTACATTTTATTATTATTTAAGACTTTAATAAGTTTATTTGAGAATTAATACCACTCAAGGAAGGGCTAAAACTAAGTATATGCCAATTAAAGTGGTGCACAAGGTATATTTCACCAGGAAAATGTACACTAAATGTAACAGCTCTCATGTTTTGATGATATAATGTCAAATAATTTTATTTTGGTAATTTTCAATACAAAATTGATGAAGTATCTACAGATTTTGAAAAAAGAAACATGTTGCAGCACTTGCACGGCAGTGTGACATCCTGCATGGCACTTTCCTATAGCCCAACTTGGATGAGGTAGCATCAACATTTATCAGACAGATAACATGATCTGTTAAGAACTGAAAACTGACTAATGTCGGTGGCCGACAGGGACTGATTGGAAGGACTTGGCTTCAGCTTATGTGCTGCACCCTCGCAAATATCCGTAGTGTGTCCTTAAATTTTGGACGGGTGAAGACTAATCCTAAAGAGTTCCTTTCGGCAAGATACTGATCGGGACCAAAGGATAAGTCGAGTGTCAGGCCAAGGGGTTGGGACCAGGAGTGGGTGAGCCCATGCGAAGGTGGATGAGGGGATCCTTAGTATGAGACTGCTACAGACGTATGAGGGTATTCTGAGTTGATATTCTGATTGCCCAGTAACTACAATTACAGCGGGTTCATATACAAGTAACAGGCATCTAGAAAATACTAACGGGGAGAAAGGCAGAAAATGGTATTAACAATAAGCTCGACTAGGAACCGGAAGTTTATGATTAGTTCGGAGGCCAATGATAACCGAGAGCAGAATTACGGTAAAAGGAAATAGTTCGAGGACTACAAATATAGATAGACATATGTGAAACATAGGATAGAGCGGATCATCATAATAAAAGGGATGTATCAAAAGTTTAACCAGATTGTACGAGTATATTTTGATGTGGGCATAAACGGAGTTTGATCACCGTGAAAGCATACGTCAGCATCGGGGGCGATGGTTTCCGATGTGGTGACTTGAACAATAACTTGAATCGTCGATAGGTGGCGATAACCTCGGGGCTGAGCGGCTGCGACACGGTCGTAACATGATCTTTGTCATGCAATCAACATGCCTTCCTTGCTGCTGCCCTCAGTAATATCATGGAAAATATCTGCATGTACATCAGCTGTCTGTACAGAAGCTCAGTGTGCTCAGAAGCTACTTTGACTTCTGGTTAATGTGGTGTGTCAGTCCATGAAATATTTTCACCCTGTTGATGAAAACCATATCAGACAAAATTGTCAGCAAGGGCACTGTTATCACAAGAATAGACAGCTTCTTGTATGTTGTATCCACCAAGATGCCTGGTTCTGAGATATTGCTGGAGCTGTATTGAAATTGATAGTGGACAACAAAAACCTATAGTGTTCTTGACATTTAATATCAATGAGGACATGTCACATTCACTGTGGGTGGATTTATGGGCCTTGAAAACCTTCTTCAATGACAGCATACTTCACACTGATCACATCAACCAACTGAATGTGGTTTCTACATTGATTGCTGTTCTCCTCTATATGTTCACAATGCTTAACCAACTCGCATAGTCTCATATCTGCCCATGAAACTATCCTACCAGTCTGATTCTGATGCACATGAGTCCAAACCTATGGCTCCTCTGGTCAGGCAAGGGACTAATATATGTAGGTCATGCTGAAGCTGATAGCTAGATCTTCCAAAATCAAATCTGTGTGGACCACAGTATGCAGCCTCAATATCAGCACAATTCTTGCTCATCTTCTTCCACACTGTGACACAATGTGTGGCTCAATCAATGACAGATTCATCAGGGACCACATTGAGCAATTAAACTTCATGGCTCATTCCTTCCTCTTCGTCATTGCCACACCTTTCACTGGTGTGTGGGTAACATCTAATTCAAACTCCATATCAGTGTTAGAGCACCATGGTTGGCCTGCTGATGCTCTTGCTCCATTCATTTGACATGATACATATATAATCACTTCTTTGGATAACACCGACACATCTTATGTGAACCAGCAGGAGGGATAGTACTATTACTCTTCAATCAACTCACTTTTCAACAATATTTGCAAGTGATGTAAAGTTACACAGTTTGAGTGAATTTAAGAGTGCATAAAGTCACTTTTTACTATCTCTCCATACTTTGCACCTCTCATTGATGCTATACACACATTGTATATATTGGTGAGCCCTATTATTGGATATAATATGTAATCCTTGTTGTCTTACCACAAAAACATACATCACACCAACACTGACCACTGGCCTATTGTCTCCCTGATCATTCCTCTTCTGGTAGCCTTACCACCCCACTCACCTATTGTTGCCATGGTTGTTCTCCTTTTTTTCATCTCACTCCCCTGATTGTGATATTTGATTTCCCATCTCTGTGATCATTTTCCCCTTGAGCAATATTTTCCTTGGTTCCTTGTGCCTTTGTCCTTCTATTGTTCTACCAAAGAGATATATTACCCCCAGAAGAAGTTCTTTTAAAGAGGATATTTTAGTAGCCACTCTATAACAAATGACTATCTATCACTCACTGTATACTCTACCATTCTTGATCAGATAACATTGTCCTGTCTGTTGCTGAGTGAGGCTGATACCTACAGCCTTACCCTTTTTTTTAATATCGACAAAGTTCTGACCACCATGTCTCACTTACCATCAACACCTACACCACTGGTCACTTGCTCACAAATGAGATGGAGACACCAACTTGGACTACCTCCTCTTCTCATCAATCTCTTTACAAACAATACACTGACCTCACCAACCTTACCAACTGAACCTGATACATCAGAAACTGAGACTGAGACTGACACTGAACCCTTCAGGCTACAACCATATATGTCACACCACAACCTACCATCATCATGACAATCCAAGAGAAGAAAAATGCTGCAGGTAGAAGACACACAACCTATCACTGAAGTCATGGTCAGAAAGCCAATGGAATTCCCCATGTTAACCACTGGTCAATACACACTTGCCCACCAAGGCTGGTCCATTTCCTGCCAGTGGTACATGAAATTTTGATGAGAGGAGGTTGTTAGTTACTATGTAGCTGACTTGATGATAGAGAGATGACTTACAGTGGGTCAAAAAACTGCCCCAATGTTTGTGCATTTTAGAAAGATTGATATTGTGTGAACAAATGACATCAGCAAACATTCTGAAACATTCACATGATATACTAGACCATGTTGGCTATCTACCAACTTCAGAAATCATGTGATTCCAATCAAAACTCATTGCTCAATAAATCAAACAAAATAATCACTCATTGGGGCAGTTTTTTGACCCTCTATTATTTCACAATCTACAGTGACTCACAAAACCTTTCCAATGTTTGGAGTTTGCATATTGGCAGACTGCTACCAGGGGAGAGAAAATAGCAAAACATTTCAAAAATTCACACTGGATAGCTAAACATGTATAGAATCATAGTCTAGAGTATTATTACATAATATGCACTTTTGGGTATGCTACAAATAGTTTAGTCAGGCCTGCTCATTGGAAGGTTTTGTGGCTGATGATTTTGATACAAAATATACTACAGTGGGTCAAAAAACTGCCCCAATGTTTATGCATTTTAGAAAGATTGATATTGTGTGAAAGAATGACATCAGCAAAAATTCTGAAAACTTTACATGATATACTAGAACATGTTGGCTATCTACCAACTTAAGAATCATGTGATTTCAATCAAAGCTCATTGCTCAATAAATCAAACAAAATAATCACTCATTGGGGCAGTTTTTTGACCCTCTATTATTTTCTCTGATTTTCAATGTTACACACCAGTATAAGGCAGGAGTAGGTCATGTGAATCATCAACATGTCATGTGACCTTATTTGTATCAATTTGACATGTTGAACTTTGTTCATTCATCTCCTTGACTCCTTACCACCACTATGAAATCCATCTCTGCTGAAAAGCATTCTTCTGTTGTTTCTCTCCTCAATGAGGGATATTCCCATTGTCAAATTCAAGCTAGGACTGGCCTGGGGAAGGGTATTATTGGCAGGATCAGTAAGGAGGTAGAGGGGGATAAGGAAAATCATCCTGGTGGCCATCCTTCCAAACTTTCCCTTATGATAAACAGTCAATTATCTGTCAAATCAGCTCTGGGAAGCTTGACAATGCTGTCCAAGCCACCCAATTCATAAATTCCATCATATCTACCTCTGTCACTCTTCAGACTGTTAGGAATGTGTTGAAAGAAGCTGGCTTTAGGTCAGCAACAAAGAAGAAAGTCCCTATGCTCAAGGGATCTCATTGTCAGCAACATCTAAAGTTTGCCCAATACCATGAAAATTGGACTTTTGGAGGACTGGAAGAGGGTGTTGTGGACTGATGAGACAAAAATCAATAGGATTGGGTCAGATGGGAAGGTTTATGTTTGGAAGCAACAAGGGGAACCAGTATCAGACAGGACCACCACACCAACTGTCAAACATGGAGGGGGGAATAACTTGATGATTTGGGGGTGTATGGGCTGGAATGGGGTGGGGAAGCTGATAGAGATGCAGGGGAATATGGATGCAGTGCGGGATTGTGAGATTTTGGAGGAGGGAGTGGAGAAGAGCATTGAAAGTTTGGAGATGGCTGAGGATAAGTGGTACTTCCAACAGGACAATGATCCAAAACATACCTCAAAAAAGGCAGACCAGTGGTTTTCTGACAATAACATCATTCCCATGAAGTAACCTGCCCAATCCCCTGATCTAAATCCCATTGAACACCTCTGGCAATACCTCAAGGCCAAACTCCAACAATATGACATACCACCCAAAGGAGTTACATGAATTATGGGACAGGGTGGCAAAGGAGTGGATTGAAATACCACCAGAGACATCTCAGAAGCTAATAGAAAGCATGCCTAAGAGGATACAAGCAGTTTTAAAGGCAAAGGGGGGTCATACAAAGTATTAGATTGTAAAATAATAGAGGGTCAAAAAAACTGCCCCAATGAGTGATTATTTTGTTTGATTTATTGAGCAATGAGCTTTGATTGGAATCACATTATTTCTTAAGTTAGTAGATAGCCAACAAGTTCTAGTATATCATGTGAATTTGTCAGAATTTTTGCTGATGTAATTCCTTCACACAATATCAATCCTTCTAAAATGCACAAACATTGGGGCAGTTTTTTGACCCACTGTATATAAACTGGCCAAATCACATGTCTTTGTTGATTCTATTCAATATGGTCACATGACTTGTTGATCTATAGTCAATTTTGATATTACTGTCTCTTCACATTGCCAGCAATCCATCATGCACTCCCTCTCTCCTGCTCAACAACAATATATTATCTCTCTACTTGAAGCTGGCCATTCCACTCCATCCATTGCCTCAATCACTGGTTTTGGCATTGGTACTATCTCCAGACTTCGCTCTAAGCACCTTCCTACCCTTTCCAAATCAACTGGAGGTCATCCCAAGAAGCTCTCTGCTACCAACATCTGTCATGCAGTCCATCTAATCACATTTGGAAAGGCTGAAACTGCAGTGGACATAGCCCAGAAACTTCAGACCATCACCAACAACCCTATTTCAGCTGAGACAGTTCGGAGGAGCTTGAAGAAAGCAGGGATGAAAGCAGTTGTGAGAAGAAGAAGCCACTTTTGTCCAAGAGACATATGAAGGAGAGGCTTGACTTTGCTTTGGCCCACCAGCACTGGACTTTAGATGACTGGAGGAGGATTGTGTGGTCTGATGAGACTAAAATAAATCGCCTTGGCTCAGATGGGAGGAAATGGGCATGGAAAAAGAATGGGGAAGGCCTGAATGAGAGGCTTGTTCAAGGGACAGTGAAGTTTGGTGGAGGATCAGTCATGGTTTGGGGGTGCTTCATGTGGGAGGGTGTGGGATATGCCACCAGGATTGAGGGTAGAATGGATGGGGAACTTTACAGGAGCATCTTGGATGAAGACCTCCAAAACAGCATCAGGTATTACCAGTTGGACACTGCTAAAATCATCTTTCAGCAGGATAATGATCCAAAACATACCTGCAAAAAGGCAAAGGAATGGTTTGAAAATAATGGAATGACTGTCCTGCCATGGCCTGCCCAATCCCCAGACCTCAATCCAATTGAGCATCTATGGGATTACTTGAAGAGAAAGCTGGGACAGTATGCCACTGCACCAAGTGGGATTCTGGAGTTGTGGGAGAGGATAGAGAAGGAGTGGGAAGATAAACCAGCTTCTGAGTGTCAGAAGTTAATTGAAAGCATGCCAAGGAGAGTTGAGGCAGTCATAAAGGCCAAGGGAGAGTATACCAAGTATTAAAATATAGCATATATTGCATCATAATCATCAGCCACAAAACCTTTCCAATGAGCAGGCCTGACTAAACTATTTTTAGCATGCCCAAAAATACATATTATGTAATAATATTCTAGGCCACGATTCTATACATGTTTAGCTATCTAGTGTGAATTTTTGATATTTTTTACTATTTTTTCTCCCCTGGTAGCAGTTTGCCAATATGCAAACTCCAAACATTGGAAAGGTTTTATGAGTCACTGTATGTATATACAGATATTGGTGTTATTGCACTATCAATTCAGGAAGGAAAATGAGACAGATATGGGGCACAACAAGGAGAGAGTATAAAATGGGCAAACAACAACAACAAAACAAACCAGTTATCTATATTCAGGCTTTCCCTGTTACCTGTTGGAATACGAAGTGAGTCTCGTTACAAATGGATAAGGGCTACAATACATGTATCGTCCTTATATGTATACGCCCAGTAACTGCTTACTAATATAGGCGTATGGTCCATGCTTCTTGCTGCTCGCATATCAGATTCCCAAAATCCAACACACTCCCTCGAGCACAAGGAGATCACACTAAATCAGAGCACTCCCTTAAACATATGCTTGAGTTCATTTGCCTGAACTCCATGAGATAACCACAACATCCTCCAAATCCCTCAAGTGCACTTCTTGAACCTCAAGTACTCCCATACAGTTGCCCATCGTTTCGACTCCCAATCCTATCCTGGATATTACAGGCAATTATGGCAAGTGGTGATGTTTGATAGCAATCCAGGATAAACTTGTTACATAGTAAAATGGTGATTCAGCCCTTTCCACAGGTGCGCAATGATAAATGCGGATTGTACGAATTGTCGCTGTGTGAGTGTAGGCATGAATGAGTGTTGTAGTGCCAATGTAATGTGTGGTAAGCAATAAATGGTGCGACGTTAGAAGGGGGGCAGTCGCTTTCTTGATATGTGGCAATTCGATTGAACACTTGCCACTGATATGCTCAGTGCATTCGACGTTGATGTCCTTGGCTCGGCATTGACATGGCGTTGCACCTTCTTCTCGTTGGCCAGGCATTACATCGTTTCGCCTCTATAACGTTCGCAGTGGATATATGGCCATTGCCATTGCGTTTTTGAGATTCCAGGTATGTTCTCATCCATTTTGTCCTGGGGCTGTTCATCTATGCGTAGCAAGGCTGTAATGGCAGCAACATCTCGCAGCAAGTTGTTCTGAGGCAGCATAGGGATACTAATGTCCCCTTCAACCATGCCTTCGTAGCTGCTGATTGAATATGCAGGTGTACGCTAACGATTTGCGTGCATGATGGCCTCAACTGATGGTTCCGATTCCGGCATGTGTGGACTCTTTGAAATCTTTGAGCAGGTCCCTGTGGGTGCATCGACCATCGTGGATGTGGACAGTCGTCCCTGACCATCGCGACTCGAGCCCTAGTGCTCGCAATACTCCAATTCACTCCCTCGAGCATAGAGGCTCGGAAATATACCATGCAGTGTTGAGGTGCAAATGATCCAAAGTGAGTGTGAGTTTGTGCACTGGTCAGAAAATCGGTCGCCAGTTGTCGTCGTCCTGTGTGATGTGCCTCGAAGTAAGATTCTTGGTTTTCTTCTTCCAATTCGTCACCCTATCACCAACGTTCCTTTGCCTGTCTAGCTAATCGCCCGGTTCAGTGTTCCCTCCAGTAGGGCTCTTCCGTCCCTCTGGCTCACAATGAGACTGCGATTTGGTCGCTACCTCAGTCATCTGCTGGGTTTTCCTGCATTCCATACTTTCGCATTTGTCTCTATCGCAGCTGTCGTTGATTGCGATATTGGCGGTAGTTGTGATGGGTGGTGCCTCGAAAAGGTGAGGACTTTCATCGATGCCCAGAACTGCCTGCGGGTCTTTGTACGTTGAGTCCTCTCGATTCGAGGTCTCGATTGTTCGCAGTTCAGCTGTGGTTAACAGGAGCCATCCGTGACGCGTTTGACATTGACAGCTGTTCCTGGCTGTTGCATACGTGGCAGTCCCTGTATGTTGTGACATGAGTCCTAATGCTCGCTATCCCTTCCTAACCCAAATCTAACACACTCCCTCGAGCATGAGGGACTCGCAGTGACCATTCCCACTCCCTCAAATGATAAATCCATACCGTCCAATTTTCCCAGTCCAAGTTTTCCTCACTGCAACTTCATCCTGATGCACCGTATCTCTCCAAGACATGATAGTCATAGCATTCCCTCTGGTGAAGACAGCTTGTCTTTCCAGCTCACAATCGACCTGTCGGGTTGGCCATCCTCAGGCTCAATGGGCGCTGGGATTTTCGGCTCCTCAGTCAGCCAGATCGTCGCAGCGTTATTGGGAGCGTGTGCAGGATATTACAGTTTTGAGTGTAAAGTCTTGTTATGGTAATGACTGTAGAATTAGTGGTAGTATGTGAAGAGTGAAGTTCGCACAGTTAATGACAATGCGTGGAATGGTGGTTTGTGCAATGGGATTAAAGGTGGTCTACAACAGCACCTAGCTTTGGTGAACGGTAGCTAACCGTGATCCGTTTGTGTTTTGTGAAGTTGACATTTCGAATGTGCAGGAGTGCGCTGCCGGGGCCCATAACCTGTTGGAATACGAAGTGAGTCTCGTTACAAACAGATAAGGGCTACAATACATGTATCATCCTTATATGTATACGCCCAGTAACTGCTTACTAATATAGGCGTATGGTCCATGCTTCTTGCTGCTCGCATATCAGATTCCCAAAATCCAACATTACCTACCATGATTGTCTGGCCACTCTTTCAATGAAAGTTATACTCATCTGAAAACATACTTAAAGTTCCAAAAAGTTATACAAATGAATGTGAAAGTCTACATTCAACTAGTCATAGCCTAGTTTGTGGCAAGCCTTTTTCTCTGCAGTTTGGTTGGACTTTGAATGCTTGTAGAGAACATGGCCAGATCTCAATAAACCAAATACACCATGATCACCAAGATGGGTTTGTTGAATTTTGGGAATTTAATAAGTGAGCTGCAAGGAACTTGAAGCATACAGGGATCTTAGTAAGCAGGTTACTGGGTATATAAACATGAGATATGTACAGAAGTCCTCATTCATTTACAACCAGTTAACCATCACCTACTCAGACAAACGGAAACAGAAAGTTATTCAGTCTAGGAAGAGCACCACAAAAAATTCAACAGGGTTGTAATATTGTGTTAAAATTAGATGCAGTTCTATTAAAAGACTCTCAGTGAGTGGTAACTCCAACTGTATGTATATTCTTATATACCTATTAAAAGACTAGTGAAGATAGTAGTATCAATCACTACATATAGAACTGAGTTAATTGTACCTCTCAGTGAGTGGCAACTCCACTGGCTATGTATATTATTATATCCCTATTAAAAGACTAGTGGAGTTACCACTCACTGAGAGGTACAATTAGCTCAGTTCTATATGTAGTGATTGATACTACTATCTTCACTGAGATTACACTCATGCACGCTAAGCTAAAGTACCTCATACATCCATGTTCCTGAACTGTACAGATGCTTCAGCCGGTTGCTACATTCCTGATTACATATCAAGCTAATCTAATACTTTGATTTCAACATATTATTCGAAGTTATAATCGGGATATTCTGAAAACTACCCGGCCATGTCAAAGCGCAATATACAGTTACTAATACAGAGAGATATCGGTAATGGTCACTCTGGCATAGTAGGCGTGAACAAGAATGTGGAATACGGTATCATCTATGGGATTGAGAAGAATGGGATGTTCCGAAGGAAGTGGAACTGCCAGATGTCCCGCGCGACGTGGACGAAGAAGCATAATTATGACCGTCCGCGCCAAATCCCTGCGCTGAATGCACTCTGAGATGTCGCCTCATATTGGACCTGGTGTCGAAAGCCTTGTGACAATCCGGTTCAGGGCAGGCAAACACTAATATATTCATTGAGATTAAAGCGGACGGGAGAAAAGCAGCACGTACCTCTCTTTCCAGTGTGGACAGACATGTGGGCCTTCAGCAGAAGTCATGATTAATGCTTACTGTCTGTGTGATTAGAAGTAGGCTTACCTCTAAACCTGACTGACGATCGAAACGCTTAGTGCACTCAGGACACTGGAATTTCTTTCTAGGATCAGTATTGTCAGCCTGGTTTTTAGAACGCAGGGTCCTTCTTAATAAAGACGGAGGAAGTTGGTCTGTCTGCAACCAAGGTCCGAAGTCACCGTTCTCGCTATTTGGAAGAAAGTCTTCATTTGGAGGGGGACTAGGCGACTTTATCTTTATAGACCCAATGGATAATAAGGGCATGGGTTCTGTCCAGGATACGTTATGGCCATGTGCAGGAAGAGCAACCCGCTTCATGCCCTCAAAGAATGTTGAGGCTAGGGGTTCTGTGTCAATAAATTTGATTCCATTCGCATCCGGAGTGGGTCTAATTAATGGATACAGCTATTCGGTCCTTCAGTACTACAAATAATGGCAATCGGATGCATAATACCTGCTCGATTCTTTCAAGTTGAGCAGCTTAAACAAATGACATTCAAGGTGGGTCTAGTGGCTCAAAAAACACACCTACCACCGAGGGAGTTGCAGACGACCTTGAAAGCCGGAGCAACAGTATCGACCACCGACTTTAAGTTCATGTATTCCTCTTGATTTGTAGGACCATCCCTCATGACATATTTTAGAATCCGAATAAGGTCGCTGTCATGCACAACAGCCAGCTCAGCATTCGAATTCTGTCAATTGATTGTTATCCAAAATGTCACCCTTGCATGCATAAGTCAGCATTACCATGAATATATAATCGATAATATGATCCAAAGGGTCGCGAAACTAAAGGTACTCATAAAAGAACAATGTAGTAGCACACGCCTATGACGAAATGATTACGTACCGGAGGACTGTCTGCTATTGTCATAATGGCATCACCGTCGGATGAATCGGATTCTGCATTGTCACAACCAGCCATTGGGGCGGAGTCTTTGTGGCGATCACCAGAACCAAGATCATGCGGACCAGCGGCCGCCTTGATGACTTTTGGTACTCTTCGAAACATCTTGCGTTCAAATCGAAACCTCCGCACAAAGACACATTGATTATATCCTTTAGGGGGCTTTCGTAGTTGGTTATCGACGGGATATTGTGATTGTAAGGCCTCGCCCATGGTCGATGAGTTCAGGTTTGCTGTCGGACTAGGGGGGATTCGCACTTGTGGGCCACAGTTATAGTGTACCGACGACGTCGTGACCCACGATCCCCAGACGGAAGCATTCGTTGATGCTAATGGAACTTTCGCCTGAAACTCGAGAGAGATGTTCTTGTTGGCGTCCGAAAACGCAGCCATAGCGTACTCTGTGGTAACGTCAAATCCTGTCACAAACATTATATCCTTCATTTTGACACCATGACCCTTTCGTTGCGCAAATTCTAGCCAATAATCAATGTTTCTAATCCCATATTCCTCCATTAGCCCTTTTTGAAGTGTATCAGCCCGATATGTCTTGTCATTAGTAAGTAAAATGGCGCCTTGTGCAGCGGTGGACTCGAACTGTACATTGCCCTTTATGTCAACCATAGACCTGTGGAAGTTAACTACTTAAATTGCAATTCAACAACATTTTCAAATGACTCGCTGATTGGTTGAGAGGCCGGCATCCACCCCTTTGATTTGAATACTATTACTGTGAAGCGCGGCGGGCGGGCGAGGTTGTCTCCAAAGACATTTATCCCCCTCGTCAAAGATAATGGGAAAGAAATTTTCTGGGACTCCACGGGAATTTGAGGGGTGCGTTTCCGGTAATGCAGCGCTGAAAAGACGGCAAAAGGAGCCATAATACATGTAGCCCACATCCGCAATCTGTATGACCTCGTATCCTGAAGGTGCGGGTTCCCTGAAATGCATCAGTTTGGCCACTATATAATATCACATTGAATGCTTGATTGCACCAGAGTGGTAGCCCATGAGCGAGCTTGGACAGCTCTCTGTACAAGGAGAGTGATCAAACGGTCAACTCGGAAGCTTTGTAGTAAATGCCTACTCAGCGTATATTTCGTAATCTGCTCGTTGCTGTAGCGACATCACAAGACGGACGTGTAGGTAACAATGAGGGATAAGCAAAAAGTTATACCTTGTTTGAGCTGGCTGGCAAACTCTGCAACACGATGCTGTGTGCGTCACAGCGCTTCTTTAATCCCCGTCCGACATCGCTTGTGTTAATTCGAAAGCCATCACATGGGATATAACAATAGAGTATTTGCTAATATATATTAGTTGCAAATACTCTCTAATATGTTAGCCCACTACGAGTTCGACTCAACTGCCAATAGGGTGCATACCACAGGGCGGACCGGTGTGTCCCACACTACCTGCTGGCTCTACGGCAGTATGTACATGAATGCACTTCCTCCTTGTGGCCCGCCTGCCATGAGCCAGTGAAAATTAAGTTGAGTTACGGAGAGCGGTTTGGTTACTTGCTAATTGTCCTAACTTGTTCTCCACAAAGAAAAAACTACCGTCAATAGAATGCTTGTATTTAATGAATTGAAGAGACACCCGGATCGACCGGATATTTTGGAAGAAGTAAACGACCGACCATCCAGAAATAGTCAGTCTACCCTCACGGAGTCGCACGGGAACTCGCCTCGTCCAATCCACAACATAGTTGGGTCCGAAACCATCTTCCGACTCTTTTATATTTCCACAGGTTCCGTGAGACCTTCATGACAGAATAGTTAATTTTGTAAATTCAAAGGAGCCCGATAGGTACGTGCTCCGAGAGTTGAGAGTTTTTCAGACTGAGCTTTTTCCTATCACGGGCTGAAGGACATCAGGCAAGTCAAGAACGTCTTTCTTGAAAGCTTGAGATTTTAATTCGTTCAGTCCTATAATATATGCCATGCATTTCCTGATTGGAATTCTATGTCATTGTTGGTTATACAAAGTACCACGAATCCTTGGTCACGACATCAGTCTTGGCAACCTGATGTTTCGACGTGAAAGTAATCAAATATCTGGTGTATTAAACGGCTTTGATCTCGCATTCTACATCGATGGGACGGGAAGTCATCCACCATCCAAATAGCAGACGGGAACTCGGCATTTTATGGCGATTGATTTGGCTAATCTGTTGGAATATTTGATCGGTGTCGCTTCCTTGGAGCGGCACTTTTTGGCGCTATTCTTAGAGATCGCAAGGAACGTACCCATGGACGGGATGTGAAAGTCTTCGGGCGAGGTTTGCCTATACCGTCATTCGTGACGAAATCTTAAACGCTTGCCTTCGATGCTATTTTCAGCTGAGCTTCAGGGATAATTTAATTTATTCGTACCGTTGTAGCGATCACGCATGAGTCCTCGCAGTGTTCTCCTATGTGTATTATATTAATTTACATTCATATATGACGTAGGATCATGGAAAATCAATACAAGCGGCGTGGAATATTGACAAGTGAGCGCCCAAAGTTACTTTCGTTAGTTCTTGTCACACACCGTCACACGCACAATCTTACGGCATTATGTCACGGCGATGCAGCCCTGTAGTCAGCAACTAGCAATAAAATATATAACACCGAATGAAACTGCAAGCGAGGAAATAATGAGGGCGAGAGTAAGAGTAAGAGAGTGTGAGAAAGAAAGGGAAAAAAAAAGTGGTTTCAATATCGTATCGTAAGCATCATAACCGAGAACCGTTCATGTATGTATCTTATATGAGTCTGAAAATCAATCGAGGATAGATGCGAGGCGATCGGATGGGATGGGATGATGATAGAGTAGGATAGGATAGGACATGGAAAGAGTAGCATGTGGACTTAGGAGAGAAGAAAGGCCGTGTTGTAGGGTTGAAGTTTCGAGATGGGAAGGAAAAGAAGAAATGGAACCGGGATATGCAAAGGTGATAGCATGCGCTGGAAGAGTAAAAATGTCCAAGTAATGCTGTGCAGGTGTCGTCGTCTTTTCACGTCTTCGCCGCATCGCGCCGGAACACCATATCACTCTTGACGCCGCCCCACCAACTCCACACCAAACCGGCTCTGCCCCACCACTCCCTACTCACGCTACCACACCGCGCCTACAATCCCGCTTCCTCGCCCCGCCCCAAACCAACCAACCCCCACCTTTCCCCACACACCTCCACCCACCCCGAACCGCTTACAAAAGCACGCAATTCCCCCTCCTCTTCGATCCACCCGCCTTACGATTCAATAAAGCCGCGCGAGTAGCATACTGGAAGACCTCGCGGACGCCCTCGCCTGTTTTGGCACTGCATTCGAGGTAGGACTTTGCGCCTATTTTTTGGGAGACGGCCATACCCTATGGGGAAGAGGAAACTCCATGAGTACATGTGCGGACGCAGGGAACGGGAGAGGGAATGTTACGTTCAAAAGAAGGTGAAACGAAAGAGAGTGAGACAGCGAAGGGGTGCAAGACGGTGGAAAGGTGGAAGCATCAAGGAAGGCAAACGGGAAGATAGGAAAAGGAAGGCGAAAGTAGCAGAGTATTAAATGGATATGAGGAGGAATCAAACAGCAGGCATGTGAGAAAAGGAGAAAAGCAAGCACGTTTCACGAAGTGGTCGATGATCAGGCACAGGAAATGAAGGGCAATGAACAAATTTATCCATTACCCTTGATCCCTGGTCAGATCTCACCTTCCCTTCATGGCTTGCCAGATCCGTTTAATCACTATCCTTTGCTCAGCTGTCGAGAGGTGATTTGAATGGAATGAGAGTGAGGGGGCAGATGAAGGGGTATTGATGCATATCAGAAATCAGGGGGAATATGATGGGCACCATGGACGCAGGGTGCAGCGTGACAGGTCGAAGAACAGGATTAACAGAGTAGATAGGAGCAAAGTGCGCTGAAAGGGCACAATGGGACACAAGAAGGAAAAAAGGAAGGAGAAAAAGGCGAGAGAAAAGGCGAGAAGAAGTTTGCTCACCTCCTCCGGGGTAACGGGTCTCTGGCTTGTCTTCCTCAACTCTTCAATTGTCCTAGGATCGCGCCTCAAATCCTTCTTGCAGCCAACAAGGATAATGGGCAACCCGCTGCAAAAGTGCATGACCTCTGAAATCCACTATAAAAAAGGCAACCGCAAGTCAGTGACAGCTCAAGCTTGACGATAGCAACAGCGATACACACTTTCTCCTGGACGTTATCAAGCGAATCCGGACTGTCGACAGCAAAGCAGATGAGGATGACGTGGGAGTCGGGGTAAGACAGCGGCCTGAGACGGTCATAGTCTTCCTGGCCTGCGGTATCCCATAGCGCAAGCTCCACATGTTTACCGTCGACTTCAACGTCTGCGACGTAGTTTTCGAAAACGGTGGGTACGTATACCTATAGACGCCATTGAGGCAATCGTGAGCGAAAGTGATAATGATAGGCGATAGATAGCGTAACTACGAGGGATGTGCAAATCTTACCTCTGGGAATGTGCCTTTGGAAAAGACTATAAGCAAACATGTCTGTGCAACGCAATGATCAGCACCAATAACACCATCACCGACAGCGGGCGCAAGGCCGTCCTCGTCGACGTACCTTCCCACAAGCTCCATCCCCTACAATAACAAGCTTCCTGCGGATCTCAGACATGGATAGTTCTGAAAGAATACGGAAAGGAGATGTAGTATGTATATATGAATGAATAGGACAAGTGTTTTAGAACTCGTTCAGAAAACGTCGACCTTTCAAGCTTGTGAAACTGCGGATGGCGGTCGCTCGACAACTGACAACGTGTGGTGTGCGGACTTGGGCGGACTCTGAATTTGGTTCCTTCTGGTGCACAGCCTTTTTCTGCGCATAGTCTTTCTCCACAAATAGAGCCGGCGAGCACGTAGATGCCTGATGAAAACAAAGTACTATACGCATATATGTATCAGGCGATATTCGACAAGAATCGCTTTCACCCTGCCCCCGTGAAAAATTTATTAATTTTGTCTGTAAGACATGCTCAACTAACTCCGAGTCGACCGAGCAACCGGTGCAAAGACCGGAAATCACACAACCCCGACGAGAAACAAGGAGCGGTGTCGATCGATATTTTGGTTGTGCATGAGTAGATGTTTCGTATGATTGATATCTCAATCCCACGGCAATGGAACTCTTCATGCCCGCAACATGTAATTGTAGTACAAAAAAAAATGCAGTTCGCAATGCAATTGAAATGTCGACACATGGAAACATGATGAGCCCCTGCACATGCGTGGTCATGTTCAGTTGTGTTCAGATTGGTTCGAGGTATGCAACGGCAACGGTAGGAGGGAAGATGTCATACCCTCCGAATCAATTAAGGACTTATCGATGCATCATCCGTGTGGTTGTCCGATTTTCTGAACCTCTCTATCACAAATTCGAAAAATATGCTTAATATAAGGGGAAATTGTAATCATTGCCACAACCCATTCAATGAAGAGGGAGAATTCATCAGTGACATTTTAAATATTTACTTACAAAAGTCCCCATACAAAACTGTAAGTATTCTTACCCATGAATATCCTAATACCAACCAATAGGTCAGTGAAGTACATGCATACATATTGTTACAAAAGCCACAATCACACAACTATGGAGTTTGGACAGACCAGATGAGATTCAACAATACCTTGATGCATGTTATGTCAGTGCACATGAGTCTTTCTGGCAATTGATGTGCAATGAAATCCATACCAGGTTCCTGCAGTAATGGCACTTTCTGTACATCTCCCTGGGGAAAACACTGTAATTTTTATGGTAATCAAGGTCCAAGGATCTCATTAGCTATAATGGATAGCAGGTATGGGAGACATTGTATATGGATATTCCTGAGTACTTCACATTTTTACCCCTAAATCATGGAAGCCATGTCAAAGTGGTTTTGCCATGGGCCATGTATATTTTGCCAATCCTGCCAGTGGTGAAAGATTCCACCTCCATAATTGCTCACTGTTGCTAAGGGGGCCACCTCATTTCAAGACTTGAGGACTTATCAGGGTGAGACTTATACCACATTTCAACAAGCCATATGTTAAATAAGAAATCTTATAGCATTGTAACTGTCTCATATATTGTAATAATGGACTATCATAACTATACAGTAGTAGTATCATATATATACATTTTCTCAATTACATAGGCACTGGGAGAGTCAGGGAGATATGCCCAAGAACAAAGGGCAGAAGAACCTTTATGTCTCAGGTCATATTGCCCCCTGATCGGGAGAAAGCAGCAACAGTGTTTTCCTCACCTTCCAACACTCCTCCTCACCTATGATTTTCTACTGCTGCCCTAATGTAGACCAAGCAATTTTTGTAGTCACATGAATTGTGGACCTTAGTAAATATGTCAGCTACATTATCTTTTGTAGAAATATACATACTTTAGTGCCAATTCATTTGATCCAGTACATTCCTGAAGGAAATGGTACTTAATATCTATATGTTTGACTCGATTGTGTAGTAGTGGGTCTTCTGAGAGGCATATGGCTGCATTGTTATCACAGTGGATCATAGTGGGACCATTCATGGATATATTGATGCCTTCTAGTAATGTCCATAGCCATGCATTTTCCTTTGCTGCAGAGAAGGCAACTATATACTCTGCCTCACATGATGATGCAGCCACTGTTTTCTGTTTTCTGGCAGACCAAGATAAAATGCCCAAACCTAAAGAAAAAGTGAACCCCCCCCCACACTGCAACACATATGTATCAGGGCAATTGGCCCAGTCAGAATTGCTGTACCCATGGAGGGTAAGGGGGTTGAGCCACCAAATTGGAGCTGTAGGTCCTAGGTACCCTTGAGATATCAGATGACATGAACAGTGGCATTCCAATGTGTGAAGGAATAACAGTTGAGGAATTGGGAAAGTTGTTGTACAGCATAGGAGCTGTCTGGGCATGTCAAGATGGCCAGGTAAAGGAGAGATTTGGCAAGGGAATGATAAGGGAACTTGGCAATGGACAATTTTTCATCTGCAGAGAGAGTTGCATGATCCACACGGCACACTTTGAGGCCTGGGGCCATGGGTATGGAGAGAGGGGTAGCATTGCTCTGCCCAAATTGGGCAACAATACAGTCCCCACACTAATTTCCACACCCAGTCTTTCTTCCCCACCTCCTCAAACCTTCAGGTTGAAACATGTATTGTCTCCTCCTCTGGGAGGAGTCCATACAGGAAAGCAGTCTTAATGTTAATCTGTTGTGCATCCCAACCCAGATGAGCCTCAATGTGGAGCAATATATGCCAAGACTCCATGAGAGCTGTAGGAGAGGTAGTTTTGCTGTAATCATGGCCATCAAGCCCTGAACGATAAGGTGGGTCTTTTGCCAGTAGACTATGCCATTGGCATCCCATTTGACATGGAAGACTGGCTTCCTTCAGTGAATTTTCTTGCCAGTGGGGACTTCTGATTGTGGGACTAAAATGTAGACCCCCATTTATTTAAGGGAGTTCAGCTCATCTTGAAAACTCTTACACCAATCTGAGCCATAGGTAGAAGACTGGGCCTCCTCCCAAGTGTGTGGGTCAGGTTCAAAATCATCCAGGGGAGTGGCTCTATCCAGATTGGAGATGGCTGCCAGTATATCCTCCTGATGAGAAGGGGCAAGAGTTGTGGTTGGTATGTTGGGGGCAGATGGACCGGCAGCAAGCTCAGTCTGCTGATGAAGGTGTTGTTTGTATGTCTTGGTGACATTGTGGCCTCTGGGACTGAACACGAACTGCACTATCTAGGGAGTGCTGGATAGCCATTTCCAACCATGAGGGATGATCGACAGGCCACTGCAGTAGTCATGTGGACTGGCAGACTGTGTTAAGAGTTGTGCACAGAGCTTATCAGAGGGTTTCTGGAGAAACCTGCGGGAAAGCCAGTAGGACTTGGCTTCAGCTTATAGGCTGCACCCTCACGAGATCATGTCATCCAATTTCAGACAGGTGGATGGGAATCCCGGGGAGTCTGGGAGTAGTTGGTGGGTTGTGAGGTTGGAGGGTTGACTGCAGGAATCCCATGGAAGTCGAGGGGCCAGGCAGAGATGAGTTAGAGGTCAAGTGATAGATAGGTTGGAGGTTAAGTGGGCTCCAATGAGGTAAATAATGGTGTGTTTCAAAGAGGAGATTAGAGTGGAAAATGTACTGAGATTACTGGGGAGAATCTAAGCTGATTTTCTCACTGGATTGTATGTACAACATCTGCCAGACTATATAGACTGTGGAATGTATGTCATACCAAATCCAGTAATAATGAAATCTAAACTAGTAAACATGAAATGAGATGAGTAAACACCAGATTTGGTGTTAGGAATGGAATGGAGCGGAGTGGAGTCTGAAATGTGACAGGTCATTAGATCATAACAGGAATGGGGCAGGAGCAGAGTCTAAAACGTGACAGGTCATTTGACCATAACAGGAATGGGGCTCAGTTAGAGAGCTGTCAGTTTTCTAAGCAGAGTCCAGTGACTGGTATGTGGGACAGGGTCAGAGATAGACAGGTACAGGTTCCGGTGGGTATTCCAGTGATTGATACATGAAGTAATGAAGGTTGAGTATGGACAGGTCTGATGTCTGGAGTCCAGCAGGTATTCTGGTAAACTGATGACTGGTGCATGTAGGGTGTGGGTGCATATAAGTTAGTGCCTGGAGTCTGGCATGTTTTCCGGTTGTAACAGACTGGGTCTGGCACTGGCATGGCAGGAGGGGTGACAGCCTCCATATTGTCAGTATTTGGGTTGTCTGGTAAGGAAGGGGGTGATAATTCACCCATTGGGATGATGTTATCAGAAGGCTCAAGGTGTTGTATTTGTGGTGCCATAGAAATAGATGGTGATGGTAGCACCGACAAGGGAGTGGTGTACTCATCAGTGGTCGGGGGTCGAAGCCCCCCTTCATGGCTTTCAATGAACCTAATGTGAAAGAGACTAAAATCTACTGTGACCTATAGCAACGATAACTCTTGGATTCTGAGTCATAACCCAGTAGTGTACACCCCACAAATCACTCATATATTTTGGGGTTGTGCTTGTTTAGGATTAGGACAAATGCACAGCATCCAATTTCCCACAGGTGGGAGAGGTTGGGTGGTCGCCTGTTCCATAGTTCCCAAGGGGTCTTTCCCTGTAATGCTTTAGATGTGGTTCAAACATGTAAGTATGCAGAGGTGCAATAGAATTCATCCCAAAATTGGGGGGGCAGACCTGCATAAATACACATGCTCTGTGCCTTTCCCGTTAGTGTACAATGCATCTGTTCAACTTGACCTATATGAGCAGAGGTGTATGGTGCAGTAAATTCCTGAGAGGACCCTTATGATAACAACCAATCCTGCATTTGGGCACTCCTCAACTCCCCATTATCTGTCCAGTAAGTACTGACATGGATGCCAGTTTCAACTTCATGGGCTAGCTCCCAATCCTGCAAGGTGGAGAAGGCATCACACTTGTGTTTCAATGGGTAACTCAATATATAATTTGAGAAGTCATCCACAATGTTCATTACATATAGTGCTCCTGAACATGATACCACATTGTTAGGTCCTGCTAGATCAACCCAAACTTTTCCAAGCTTCCTGTCTGATTTATGCCCTTCACCCGACATTTGTGCTTTGGGGACTATAGACCCTGTCTGTTTACCCAGGATACAGGCATCACATTTTGGAATTGTGTGATGGGGATTGGCTGGTGTACCTTTTATGATAGTGGCATGGATCATATCAATGATTGACTGATAGTTTGCATTCCAAGTTGGCAGTGCCAAGTCGTGAGATCAGGTGAACCATGGGCATGGAGGGCAATGTTGTTTGTGATGTAATGATCTGAATGGATGGAGAGAGAATATAAGTTTTTCTTAGGTAGCAGTGTTCCTGTCATGATGGTGTCACCCAAAATATTGGTGAGTAAACATTTTGATTCATCAAAGTGGGCTGTAATTTTTGATTCTTTTGCAAGGCAGTGACCAGAGATGACGCAAACAGTAGCATCTGGGATGTGTAGCATATTAAATAAGTCCAGGTAGGCCCCCCCTTTTGTATGAAGCCAGTTGTCCCTGATACCAGTTGCAGTGACACAAAATCCCCCCAGTCCTTTTACAGTTCAATTGGGAATTGGATAAATGGATATAAAGTCACTTATATGGGAGATGTGACTGCTAGCACCAGTGTTGAGCAAGAAAGGGCATGTGCCTGGTGTGTGTGTTGTGGGGGAGGTAAGGTATGTTTGTTCATCTTTGAAAGCCATCCATCCATTGTATTCAGTAACATCCTGTGGGACAGAAGGCAGGGGGATGGCAATACTGGCAAAAGAGGGGTCTAATGGTGGTGGTTTATCCATATATGCAACATATACATTACCGTCTGCCCCTTTTATATTGACTGCGTATTTTTTGTTGTCTGGTGAGGCCTCCCACTTCTTCCTTCTAGCGTCATCATCCCTCTTCCTAGCTGCTCATGACTCCTCTAGTGACTTCCCAGCCATCCTCCCCTTTTCCTATATGCAGTACAGAGCAGAGTGGCCCAGTTTCTTGCAATTGGAACACTCAGGAAGTGTCTGGGCTGTGAGGTCACAAGTGTTACAGCATCACTGGCAGCAACACACCTGAAGTCTGCCTCAAGGATTCATTGCTCAATCTTGAGGAGGGTGATGATCTGGGCATAAGAGTAGGGTGTGGATTTGGTGGATTCAGCAAGATTGTGAGTGATAAGGGTGTGGAGGTGTGGAAATGTGGTAAGGGAGTTGAGGATTGCAATACAGGTGAACAAATCCTGGGTGAGTATCCCATCTCTAAAGCTCAATGGATTGTGGCACAAATCTTGGCTGCAGTGATGGGTAAGGGGGTGTCCTTTGTACACTCTGTACTGAGGGCATCCTGGATAAGTTGGACTTGCCATATGGGACCCTCATTGTGGTGTCAGGACAAAAGTGCATCCCAGCAGGCCTGCACCCCTTGGATGAGTTCAGTGAAACCCCACTCATCTTTGGATAAGGTGGACAGGATAATGGCATGTGAAAGAGCATCATTGGAGGCCCAGTTGTCCAATGTGATGACCTCCAAGGGGTCAGGTTTCCTGGCAGTGCCCAGAGCATAGGCAAGGAGGCTGGTAATGGTAAGGTGATTCTTAGCATGATGGTACCACTCTTTATAATTACCAATATTTTTGTCTAGCTTGGCCCCGGTATATGTCAATGATGTCTGGAGAAGTGGGACAGATGGTGTGGATGTCATGAAGGGGTGACTCCCACCCTCTGATGCTTTGTCTGTGGGAATAGTAGCCATGGATCAAAGGAGTAAAAAAAACACTGTTAAAATAGAGATTTCCTAAAATAATTGGCATCCAGTAAGGAGAGGTGTCAAAATAGGCCCATAACCTGTTAAATAAGAAATATTATAGCGTTGTAACTGTCTCGTATATTGTAATAATGGACTATCATAACTATACAGTAGTAGCCTCATATATGTATATACATTTTCTCGATTATGTAGGTGCTGGGAGAGTCAGGGAGATATGCCTGAGAACAAAGGGTGGAAGAACCTTTATGTCTCAGATCATATTGCCCCCTGATCGGGAGAAAGCAGCAATGGTGTTTTCCTCACCTTCCAACACCATATACAGTCTGGCTTTCAGCCTCACAGATTGTTTGTCATCATTTTGACTGTGTCTTCTCCTGCACAACCTGAACAACTCTGGAATGACTTCAAATCATTATTTGTGAATGATTTGGAACACATGCTTCTTACTAAAACTAAATATAACATTTACAATCTTGATCAAGTGAAGGTTTATGACTTTGGTCTCTATGAGATTGATAGATCCTCTGTCACTATGGAAGATCCCACTCACACCATCTATACTGAAATTGGGATACAACTAATGGCAATCATTTCATTAGGGAGCAGTTACATTGTAATGTCAATGATGAGCATGCCAGTGCCCAAGCCAACCTTCAAAAGTTCAATCCTGAACAGCAAGATTCATTTGCCACTATAATGGAGGCAGTAGGTGAGCACCAGGAAGGCAAATTGTTTTTGTGGATGGTCCAGCTGGCACTGGCAAATCCTTTGTATGGAATACTCTTGCAAATGCATGTTGTTCCAAGGGCTACATTGTCCTTTGTGTCACATCTTTTGGAATTGCATCAATGATTCTCAAAGGTGGATGCACTTCTCATAGCATGTTTTCAAATCCCTGTGCGGTATCAAAAGAACTCCTCATGTCACATGAAAAAGGGCTCACTAAATGCAGAGCTCATGAAGCAAGTATGGCTGATCATCTGGGATCAAGTGGCAATGTGTAATCCTGGCACCCCAGTCTTACACATTCACCCTTGTTCATGTTCACCTTTTGTTGCATTGACCTTTTGCTGCATTCACCTTTTGTTGCATTCACCTTTTGTTGCATTCACCTTTTGTTGCATTCACCTTTTGTTGCATTCACCTTTTGTTGCATTCACCTTTTGTTGCATTGCCTTTGTTGCATTGCCTTTGTTGCATTTGCCCTTTGTTGCATTTGCCTTTTGTTGCATTTGCCCTTTGTTGCATTGCCTTTGTTGCATTGCCTTTGTTGCATTTGCCCTTTGTTCATTTGCCCTTTGTTGCATTGCCTTTGTTGCATTTGCCCTTTGTTGCATTTGCCCTTTGTTGCATTTGCCCTTTGTTGCATTTGCCCTTTGTTGCATTTGCCCTTTGTTGCATTTGCCCTTTGTTGCATTTGCCCTTTGTTGCATTTGCCCTTTGTTGCATTTGCCATTTGTTGCATTTGCCCTTTGTTCCACCTTTAGTTCTGTTACATGTGATCATGGCATATATAGCCCAGGGAGTTTTCCTTCCTTTACCTTACTGTATGCTACACTGTTCTGTACCCAGTCTTGTTCTAGACAATACACCATGATCATGTCAACTTGTGTGACCCACCTGTGAGCCCATTTGACAATGGGCTTCCACTTTTTTTTTGACACTGGCCATACTGGCCATCTGTTTTATTTTTTCTCTCATTCTTCAACATCCACCTCACTCTGGACGATACTGCCACACCCTGGTTCACTCACCACACCACTTGTTCAGAGATGCTGGAAAGTTCCCACCAATGCTGGTTGGAGTCCCCATCTTGGTTGCACCTGCCCTGGAGATCCTGTTCAAGGTGTCTCTCCTGGCCCAGATTTTGTGGCCTCCAGAACACCTGCCATCAAGAAAGAAAATGTGGGAACCATTTTCGTGGATTCTGATGTGTATTTTGCTCAAGGAGAGGACCCACCAGATGACTCTTTTTCCACAGGTTACCAGGATGATGACATGGACTTGAATGTGTCTAACTAGTACTGATGTGACCATGAATTGGTTTTTTTTAAATGTTATTTTATGTTATCTTACTTAGTGCCATGTCAAATTTCTGTCATCATTGTGTGTTTTCTGGATCAGGTTTGCAGACTCTGCCACCTGAAGCTCCACATTGACAAAGGACATCCAGTGGGGTGGAATTTGGGGTAGTGAGTTTGATTTTGGGTGGGGAGGGGTGTAATCCTGGCCCAGTCTTACACATTCACCCTTGTTCACATTCACCTCACCTTTGTTGCATTCACCTCACCTTTGTTGCATTCACCTCACCTTTGTTGCATTCACCTCACCTTTGTTGCATTCACCTCACCTTTGTTGCATTCACCTCACCTTTGTTGCATTCACCTCACCTTTGTTGCATTCACCTCACCTTTGTTGCATTCACCTTTTGTTCCACCTTTAGTTCTGTTTGTAACCTTCCAGTTCCTAATCAAGCTTATTTGTCAATACCATTTTCTGCTCTTCTCCTAGTTAGTATTTTCTAGATGCCGAATACTTGTATATGAACCTGCTGTAGGTGTAGTTACTAGGCAATCAGAATATCGACTCAGAATACCCTCTTACACCTCTAGAAGCCTTATACTAAGTATCCCGCTATCCGCCTTCACATGCGCTTGCCCACTCTCGGTCCCCAACCCCTTGGCCCGACACTCGACTTATCCTTCGGTTCTGATAAGTAACTGGCCGAGAGGTACTCATTAGGACTAGTCTTCACCCATCCGAAATTTAAGGACACCTGATGGATATTTGTGAGGGTGCAGCACATAAGCTGAAGCCAAGTCCTTCCAATCGGTCCCCATCAGCCTACCGACATTAGTCAGTTTTCAGTTCTTAACAACAGTTCAGTATATATATGGGTTTCTGGCATCTCGCAGTACTAATGAGGAGACAAAGGACTACTCAAAATAGAACACAAGGCTGTTACTTAATTGGGAATAGGACAGGTACAGGTTTCTGAGGTTTGGAGAATATATATTGGGATGAAAATACATGACATATTCAGAACATATGGCCATACTATTTGGGACACAGGAAGACAGCCTAAAAAGGAAGTTCAGTATCTGATGGGTATCTGAGAATGTCGGCAATGTCAGGTGACTTGGAGGTCCTATGGATTCCAAGCATGGGTCATAACAATACCTCCCCATTTGGCCGAGTTCCCAAGGAGGCTGAAAAAGTGCTTTTACATAAAAATTAGTTGGTAACCTGAGTATGTGTCAAAGCATCAGGTGACCTGGCAGTTTAATCGAGAAGAGAAAAAAAAACACTTTTCTTTTTCTCTTTATTACCATCTCCACCCCCAATGGCTCCTAAGCCCACACCTACATTCCAAAAGAAAACCAATGCAGGTTCCAACAGAATTACAGGACTTGAGGAAATGCGATGACAGATGGAATAGTGCCAGTTACTGCATGAGAAGGAGAAACAGGAGGAGGCAGAGGTGCAGAGGGTTGCTGAGGTCAAGGAGGCTGAGTGGAAGGTGAGGGAGGCAGCAGCAGAAGTTGAGAGGTTGAAGAAAGAGAGGGAAGGATGGAAGGTGAGTGATTTGTTTGACTCGGGTTTCCGAAGCTTCTAACAGCTACCAGTGTAAGGTGAAAAGTCCTTTGGACTCCGACGAAGAGGATGAGGCAGGATCTCCTAGCCCAAAGGTGTGTACAGAGTTGGTGTTACGACCGGACAAATCCCGCCGGACTCCGGGCACTAACTCGTACGCCCCCACGCGCTACAAGCACCAATTGTCTGTTTATAGGATTTCCCGCCCAGACTCCATTACGTCAAGACTCGTTACGTTCGACCTCATTAAGACACATATCAGTCACCGGACTTCCCCCGGACCCCGTCTCTGTCTATGTCCGTCTTCGTCCCACGCATCAGTCACCGGAACCCGCTTAGAATCCCGTCACCGCTCTAATCGAGCCCCGTTCCCGTTTTAGTCAAATGACCTGTCACGATTTAGGACTCCGCTCCCACTCCGTTTCCGGTTATGGGTTATGCTTTGTCACGATTCGGACTCCGCTCCGTTCCGTCCCGTTCCTAACACCAATTTGGTGTTTACTATTCCCGTTTTATGTTTTGCTCGTTTCGTCTCATTATTACTGGATTCGGTATGTCATGCATTCCACGGTCTATATAAACTGGCAGATGTTGTACATACAATCCAGTCAGAAAATTAGCTTAGATTCCCCCCAGTAATCTAATACATTTTCCTCTCTAAGACCCTACTCTTATCAGACCGCTCGCACTAGTCGGAGCCCACGGGCTCCGGCGCATCTATCTCTCTCGACTATCTCGATTCACGACTCTCAACTCACGACCTACGACTCACGACCCACGAACCCCCGCCCGGACTCCCCAGGATTCCCGTCCGCCTGTCTGAAATTGGACAACACGATCTAGCGAGGGCACAGCCTATAAGCTGAAGCCAAGTCCTACCGGATATTCCGCGGGTTTCTCCGGAAACCCGGCCTGAGTGTGTATCCTAACAGTTGGTCAGTGTTCTGTTGACTAACATTTTGACAGAAATCCAAGCAGACACTCAAAACAGGGTCCGAAAATGTTCTTAAGTGCAATCAGTGTGCTGCATGTGAGCAAACATGCCGCAAACAAAAAGGGGCAGGGGTGTACTTGTTATGAGTGCACTTCTTCCAAATTGGCATGTCACTGGCTGGGGTCTGATGGAGTCACCACCACCCTCATCAAGTGGCTTACCGAGGCTCTGGAGGAACAGAACCACCTGCAAAAGGTGTCCACACTGGTGCAGTAACAGGAGCACTGACTACTGTTATTGGAGGTCTGTGGGATCCAAGAGGAGATGGGTCATGTGAGGGCCCAATTCCAGATGTACTTAGAAACAGTGTCTAGGGAGTTGTTACGACCCGTTCCCGGATGTTTCAATATCCGACTTCCGATCTCCGACTACGGAACATCATAGTTACCGTATCTTCCGCATTCTTCCCTTGTTCCGCATTTGGTAATTTGTCTGTTGACAAGTATTCACTCATTTGTTTATTATATTCCCGTTTCGGAATATTGTCTCCCTGATATGTCTTATTGTATTTCCGTTTTAAGAATACTTCCATTTCCGTCTTATTATGGTCTTAGTTTGTAGTACAATAACGAGAATACTTATATTAGTTTCCGCGAATTTGTACTTTACCTTAGATCTGATATCGACTTAGTTTCTTATTCCTTCTTCCGTCTTTCTGTACACTCGATATTTGGAACTCTTCGGAACTCTGGATATCCATATCTTTCATCGTAAGTCTCACTTCTGAAATTAAGGACTTTGAGCGTTTACATAGAGGTGCAGCACATAAGCTGAAGCCGACGTCCTGACCCTATCCGATAGTTCCCGACTACCCAGTGACTTTCTGATAGTTCCGGAATAAGTTCCCAACACGGCACTTAACAGGAGTGGGGCTTGGCAAATGTTATAATTAGTTATTAGGTATTGACATAATCATTTGGTTTTACTCAGACAATGTCAGAAAACATAAGCATGAACAATGACTTGAAAAGTACAAAAAATCAGAAATGGATGGGGGTCTGAGGGGTTTTTATTTTTAAAAGGAGCTTAATGGCCCAGGTTTGTTCGGATATGGATGATGAAAATATATGACCAATTCCGAGGCATTTCCGAGTTCTGTGGCAAGGATCCATGAAGTTTCTTTATCTGTGCCTTCATAACCAGTCCATTTGACCAAGTAGAGTAGTTTGCAAGTACATCTACATATGATTGTCAATTTTCAAATCAAGGATTTCCGATACTTCAAACTCAGGTTCTCCATCAATGGTGATAGGTGGTGGAGGAGGTTGTATGTGGTCCAGTATAGTGTTAATGACATATGGTTCTAACATGGAAATGTGGGAAACTGGGTGTACTGCTTGCATGTTGTCAGGAAGCCAAAGGGTCCATGACACTGTTCTGGCTTGTGCTATAATCTCAAAAGGTCCTAAAAATGTTTCAGTGAGCTTTTTAGATGGTCTAGTAGTTTGGAAAAACTTGACTTTCACAAAGACTTGGTCACTGATCTTGTAGTAGGGATGTGGAAGCCAAATTTTGTCTGTGGAATGTTGATACCGTTCTTGAGCCAATGTGATGTTTTTTTGGAGTTCCTGGTGAAGCTTATTGAGATTTGTGACAAATTCTTGAGCATGGGCCGATGTAAGATCACATTCCAGGTGGATAGTGATGTCAGGGTTGTAGCCTTTATTTGCAAAGAAAGGCAAAATGCCAGTAGTGGCATTCACTCACAAAACCTTTCCAATGTTTGGAGTTTGCATATTGGCAGACTGCTACCAGGGGAGAGAAAATAGAAAAAGATTTCAAAAATTCACACTGGATAGCTAAACATGTATAGAATCATGGTCTAGAGTATTATTACATAATATGCATTTTTGGGTATGTTACAAATAGTTTAGTCAGGCCTGCTCATTGGAAAGGTTTTGTGGCTGATGATTTTGATACAATATATACTATATAAACTGGCCAAATCACATGTCTTTGTTGATTCTATTCAATATGGTCACATGACTTGTTGATCTATAGTAGTCAATTTTGATATTACTGTCTCTTCACATTCCCAGCAATCCATCATGCACTCCCTCTCTCCTGCTCAACAACAATATATTATCTCTCTACTTGAAGCTGGCCATTCCACTCCATCCTTTGCCTCAATCACTGGTTTTAATGTATCTTGATGTAATTTCTCGGTATCCATGAGAATAACACTTCACAAGACTGGATGTATAAGGTAAGTAGCTCAGATTGACATGGAAAGTTGTTCAGATGAAAACATAGGCTTAAAATTATGCAGATTCACTGTAGTGTAGTCACTACTCCCTTCTTTAGGGTAGATGTCCCATTGTCTAGTCATAGCATTGGGTTTCCCACCAAGGCAGCTGGGATGGAATCGGATTACCATATTAAAGTTGGACAGGTATTCAGACCAGTGGGCTTGCTGGTGGGTCAATAGTTTAGTGGTGGAAAAATAGACCAAATTCTTGTGGTCAGTAATTATGTCTATTGGGATTCCAGATTCTTCTAGATAATGTCGTCACATCTTAAATGCTTCAAAAATTGCAGGTAGTTCCTTGTCATGAACATCATAATTGAGCTCAGGAGCTGAGAATGTCCAAGACAAAAGGCAACTGGGTGGACCTTTCCATCAGCGTCCAGAATGGACAAAATAGCAGTGAGCATATAATCTGAGGCATCAGTTTCCACAATGATTTGGATGTCAGGTTTCCAGTGTGACAAAATTGGAGCAGACATGAACACACTTTTTAAATCATGGAATGCTGGTGAAATTCCAAGGGGCATCTTTTCAGGTAAGATGGTTGAGATGAATGGTGATTTTTGAATAATTGTGAATAAAACACTGATAGAAATTGGCAAAGCCGAGAAAGGAGTGAATATCCTTAACCTTTCAGGACTCCAGCCAATCTTGGATGACTTGAATTTTAGCATTGTCCATGTAGAGTCCATCAGGACCCATCATGAAACCTAAATATTCAACTGTATCAACATCAAAGGCACATTTCTTACCATTTGCAAAAAGACCATTCTTTTGGAGTCTTTGGAGAACTTTGTGGACATGTTCATCATGAAGTGTGGGATCTTTGGAAAATATGAGGATGTCATCAAGACATCAAGATAGACAATGATGTAGACATCAAGTAGGTCAGAACAAATGACATTGACAAATTATTGAAAAACTGAGGGTGTGTTGGTAAGCCCGAAGGGCATAACCAACCACTCAAAAGAGCCATAGCAGGTTCAGAAAGCTGTTTTCTACTCATCTCCTTCAGCGATCTGAACTAAATGATAGGCATTTTTCAGGTCTATCTTAGTGTAGATTTGGGCCTTCCAAGGGGCATCAAGTAAGTCAGAAATTAATGGTAATGGGTACTTATCTTTCCAAGTGATTGCATTGAGCCCTCTGAAATCAATGCAGAGTTGTAGGGATCCATCTTTTTTTCTAACAAACAGGATGGGGGCTCCAAAAGGAGACTTTGAGGGTCAGATAAAACTATAGCTAAATGTTCATTGAGGAAATCCCAGATTACTGAGAGTTCAGATTGCGAAAGGGGATATACTGGGCCCAGGGGTGGATTTGCTCCTCCTTCAATATCAATTTTCAACTCATATGATCTGTGAGGGGAAAGCCAATCAACCTTTTGCTTACTAAAAACGTCTTTAAAATTGTGATATTTTTTCAGAACTAGGTCTGCGATAGGTTCAGACACCAGGGTTGCAAAATGTCTGGTGGTTTTGTCAATTTTTAGCCTGACAGAAAATGCTTGGGATCCTTCCAGCATGGTTGCTCTAACAAATGCTGTGGCATTAATAAAGGAGATGGAAGGGAATTCCTTTGAGCTCAGATTTGCTACAGGGGCCAGAGTAGATGGAACAGTCATGTTGAATGCCTTGAATGTCCAGAACATGATACTGCCCAATACCCAGTCAATCAATGGATTGAATTGGGTGAGCCAGTTGTGTCCTAGGACTACTGAGCAACTCGAGTCCAACTGCATTACAGAAAGTAACTGTCTGAAATGTTCCACATGGGAACTGGAGTTGGAGATTGCATGCTTGGGAAATGACAGAGTTTGAAGTTCCATTGAAAAGTCAGAGAGGGATCAGATCTACAGAGTGAGTTTTTATTCAGTGTTTTCAGGCAAAATTTATATCTATAAAACAATGGGTTGAGCTGGAATCTACAAGAGCTCAAAAAATGAGGCTCCTGAGGACTTCCAAAGTAAGATCTATAAACAAGGAATTGGGGTTGTAAAGAGCAGATGCATTAAGATGGAAAGTCTCTGGTGTGTGGGTAGATTCAATGCAACTCTCTATCTGCACAGAGTCTGGAGAGTTGCTTATTCTTTTTTCAACTTGGGGGCTGGCTTGTCAGTTGGCTGAGAAGTCGAAGTGGAATTCACAGAGTAAGCTTTGGTTGCTTTGGGGCAGTTGGCTGGCTACATGGTGTCTGGGATCGGCACACAACAAACAGAGATTATTGTCCATGTGATGTTGTTTCTCCTGTGGCATGAGTTTTCCATCAGAACCAAGTTTGCCAGTAAGGTTGGGCTTTCCAGGGGTTTGTTACTTGCCGGATTGCTGACCTTTGCCCTTATTGCCTTGATTGTTGTTTGAACCCTTGTTATCAGGCTTCTGGTTGGATTTGTTGTCATTACTACTGGTGTTTTGAGTTCAATATTTATTGTTGGTGGACTTATTATCAGGGTTTTTGTTGGATTTCTCTGGCAGGTTTTCACAGTTAATTTCTGAACATCTTTCCCAATAATGAGCATCTGCATTTTGAGCCTTAAGATGCATGAGTGCCAATGTCTTCAGCTTTCTGGTTTCACCTTTAGATACTTCATCTTTGAGATGAGATGGAAGTCTGGAGTAGAACTGGTAACCAAGGGCAGGGTCACCCCAGTCACAATGTTGTTGAATTGTATGATGTAGTCAGTGATCTATTGGTTTTCCTTCATCTTGAGATTAGAGTGTCGTTTCAGCATCTCCGACTTGATCATATGTATGGGCCAAAGTTGGTTTCAAGTTCCTTAATGAAAGCATTCCAATCATGGAGCCAGTTGGGGTCCTTGGTAGTGAGACTGGAGAATGCAGGTTCAAACCAAGCTGCTGCAGAGTCCTTGAGGTATGAGAGGGCAAAATTTACCTTTTGGGAGTCCAATTCGAAGACAGCCAGGCAATCCTGGAAATTGAATCGACACTGCATAAAGAAGGTCAATCGTTTTTTCAAGTTTTGACAGGTGAAAGGTTTGGGTTTATTGACTCGGGATTGCAAAGCATCCTTACTTTTTCTGGAGTTTGCCTTTAGGTATTCCATAAGGGATTCCAGGGTTTGACAGGAGTTCGGCTGAGTCTTTAACAGGTGGGTCTACCAGATCCTCATGAATGTCAAAATCCACTGGTTATGTGCTTCATCATCATCATCACTGGCAACTTCTATGAACCAGAGTCTGTTGGAATTGTCTGGTGGGGATGCTGTTGCTTTAGCAGTGTACAGGAATGGGGACTGAAGTGTTGAAGGTTCTGCTTCACCAGTCGGCTTGGCATCTTTCTTCTTCGGAGGCATAGTAGACAGATCTGTGAATTTGAAAAATCAGAATATACTGTTAAGTTGCATGCTGCAAGGTCAGGAGTCTGATGGGGGATGTGGCTTTAGCTTATGTGCTGTGCCCTCACAAAGGTACCATCAGTTGTCTTTAAATTCCAAGTGTGCAGGGACTTATCTATCGGAAAGCCAAACAGTGAGTGTGTTAGAGTAAACTGCAAGCTGGGGAATTACAGTATGAGACTCTCTATGTAGGTACTAAGTAACTTAGATAGAGCGGTGTAGAATAAACCAGTGATATAGCTGGGCTTCCAGTTGAGGTTTCTACCCCTCAACTGGACTAACTATATACTGTACTACATGGTCTGTGCAACTGTCTGTAGGACTATCTGCTCAGGAACTATCTAATAATAACTATCACATGATGTGAACCAGTTGAATCTATACAGACACAAAACAAGATATGAGGTCATAGCTAATTGTATATACTCATATTCTAACAGAGTGGACTGTCAGGTCTCTGGATTGATCAAGGGCAGAGGGGGAGAGAGAGAGTTGGAAGTCCTAGAGAAGAGTGAAGAACTAGTAGGAGTAACTTAGTTGATATTCTGATTGCCCTGTAACTACTTTACAGTTTGGTATATATATGGGTTTCTGGCATCTTGCAGTACTAATGAGGAGACAAAGGACTACTTAAAATAGAACAAGGCTGTTACTTAATTGGGAATATGACAGGTATGGGTTTCTGAGGTTCCGAGAATACATATTGGGATGAAAAGACATGACATATTCAGAACATACAGACATACTATTCGGGACACAAGAAGACAGCCTAAAAAGGAAGTTCAGTATCCAATGGGTATCCAAGAATGTGGGGCAATGTCAGATGACTCAGAGGTCCTACAGGATTCCGAGCACAGCTTGTAATAATTGGATATGAAGCACTCAACAAGTTATCTGTTCACTGGGCAACCACAGTGCTGGGTGGGGATAAATATCATGATATACATTCTCCAACTTTAGTGATGGAAATCGTTCAAAATTTAAATGTTTGGATATCATACATTCCCAAAATCCTGACTGTGATATTGTCATTTGACCTCAGACCAGAGATGCTGGTATTCAAAAGCAATTAAACTGTGGTTGTGACTGTGGATGGAATTTACATCATGTAACATGCAATATATTGTCCACACTTATTCATTATAGGAATGGGATTATGTATCATATTTGTGGGACACATCTTCACCAATAACCCACTCATAGACTCCATCTTCTGGCCAATGAACAATCTCAGCTCTGCAGAATATTTCAGGAACATTCCAATCTGGGCTCACTATGGTTAGCTGTTGGTATTCCTGGAATTTCTGGTCCAGGTAAATCTGTCACAGAGATATCTCCATGAGGTTGGACCAACTACACAATCCTTGCACTTCAAACATCTTGGATGGAGCTACAGTACAAGTAATGCTAGATGTTGTTCAGTGTGATGCTGTCCATGGATTTGTCTCTGATGCTGCACATGGCTATCAGAGAATGAGTGATTGGGTGCTTATAATATTATTTGTATATTCTCAACATCTTTATTGTTGGGTTCCGGTTCTCTTCTCAGAAGCTAATGGCATCACTTCCAATCATTATCAACTACACTTTCTAATGCTGTGTCAGAGTATTGCCTCTCAATGTCAGAAGCAGGGACACCAATTAACTGATGAAATGTTTCCATGTGTTGTTGATTTCAGTCCAGCTCAGGGAAATGGCTTTTGGAGGCATTTATTCAGTTTTGGTCAACCATGGAAGGCAATACACAAAATAATGAGGAATTAACTAAGGTAGCAAACTCACTTTTGAAAGGATGCTATCAGCATTTTCATACTGGCATCACCTGTCTCAAAAGGATTAGTGGTGTGGTACAGCCCCAGCTAAAGGACACTTTGAATCACATGCTCTAAGTTTATTAGAGGCCATCAATGCAGAGGCCTTTAAAGCACATACTGCAGCACTTATATGTGACTTTGGGACTATGAAGCCTTGGACTAAGAATGCTCATTGGTTAAGATGAACTAAAGTTTACTGAAATCCAACTTCTAAAAGATTTCAAAATGATGGTCATCTACCAGATGCTGCTAAGGCACTTAGCCTTGGTACCAATGGAAAAAAAACTCCTGTTGGTTGGATACTTCTCTTGAACTCATATACCAGGCAGTTGATCACCATTGGCAAGCATTATGTCAAAATGTTTCACAACTGGATACTCAGTTATTACTCTCATTTTTATACCATATTTTTGAAGATTGTTTAATTACGGTTGGTGAGGTATTCAATGGTCAAGAAGATATATTGATTTCTACCAAATGTGATCAATTATGTGAACAACTCCTTCAAAAGAGGTTTATCAAAGCAATTAATAAGCCTGATATTCTTATGGGTTGGTTTGAGGAGAGTCTTATAGCCATTCTTGTGATAAGAGAACACTCCCATTTCTTGAAGCCCAAATAATCCAACTCTACTCTTGTAAAGCCCAACAAGAGGCCCATTATCAACTCACCAGCCTGCCAAAGACATGGTGGCCTTGATCAGAATGGTATGTGAACTTGTTTGATATTTGGATAACCTCTTACAGATGTGTTTTAAATAGCTCAACAGCTCAACAGCTAAATAACCATGCTACTCAACCTTTGCACAAGCACCTCTTGTAAGTTTCCAAATCCAAATTCACCTTCAATTGTCTTATATAATGCATGTTAATCACATTTAGACCTGGTTTGGGTGCCTTTGCACAACATGGGAAGTATTACTATCCTGTGTGGCTAATTTGACTTGATCATTATTCTGATCCCAAAAGATGGTATGTAATATGGTGGCAACACAATCACTATCATAATCTGTCTCCAAGAGTTTCATATAGCATGGGCCAGAATTTAGTGAAGGCAGTGAACCAGACACTCAAAAATCTCATATTTTCTCTCTAAATAGACCAAAACCCTGACCAGCTCAGAAGAGCAAAGCAGAGGGAATGTGTGAGGAAGCTTTGTTTGAGAAGCAGTCTGAAAGAATACTCAGAAAACAACCCAGTTTGAATTATGTATAAAGAGACTTAATGGTATACAATATTTTAATGCAAATAAACAGAGTTTCTGTATATATAATTTGCATCTTAAGAGCATATAACACAATATAGAGCATTTCACACATAATATTTGACATTTTTTAGAGCCTCTGTCATCCATAAGTAAAGTTGTTATTCAATGTGCCAAAATAGAAAGGGAATGGTGGTTTTTCTATAAAGAGAAGTTTAAATGCCCTGTGATATATGTAACACCATATTCAGATTGGATTGCAAATACTATTTCTACATGTATATATAGACAGAGGAGTTATTTTAATATGTAAGAGGTTATCCAAATATCAAAACAAGTTCACATACAGTTCTGATTGAGGTCACAATGACAGTTGAATCTGAATCATATCACATTCATCACAAATGAATGGATTATTTCCAAGGTTACTAACCCTTCCTTCATGTTGACAACCAATATAGACCAATTATGATATTGATCATAGTGAATGTAGTCATTGGTAAACCCCTGAGCTGTCTCCTCATTGCCATCACCAGTGTGTCCACAGTGACATGAGATTGGAAATAGTGGAGTCCATATGCTTTTATTCCTGAACCAGAAGAGACTGAATATCAGATATTTCACTATCAATTTCAAGATCTGATACTTGTACTTTCATGTAATATGGGTTTAGTGAATGCAGTGAACCAGACACTCAAGAATCTCACATTTGCCTCTAAGGAGGATAACCCAAAACTTTAAAAGTTATTTATCCACTAAAGTGTATATATCTATATTGTTTGTTGTAAAATTAATATTTAAGCAAATTCAGTCTATCAGATGACATTCTGGAGAATAAGGAAATATTAATATTTATCTTGTATCTAACAAAAGTTAGTCAAACAAACATATATAGATTATCCTTTTGGGGATAAATTCCACAACATGGATTGGTTGGCCAGATAGTTCTGGTTAACTTTCTAAACCAAATAAATTTAAATTATATGAACTATATTTGAAAGTTTGCATAATATACAAGAGAATGCATTTCATCCCAAATATTAAGTCATAACCCAAATAATTTTGGTTAACTATAATGTTTGTGGACATTTTAAAAGTCACAGAGATACTAGAGAATGCATCTCATCCCAAAGATTAGGTAACAACCCAGATAATCTTGTATAACCATGACATTTCTGCATATTTTAAAAGAGCATACGTACAAGTCTTAAAGATCAAATTTTGGGGTAATGAAATATAAACCCCTAAAACATGTAGTCATAGCCAGAGGAAGTAGTCTCACTTAAAAATATGAGGAGTTTTTCATAAAATTTTGTATATTCAATGAATTTTGACTGTCCTCCTAAATAGACCAAAATTCTGATTAGCTCAGAAGTACAAAGCAGAGTGAATGGGTGAGGAAGTTATGTTTCAGAGGCAGCCTGAAAGAGTACTCAGAAAATGACCCAGGATGAATTATTAAAGAAAATGGAGGTATGGTAAACCCTAACCCTAACCCTAATAACAAAGTTTTTTGTAGATAATATTCACTTTTAAGAGCATATAACACAATATAGAGCATTTCACACATAGTATTTGATGTTTTTTAGAGCCTCTCATCCACAAGTACAGTTGTTTCAGTGTTGTGGCAGTTACCTTCCTAATTAGGAAGGTAACTGCCACGACATGCAAGTTTTTCATGTAAACCTAGAACCCATGTCATTTAGAAGTTACATTTTATTATTTAAGACTTACATAATAAGTTTATTTGAGAATTAATACCACTCAAGGAAGGGCTAAAACTAAGTAATGTGCCAATTAAAGTGGTGCACAAGGCATATTTCACCAGGAAAATGCACACCAGATGTAACAGTTCTCATGTTTTGATGATATAATGTCAAATATAATTTTATTTTGGCTGCGCGGCACTTTCCTATAGCCCCTTCAGATACGCGCTGTGTCCAGTTTGAAGTTAATTCAGCAGGATTACAAAATGTGACGCTAATAGGCATGCTACAAAGTAATATCCACAGCAAGGTAAATGATTCAATAGGCGGAAAAGTCAGTCATCTGATGTAGACCTGTGAGCTAATTCACAACCTTGCTTATGTGAGCAACGTTTGCGTTAGGGTGTGACGGGCAATGACCATCAATTATAAGGTGGCAACCTATTAGTGTAGAGTCCGGGCTCTGTCGAGCATTGGTGTGGGAGCTATTGAAGTAGTGCTGTTCCTAGACCGAATAACTTTCCGTTTGTCTGAGTGAGGTAACGGATAAGAACTAAATGGAGCTTACATAACCCGAACTACGCGTTGATTCCCGCCCGCAATGGCCCGAGCTCTAATACTCGCTATCCCAAATGAAAAGTCAGCAGGAATACAGCTGGAAAATTTCGACATCTCAGTAAACGTCCATCTCTGACGGCAGTCAAGCCGCGTGGTAATAATCGACTGATTACTCAATACAGAACACCACGTTGATTTTCTGTAAGTTTTCTGACCTAATGCAACTTGAAGGCCCGGAAGAAGGTCCCAGGCACCTCCTGATCGCCGGGTTAACCCTACCATATGGCCTATGCCCGTGCTGAACGAGAAAACGCCTTATGGACATAATTGAACTTGTGTAGGAGCTGTAAGGGAAGTGACATAAAGCGAGCATTGTAATTGGACGAGAACAGCCGCAATCGAATGCTTCAACCTGTAGTGTAATCGGGCCGGCTCACCCTTTCATTTGTTACATCGGGTGAAAGAACGCTGCCACATGAAGATCCGCGATTGGCTCTGTGTTCCTGCCGGGAGTACCCGTGGTGTGTTTCATTGGTTGGTGATCCTGTAGTGGAGACTTCCATTTTGTACTTCATGCTCACCTGCTCCGCATTATGAATCTATGCGCTGTATTATGCTCAAAAACGCACAGACCTTAATGATGCATCTCTATATTGGAAGAACTTAGCTGGCAGGTTGTTCGGTCCGGTTTACCGTTGCTTGATTTATAACACTTTTTGGGCAGGGACCATCGTATTTTAGCCTCCAACCACTACTTAAGGCTTCGTTGCAATTCCCACTCACGCCAACCTATGAGCTTTGTATCTCCATCTCCAGCCGTGTTGCCATCGCTCAATGAAACTCTCATGGCCTTCTCATGGATAGGAATGGGGCTGTTTGTAGGCATTATTGTCTACAGCCTTACATTGGGTCGGAAGCCAAACTATGTGGGTCCCTAGATCAATCGTGATCATATACTGAATGTTCCCCAAGGATGCATTTCCTGCGGTCGGAGGCTCTGATATTTTTTCATCCTATAAATCCGCCATGGATGTAACGAAACATGGAAAGGACATGATACAGACGGGATACGATAAAGTGTGTACCCCAGAACTGATTCTGAAGCAATGATTTCCAATGTTCGAGCTGTCAATTCATAGTACAAATCAGGAATATTTCGAGTGTCACAACTAGATGGATGGCACATCATTGTATCTGGATGAAAGTATATCAGTGAACTTGCCAGAGCACCGAATGATGTATTTTCAGTTACCGCTGCCTTGGAAGAGGTACGCAACCGCACTGTTTGGTTTCTCTCCTTCCTCACCTATTTGGTGCAGAGGTTATTCACCAAATATCTCCTTGGCCCGACGATAATCAGCAACCCTTACCATAACGAGCTCGTGCGAGTAAACCTGACTCGAAGTCTGAGTGCCATATTCGCAGATGTGAAAGAAGAAATTGTGTTGGCCTTCAAAGATAACATCCCGCTTACAGAAGGTACATTTCTCACGATTGCGCATGAAGGACTCCATTACTGAAAGCTTTTATTTTTGGAGGGTGGACCAAAGTTGTCGTCCATCGAGTGATGACACAGATCGTCGCCCGTGCCTCCAACCGTGTCTTTGTTGGTGTACCCCTTTGTACGTTTAACGACTGTTAGGAATCTCTTTTCCTCAATCTCCTTATTTATTCCTCCAGGCCGCAATCCTGAATATCTCAACCTCTGTATAAATTATGCTTTGGACATTTCTCACGATCGTGAGGTACTCGACCGATTTCCTGGCTTCCTTCGACCGTAAGCCTGTCTGTGTCCTGCATCTAGTAATGCTGCTCAATTTGGAAAACAGAATTGTAGGACGACTTACAGACGTCTCTAAAACGATTCGTTTAACGCAAAAGCATTTGGGGCCAATAATTGAGGAACGCCAAAGGAAAATCACCGAGTACGGTCCTGATTATCCTGATAAACCTGTTAGATTTTTTCAAGCTCCCCATTGCTTCTTTTATGTTGTTATATTTTATAGGAAGATCTTTTGAGTTGGTTGATGGACGCTGCGGAAGGCGACGAACGATCGCCACACAAGCTCACAAACAGAATTATAATACTCAATTTTGCTGCTATTCATAGCAGTTCTACGGTATCTAGATTTGGTGTTTCTGACTGTTCCTACCTCTGATTATCTGATAATTCAGACATTCACGCATGCACTCTTCCATCTCGCAGCCGAACCAAAATATCTCGCACCACTGCGAGATGAGGTCGAGACCATTGTCAAGGAGGAAGGATGGTCAAAGACCGCCATGTCGAAGATGCACAAATTAGATAGCTTTTTGAAGGAAAGTTTGCGGATGAATGGAAGCGCAGGTGAGTCATTTACCTCCGTCAGCAATTTTCTGTTTTCGTTTGACACATCATTTTAGTTATATTGACCAGGAAGGCATTGGTGGACTTCACGTTCTCTGACGGGACTGTCATACCCAAGGGCACGCTCATTTCTGCCGCTGCTACCCCCATGCATTTGGATAATGAAATATACGCGGATGCTGGTGTCTTCAACGGCTTCAGATTCAGCGGTATAAACGGACAAGGAGTGGAAAGCCAATTTACTTCGACTAATCCTGATTTCATTAACTTTGGACATGGCAGGCACGCGTGGTACGTCTGTTGTACATTGCCTGGAGAATATGTAATGATGTGTATTAATCATTTTTTCCAAGCCCTGGTCGATTTTTTGTTGCCAACGAACTCAAAGTCATGCTTGCATATACTGTCTTGAATTATGATGTTAAAATGGAGAAGGAAGGCGTGCGGCCCGCGAATCGATGGGCTGGACTCGGTTGTGTGCCTGATACTAAGGCGTCCGTCATGTTCCGCCGCCGCCAGACCTAATGAGATTTACATCTGTGTCATTTCTTCATCTATTAGCTCAGGGGCAAGCATTGTATGATCCGTCGATTCATTAGACAATTACTGTCAGTTTAAACAGAACTTTATAACAAACAAAGATACTTTGTAGACTCAGGAAAGGTTGAATTGTAGGGCAGTTTTTCCAGCACAGCAGCCCTGTGGCGGGACCAGCTATGTGCGCCATTCTTGACATCCATCCAGGGTTTAGGTGCCCTGATTTGTGATCCCAATGTAACAGTGTGTATGTTTAGTCAAGTTCAAATATAGACGCTGTAGACATTGCAGGTCTTATCACCTGAAAAAACCCCAGAACACTGTGAGGAATGAGATGAAAGAAATGCTTTACAGCCCCACAGATATGGTGTTGCACAAACACCCAGGTTCGCGGGAACCTACATACAGTTGATTAGGTCATAATGCATAAGGCAATAATGTATAAACAAGGCTGTGACCTGTGGGGGGCAAGCCCCCACCATAGTGTCGAGTGCCGCACGATCCCTAGCGTGCCGGGAGTAGTTCGGCATTCAACGTCCAGTTGAGCGTATGAAGGACTCTCACGCCTTTGTCCTCTTACGACGACGCTGTCGATCCACGGTCCTTTCTGTTTTCTCAACACTGACATCTGATCTTTCCTCTACATATCTATCCAATTAATTTTCAGAGCTCACACAATGAAAAGATGCTAGGCTATTAATAACATTGGTTTCCTCGTGGGACAAATTTGCATAAAATAATCTGGCATGAGAGTGGATTCACAACTATTGAGCTATATTGACCAAGAACGGCCGCCATTAAATAATTAATTGTGGGTATTGTGCCAATACATGGCGTCGACTAGTAAGAAATGTTACTGGTAGTACCTGAGTCATGGCAGTCCATGTCTCATGTAATAGCTGGGACGTAACGCTCGATTTCGGTTTGAAATACTCAATATATCTACTGTTAATGGAAAAGGAATGTAATAATGTTTTTTTTCATCCCTTGGCCAGAGGCAACAATAGTATTGTGATGTAGTTAAGCATTAGGGTAAGAAACAACATGATGTTAGAGGCAGCATGGCCATGTTATTTCAATAGATTTACATAAATAATCCACATTCCAATGTTCACGAGACTTCATGGGAGGCTCAATTGGGCCAAACTTAATGACCTGCGTTTATTCCGAGATACAGGCAAATGTTTTGGTTTGAGAAGATATTGACTTTGCTCAACAGTGGCATTGAAAGACTCAAGAGTCATGTATATGTTCGGAGTTGTCAGTGCTCTTGAACAATGCCTGCAAATGTTGTAAGATGACATTGAATCGTGGATATGTAAGTTAATGACTGCTGTACAATAAAGTACTCTAAATTCTTACCTTTCTTCAGAGACGTTGACAGGCAGGCGCAAGATGGCGTCTTCCTTGAATCACCCCGATAAGGATTAGAGTCATCGAGGAGAGGAGTGACGAGCTTCCATATTGTGATGTAAAATAATATATTTAGATGTGCACACGTCAATGTAAAGCAAAGGGGTTTCAGGAGAGAGACAGGTACCACTTTATGACCCTACTCCTATCTTTGTCCAACATCGCCATATCGTCGAAGCGCAACAGGGCATATCAAGTTGGGACATGCAATGATCAATTTATTCCGTGACGGTATGCCGTTTTCGTACAGGGCAATAAGCAACAAGGACCTCTGAACCCCGCATCCTGCATACACTGGGTGAATGACTGCCATAGGATTTGTAAAGCTTTCAGGAAACTGCTCCTTGCCCCGAGATTCAAAATGAAACCCCAGAATTTGTAGACTATCAGAGGACGCAAATGTTGATAGAGATCCGGACTTATTCAATTCAATGATGTCATATGATTTTTTCTTTTGAGGATGATAACGTAGGTGGAAGAATCGTGAACGGGACAACAGTTTGTATCCGGAATGCTTTCAAAGGATGGAGATGTGGCAATTATTCATGATCGCAGCCGCCGCAGTAAGTGTCGGTTAGCCATTGAACACTTCCTATGTTATAAGAAGATAATATTGAACTCTGCACACCTTGGGTTAATGGCTGGTGTTACAGTGCGCTTGTCGGGGGGTATTACTTAGTAGCACTACGGCGTCGATGCCTGTCGCGTATTCGGTATTTCGGTATCCGGGTAGGGTGACTGGTTATCATGCCTATGGCAGATCGAACCTCCTTTACAAGGGGATAACAGCCTGCTACATGAACAATGCCCAAATGCGGTGCGTTTGCAATTGCATTAGCGCCACCAGAAAAGAAGGTGCAGTGGAAGCGTGTACTAACGTTGTCTTAAAGTTTGAAGACAGCGTCGGCAAGGGGCCATCCCTGAGAATCTCCTTTGCGAGTATCCGTTCTTCTCGTCGTCATGCAACCACTCTGCACTTACAAAGGATGAGGTTTGATGTTACAAGGGTCTCGCAGCCGGCTTCCTTGTCTCTGATATCCTTAACACTCGCTGATTCATGTACAGCTGTAAGTCAGACTTCCTAATATAGCCCACTAACTTGTTTGTCCTCCTTTCCTTGGTGCCACCCTCCGAAAGCACTGCCAAAGAAATCACGGTCACATGACTTATTCACATCGACTTAATGTTTCTTTACCACGACGCACAGATATCCCCTGTAACATACATGTGAAGGCCGCTATGAAACACTTCCGTCTCGCATAAGCTGTGTTTGTGTATCAAGCTCCGTGGTGCTTAAATAGCCATTGCGATTCGACATGACGACTTTATACTAGCACTTCACTGTCTGTGTACCTTCTGATTGCATACCTGACTAGCTCCTCGACCTCCACCTTTGATAATAATGGATGATGTATTTATGCAGGAATTCTCAAGCAAGAACAAAGACCACCAAACTCTTGAACGGCCGGCGTGCGAGTTTGGGATCTTAGAGCTCGGTGATGGAGAGTCGCCAATCGTTGAGTAAGTCTTAAGTAAATAGCTGTTACACTCTAGAATCTAAACAGCCATTATATAGCATTGTTGCAATACACGGCTTAGACGGGGATCGAGAGTCTTCATGGAAAGCAAATAATGGCAAATTGTGGCTCAAAGACCCGGATATGTTACCGGCACAAATCAAGAATGCCAGAATATTAACATATGGTTACGACGCAGCTACCTGGGGGACGCAACCACGTGCCAAGGTCACAATTCACGACCACGCTGAGAATTTCTTACAAGCACTCGTTAATTACAGAGAATTTACACATACATCGGTTTGTCTGCTTCTTAGTCGATATTCGATATACCTACCCTTAGCGTTTTCATGATTTAGGATCGACCTATCATATTTATAGCACATAGTATGGGAGGCATTGTTTTGAAATTTGTATGTTGCTCCCACTATTTTTTATGCCATTGCCTGCTTATGCCATTTGCATAAATAAAGGCTTTGATGCTAGCCAACCAAGCTCACGAAGGGCATCTTTTCAAGTATCGGTCGTTTGCTGAGAAAACCGAAGGCATCCTATTTCTTGGAACACCTCATCAGGGAACCAATGGCGTAACCGTAGCACAACATCTTGCCGATATATGTTCCATTAGCACTCGATTTAATAATTCGCTCAGAAAAGATTTGGTGAAATACTCCGAGATGTTACAGGATCAGGTCGCAGCCTACACTGCTATTAGTGGCCAATATACGACGAAGTTCTTCTATGAGGTGTATGGGACCCATCTACCAGACGGCTCTACTCCAGTCGTAAGTCGCACTTTCCTTTTGGGATGCAAGTGACATATACAGCCATCTTATGCAGATAGTCCCAAAGCACTCCGCCGTCGTTCCAGGAATGGTCGATGCCGAAGCCGTTGGCCTAAATAAAGACCATTCAGGCATGATAAAGTTTGATTCTCCAGACGATGGCGATTATTGGACCGTCTCAACAACCATCGAATTAATGGTCAGAAGTATAGCTGAGGAGTGGGTTATGTAAATATGGAAGCTAACTCGGTTAATGGAAATGGGGAGGTGCAGGGGGTTGTTCGTACTCTGGACTGCAAATATTTATTGTTTCAGGTAGACGTTCGAAAAGTGTGGTTAAAACTCGTCAATTACCCGGAGTCGTCTTCAAAGGGTACGAAGACATCTAGGCAGCTCTGGAAGTGATACATCCGCTGGAAGAGTTTTATTCATTTTATTAGATCTTCATTGCGCCAGCCCATACTCGTTAGAGTATATATGCAACTAATGTGTATTAGCAAAACTGAATGCGTTCCTGATATTCATATGAGGAACATAATTCAGTTTTGCTAATATGTATTGGTTGCATATTTACTCAATTACAAATATCTTGAAGAATACATTGAACCTCCGTTATTTTTTTTTGTCGTGAAGAGGACAATAGCATCTCGGACTAATACAGCCTCGCGTCAAGTGTCTTCTCAGTCCACAACGCGTATCGTCGTTGCGCTGAGGTGACCTTATTTCCCCAGCCCGAACGCTTTGCCGATCAATCCGCGCCGGACTTAAACTTACATACTTAAGATTAAATAATCAAAAAATTCATGTTCGTTCAAACTTCTCAAGTGTTCATTAGAGATGGCATATAAAACTAGAAAATGGCTTCTCACATAACCATATGAATTATGGTGCGTGTCTCGGTAACTTTGTGTCAGGAACGGGTGTTCGGCAAACATTCGGCAAAGCGTTCGGGTTGGGGGATTCCCGCGCTGACTCGATGACTCCTTTTATTATTTGCGATGACTACGGCTTCTTCCTGCTTATCTTTAGCCAGGTGACCATGACAACGCAATGGTCACCAGCGTCCACCAGAGCGCCGCTGGGCGGACCACCACCTTATCACTCGCCGCAAACAGTTGTCTCCGAAGATAGAACTTTGTCAGCTAGTGTAGAGGGTGGCTAGGGGAAACGGGATAGTAACGGTTTCGAGCCGACGAGAGCTCTCATCAGGGGGATACCGCTACCCCGACCGTTTCGCCCATCCAGAATTACTGATTAGGAGTCTACTACTGAGCCTGGTCCAAAGGGAGTGATAGATAGTCGATTCGTGCCGACCTACGCGTGCATCGAACTCTGAGAATCTTGGTGACCCAGTGGTGGGTAGTATACGGTTGGGAGCGAGTACCGAGGCCAGCAAGTTTCCTTGCTGGATCGGATTTGTCGATGTCCATACAGCAAGACGATGGTGGACGTCTATGAGCCACTATTATTATCGCTATATATTGAATGTTATATGGGTCATGTCACATAGACGCTCTTGTATTGCCCACGACTGTACGCTGTGTGAGGCTGTATTGCACAGCCAAATCGTAAACAAACTTGATATTGTCGGAGCTTCATTAAATTTCCCGTGCCAAAATCGTAATTGAAAGGGATATTGGACACTCGGAATTTTTCCATTTATGGTTTTAATATAACACTTACCTTTGTATCTATGTCTTTGCCGGGCAACCCCCACGTTCCTAAAGCATGCTCACACCCATGGCAACTGAAAATCCGGTGCACCTCCCCTTGTACATAGAGTTCTTCTTTCAAACTCTCGAAACTTGCATAGGTTTTGGCACCTTTTCCATCAGAAAACCATATCCCTTATTCAGTCTCCGCCTGTCATGCGGCACTGCTTGCAATACCCCCCCAAACCATAAAGGGAGTTTCAATGATGTCTGCTTCCCGCACAATCCGCAGTTGCCACTGACACATCAGGTAAACTCGCCTGAACAGACGGCTGCTCTCTACTACCACCATACACCATCCCCCGCGATTCACTCCGAATCCTTACACCAGGACAAAAACGTTGTGTTGAAAATCCATCCTCTGCGTTCCAGATATATTCCTGCTATGTCTACCTATCCGCGTGAATTTGGGTTTAAAGTGTTGGCATGTCCAGATTCTCCCGCATTCGAGTGCGTCATAATATCACAAGTTCCTTTCCAGTGTCCCATAATTGTGTGCCAATAGTGTAGTCTTCATACACGGCTTAGATGGACATAGGATCGAATCATGTATAGCAAAGAACAAAAAAATGTGGCTAAACGACTTTTTGCCCAATGAAATGCCTAACGCGAGGATCATGACCTATGGATACGACGGCTATACCCAAGCCAGGGATCAATTTTCCAACCAGACTCTTAGTGGACATGCTAGGGATTTGTTGACAAAACTTGCCAGCAGACGAACCGGTAACGAGGTAAATATTCATGACCTGTATCCGTCTTATCAATATTAAGTTCATGTGTGGGATAGACCCGCCCAATCATTTTCATCGCGCATAATGTGGGGGGAATTATCCTGAAATCCGTGCGGTTATTTCGATTTCCCACTTCCTGATATAGATATGAACTCTTTCAATAGGCCCTAATAAGTGCAAGGGCTTGCGGAGACCATCACCTCGCACACCATCGAAAGGTTTTCGATGCAACTACAGGAATCATTTTTCTTGGGACACCTCATCAGGGTACACTAAATACTTACTTGCGTGCCGTACTCAATAATGCAAAAAAAAATGATATCGTTACACGACATCTACACGAGCATTCAGAATGGCTACAACGGCAACTTACGCAGTATCAGTCCATCAGTGCCACTGGGAGAATCACCACAACGTATGTCTACGAAAACTATGGGACAGTTACCGCCCCGGGAATGGAGCCGATAACGGTGCGCGACAACTTAAGATGCATTGATCCGATAGTGCTTTTAGCTCATGGTCGCCGTCTCTAGTTGGTACCAAAGCATACAGCCATTGTCCCGGGTGCTACGAACTCTGAATCTATCGCATTTTCGAGAGAGCACGACGAGCTGACGAGATTCAATTCCCCAGATGAGGACGACTACATAACTTTGACGGGAGTGATTCAAAGACTAGCAGGGTGCGAAACGATACGATATACCCATGAAAAAGAGGCCGAGAATATGGAGCTTGTTTGATCATAAACCATATGGGTACATACATGTACTCTTTTTCACAATGTTTTGTTGCGGTATGATGTATATATTCTTCCAAGCCTACATAAATGGCTACAGCATACATAAGACGTTGCACGTACACAACTCTCAGGCTCAACTCAATTCCTTCTGACATATATGAAAAAGCGGCGAGGGGGCTTTGGAAAGAAAAATAGAATCATATTAAGCAATAAAAGAAAACACAGTAAGGTAATTATGAGATAAGCGCAGATTTATATACTCCATGTTTAGGAGGTAGGGCCCAGAACTACCCGCGCGTATATACTCAGCCCAGGCTCTTGAAATTCATAAAAATGCAATGATTCTCAGGGGAATAATGGGAACTATGGCATCGCTGAGCTGTCAAGGACTATCGCCACTCTAAATGTTTCTGCCACATATAACCCTCATCGACAAATTTCTTTCACTTTACCAGGGGAAAGATCGCTGCTTTTCTTTTCTGACACTGTGGAAAAATTAGCTGGAGTCCGGAATCATCAGGTATGCATATGCACTTACAGCGGCACCTGCATTCAGTAGGAGAGCACTAGTGTGCGAATGGGATGCAGTTCCCAGCTCACCTCCTGGGTGGTGTATCTGTCTTGTATGTATGACTTGACATTATCTAGGTGATGATTAGCGGCACGAGGTCTCCGCTGCCCGACTCGGATATCGGGAGTACGCTCGGCGGAGAGTCACGACGGGTGTATCTAGCAGCGTCTGAAGTCGCCGAAACTCGCATTGCCAGCTTTTCTCCGCCATCTTCCAGACTTCAAAGCTTTCGAAGCATGCATTCGGAAAGCAAGCTCCCCGCCTTGGATGCTCTTAGAGGCTCAAGGAAACTAGGTTTGGGAGGAAGTCGGCCAATATGGAAGCGGCCTGGGATCATATGGGAGCATTAGCCGTTACTGTGCAACCCTATTATACATTTCCCCTGCAACCACATGCACCGTCCAACGCTTATAAAATTCGAGAATGTTAGTATGGTAGTAACGCTCACCGATGGGCGCTCATTGCTCTAAAACACAAAAAGCCCCGAGGATGGCCATTGCTGTTGTCTCCAGCCCTCCTACTTTAGAAGATGTCGTAAAAGATGTACAAGTGGAAAACGAGTAGAGTTGACCGGTCTAGTCCTGACCCTCTAGGCTAAGGCATAGTTGGGAGCTGTCTCGTCTATGCCACCCAGAAGTAGTTGGCATAAATATGAGGCTTTTGGAATGTTACACCTCAATCATCTGACGTCCAAGATGGTAGGGAAAAAAGTGTATAAATGACCAAAGGTAAGCGCTGAAAGGCACTTCACGCTTTCCCACAGTTCTGTCGTCCTGTTGACTTAGACCACCACAGCACGACGCGTCCTCGATCTAGTATCGCTATTGTTAGCACGTGCATGGCTGGTATAACTACTGGTCACTATTACCCCCTTGGTCGTAGTCAGACCATTACACCTAAATGGCCGTTGGCTCGGAGCTGGGTGCGCGTCATGAGCCTGGAATAACCCCAATTATTAGCAAAGGGTCTTCGTTTCCATTGAGGTAACCTTTTTCATTTCCAGGAATTGCTGATTATGATCTCATAAACATTTCAGGGCACCGACACCTAACAGAGACTGTAATCTCGTATATGCAGATTGAAAGCCCATCCTGTCACATCGGAATCTCCCCGATTTTCCGGATTACCGATCGCCTTTTTTGGCTTGCTCTTCCAGAGCTATTTCTCTCCTAATATGGCCTCTGCCATCCGATATTTTCAACGCCACCTACGCTTAATTCCTAGTCAAGGTTTACTCAAGCTGGTTGCATGGCCCAAGCCTCCGGTTGTTTGGAGCATCTAGTGGAGGAATTCAATTTGCATAGTTATGGCGAGATCCACGCTCCTTTTATGCGTTTATTCTCAGCTGACCAAGTTCAGGTTGCAAACTGAAGGTTGATATTCACCACTGCACCAGGTCAAAGTTCCTGGTGGCATGAGGCGCCATGCCAGGCAGTTGCGGCTGTCCAAAGGTCAGATTGACATCCCCTGGCGGTGGCTGGGTCAACAGAAAGCAATTATGGGGGCCGACACAGCGGAGATTGGACTTATGATCGGGGTCTGTTTGGGGAGCCAAGCTCACTTCATCTCTACCTCAGTTGGCATTGGAGCCGTACCACCCCAACCTTTGTATTTTGGCTCTTGATACATGCAATTAACACTACGATGTTCATGCTCATCCAATGTTCCTTCACAAGTACTGCTCTGCCAGGCCAGATCGTATCATTTCTTCAGATAAGCGCCAGATACGATTCGACTATGTAGTGTTGGTTCGTCCCATCTCAGGTCGAAGGTATGGCTCATCAGCCTTATTAATAGTCGAATAATACATCTCTCTCAACTCCGTAGACGCACTTGACTCGTTTGGCGTATATTAAGCTGGTCTACATATATAGGGCATTGGGAACATACCAAGGTAAGGCTTTTGACATTTCACAATCATACTCGTATGACCTGGGTCAACAGGAAGCAGTCCTAGTTGCCGATATAGTAGATATCGGGCTTTATGATCGGGGTTTGTTTGGGGAGCCAGGCTCCCTTCATCTCTACCTCAGTTGGCATTGGCGCCGTCCTACCCCAACATTTTGGTTTTGGTTTTTGATACATGCGATTAACACCACGATATCCACGTCTATCCAACGTTCATTCACAAGTACTGTTCTGCCAGGCCGGATCGTAACCTTTTCTTCAAATAAGCGCCTGATACGATTCGACTGTGCAGTGTTGACTCGTCCCATCTCAGGTCAAAGGTATGGCCCATCACCCTGATTACCAGTGGAATAATGCATCTCTATTAACTCCTAGACCCACTGAACTCGTTTAACGTATATTGGAAGATTAGTCAGGGAATAAGCTGGTCTGTATATATAGGGCGTTGAGAACATACTAAGGTAAGGCTCCTGACATTTCACAATCATAACTGTATGACGCCATGCCTTTCTCATCTACAGGATGATCTGATGAACGTTTTCGCATTGAATGTGCAGGAGAGAACAGGTGGCTGACTATGACCACGTATATAGCCTACTTAGCCGCAATCCTGACGAGGCCTTTTTACACTTGGCTTTTCCACGCATCTCCATGTTACACATTGTTCGTCAAATGTTGGTCTTTGTCTCTGCATACCGAAACGTGGTGTCGGTCGAAATCCTGTACATTTTTCAGTGTCTAGACCAGACGCTTGCACATTTAGCCGACAAGCTTGTTCTACCTTCGACGTCTGATCTTGTCCTTACCTTCGTCCGTCCAAAGCGGTATTCCAGGTATTCTCACTTACGATGTCGTTCAGAAGCACCATGATTCCCGTAGACGCCGTACGCACCGCCTGCCACTTGCCATGTTTAAATATCACATCGAGAAAATGCACTGCGTTGTTTCGTCCATAGTTCCTGTTCGTACCCCTTATGTAGACTTTTTGTTGATCGGTCATTATCGATGCCTTGACATTTAACATCCTCGCGTTTCCAGCTTTTTCGAACCCGTACCGCTTCCTAAGTATCATTAATAATGGAATAATGGGCAATCGTGTCACTTCTAACACTTTTTTCATTTTTTTCATTTACCTTCGCTCGCCATCATTCATTCGCCCAATAATCACGGTAATATAGCTCACTGACACTAGTGGGAGCCTACTTTAATACGATGTAGTACAGCTTTTGACATTAGTAAATTTTCGTTATGAACTCAACTTGAATCCATGGCGCCAAGTTTGACAGATAGGGGTGTTATGCTGCGGTTAACACGTCTCATTAAGGTTAGATAACCTTGGATACTACTGATAAATACCTTTAACACCTCTTTCCTGTAGCCAACTTAGTCTAAACCAACCATCTTCAAGAACGATGAATCGTCATTCCCAGCACTATCCACACTATCCACCTCGCTCGAGTCACCCCCAGCGTGTTCCTACACAGTCTGCGTCCAACTCGGGAATCCTCCCGCTCGCTGGGGAGGCGTCAGGAAATGTCGAGTGAGCCCGTACTTAATCTCCAGAGTCATTAACACTAACATATAACTGGTCACATCAGCATCGTTGCCATCCATGGCGCAGGCGGACATCGAGAACGTTCTTGGACAGCAAAAGGTTCTTCTCAGACGTGGCTCGGGCACAAGGATATGCTACCAAGGAACATCCGGAATGCCAGGATCTTGACATATGGTTACAACACCGCTTGGGACGAGAAGCAGTCGTATTACGACGCAATGAAAAAGCAGGCACGAGGTCTCATCGCCGACGTTATGGAATACAGGAAGATCACGACGACGCCACCGGTATGTAGGCGTTTCGACCTGTGCTATATTCCACATCTTATATGGTAACCTTTCCGTGATTTAGAACAGGCGTATCATCTTTATCGCGCATAGTACAGGGGGGATTGTCTTGAAATTTGTACGTACACTTAATTTATTCATAGTATTATAGCCTATGTGACACCTTGCTTTAAAGGCCCTGATACTGGCGAACGATCCCTGTGCGAATCTCTCGGAGGATTATCAATCATTCGCAAGAGCTACCGCTGGCATCTTGTTTCTCGGAACGCCCCACCAAGGGACTGAGACCCCATCACGTTTAGTCAATCTATATTTTACAAACAGAAGACCAAACACATCTCTGACGAGGGATTTTATGACACACTGGAATAAGTTGCAGAAGCGACTCCTACCCTATAATCGCATCAGTGATAACTATATCACAAAATTTTATTTTGAGGGACATCCAACTTCTTTACCAGATGGCTCTCGAGATGTCGTAAGTCTCATCTTACTTTTGTTAACTCGACGTTTTGTGACCTCTCCTGCGTAGTTGGTCCCCAGGTGGTCTGCAGTCGTTCAGGGAGCAGTCAACGCTGAAGCAGTGATGTTGAATAAAAACCATTCGGACCTGGCGAAGTTTAAATCTTATGAGGATAACGATTATTTGAGCATCGTGAACGGCATTGAGTTCATTATTTCGCATAGATAAATGTTTTCTAAACGATTAAATCGAACACCTGTACTCCCTTTTTGTAACTATTGAGGATGATGATGTTACTTGTGAAACCAGATTTCCAGCTTCTAGAAATTCCATGAAATTAGTATTTTGTATGTGAATCCATAAACATTTCCATAGAAATATATACGAAGCCGGCACGTTAAGGCAGAACACAATGTAATTGAAGACAGCCTGGAGGAAATGGATCACCAGACATCTGTCTGAGGCACAATGTTTGTTCTCCACATGTTGGAACAAAGGAGAGTTTGACTTAATTATGGACCATCTAACAGATTCTATATCATTTTGTAATTCCATCAAATTCAGGGATGTGAATGGGATTTTAAATTGATTGATTATGCACATGTTCTATGTGATGTTAAATCCTGCAACCACATCTGGGAGTTTTGTGGATTTTAAATTGGATCATCCTCTGACAAGTTACAGGAAAGATAAAGGGATACAGAATACCACTGGACTATACAAAATTGAAGGAGTTTATTTAATGATATGGTTGATGCTTAAAGAATCCTATGTACACCTGATCACCCTCCACCTGCCTCTTGGATCCTTAACCAATTTTAAATCTTATAAGGATCCAATAGAGTTTATTGGAGTTTATATAGGATAAAGCTCTACTACGGATCCTAAAATCTTTTGGAGGGGGGTTTTCCCGGTGACTACTGTTAGTGGTAGCAAGTCTTCGCATGGGCCGAGATCGCGATCGAATCCGCAATGACGAGTATATGTGCATATATGCGCATATACTATAATGCCATAAGGGGGAAGTAACTCCTTATATATCTCTCCTTCATGATGCAATGGGCTAGAAACTTCGAGTATCGAAATCTCTCCTTTTACTCCCCTAAACAATTAGAAAGTAAATAAAAAGCCGCAATATCTTGCCATATACCTCAGTGAAATTTATTCACTCACTCACTGAGCTTCGTGTTTAGACTCTATCCTTTCGAGTTCTTGTCTTCTACTCAACAACTACATCTTAATTAATGTAGGCTTCCACCAGTGTGAGTCACATGACCGTGATTATTGGGTGAATGAATGATGGTGAGCAAGGATAAATGAAAAATGTGTTAGAGAGACACGGTTGCCCACTATTCCATTATTAATGTACTTAGAAATCGGTTCGGGTTCGAAGAAAGCTGGAACGTGCAGATTTTAAATGCCAAGGCATCGACAATGACCAATCAACAAAAAATCTACATAAGGGGTACGAACGGGAACGAGGGACGAAACAACACACTGCATTTTCTCGATAGATGATATTTCAAACATGGCAAGTGGAAAACGGTTCGTACTGGGTCTACCCTGGATAACCGCTTTGGACGGACGAAGATAAGGACAAGATCAGGCGTCGAAAGTAGAACAAGCTTGTCGGGCTAAATGTGTAAGCGTCCGGTCTAGACACTGAAAGGTGTACAGGATTTCGACCGACACCACGCTTCAGTATGCAGAGACAAAGACCAACATTTGACGAACAATGTGTGTAACATGGAGACGCGTGGAAAAGCCAAGCGTAAAAAGGCCTCGTCGGGATTGCGGCCAAGTAGGCTATATACTTGGTCATGGTCAGCACCTGTTCTCTTCTGCACATTCAGTGCGAAAACCTTCGTCAGATCATCCTGTAGATGAGAAAGGCGTGGCATCATACAGTTATGATTGTGAAATGTCAAAAGTCTTACCTTAGTATTCATGCAGACCAGGTTATTCCCCGACCAATCTTCCAATATACGTTAAACGAGTCCAGTGCGTCTACGGAGTAAAGAGAGATGTATTATTCTACTGTTAATCAGGGTGATGAGCCATACCTTTGACCTGAGATGGGACGAGTCAACACTGCAGAGTCGAATCGTATCAGGCGCTTATCTGAAGAAATGATACGATCTGGCCTGGCATAACAGTACTTGTGAATGAACGTTGGATGAACGTTGACATCGTGGTGTGAATCCCATGTATCAAAAGCCAAAACACAAAGGTTGGGGTAGTACGGAGCCAATGCCAACTGAGGTAGAGATGAAGGGAACCCTGGCTCCCCAAACAGACCACGATCATCAAGCCCAATCTCTGCTATATCGGCAGCCAGGATTGTTTCCTGTTGACCCAGATCATGCGATTATGATTGTGAAATATCAAAAGCCTTACCTTGATATGTTCTCAACGCTTTATATATGTAGATCAACTTAATATACGCCAAACGAGTTAAGTGCGTCTAGGGAGTCAAGAGAGATGTATTATTCCACTTTTAATAAGGCTGATGAGCCATACCTTTGACCTGAGATGGGACGAGTCAACACTGCAGAGTCGGATCGTATCAGGCGCTTATCTGAAGAAATGATACGATCTGGCCTGGCAGAACAGTACTTGTGAATAAAGGTTGGATGAACATGGAGATCGTGGTGTTAATCGCATGTACCAAAAACCAAACGAAAATTTTGGGGAAGGACAGCTCCAATGCCAACTGAGGTAGAGATGAAGGGAACCCTCAAACAGACCCCGATGATAAGTCCAATCTCAGCTGTATCGGCCTCCATAATTGCTTTCTGTTGACCCAACCACCGCCAGGGGATGTCAATCTGACCATTGGACAGCCGCAACTGCCTGGCATGGCGCCTCATGCCACCAGGAGCTTTGACCTGGTGCAGTGGAGAATATCAACTTTCAGTTTGCAACTTGAACTTGGTCAGCTGAGAATTAACGCATAAAAGGAGCGTGGATCCCGCCCTAACTATGCAAATAGAATTCCTCCACTAGATGCTCCAAATAACCGGAGGCTTGGGCCACGCAACCAGCTTGAGTAAACCTTGACTAGGAATTAAGTGTAGGTGGCGTTGCAAATATTGGATGGCAGAGGCCATATAGGGCATATTATGAGAGAAATGGCTCTGGAAGAGCAAGCCAAAAAGGCGATCGGTAATCCGGAAAATCGGGGAGATTCCGATGTGACAGGATGAGCTTTCAATCTGCATATACGAGATTACAGTCTCTGTTAGGTGTCGGTGCCCTGAAATGTTTATGAGATTATAATCAGCAATTCCTGGAAATGAAAAAGGTCACCTGAATCGAAAGCCGTTTGCTAATAATTGGGGTTATTCCAGGCTCATGACGCGCACCCAGCTCCGAGCCAACGGCCATTTAGGTGTACTGATCTGACTACGACCAAGGGATAATAGTGACCAATAGTTATGCCAGTCATGCACGTGCTAACAATAGAGATACTAGATCGAGGATGCGTCGTGCTGTAATGATCTAAGTCAGTGTTCAGTCGATTGGTACGACTCGGCATGTCGGCCGTCAGATCTGGACGTTCACAAGCGATGTGATCACTTCGGAAGAGCTGCCGGACATATGTCCCCCAGACTCTCCTGCAAAATGAGGGGGGCCAATATTTACGTGACGTATGGCCTTAGTTGGCATAACGGATAATGCACGCTTCAGATATCGACTAATAGCACTTATCCAGTGCTGAGTTGACGAAAATGGGCAGCATTGGTTTACAAACGTGCTACAGGAAGGTCGACAAGCGACGTATCCCCTTTAACAACAGCGCCGTTATCGAGGCCGTTCTCCTTCTCCGTTGAGGATCTCGTACATCTTTACTGCTGGCCCCAACTTGAAACAGGTAATGTCCTGTGTCATATTTCATTCTGTCCAGTGCTGAAATACACTACCTTCCCACAAACTTCCTCTTGCCTTTCAAACCATCCTACCTACCCACCAACGGCTATCGCGTCACAAGTCGTACATCTTTATTGCTGGTTCCAACTTCAACCAGGTAATGCCCTTTGTGACATCTCGTTCTGTTCAGTGCTGAAACACATCCTTTCCTTCGCGCTAGGCCTCAAACTTCCTCTAGCCTTTCAAACCATCTAATCCACCAACATCAATGCATATAATCTTGCCCGACATCAAAAATTCGAGTGTTGGTGTGGGTTGATGACCGTAATGAAGATGCTCATTGAGATGAAAACCGTTGGGGGATTAACCTATGCATACTGCCCGGATTGCGGGTTAGATAGTGAGTCAATCTATCCTTGAAAACGAGTACCTGTCTGATAATTTTGTTTCCTTGATAATTAGTGGTCCTTGATGAAAAGTATCATTCAGTGAAGATGGGGATGGACTATCCCGCAAACGACAAAGATGTTAGAGTATGATGATTACGATTAGTATTAAATCATACCTCGTATTGTGAATGTATTTTTCCGGTCTGGTTCACATGTGATTAGCTATATTTAGTTTAGTGTTCCCTTAGTTCCAAACCAAGTGCACAGACCATGTAGCTTAGTATATAGTTACATCCAGATGAGAGTAGGACCTCATCTGGAAACCTAGCTATATCACCGGTTTACTTCTACCCGCTCAGTCCTTAGTGGCATTCGCTCCAAGTGCCGAGAGTCATCGCACTGTGATCCCCCAGGCTTGCAGATCATAACAAAAGATGGCGGTAAGTTGACTTCAGGCATGTGTTGCGTGATACATCACTAACAACAAGTTAGCTACGGTGCCGGCATCATCCACCCCTCACTTACGCATTCCGCCTCGTCCACCACTCGGGGATAGGGTCGTTATCACTAGCCGCAGGCGTTCTTCAATGGGACGTACAGTTAGTTGTCCTGTAGCAAAAAGTGAGTACATAATTGCACGTGTCACTGTTAAAACTGAGTATTGCCCCCCCGGTGCTCAGGTCTTTCGCAGAAAAGCGAGTCGCTCACAATACCGTCACGAGGCTCCAGACGACCCAAGTCCGCAGTCATCTGTGGCAGAAGGATGCATTGCTGGACCTAGTACTATAAATCCCTCGCCTTCCGGTAGCAGGAATGGTCGCTGTGACAAATCCCCTGATATATTTGAGTTATGTGATGATTGCAACAGCTATTTCCCCCCAAAAGAATTCAAAGCTGATATTTTGGAATGTCAAGTCCGTCACATTGATTGATTTTGACAGGTGCTCGTGCCAGAACTCTTTATACTCTTCTGTCTCTGCTGCTCGCTTTCTTTTTCTTTCTTGTTTACCTCAATCTTTTATTGATAGTTAAAAAAAGTTGACATTCTTTTAAATTCACGATAATACATAATATACTAAGTCAGCATACTTGCCGAATCGCATACAATACTGTTTGTGGATATTATTAGTTTAATGGAGTGGCTGGGGGTCTTCTTGCGGGACAAGCCAACCCTCGAGTCGGTTCACTTTTGATGCCATCAGATCTCCTCGAGAACATCGGAGTCGTACCAATCGACTATAAACTCGATCTAAGTCAACCGGACGACAAATGGATTAGAACTGTGGGAAAGCGTGGAGGAAGTGCCTTTCAGCGCTTACCTTTGGTCATTTATACATATTTTTCCCTACCATCTTGGACGTCAGATGATTGAGGTGTAACATTCCAAAAGCCTCATATTTATGCCAACCACTTCTGGGTGGCATAGACGAGACAGCTCAACTATGCCCTAGCCTAGAGGGTAAGGACTAGACCGGTCAACTCTACTCGTTTTGAATGCCTCAACAAGCGCCTCATGGCAGTCAGTCTCTCGTTCTGATAGTTCTTCGGACTCACAGTGATTGATTATGAAGCGACGGACTTTCCTAATACATTTGTTGTTATCATTCTCCTCTATTCCCCACCCAATGCGATGCCGTGGGAATGGAATCGCAGTTCTTCTTCTACGTAAGTAGATTTGAATTATGAACTCAATATTTGACACGTTCATAAGTGAACAATTCAAGTATCGTGATCGTTGATGGCGTCTGAAATCATCGCCTTGATAAATACCTTCAGACCCCTTCTCTTTAGACTATGTACTTTGAGTCGACCATCATGAATCCTGAACGACTGGAGGCCGAGTTTGGAGTCAAAATGCTCGCTCCAGGTGCAAGGGCATCCGTCGAGTAAACTTGTATTTACTCTCGCGCGCATAAACACTGATGCACACTGGTTAATAATCAGCATTGTCGCCATTCACGGCGTCGACGGCGACCGGATTAGTTCTTGGACGGCAGCAGATGCTTCCCAAACATGGCTCCAAGACAAAGATATGTTGCCAAGGGACATCCCGGAGGCCAGAATCTTGACATATGGTTACAACTCAGTGACTTGGGGCGACCAACGACCGATTCGCATTGCAATGGAAAGTCATGCACAAGATCTAATCGCCCAGCTTGTAGCGTATAGGACGGAGACGCATACTCCGCGGGTATGTTCGGATCCCGACATGTGTTTCATTCCAACGCTTATGACCACTTTTTCATGATTTAGAACCGCCCTATCATATTTCTTGCGCATAGTACAGGAGGGATTATCTTGAAATTTGTACGTTTACTTTCCTTGATATTACTACCAGTTTATGTGGCACATTCATTTGAAGGCCCTAATACTGGCGAACAAGACCCACGAAGGCCATCTTGGTCATCATCGATCGTTCGCAGAGGATACTGCGGGTATTTTATTTCTTGGCACACCCCATCAGGGGACTGCGGCAGCTAAATTCTTCGTTAAACTATATTCTCTAAACGGGAAATTCGACAATGCTCTAACAGAGGATTTGAGGAAGTATTCGGAAACGTTGCAGGACCAGCTTTCAGCGTATAATGCTATCAGCCACCAGTACATCACAAAGTTTTATTTCGAAGAATATAAAACTCGTTTTTCAGACGGTACTCAACATATGGTAAGTCTCGCCTTAGCTGAGTCAACTCGGCAATTCGTGACCCTTTTCGTACATAGATTGTCCCCAGGTCGTCGGCAGTGGTTCAAGGAGCGGTCAACGTTGAACCACTGACGTTGAATACGGATCATTTGGGCCTGGCGAAGTTGAAACCCTATCGGGATGGCGACTATTTGACGGTTGTGTGGTCCATTCGGTCGATTATCTCTGACATAAATGTTTGTTGAATGATTAAATCGCGCACTCTTGCGCCACTCTTATGTCAACCCATACATTTTACCATAGAAATCAAGGACACGTTAAGCCACTGTAGAATATACTTGAGAAAGGAACCTGGAGGAAACGGTCCCTCGGAAATCACTGGTAGGCAGACATAGGGTATATGCATTTACGTATATGTACTTTACAAGCGCTTCATAAATGAGTATCAGTCTCCGGAGTCAAGGAGCATACCTAGAGTGTGTCAATGTTCAAATTTATCACGTTTCTATCATTGCCAAAACAGCCATGCTTTGGCACATCAAGTCCGCCCACACATATGTTAACTTCGGTGTTATATGTAGACGCCCCGGTCACATGAACCCACGGTTATACACTAAGAGGCTGTACTAAGTAAATTGGACAGAATCTATAAATATTAAAATCTAACTCATAAATGGATCCTCAATATGTTCTGATGAGTTCACAAACGTCTCCGTGCCGAAATTGTAATGATAGGGGTATCAGACATTCCATCCAGGTTAAGCTCAAAAATTGATGATTTTAGAAATATACCTTTGCAATGTATCAAGTGCAGGTTGTATCATTATGGTATTACTCTATTTAACGCCCACTCTCTGAAACCTATATTGCAGCAACGCAAGGTCGTAACCGCCGCCTCAAGTCGATCGACCCTCACGACCGTATCCTGCGTGTGGAAAGAAGAGCCATTGTCATAGTTTTTAAATAGCAGAAAGGTATCGAATGAAGCTCATAAGGTGCGTATCTGGCGAAAACGCGGATGTAGCTGTGGCAATGAGATGCGAAGTGACTTCGCCCGCCTTCGAAAGGCGTATAGGTCAGTTTTCTAAACGTGTCCTCGGCTATACTGGGAGAGCAGTGCTAGGGAAAACATAACGAACTGAATGAGAAAGATGTTTGGAGTGCCAGACAGGTGCCAAACATTTCAATAGATATTCATAAATTGCACAGGTGGTCATGGTGTCAAATATGGGGGCACAGGATACAATACTTCTCGGGATCCCTTTGTAGCGGAAATATACAAGGCTCACTTATCCGTTAGTGTGAATCCCGTTATCTGATGGAATTCTCAAGTCACGGTGCACGGAGGCTGCACAGGAGGAATTACAATTTGAACCCAAAGTCGGAGCTCGAGTGAGTTCCCGTATCAGCTTGGAGCTTATATTTCAGATAAATTCCCATAAAGCTGGAAAGTCGATGTTAGGAGGCTCCCGCCACCACCCACCACCTCGCTGTGGTATTTGCCTTAGGACGCGTTGAGCTTTCTTTGGAACCTCATTTCCTTCTTTAGACTGGTTCCCGCTATGGCTGCGCGACCATCTCAATCGAAATTTGGCATTACAACATTAAAATCTCCTGATCCATCAGATATCGAGTGCGTATAATAATATCTTGGTTCACCACTGGAAGTCTCACAACTTCTGGACGTTAGCATCGTTTTTATCCATGGTTTGGATGGACATCCGATACAATCATGTACAACGGACAGCGGCAAACTGTGGCTTTACCATTTTTTGCCCCAGGATTTACCGCATGCGAGGATCTTGAGTTATGGTTACGACGGTTATACTAAGGACAGGAATCAATTTTCGAACGACACCCTTAATGGTCATGCCGGAGGTTTATTGGCAAAACTTGCAGATGAGAGACATGGTATCAAAGTGAGTGTGTTTATGATCTTGCATACTTCTTATTGGAATTGAGTTATACCACGAATAGAACAGACCTATCATTTTCATCGCGCATAATGTCGGAGGGATCATTGTGAAATCCGTAAAGCTATTTCGACCTCACGCATCCTAGTGTTAATATTTTCGACAGGCCCTAATTGCTGGATACTCATGTCACAAGGACCATCAATACCGTCACCGACAAATTTATGATGCCACCATAGGTATCATTTATCTTGGGACCCCTCATCAGGGCACACCATACAATTACCTGGATACTGTACTCAATGAATCGGGAAGGAACGACAAGCTTGCCAAGCATTTAACGGAGCATTCGGAGTGGTTACAGCGGCAACTTACGTATGACCTTCCCATTCTGGCCGGGAAGAAAATCACCATAAAGTACTTTTACGAAAAACGTGGGACGATTGCCACTGAGGGGGGGAGACTGAGCCCGGTATGTGACAACTTTACATGCATTAGTCTACCAGTATGTTCATCCAGAGTCGGTATCTCTAGTTAGTAGATAAGGATGCTGCCATTGTGCCAGGTGTCAACACTGAGGAGATAGGGTTGGAGAGGAATCACGCAATGCTGGCGAAATTCGAATGGCGAGACAAAGACTATTACCTTATCTTGGCTGCGTTGCAAACAATTATTAGGCATAAAGAGTATTAAAGAAGTAAGCGCTTGTATGAAGAAGGTGAGACAGAATGTCTCGAAAAGACGCAATGCGTCGTATTGCTCAATCTCCTCTCGAATGTACTATTATATACACGTAGTATAGCTAGTGAATCTCTCAGCGAACGTTTAACCGCTGAGATACTTAAACGTCTTTAACAATGTCGGGGTCCTAACCCTCTAGCGTGGCACAGGCCTTGGAGAATATATCGATATGCTAATTCTGGACTTTAATGGGGAACTTTTTGTGGCTAAACTGCATTTCACAAGTGGCCCATTATATATTGCGTAGCATATGCAATAGTACTTTCTCGCGATTTAGACGGTTCAACGTTCCCACGAATGCCAAGAATTCGCTGACCAACTGTAAAATTAAAGAAATGATATACCTTGGATAAAATTAAAAATTAAGGATAGGGATTTTGGCCAATAACTTGGCCGGAAAAAACTCACCGACCAAGGTATTTGTGTAAAACAAAAAATGCAGCCTATCAGGAAAATCCAAGATTGACTTGACGTCTCCTTATCTCCTTATCTTGTTTATTGTCTCTTAAGTAAAATAAGCGCAAAATTAAGCAGAAGATCCTACTTAATCACTATTTTATTTATTTCTAACATGGACAGACTTAAAGTGATTTATTAAGGAAGTTAGTTAAGTTAGAAATAAGAGGGAATACGTGGGGTCTTCTGCTTAATTTAGCACTTATTTTACTTAATGGACAATGCGGAATCATGCGAGATACTTTACCTTTTCGCCAACACAGACTTAACATGATTTTATCTACAACATGCCCAAGGGTTAAGAGAGTTGAAATAACCTCTACTACGCTTGTATTTTATTTATTTACTTATTTGAGATCTCATACATTAGCGTTAGGAAAATCCAGGATTGACTTAATGTCTGCTTATCATGCGTAATTGATCGAATATTTATGTATGTATTTCATGAGAAAACACTTTCGAAATATAATCACCGAAACAACCACCCCCGGCTTCAACATTAGCACCAATTCCATGGAGCAGACTCTATCCTTCAGGGGATCAGAAAGGATATACAAGGCCAGTGTGTGAACCGGAGGATACAAGGCCTTTTAAGATATTAGCACCAAGACTAGTATGCTACATGACCTGGCCAAAAGTCTACAGATGGGCAATTCTGTTGGAAGTTCCTTCAGGGACTGGGGCTAGAGGATCAAAAAGACATGCAAAAGAGCGAAAATCGAACCGAAAAACAAGAAACTGAATACTACTATTTTCGGTGAATTTTTTCGCATAGGCCGGCGAATTGTCGAAATTCATATATACCTAATCAGGCGCCCATTTCATTTGGGTTTTGAGCTCACCAGAACGAGCGGGAGATATCGCCTGCATCAAATATGCCTCCAGATGGTATCATTCAGCCACAATCTCGACGTTTTGTACGATTCGGTTTTGTTTCTTGCGTAAATATTATTCGGACTTGAATTGCTCTCTAAGATAAAGCCTCTCATACAAATGGCTATGCATCTCGTCATACAGTGTAGTGTGTTGTTAAATGAAAATCGTAATTCTATTCCGTTAGAGTTCTTGGAACTTAGCCATCTTTGCCAACGAAGTATGTAAGGTATTTCATTCCGGCTGCTTCATCGATGGGAACGAGGTTGGACCGTTAGGACCGATCTGGAAGCGGGGAGTCATACACTTATTGTCATTCGAATCCCTTCTTGTGCCTCCTTCTGGTCTGTTGATGCTGTAGTATCACCTCGTGCTTGGATCATCTTCGCGTCACAGTGGATTTGTGACTTTATGTGATGATGTCCGTGTTAGAATTCAGGCGATTTTTTTGCCTAGGTCTCAGGTCATGCAAACCTTGTTTAGCTGCACAGTATACCTAACGCGGATGATTTACGAGCTTTGTAAGCTATCACGAGCCTTTGGCGCGATCTCCGCTGGCTCCTCAGTCAGCGCTGAGTTTGATTAATGTTGATAGGACACACCAGGATTTCTAACAGCCGTTGTTATGTGCTTTGATGTGCTGATGATTGAATCAGTCCTCTGCTACCAATATCCCCTAAATCTATGCGTCGCTGGCGAAGCTGGGCTTCTCCTACAATGTCGATCTCTCTCTCTTTCAGGAGTATTCTCTACCACATGGTGGTTGACGATGCCGCCATCTCCGCATATGAGCACAAAGCTATTTGTTTGTAAACCTGTGGCCTGGCTTTGCGTTCCGCATTGCGAGGACGGCGGACGCACTCATCACTAATCAATGATCTTCTTCCGCATGCCTACATCCCTCCAAAATGTCACTACACGTTCATATCATAACGGTCTTCGAAATATTATAGCTTTGCCAACTTTTCCAGGAGTATTTTAACATGTGACTGGTTGTATAAGTTACTTTGGCACGGCACAGCGCGGTGCCTTGTATTCGTTGGAAATAAGGTTTTCTAGAACTTTCCCTCACACGGTCCCTTTTGGACAACCTTTAATTATCTAATTAATTAGTCCGCCTCGAACAGCCCCTTTCAAGCCCAGGAGATTATCTTTGAGTGCACTTTGTACTCAGCGATGGGTTCAAGCCAAAGCCAGAGTCAACCACTAAAGCCCGAACCTGGTCTCAAGGAGCTCGTCCCAGGAAATTCACCAGTCGTCGAGTAAGCCACAGTCCGGAAGCTCGCGCTGATGAACTGTAATGACTGGTCGATTTATAGCATTGTCGCCATCCATGGCTTGGATGGTAATCGAGAACTCTCTTGGACCGCGCATAATAGTGTACTATGGCTCAGGGACTTGCTGCCAGCAGATATCCCAGATGCAAGGATCTTCACATATGGCTACAACGCGGCTACATCGGAAAGGCTACAATTGTCTAAATTGACAATTCACGATCACGCTGAACAGCTGATTAATAAGGTTGTGCAGGAAAGGGAATCGGACAATACATCGGTACGCATGCGTCCAAACAAAGTTTCTTTCCACTCCTTAGTATTTTTGTGATACTAGAGTCGCCCTATCATATTCATAGCACATAGCATGGGTGGGATCGTCTTGAAGTTCGTAAGTACCTTTACATCTCATATATTTCCAGACAGAATATGATGAGTTTCCTCTTTACAGGCCTTGATATTGGCAAACAAGTTCAATAAAGACCATCTTGAGCGCAACCGCTCATTTTCAGCGAGGACTGAAGGTATTCTATACATTGGAACCCCCCATCAAGGGACTAAGGCGGCACAACGTCTCGTTGAGATATACTCTATCCACGCCAAAGTGAGCCAAGCCTTAACAAAGGATTTGGTGGAACAGTCGGAAATGTTGCAAGATCAAATTGCAGATTACAATCCTATCAGTGGCAACTATCGCACTAAGTTCTACTACGAATCATATGCAACAAAGTTAGCCAATGGTCGCACACTGCTTGTACTTTCAGCCACTTTCTACGACCTGATCAATTGCTAACCCATCATTGTATAGTTGGTTCCCAGGCACTCTGCTGTTGTCCCAGGAGCGGTAAATGTCGAACCAATTGCTCTGATGAAAGACCATGTTGATCTGATACGGTTTACTGACAAAGAAGACGATGATTATAAGAGTATCATGAGAGCCATCAGCTCGATGATCGGGGAGATTTCAGGCGGGAGGGTGACGTAGACGTTCCTTAAGCTTGTTTGCATACTTTTTTTAAAGGAACGGGTTCGTTGCATTACATTGAGCCCATCCGCTGATATTACCTTTAAATTATGGACGAGACGTTGTGCCTCCTTCAGCCTTTTGATGAATCGCGGAACGGCGCCGTGGAAGCCCCCCCGTAGACTTACGCGCAACGCGTACCCATCCTTTTTGGCTGACAGACACGGTGAAAGTGATAGTCCGATCTGGTTCAAGGATTGCCATCCGAAATGAGCGCGGTCGGTCGGAGTGTGATAGAAGCTCGCACTTGAGGAACAGCATTGTGATGTTTCCGGATTGACACGAACATGAAATAAGTGCATTAAAAAGGCAGAAAATGCTGGAGAGTAGGCATTAGCTCTATGGTAGCATCAATGGCCTCAAACCGCCTCTCCACGCTTTCATGGAAGAAGTCTAAAAATTATGCAATATATATGAGAAAGAAATCTTTTTTCCTTACTGGGTAGTTTTAAAAGTGACCTCTCGGCCATGTGTCAGAATCAGTTTTTCCCTTTTACCGTAACATTCCCGGGAATCACAGACCATGCAACGTGAGTCCGCGTGTAGAAAGAAGAAAAAAACCATTTTCAGAAACCAACACCCAGCTAAAGTAACATCCCTCATTGGCATTACAGTCTTATATTATAACGGTACTCACAGGTGATGACGTTGCTTGATGGCTAAATTTCATAAGTGAGAAAATATCAAAGGGTTCTTACGTGCCAGAGAGAGCATCTTTCTTGCCCTTTTCCTTCTAGCCGTTAAACGGGCATTACTGGTCCCCAAAGCGCACTCAAACCTTCAGTCTAGTCAATCTTTTATGGCGACAAGGTAATGATATAATTGATTCATAAAGTTAAGTTGTAACTCTTACTCACATCCAAGTCTTGTTTCCTACCTCTAACCACAATTATAGAATTAGTATTCAAATCGATTTAATATATAAAGTACCCATCCAGAATTAACAAACTAACAGTATTTCTATGTATCTCTTCCATCCACAAGTGCAAGTAATGTATGCATCTCATCCCTTCAAAACTTCTTTATAGGTCCCATAAACCTGCCTACGATCTAGCAGATGCTTTGTCCCCGATTTTTTTTCAGTATTTCATGGATCATCAACACTATTGCCGTCACGACGGTTTCATAGTCGTCATCATCAGGGGATGTAAACTTCACTAGATGTAAATGGTCCTTATGAAGGCCGAGTGGTTCAGCGTTCACCGCCCCGGGAACGACGGCAGAGAATTTTGGGACCAACTAAATGTGGCATCGAGGGATGGGACCCAAGTTAGCAAAGTATTAGGATGAGAACAACATGCTGAGGCTTACCACTTCAAGACGATCCTTTGGCAATTTACTCTTGTATAATTCGTAGAAAAACTTTGTGATATATTTATCGCTGATAGAGCAATAATCTGCGAGCTGGTCGTGCAGAGTTTCCGAGTTCGCCACCAAATGCTGTCTCAAGGTCTGGTCTACTTCTCCATTCATGGTATAGATTTTGACGAAACTTTCTGCGGCTGTTATTCCGCTCGTGCCTTGATGCGGGGTTCCAATGAACAGAATACCCTTTGTGGCTTCCGAAAATAACTTGTTTTCAGCAACATGCCCGTCGTGGTGGCCATTGGCATATAGCAGAGCCTGTTAAACAAATCTGCGGCGTAAACAGGAGATAGCAGAATCAACGTTGTGAACATACGAATTTCAAGATGATCCCGCCCATACTATGCGCTATAAATATCATAGGTCGATCCTAATATCGAATGCGGAAGATTTTAAAGGTAGAATTAAACAATTAAGAACGCCTACTGCATACCTCTGGAGTACTTGTGCGCGTCCTATACTGCACCACCCTCGAAACAAAATTTTCAGCAAGACTATGCATTTTCTCTTCGGCCAATTGCTGCTGCTCGCCCCAAGTAGCTGCGTTATAACCATATGTCAATATTCTTGCATTTTTGGCCTGTGCCGGTAACATATCAGGATCTTTCAGCCACATTTTTTTGTTCTCTGCCGTCCAAGAAAGCTCGCGGTCACCGTCTAAGCCATGAATGGCCACGATACTGTGATGTACCAGACAAGTCATACCAGAGATCGTACGTCCATAAACTGAAGGCTTACTCGACAACTGGTGATTCTCCTTCAGCGAGGCATTTGACTCCAAATTTGCTCTCTCGTCTTTCGAGGGCGTTGCCATCGCTCTCACTACTATGCGTCATCATCAAAAGATCATCCATGTTTTTAGTATGGAGAGTCAAGAAAGTGTTACGCCAGTCAATCAATAGGGAGAGGGAACGCTAAAATACGGTCGGGTCAATCGATGGGTGCTCAAAGGGGAGCATGGAGAGTCAAGAAAGTGTTACACCAGTCAATCAATAGGGAGAGGGAACGCTAAAATCCGGTCGGGTGAATCGATGGGTGCTCAAAGGGGAGTAGTTGGCAACAGGTTCGGTCCGAGAAGCCCACGAGATGCTTGTGGGAAAGGGAGCAGTACATTCTCATCTCAACGCTATTCAAAGAAAGCGTGAGTCGTGCCAAAGTGGCAGCGCTTAAATGGCAGCGATTATTGAATACATTTACAGCCTCGAGTCTTTGGCACTTTGGCGCTATCTCCAATGTAGCTAGCGCGGTGCTAGTGGGGTATTCCAATTCCGATGGCTAGTCCCTTCTTGCCGTCCTTGTTATGATTGTTTTCAAGTGATCTGTACAATCTTCCGAGTCAGGAGAGATCACACCTCTCGCTGGGAATCACGCATTCAATGTAGTCATTAAGTTATGGTGGTGCAACCACCCAGCACTGAAATGCGGTGAATATCCGATTGAATAATACAGGCGCTGCAAGTAAAATGAATTTCACAAGATTTGGTGATAGGGTCTTTTGGTTGCGCGCCATCTACACTACGTCCACAATAGTGTTTTATTAGTATCCACCTACATACTTGTGAAATATCTCAGGGAAGCATACCCTTTCATAATCGCTTTATTTTTATAAGTAACAAAATGAAATAGAATGGGAGTCACACAACACAGCAAATAATGACACAGCAAGGCATTCTTCCTTTGATTTTCCCAAAGTCAGATTTTCGCAAATAAAGATCAATAGTTTTAACAGTGACCTCTCAGCCATGTTTCAGAACAAGTTTTCCCCTTCTCCCAGAAATCAGAGACCAAGCAACCTGAGTCCGCCTGTAGAAAGAAGAAAACCATTTTTAGAAATCAACACCCAGCTAAAGTAACATCCCTCATAGGCATTGTAGTCTTATATTATAACGGTACTCACAGGTGACGCCGTTGCTTTATGGCTAAAGTTTACAAGTAAGAAAATAACATATGGTTCTTACGTGCCAGTGAGAGCATCTTTCTTGGCCTTTGCCTTCTAACCGTTAAACGGGCATTGATGGTCCCCAAAGCACGCTCAAACTTTCAGTCTAGTCAATCTTTTATGGCTACAAGGTAATGATAAAATTGATTCATAAAGTTAAGTTGTAGCTCTTACTCACATCCAAGTCTTGTTTCCTACCTCTAACCACAATTATAGAATTAGTATTCTAATCGGTTAATATAAAGTACATATCCAGAATTAACAAACCAAGATTATTTCCGTGTATCTCTTCCATCCATAAGCGCAAGTAATGTATTCATCTCATCTCTTCAAAACTTCATTATAGATCCCGTAAACCTGCCTACGATCTAGCAAATGTTTGCTCCCCGATCCTCGAGTATTTTACGGATCATCAGCACTATTGCCGTCACGACGGCGTTATAATCATCATCTTCAGGGGATGTAAACTTCACTAGATGTAAATGGTCTTTATAAAGGCCGAGTGGTTCAGCGTTCACCGCGCCGGGAACGACGGCAGAGAATTTTGGGACCAACTAAATGTGGCATCGAGGGATGGGACCCAAGTTAGCAAAGTATTAGGATGAGAGCAACATGCTGAAACTTACCACTTGAGGACGATCCTTTGGCAATTTACTCTTGTATATTTCGTAGAAAAACTTTGTGATATATTTATCGCTGATAGAGCAATAATCTGCGAGCTGGTCCTGCAGAGTTTCCGAGTTCGCCACCAAATGCTGTCTCAAGGTCTGGTCTACTTCTCCATTCATGGTATAGATTTTGACGAAACTTTCTGCGGCTGTTATTCCGCTCGTGCCTTGATGCGGGGTTCCAATGAACAGAATACCCTTTGTGGCTTCCGAAAATGACTTGTTTTCAGCAACATGCCCGTCGTGGTGGCCATTGGCATATAGCAGAGCCTGTTAAACAAATCTGCGGCGTAAACAGGAGATAGCAGAATCAACGTTGTGAACATACGAATTTCAAGATGATCCCGCCCATACTATGCGCTATAAATATCATAGGTCGATCCTAATATCGAATGCGGAAGATTTTAAAGGTAGAATTAAACAATTAAGAACGCCTACTGCATACCTTTGGAGTACTTGTGCTCATCCTGTACTGCACCACCCTCGAAACAAAATTTTCAGCAAGATCATGCATTTTCTCTTCAGCCAATTGCTGCTGCTCGCCCCAAGTAGCTGCGTTATAACCATACGTCAATATTCTTGCATTTTTGGCCTGTGCCGGTAACATATCAGGATCTTTCAGCCACATTTTTTCGTTCTCTGCCGTCCAAGAAAGCTCGCGGTGGCCGTCTAAGCTATGAATGGCCACAATACTGTAATGTACCAAACAAGTCATACCAGAGATCGTGCGTCCATAAATTGAAGGCTTACTCGACAACTGGTGATTCTCCTTTAGCGAGGCATTTGACTCCGAATCCGCCCTCTGGTCTTTCAGGGGGGTTGCCTTTGCTCCTACTACTATGCAAAAGATCATCCATGTTGTTAGTATGGAGAGTCAAGAAACTATTACACCAGACGATCAATAGGGAGAGGGAACACTAAAATACGGTCGGGTTAGTCAATGAGAGCTCAAAGGGGAGCAGTTAACAATAGGTTCAGTCCGAGAAGCCCACGAGATGCTTGTGGGAAAGGGGGCAGTACATTCTGATCTAAACGCTATTCAAAGAGAGCGTGAGTTGTGCCAATGTGACAGCGCTTAATTGACAGCGATTATCGAATACGTTTATAGCCTCGGGTCTTTGGCACTTGGGCGCTATCTCCAAGATGGTGTACCTAGTGCGGTACTAGTGGTGTATTTCAATTCCGATGGCTAGTCCCTTCTTGCCGTCCCTGTTATGATTGTTTCCCGTGATCCGTACAATCTTCCAAGTCAGGAGGGGTACCTCTCGCTGGTAAGCACGCATTCAATCAGTCATTAAGTTATGGTGGTGCAACCATGCAGCACTGAAATGCGGTGAATATCCGGTTGGATAAGGGGCGCTGCAAGTAAAATAAATTTCACAAGATTTGGTGATAGGGTCTTCTGGTTCCGCGCTATATAAGCCATCTACACTATGTGCACAATAGTGTTTTATCAGCATCCACCTACACACAATGACAAATATCCCAGGGAAGCATACTCTTTTCATAATCACTTTATTTTTGTAAGTAAAAAAATGAAATAGAATGAGAGCCACATAACACACCAAATAATCACTCACCAAGGCATTCTTCCTTTGATTCTTCCAAAGTCAGATTTTCGCAAATAAAGATCAGCACTCTCAGATTATTTTATGTTTGAGGAAGGTCCGTATATACCTCTACTATTAACCATGTCTTCATACAGTTACACGACGTTTAGGAAAGCTAGCTTTGTACTAAATAAGCGTAAAATGACAACATGGTTTTGGTGTGCTACATCTCCGTGATCCGTGCCTTTTAGGGCCGCACGCATAATCCATTCCACTCCACCTAAGTCAAAGGATATTCTACCTCGTCAACGGGCTGCTGTATGGTTTGTACCGAGGTTGCTCTTCCTATGACTTCTTCACGTGTAGTGATTGAGTTTGACTGATTAATCTGGTGATCTATGATGTCGTACAATGATCCCAAGACCGTGCGGTAGTCGTCGTCTTCTTTGGATTCGAACTTCCCTAAATATTCGTGAGTTTTATGTAACCCTATCGCTTTAGCGTCGGCAGCGCCTTGTAAGACCGCTGAGTCCTTGGTTACAATCTGGACCCCTAGTTCTTAGTAATATCGGGAGCTCCACGTTATGCCAATAACATACCTCTTGATCTTTAGCACAACCGGAAATAGGAGTGCCTAACAGTTCATGTAAATAATAGGTTTTAAATTTCCTACTAATGGGCAGATATTGCGCTATTTGTCGCTGCAACATTTCCGAGTTACTCTCCAAATGTTGCGCTACCTTGTTATTTATCTTTGAAGTACGAAAAGAGTTGACATCGGCCCCCAGGTGGATATGTTTCGTCCCCTCGTTAGGCGTCCCTATGAAAATGATGCCCTTTGTGTTCTCATATATTGTTCTATGGTCGGCTAGGTGGTTCTGGTTGCAACTGCTGGAATTGATGAGTGCCTGTTGAATGAATCATCAACGCAGGTTTGTCTAGACATCGACCAACTGTACAGATTTTAGAATGATTCCCCCAAGGTTATGAGCAACAAATATGATCGGGCGATGCTATAATCCTATTATGGGGACGTTGGCATCCGAAGGCAAGATCACGTACGAAGGTTCGTGTTGCCTTCCTGTAGAGGACCAGTTTCGCCACGAAATCTCGTGCATGACCATTAAGTGTCTGCTCTGATAGTTGGTCCCTACCATGTACATATGCATCGTAGCCATAGGTGAGGATTCTTGCCATCGCCATGTCTTGTGATAAGAAGTCACGGAGCCATAGTCTTCCGTTGTCTGCAGTCCACGATTCTTCTCGATCGCCGTTTAAACCATGAATGGCGACAATGCTGGCAATGCCATGTTATAATCATAGTGAGTAAGTACAGATGAAGTATCACATACTCAACAGACGCGGCATCGCAGGGAACAAGTTCTTTGAAGCCTAACTGAATGCTTTTGCGTCTAGTCGCTGGTTTAGCCTCACCCGTGGAACGATTTGCCCAGCGATTGACGATCGAAGACCATGTCGAGGACATTGTAGTTCCGTAAATGACAAAGGGTTACGTTGGGAAATACAGAGGAGTTAGCTAGTCTTAGGGCTGTCCTGCCTCAAGTTTAAATGAAGGTGGCAGATGGAGGTGCCAAGAAAACAGGCTGTGCACGCGTGGGTAGCGCACGGCTAATGGCTCTAGTCGTTTAAAGATCATCACCCAACGTGAGATGCTGGAGAAACGGTGTTGAGCTGTGTATTGACAACAGCCACATGTTTGTCATACTTTGTCACAATATTTAGGACTAGCTGACTGAATCTAAATCTAATTGCATGCTTTTACTCTAGCGGTACCTTCCCAGCTACTTCATCCAATTTGCTAGAGACCATTTAGAGGCGGTGTTCTGTCTTCCTGATGGAGCATCCCCTTTGATGACTTTTGGAACTTCACACCTACTCCTGTTAAATTGCGAGCCCCGCAAAAACACACATTATTAAATCCTTACGAGGTTTATGCGTTTGATCGTCTTGAGAAGGTTGTAGGGCCACATCCACGGCTGATGATTCCAGTTTTCTGTAGGAGCGTTCACGAAAAGAAAAATCTTGATGTTGATATGCTTCACACGAAATCTCAAGAGAGGATCTTCAAATAAATCAATTGTGGCATCATTGTCGCAAAATATCATCAATATTCAATTTGCAGGTTTACCATGTGGTGATACCAGCCGAATGTCCGATAACAACTAATAAAAGACAAATTAATGACAAGAAAAACACATAAAGCCTTTACATACAAAAAATCGTTATTTTCTTGTTAAAAATGATCGACTCCCCCTGATCCTTCCATTCGATGGCCCAAGCCTCGTGAACAGCATCGAGTGATCCGTACAATCTTCCAAGTTAGGAGAGATTACACCCTGGCTGATACGCACCGCATTCAATGCAATCATTCATTCATGGTCGTGCAACCACGCGGCACTGGAATGCGGTGAATATCCGGTTGGATAAGACGTGCGCTGCTGTAATCCCGTCGTCAATTGGGATCACTGGCGGTCACACAAGTTGACAGGACCACGGTGTATTGTCCAGAGCAGAACAAGATACAGGCAAGTGCAGCGTACGGTAAGATCTAAGGGTCCTGAAAACTTCCCGGCTACTTATACCTACAACACGATGATTATGTAATCACGTAAAACGAAAGGGTCCGTGCGTAAGACTGGGGGCACCAGGATTACAGCTGCAAGTAAAATGAATTTCACAAGATTTGATGATAATGTCTTTTGGTTGCGCGCTATACAAGCCATCTACACCGTGTGTACAATAGTGTTTTATTCGTATCCACCTACACAGATGTCAAATATCCCAGGGAAGCATACTCTTTTCAAAATCACTTTATTTTTATAAGTAACAAAATGAAATAGAATGAGAGCCACACAACACACCAAATAATCACTCACCAAGGCATGCTTCCTTTGATTTTTCCAAAGTCAGATTTTCGCAAATAAAGATCAGCACTCTCAGATTATTTTATGTTTGAGGAAGGTCCGTATATACCTCTACTATTAACCATGTCTTCATACAGTTACACGACGTTTAGGAAAGCTAGCTTTGTACTAAATAAGCGTAAAATGACAACATGGTTTTGGTGTGCTACATCTCCGTGATCCGTGCCTTTTAGGGCTACACACATAATCCATTCCACTCCACTAAGTCATAGGATCTTCCACTAAGTCAACGGGCTGCTGTATGGTTTGCACCTAGGTTGCTTTTCCTATGACTTCTTCACTTGTAGTGATTGTGTTTGACTGACTAATCTGGTGGGTTATGATGTCGTACAGTGATCCCAAGACCGTGTGGTAGTCATCGTCGTCTTCTCTGGAATCGAACTTCCCTAAATATGCATGAGTTTTATGTAACCCTATCGCTTTAGTGTCGGCAGCGCCTTGTAAGACCGCTGAGTCCGAGGTTACAATCTGGATCCCCAGTTCTTAGTAATATCGGGAGCTCCACGTTATGCCAATGACATACCATTTGCTCTTGAGCACAACCGGAAATAGGAGTGCCTAACATTTCGAATAAATAATAAGTTTTAAATTTCCTACTAATGGGCAGATATTGCACTATTTGTCGCTGCAACATTTCCGAGTTACTCTCCAAATGTTGCGCTACCTTGTTATTTATCTTTGAAGTACGAAAAGAGTTGACATCGGCCCCCAGGTGGATATGTTTCGTCCCCTCGTTAGGCGTCCCTATGAAAATGATGCCCTTTGTGTTCTCATATATTGTTCTATGGTCGGCTAGGTGGTTCTGGTTGCAACCGCTGGAATGGATGAGTGCCTGTTGAATGAATCATCAACACAGGTTTGTCTAGACATCGACCAACTGTACAGATTTTAGAACGATTCCCCCAAGGTTATGAGCAACAAATATGATCGGGCGATCCTATAATCCTATTATGGAGACGTTGACATCCGAAAGGCAAGATCACGTACGATGGTTTGTGTTACCCTCCTGTAGAGGACAAGTTTCGCCACGAAATCTCGTGCATGACCATTGAGTGTCTGCTCTGACAGTTGGTCCCTACCATGCACATATGCATCGTAGCCATAGGTGAGGATTCTTGCCGTCGCCATGGCTTGTGGTAAGAAGTCACGGAGCCATAGACTTCCGTTGTCTGCAGTCCACGATTCTTCTCGATCGCCGTTTAAACCATGAATGGCGACAATGCTGGCAATGCCATGTTATAATCATGGTGAGTAAGTACGGATGAAGTATCACATACTCGAAAGACGCGGCAGCGCAGGGAACAAGTTCTTTGACACCCAACTTAAGGCTTTTGCGTCTAGTCGCTGCTTCAGCCATTCTAGTTTCGTAAATGACCAAGGGTCGATTGGGAAATACAGAGGAGTTAACTAGTTCTAGGGCTGTCCTGCCTCAAGTTTAAGTGAAGGTGGCAGATGGTGTAAATCGAGGAGATATCTGAGTGCTTATTCTTGCTCACTAGGAACTGGCTTTAAATACATTTACTAGCTAATTATAATCTTGAAGAGGAGGACAACAACTATTATTAGTTATTGTACTCTTGTTATTCTACATAACACAATTATGCGTCATTACCGAGTTGCTGACACAGCCGAATTGCTGTTCAACAGATGGGAGGTGCGCAGAAAACAGGCTGTGCACGCGTGGGTAGCGCACGGCTAATGGCTCTAGTCGTTTAAAGATCATCACCCACGTGAGATGCTGGAGAAACGGTGTTGAGCTGTGTATTGACAACAACCACAAACGTACTCCTTTTAAATTGCGAGCTCCGCAAAAACACACATTATTGATCAAATCCTTACGAGGTTTATGCGTTTGATCGTCTTGGGAAGATTGTAAGGCCACATCCACGGCTGATGATTCCAGTTTTCTGTAGGACCAGGCGGGATCCGCACTTGCGGGCCACAGTTGTAATGTACTGGTGACATTGTGACCCATGATCCCCAGACGGAAGGATTCGTTGATTCCATTTAGGATTTCCCCTGAAACTCGAGAGAGACTTTCTTGTTCGCGTCCGAAAACGCAGCCATGGCGAACTCTCTGGTAACATCAAATCCTGTTACAACAACTACATCTTTGATTTTGACACCGCGACCCTTTCCTTGCGCAAATTCTAGCCAATAATCAATGTTTCTAATCCCATATTCCTCCATCCGCTCTAGTTGAAGTGCATCGGTATGTCTTGTCATTAGTAACTAAAATGGTGCCTTGTGCAGCGGTTGACTCGAACTGTATATTGCCTACTATGTCAACATAGACGTTGGAATTAACCGCTAAAATTAATTGCGGTGTACCGCTTGTGTTGTGACTCAGCAGTCCGGTCAATTGGGGCAGCCCAACAAACTACGCAATTTTGTAAATTTGGAGGGTTCTAGTGCCTTAGTGAAAATATTGGCCAAGTTCAAGTTGACTTGCGTGTTGAAGTACCGCAGAATAAAATTGCCAGCATGGAGCGTTCACGAAAAGAAAAATCTTGATGTTAATATGCTTGACACGAAATCTCGAGAGAGGATCTTCAAATAAATCAATTGTGGCATTGTTGTCGCAAAATATCATCAATATTCAATTTGCAGGCTTATCATATGGTGGTGCCAGCCGAATGCCCGACAACAACTAATAAAAGACAAATTAATGACAAGAAAAACACATAGAGCCCTTGCAAACAAAAATCGTTGTTTTCCTTAAAACGACCGACTTCCCCCTGATTCTGCCATTCGATGGCCCAAGCCTCGTGAACAGCATCAGGTCAGGTTTAAAACATCATCAGGAAAATGTTTTCTGTCCTTATATACCTTGAATGCACTTGAAAAATGTTTAAGTAGAATTAAGGAAAATTTTGGTAAGGTTGACCTGGCTTGCAGCAAGGACTTTGGATCTTAAAACTACCTTGAAACACCCTGGAATGCCACTTACCCCAAGGAAATAGATGTGGATGTAAGGAGTGATCCTACTGCTAAGTGGATCTGTGTTATTATAAGGAAATACCTTCCAGTCAAGGGGAGTGTAAGGAAAATACCTTATGTCCCAAGGGTGAATAAGGAAGATACCTTACTGCCAAGGATAGAATGAGAGAGGGCACCTTACCCCCTGTAAGGTATCCGGCTATTTACTCTCTCAAATAATTAACAAGCGTTGACACGGCAAGGGATTCAAGAAATAAACAAATAAAGGTCCAGTAATTTAAATACTGATAGATTAATTAGCTGCGCTATTAAGCTTAAACAACTAAAGTCAATATTTGTTTGGTCTCTTGACAAATTCAGATGAACTTGTAGTGATGTGCTCTACGAAAGTTAAGTTCTCCTTGAGAATAAAGGTTCGGGAGCTGAATGTATGTGCAATAAGTTGGCGGAAACTTGTCGTAAGCCTTCGCTTTCTTGTAGCCTTTTAGTTTATTATTTATAAAGATTTAACAAGCTGTTAAATAATATATAAATAGATAGATTGTCCGAGAGTCGAATATCCAAGCGTTTGTTTAAAGATCGATTAACTGTGCTGTTAAAATGGGCTCTTGAATAACCTAAACGGGCAGGGATTTCAGTAATGAGAATTTAGATTTACTTAAGTGATTAATAAGCCTAAAGGTTTTCCGGGAAGCTGAGGGAACTTAGATGAATTAGCTAAGTTCAAGAGAAAGAGTTCAAGATGCTGCAAGTGTAGGTGCTTGCAGTTAGATATCAGACTAAGGCTATTTTTGTCCTTAGGATGATTAGATAAGCTTTGAGCTGGTGCTGTTGATAGTAATAAAGTAGTAGTTGTTTATTCAGTGATTTAGGCCTCCTTTTATACATGTAGAGATTTTTGCTTAATAATAGCTAAATAACTAATTAGGAAATTATTAGAAGCTTCTAAAAGTTTCTATAATTCCGCTATGATGTCATAGCTATCACCCGACTCGAAGATCCGAACCGAAGATCCGAACCGGTCGAGTCAGGAAATAAACCCGGGATGGCTGAGGGTGGAAGCAAAATAAGCCGTGGCGCCGAAACGGAAATAAACGCGGCCGGGCGGCTGCGAAAACTACTCGCGACGATTTGTAAACACGTCGTAACGTCGTCGTCACGTGATGTCACGTGATCGCGCGATAATAATGCGCATATATGTACTAATATAATATAATAAAAACCCGGTCTCTCGAAATTAGATAACCCGGCTTTATTATATTTATATTTCGACCGCTCTAGGCTTCGATTACATAATATGATGTCATTTGAAGCTTTGAGTATTCAAAGTTAAAAGGAAATAGCCTAATTCTTGAATTAATAAATAAAATAAAATAGAATAAAATAAATTGAAATAAATTCGGGAAAATTAAGGGAAAATTCGTGAATATATACTAGATACATCACACCCCCAAGGGAGCATAAGGAAGCTGCCTTCCGGCCAAAAGGTGAATGACAATGCTTGTATATTAATGATGTTTAATAATTTATTTTTCATTCACTTAGCACTACAACTATGCCTAATATAAATATGACTTCAGAGGTGGCTGCCAGTGATACTCAACCTAAATAACCATTGTACTACTAGGTAACTGCACCAATGCCAATAGTGATGCTGCCAGTGGTAATGGTACCAGTCTTCATCAATATTCTGAGGTGGCCCTCTTATAAATTAGTTGAGTTGGTCTGACTCTGTTATAAATTAGTTAAGTCTTTTTGGATTAACAGAAAGTTTCATAATGTAGTGCATGCATTTTTCAAAGACCTACCATGTGTCAAATATGGTGAAATTGGCTGTGATCAATTGTCAGCTGGATTCCAATCCCATTAAGAGACATCCCACCTCATTCTGAAAGCTTGACTGGTGCCAATACTCCATTGTGCTGAATGGAGTCATCAGTGTCCTTCAAAAGTATGACAATGTCGGGAACGGCAATGGTGGTTCGAAATTTGTCCTGAAGCCCAAGTCAACACACTTACCAAACACATGGAGAGTAATGACCACCTGTACAACTCAGAGAGCCAATTTTCCTTCACACACTCTAAGGGTTGAAGCTGGGCAAGGATTTGTCCCAGTGATGCAAAAGTGTAGTGATCTCAGGAATAGTATCCACAATTGCAGTTCAAAATTCAGCTGTGGTCGAAAGGGCAGGCTGAAACTCAACTGTGGTCAGATGTCACTTGGATCCCATCCCATTATGTGGCACTGTACCTTGTTCCGAAAGTTTGACCAGTGGTAATTCACCATTTGATTGAACAGTTGCATTGGAGTCTCTCAAAAGCATGACAATGTTGAGCACAATGGCAGGTTGAAATTCGGCTATGATCAAATGTCAGCCAGATTTCCAAACCATTATGATGTACCGCACCAGGTCAAAACAGTCAAGTTCGGACCTAATATCCCAGTTTCAAAAATGCTAACAACAATGCCCCTCACTGCCACTTCACATGTAAGGTGCACAATATATATTGTATATGGATAATTCTATAAGAAGAAATTTAATGCTGAACTGAGAAGAAAATGACAAACGTTATACAACAGAAATACAATGGCTGCTGAGATGGCTCATTGCTGTATTCGTTTGGACAATTTTCGGGAGCGACAAAGTCATGAATAGCAAGCAGAACAGACTGTATCCCCACTGTTGTTTCATGTTGCACTGTCATCACATTCTGTATATCTTCGGAGACCAATGTGGTTCCCACCTCCAAACATATGTACCTATAGTACTACTGTGCTGGCAATCAACGATATAATCCTGTCAAATACGTGTCAATTCCAGTCAATCAACTCCTCAACCCAGCTAAAAGTGGCATACCTCGACTAGTGCATGCAAATTGTCAAATTTTGAGGATGCCAATAACAATGGAAATGCACTCAATGGTTGTATCATACAATGATCAGCAATGAGGATCGTCATGGTATGTTCAAAACAGAAGGATCACGGGCACTCATTCATCATATGCTTTAGAGCTAAAGCTGTCAACCCAGGCATGGAATATCGGTGAGCAATCGACCAGATCGATAGTGCTGAGGCATGAGAGGATTGGGAATGTGTGACTGACGAGTTTGACAAGGGGAGAGGAAGTATGCATACAATGTGGGAGTGCGGCTGGATAAGGTGGAGGAGTGGTGACTTGGACGAGGTGAGGACTTTGAGGAGGGGTTGTAATAGAGAGTATTTGCAACTAATACAGTTGGTATTAGGTGTTGTGGTAGTCAGATGGTAAGCTGCATGGGGGCTGGATGATGGAACAGGGCCAACCCCAGATGGGAGTAGCGACGTGGTCGTGGTTGGTCCTCTCCCAGACGGTGACCTCATAGACGGTGACCTCATAGGTCTCTTCCCTTCAGCAATCGCATGTTGAGTATGCTGTTCTACATTAGAGCTTCCCCCAGATAGTACATGATGAGTCTATCATATTATACCCATTTGAATGGTGTTTATTAGAGAGTATTTGCAACTAATATATGTATATTAGCAAAACTGAATTGGTTCCTGATATTCATATTAGGAACAATTCAGTTTAGCTAATATATATTAGTTGCAAATACTCTCTATTGCTATTGTTTGACTGTGATGATGGTGATGAAGTGGGACTTGGTGATATTAGAAATTATTTAAAGCAGAGATTACTTACCATGTAGCAGAGCTCCAACTTCACCTGAAGAGACCATCTAACCCAGATCCTAACATACCATACATGTAGCCCCATACCCATTTCATATTAGTAAAGGTTCCTGATGACTCCATCATATTCCAGTGTAATGAGTCAGCAGCTCACTAATGCTATGTTGTGGGGCCAGCAACTTGATATCCCATATCCGGAAATATTAGTAATTAGTTAGTATTTATTTAGTATAAAAGACACATTAACATCTTGAATAAGATACTATAATCATCTTTTGACTACATTTCATTCTTTGGCTGTGCCATTGGCTGAATCTTCACATTCATTCATAATGTCCACATCATGTAATGCAGATTCTATCAGTCTATCTTGGGGCAGGTACTCCTCCATCTACTTTTTGCATCCTATGCCCATTGAGTAATCGTCTTGCAACTTCATATACATATTTTAATACTATATGTCTAGTATATTATGATGTTATAACTCCAAAATTTGACCTACAGCATGTTTCCCAAAATTGCAGTCCATTTGAGCTTGCGAACCAATTCATGAGCCAACAAATGTGTCACTCCCAATGAGCTTGCAATATGTTGTTTTACATGTATCTAGGTAGTAAAAAATGACAGTGCCTGGCTTTTGCTGTCTAAATACCAGCTGCAAACCTGTATGAGGGTAGTTGTATGTATTTACTCGGCAACCTCACTCACATTAACTCTGACCGCAAAAGCCAGGCACTGTCATTTTTTACTACCTAGACACATGTAAAACAACATATTACAAGCTCATTGGGAGTGACACATCTGTTGGCTCATGAATTGGTTTGCAAGCTCAAATGGACTGCAATTTTGGAAAACATGCTGTAGGTCAAAATTTGGAGTTATAACATCATAATATACTAGATATATAGTATTAAAATACGTATATGAAGTTACAAGACAATTGGTCAATTATTGAGCAAGCTACGAGGTTCGCAACTTTCAGCAATATTTCCATGCAAATCTAATGTGTGCCTTACATAATGCAAAGTGCTGTAATCTGAGCTGCTGCTCTTCAAACCCAATCCTGGACACATGCCCCTTGACAGTCTTCGACAGTCCACTTCAGTTCATTACTACTACAATTAGCACCGCTATAACATGGAATAGATGAGGATCAATGGATAAAGGTTATGGTCTTCGACTGTTTGCTTGAATTCATTACTGCTACCATTAGCACATCAGGAAAATGTTTTCGGTACTTGATCTCCCTTATTGCACTTAATCATATTTAAGGTAAGTAAGGTAAATAAGCCAGCATTTCGCACTTGAAATGCCCTTGAAAATTTTTACTGCAAGTACAATTCATGTAATTTAAGGCAACATACTGATTTCAAGGGCTCCAAGCTGGAGTAAGAAGAAAATGGCAAATAATGTATATTTGATATGTAAGAGCACTCAAGTACAGGTCTAAGGTAGAAGTTCAGGACTCTTCAGCATGCATAAGGTATGTAAGTACAAAAAGGTACGAAGGATGTTCACCCAGGTCTAGACCATGAAAACCAGACCAATCACAAACACCAAGGTCTTCAACGACCCCGAGTAGTTCAAAACCTCGTCAAAGACCTGCTAGTCTGGAACATGTTGTAGACAAAAGAAAATTGCCTCAAGATGCCAGAAAGGTATTGTGATAAGTGATTTCAATAGGGACACAATAGTCCCATAACCTGTTGAATATGATACCCTAGCTTTGTATATTCATAGTATAATGGACTCGGCATTAGGTACCTAGAATGTAGTTCTAGTACATGTGAGATTAGTTAAGGAAATGGTCTATTTGATAAATAGAACAGCTCACCTCAGTCTCATATATTCGTAGTATAATGGACTGAGGCAAAGCTATAATTGACACCTGATATATATGTGTGTGATGGTTGATGTGACTGTGATTAGTACAGAGGATGTAATGGGGGCAAAGGGAATATTTGTTTGCCTGATTTCGGATTCAATTGTCCCTAATACATATAGAAGTATATGCGGTGTCTGTTAAGGGTGCGTACACAGAGGGTTTCCAGAGAAACCCACGGGAAATCTGGTAGGACTTGGCTTCAGCTTATAGGCTGCACCCTCGTGAGATCATCTTGTCCAATTTCAAATGGGCAGACCAGAATACCAGGGAGTCCAGGTGGGTTTGTGGGTCAAGAGGTCGGGGAATTGAGATAGATAAGTCGGAGGTTGAGTGATAGATGCGTTGGAGCCCATGACCTCCAACTAGTGAGAGTGGTGTGATTCAAAGAGAAGTTTAGAGCAGAAAATATACTAAGATTACTGGAGAGAATCTAAGCTGATTTTCTGACTGGATTGTATGTACAACACATCTGCCAGACTATATAGACTGTGGAATGAATAACATACCAAATCCAGTAATAATGAAAACAAAACTAACAAACATAAAACGAGATAAGTAAACACCAAACTTGGTGGTAGGAACAGGATGGAACAGAGTGGAGTCTGAATTGTGACAGGTCATAAAACCATAATGGGAACAGAGCGGGAGTGGAATCCAAATTGTGACAGGTCATTTGACTATAATGGGAATGGGGCTCAGTTAGAGGGATGATGGATTTTCCGAGCAGGGTCTGGTGACTGATGTGTGGGACAGAGTCAGACATAGACAGGGACGGAGTCTGGCAGGTATTCCCATGACTGATACATGAAGTAACAAAGTCAAATGTGGACAAGTCTGACGTACAGAGTCCAGTGGGAATTCCGGTAAACTGACAATTGGTGCATATAGGGTGCGGGTATAAGTTAATGCCCAGAGTCTGGCAGGATTTCCAGTCGTAACAGTACCCTCCCTTTATGCTGAAGTCCTAAAGAGGCTCTAGATCTTGATAAGGTTTTGTCAGCTACATGCATGTGTCAGAAGTCATGTCAGTTACACGTATGTGTTAAAAGTCACATGATCTGGAAGGTAAGGTTCAGATGCGATGAGCCTATATAAAAAATTGAAAAAATGAAATTTTCTTCTTCTTTATTACCCCCATCTTCGACATAAATGGGTCCAAAGCCAATGCCGAGAAAACCAATGCCGACTGCCAGGCCCTCCATGGGCACTCCATATTGGGTGCCTCTCACTGTGGCCCAAATTCTGGCACAGCGAGAGGAACAGCGCCAACAATGAGAAGAGGTGGAGAGGGAGGCCGAGGAGGTCAAGGAGGCCTTGGACAGGGAATATCAGGTGGCATTGGCTGCAGAGAAAGCAGCTGAGGAGCAGAGGAAGAAGGATGAGGAGGAGGCTGTGTGGGTTGCCACGGAGAAAGCCTGGGTGGCTGTGGATAGGGCCACAGTTACCATGGGCAAAGTAAGTCCCATAGATATAACATGTCATTTTAACTGACTTGGTATTTTCAGCACAAGGTGACAGAGGTTGAGTTGGAGTCTGAGGGGGAGCCGGAGAGCCTGTCAGGAACTGGAAAACCCGCCGGCCTCCGGGCCCCCGGACCCCATTCCTACATGCTCCCGACCCTCTATATTGTATAGTTACAACAGGAATTCCTGCCGGAGCCCACACGTTAACTTGTTTATGCCTGACTCTCTGTACGCACCCACCTGTCTGCACCTAATCCTCTGTGTCTCATACACCAGTCCTCGGACTCCACTGGACTCCGGACTCCACTCTATGTACACCCGACACTCTGTGTCTTATGTACCAGTCACCGGACTCCAACCGGACTCCTGGAACCCCTCTAACAGAGCATAGAACCCCACTCCTGTTATGATCTGTCTCTGCGTCTCACACACCAGTCATTGAAAAACCCACCGGACTCCACCGGACCTCATGCACATCAAACCTGTCTATACCCGACACTATCTTGTGCACCAAGTCACCGGACTCCGACCGGACTTCCGGAACCCCTCTAACTGAGCCCCGCTCCAGTTATGGTTAAATGACCTGTCATGATTCATTCTCCGCTCCCATTCCATTCTGTCCCTAATTCCCAGTTTAGTATTTACTTGTTTTGTTTTATGTTTAATAGTTCTGCCTCTCATTAATACCGGATTTGGTATTATTACATTTCACAGTCTATATAAGTCTGCTATATTCATGTACTTAGAATCCAGTTTCAATCTCGAACAAGTTTTCCCCCGAACAAGTTTGACCCTTGAACAAGCTTTCCCTCAATCCCAGTCTCTAGTCCTCTTGTCTGTCTGCATGCTCAATTCCTGGAACTCCCACGGGAACTCTGGAATCTATATCTCCTTGCATGCATTCTGTCAGTTCAAAATATGGACGCCCGAATGAGTGTACGAGGGTGCAGCCTATAAGCTGAAGCCAAGTCCATCTCAGTCATACCCATTCTCTGGTAACTATTCTGATACGACACTCCCTTGTACTACTAATGTTCCCGGAAACTCCCCGGACCTATTACCCGGGGAGTCCGTGGGACTATTACCCGGAAAGTGTGTGTTCAGAATATAGTTACCGGAGAAACCTCTGCAGGACTATCCATGGAGATTTGTTCGGCAACTTAACAGAGCCCCCAGAAGGTAAGTATCGGGTCTGTGGGAATTCCAGGAAGCTAACCACAGCAACAGAAGCGGCACCAGTCTGCCTACCTGCGAGGAACAACCCATGGTGCTCCAGTTGTAATGACTGGAACATTGATTGCACTTGAAAGTCTGGGTGGGGACTGGGCTGTTTCCAGTGTGTGCACCTCAAAGTGAGGTGCTCACTCATTCACGAGCAGCCCACGGGGTCTTGTGGCATGGGAAGCAAGTGGGTCAGATGGGAATTTGGGACTAGATCAGGTTTTGGGGCAGATCACCAAGGGCATAGAGGCCCAAAACAAGTTGCTGAGGAAGAGCAACAAGGTGCAAATAGTAGCCGCCAATGAGCTCCATGGGCTCTGTGATGAGTTTTGGAAATTCCTTGTGGAGTATGGTGGCTATGTGTATGAAGAGCCACAGATTGGAAGTTCTGAGGATGCCAGGTCAGATGAGGATGGGATGCCCATGGAGATAGCGGAGCTCCCTCAGGAGATGGCTGACGTGGGGAAAAAACACAGTCCCATAAATGTAGACTGAATAAAATAAAACTTGATAATAATTTGTTTGAAAATAAAAGTAAAGCGTGAAAAACATAAGAATCAAAGTCTGCAGGAAATCCACTTAGGACTTGAAAGACATGTCAGAAACCTGTAAAAGCAAAGAGAGACATAGGGTGACAGGGAATAATGAGAATGAGTCCAAATGTAACATGGGGTCTGTGGAGTGTGGTCAGAGAGAAGATAGTGGTCCGGGTTTGAGCAGGTAAGCTGTGTGAAAGTCAGTAACGATTTCCATGGCATTACTGAGTTCTGTGGCCAAAATCCATGAAGTTTTTCATTGGTGCCCTTGTAACCCACCCACTTGACCAAGTAAAGCAGTTTACAAGTGTGTCAATGCTTGTCAATTTTTGAATCTAAATTTTGTGAGATTTCAAACTCAGGTTCTCCATCAATAATGACTGGAGGAGGCAGAGATTGCATGTGATCTGGGATAAGGAAAGCTATGATGTCATGCTTATGTCATCATGTAGGTCAGATGTATACCTCTTACCTCTGATTTATTCAGAATTTTATCTATTTTATTTCTGGAGCTGTAAACCCATCTTTCCAATTTCACCAAACATCCAGATGCTTTTTTGGGTCACTGTACGTCTATCTATATTTGTAGTCCTCGAACTATTTCCTTTTATCGTAATTCCGCTCTCGGTTATCATCGGCCTCCGAACTAATCATAAACTTCCCGTTCCTAGTCGAGCTTATTGTTAATGCCGTTTTCCACCTTTCTCCCTGTTAGTATTTTCTAGATGCCTGTTACTTGTATATGAACCCGCTGTAGTAGGCAATCAGAATATTGACTCAGAATACCCTCATACGTCTGTAACAGCCTCATACTAAGAATCCCCCCATCCGCCTTTGCGTGCGCTTGCCCACTCCCACCCCTGACCCCTTGGCCCGACACTCGACTTGTCCTTCGGTCCCGATCAGTATGTCGCCAAAAGGAACTCTTTAGGATTAGTCTTCGCCCGTCCAAAATCTAAGGACACCCTACAGATATTTGCGAGGGCACAGCACATAAGCTGAAGCCAAGTCCTTCCGATTGGTCCCTGTCGGCCACCGACATTAGTCAGTTTTCAGTTCTTAACAGTATATTCTGATTTCACACTCGCATTTTCTGTTTAATCATGCCTCTGAGAAAAAATGCCAAGCCAAGTGGCGAAGCAGAATCTTCCACTCTCAAGTCTCCTTTCCTGTATACAGCCCGAGCTACTCAGAGAACCCCATTACCAGAAACCTCCAAAGAATCTCGCTTTGTGGAGATTACCGGCGATGCTGAAGAAGTAACTGAAGCAACCGAACCCGAAGCAACTGAAGAGATTCACAACCAACCAACTCCGGAACATGAACCCAAGGATGGCGACCAACCTCAGGCTAGTGGTTCCAAGAAGTCTGCGAAAAAGAAACCAGCTCTCGACCCTGAAGAGACATGGGAATTGTTCTCAGGTACTCTAGGATCCCTTAACGAATTCCTTAGAAGCAATATCAAGGAAAAGGAACCTGGGCAAACCTGAGTCAACAAACCCGAACCATTCACTGGCTCAAACCCGAAGAAATTGCCGACATTTCTTATGCAATGTCAATTCAACTTTCGGGACTGCCTGGCTGCATTCGCAATGGATGACCGAAAGGTAAACTTCGCACTCTCGTACCTTAAGGATTCCGCAGCAGCCTGGTTTGAACCCGCATTCTCTGGCCTCACCTCCGAAGACCCCGATTGGCTTCACGATTGGGATGCCTTTGTTGAGGAACTCAAAACCAACTTCGGTCCCTACAACCAAGCCGGCGATGCTGAAACTGCGCTTTCCAATCTCAAAATGAAAGACACCCAGCGCATCACTGATTACATCGTCCAGTTCAACAACCTCGCTGTGCGTTGTGACTGGGGCGATTTGGCCCTCCATTACCAGTTTTACTCCAGCCTTCCGTCTCGCCTCAAAGATGAAGTTTCCAAAGGAGAGACCAGCAAGCCGAAGACCCTCCCTCTCATGTGTCTGAAAGCCCAAAACGCAGATGCCTGATACTGGGAATGACATTCAGAAATTAGTCGCGAAAACCCCTTGGACAAGAAATCATCAGACAATAAGAATGCCAACAAGTCTGGTAATCAAAACACCAACAACAGTGGCAACTCGACCTCCGATAAGAAGTCTGAAAACAAAGGGTCTAATGACAAAAAAGGCAAGGGAAAACAGTCGAATAAGTCTCAAGACAAAGACAAACCCGACTTAACTGGCAAACTCGGCTCTGATGGCAAGCTCCTACCACAGGAAAAGCAACGCCGAATGGACAACAACCTTTGTTTGTTGTGCGCAGATCCCAGACACCGAGTCGCTGCGTGCCCAAAGGCCACAAAAGCCTGATCGGCCAATACGGCCACAACCTCACAACCGGCTAAGCCAGCTGCCGAGTCGAAAAAAGATTAAGCAACTCTCTGGATTCTGTGCGGTTGGAGAGTTGCATTGAATCTCCTCGCACACCGGAAAATTGTCACCTTAACGCATCCGCTTTGTATGATCCTAATTCCTTGTTCATAAATCTTACTTCGGAACCTCTCGGGAGTCTCACTTTTTGAGCCCTCATAGATTCAGGTTCAACCCATTGTTTTATAGATACAAGTTTTTCCCGAAAAAATCAGTTAAAAACCTATGCAATAGACCCGATTCCGCTCTGACTCTTTGATGGTACCTCAAACTCTGTAATCTTGCAAGCCTGCGAACTCCGACTTCGGTTCTCATGTGGAACCTTTCAGACAGTTACGTTTTTTGTAACACAGTTGGACCCGAGTTGCTCTGTGGTTCTAGGACATAACTGGCTCACCTGCTACAATCCGTTGATTGATTGGGTATTGGGCAGTATCCATTTCTGAACCCCATTGGCACCCAATACGACTGGTCCGTTTCTGCCTGTTTCGGCAAATATGGCCTCTACAGCACCTCTGGCCCCTGTGGCAAATCCGAGCTCTCCGCTGCCCGTCTCTCTAATAAACGCCACAGCTTTTATGAGAGCCATTAAGTTGGATGGCTCTCGAGCATTTACAGTCAATCTTAAAGTTGACGAAGTCACCGGTCACTTTGCATCCCCAGTGGCCAAACCAATTGCAGATTTGGAAGGTGTTCCCAAAAAATACCATGAATTTGCAGATGTCTTCAGTAAACAAAAAGCTGATCGACTCGCCCCTCACAGGCCTTACAATTTGAAAATTGATATTGAAGATGGTTCACATCCACCCCTAGGCCCAGTTTATCCTCTCTCGCAGTCCGAATTATCGGCTATCTGAGATTTCTTGGATGAACATTTGGCTATAGGTTTTATCCGACCCTCAAAGTCTCCTTATGGAGCCCCTGTCCTATTCGTTCGGAAAAAAAATGGTTCCCTTTGGCTTTGTGTTGACTTTTGAGGACTAAATGTGATCACTCGAAAAGATAAGTACCCATTACCACTAATCTCCGATTTACTTGATGCCCCTCGGAAGGCCCGAATTTATACAAAGATAGATCTCAAGCACGCCTATCATTTGGTTCAGATTGCCGAAGGCGATGAATGGAAAACGGCTTTTCGCACTCGCTATGGCTCCTTTGAATGGTTAGTGATGCCTTTCGGCCTCACCAACACTCCGTTGGTCTTTCAATGTTTTATCAACAACGTCTTTTCTGACCTCCTCAATGTCTTTGTCATTGTGTACTTAGACGACATCCTCATATTCTCTGAAGATCCTACACTTCATGATGAACATGTTCATGAAGTCCTCCGAAGACTCCGAAAACATGGTCTTTTTGCGAATGGTAAAAAATGTTCCTTTGATGTCGACACAGTTGAATATTTAGGTTTTATGATGGGACCTGACAGTCTCCGCATGGACGACTCTAAAATTCAAGTCATTCAAGATTGGCCGGAACCCCGAAAGGTTAAAGATATTCAGTCCTTTTTAGGCTTTGCCAATTTTTATCATCATTTCATTCACAACTACTCAAAAATTACTGTTCCACTCACTCGTCTTACTTGCAAAGACGCCCCATGGATTTTCTCTGAAGAATGCCGATCGGCATTCCAGGAATTGAAAAGTGTGTTTACATTTGCCCCTATTTTGTCGCACTGGAAGCCTGACGTTCAACTCATCGTGGAAACTGATGCCTTGGACTATGTGCTTGCTGTGATATTGTCCATTCTGGACACCAATGGTGAAGTACACCCAGTAGCTTTTCTGTCTCGCACATTTTCGGTGCCCGAACTCAACTATGATGTTCACGATAAGGAACTACTTGCAATATTTGAAGCTTTCAAGACATGGCGACATTATTTGGAAGGATCGGCCCACCCGGTAGATGTTATTACAGACCACAAAAATTTAGTTTACTTTTCAACCACAAAACTTCTCACCGGTCGACAAGCTCGATGGTCCAAATACCTCTCCGCTTTCAACATGGGAGGATATCTGAAAACTATTAAGTATACCAAATTCTAATATACTCTAAAGGTCATTTAAACATCTGAGATGTGATTCAAACATAATTTGGTTTTTAAAACTTTTTGAAAGTTTTAAACTCTCTCATACATTACAAACTAAAGAATCTTTCCGGACATGAGTAGACAATAAAAAAAATTAGTAGTTTGAAACACTAATACTTTTAAAAAATAGATACCTTTAGATAGTCCATTCCATGCATATGTATATCATTGGCACCTCTAAATACATATGTATTACTTCGGAATGGATCTGTTAATCTGAACAGATTTCTACTTGATTCAACATACCCAGAATATATAGGGGGTTTTACTTAATAAAGACAGCTGTGATATGAAAAATTTCCAATAATATTTTACATATTTTACATGGAAATAACTACATTTCAACTTTTAAAAACCATGGTACTAATAAAAGTATTAGTAGGCATTGTAAAAGGAAGGAAATTATATACAATGGAATTTGTTAAATAACTATGGGTTGTATAAGATGTAATATGGAGAACTATTTCTGATGGTTATTTTTTGATGATATAATTGTTTCAGAATAGATATCACTATTTAAAGATGGAGTTTTGTAAAAATAAGACTTTTATTAGTAAATATTTGAGATTATAGTAATGATAAACACCCTCCATGGTAATTCACTTCCGTCCCGGCCGCCTTGGTGGAAAACCCGACACTATGACTAGACGATGGGACATCTATCCTAAAGAGGGGAGTAGCGACTACGCCACAGTTAATCCGCATAATTTCAAGCCCATGTTTTTATCGGAACAACTGTCCGCATCTATCCGAGCCACTTACCTCATTCATCCAGTCTTGCGAAGTGTTATCCTTATGGATACCGAAAAGTTACATCAAGACATACTATCGGCAATTCCATTAGACCCAGTCACCAAAGCACACCTCGATAACCTGTCCGACCCCGATCAACCCTGATGGTCATTAGACTCACAAGGTTTCATTAGATTTGACAATCGCATTTATGTACCAGATCCTGACACCCTTCGACTGCAAATCCTACAACATAAGCACGACCACCCAATCTCGGGACATTTCGGCCTCAATAAGACCCTCTCACTCATTAGAAGAGAATATACATGGCCCAGCATCCGAGATTTTGTTAAGCACTATTGTAAATCTTGTACTACGTGTCTATGCTCTAAATCACAGTGACACAAACCATATGGCCTACTCAAACAATTACCGATACCGGAAAAACCTTGGAACTTGATTTCTATGGATTTCATCGAGCACCTACCGGCATCTGAAGGTCACACAGCAATCCTAGTTGTTGTGGATCGGCTCACAAAACAAAGTATTTTCATTCCAACATATGACACAATAACATCTGTACAGTTAGCTAAATTATTCATCACCCATGTATTTTCCAAGCATGGCATTCCATCGCATGTCACATCCAATCGTGGATCTGAGTTTGTCTCTCACTTCTTTAGGTCACTTGGAAAAGCACTAGACATGAAGCTACATTTCACTTCGGGCTATCACCCAGAAGGCAATGGCCAAACCGAATGCATGAATCAAACCTTGGAACAATACATCCGTGTCTATTGCAACTATCAACAAGACAATTGGAAATCACTACTACTGCTAGCCGAATTCACATATAACAATGCACCAAATGCCACTACTGGCATTTCGCCTTTCTTCGCAAATAAAGGCTACAACCCCAACATCGCAATCCACCCAGAACACGATCTCACATCCACCCGTGCTCAAGGCTTTGTTATAAACCTTGATGAGCTACATCAAGAACTTCGTAAAACTATTGCAATGGCTCAAGAATGATACCAACAGTCTGCAGATAAGAACTGACTTCCGCCTCCTGACTTCAAGATCGGAGACCGAGTATTTGTTAAAGCCGAGTTTTTCCGAACTACTAGACCTTCTAAGAAGCTCTCTGAAAAATATTTAGGTCCTTTTGAAGTTATAGCACAAGCCAGCACACTTTCATGGATGCTTCGGCTCCCCAACAACATGCGTGCAGTGCACCCGGTATTTCATGTATCTATGTTAGAACCTTGTGTTGCTAACAGTATACCAGATCGCATACAACCACCACCTCCACCCGTGATTATTGATGGAGAACCTGAATTCGAGATATCAGAGATCCTAGACTCAAAAATTGACAATCGCCGATGCTCATGCAAATTACTTTATTTGGTTAAATGGGCTGGCTATGAAGGTACAGATGAAGAAACTTCATGGATACTAGCTACAGAGCTTGGTAATGCCTCAGAAATCGTTTCAGGGTTTCACCAAGCCTATCTGAACAAACCCGGTCCTCTAAATTCTTTAGAAGTCTATCACACAGTACTCCGACCCTTCCCCGACTATGCATTTATGATTTTCACGCTATGATTCGTTTGTTTTAAAAACCGATATATTTTTACTATCTAAGTTTCTTCCTCTCTGGCCTCCGAACCTCCCCCTGCACCGACAGCCACCGATACCGTTCCACCAACCTTTTCCGACACCCCAATCTCGTGCCCAACTCCATCGCAACTCGAGACTTCCAAGTACTGCTCAAGCTGACCCCCAAGAGACTCGATAATGCTGGTCTGCTTCTCCAGCCCGACGCCCAAAAGCTGCAACTGCTCAGTCATGAGCCCTTGTTGTCGCAGAGTCTCAAATTGGAACCGAGTCGTTTCTGAGAAATATGTCCACATAAGGCAGTTTTGCTCTTCCAGAGCATCGGCCTGTTGCTCCTGGAATGATCCATCGGCCCCCGGGAAGACACATCCAAGCTTCTGATTGGTGCACTCTTGACAAGTGCGGCCCCGACCATTGGCCTGAGGATGGCAGATTCAACCCCATTTCGTGCACCGGTTGCACTTAGGGTCGTTTTCGGGCCCCACCTTGGGGGCCTGGTTTTGTTTCTATAGGAAAATTATTAGAAGAGTTTTTATTTAGGAAATCGAACCCACCTTGGGGCTCGATGGCCCTGGTGCATCCTCCTCGTCCTCCTCTTCCTCTTCGTCATCGGACTCCGAAGGCATCGCAGCCTTGTGCTAAAATATATATAAGTCAGTAAGGTTCACAGAAAATACCGGAGCCGACTTACCTTCCCCTCCCACTTCTTTTTTGCTGCCTCCTCTCGCGCCCGATCGGCCTCCTGCTGCTTTTTCTTCACAAGCACTGCATCCCAGTGCTTGCGTGCAGCCTCTTCCACCACCTGTTTCTTCTCCTTGGCCTCGATGGCCGCCAACTCCTCCTTCTCCTTCCACTCCTCCTCTTCACGTGCCTTTCTCTTCTGCTCGAGTACACGACAATGTTCCTGCGCATTCACTGGTCCACTTGGGACTGACATAGGTGCAACCGTTAACCGAACTGGGAAGGGCTTCGACCCCGAACCTATGGTCATGGTGGTCAAGGGAAGAGAAGTGGAATTTCAAGCGCCAGGACCCCTCGAATTTTTATATGTAATTTTTTGCTGAGTCACATGATGTTTTGACACCCAACCGTACCCGACAAATTTTTTATGTACGGGATCTAGATTTTCAGCCTCCTTGGGATTTCGGCCAAAAGGGGAGATACTGTTACAACCATGTCGCAACCCTATTGGTCCCGAGGTTATTGCCACTTATCAACGTTTTCAAGTCACCACTTCGGAAACCATTGGCCCCCAAAGCTGACGTATGTTTTCGCGATGATCAAACTCTGTTTATGCCCACATGAAAATACTTGTATTGTCTGGTTAAACTTTTGATACATCCCTTTTATTATGTTGATCCGTTCTATCCTATGTTTCACATATGTCTATCTATATTTGTAGTCCTCGAACTATTTCCTTTTATCGTAATTCCGCTCTCGGTTATCATCGGCCTCCGAACTAATCATAAACTTCCCGTTCCTAGTCAAGCTTATTGTTAATGCCGTTTTCCGCCTTTCTCCCCATTAGTATTTTCTAGACGCCTGTTACTTGTATATGAACCCGCTGTAGTTGTAGTTACTAGGCAATCAGAATATCAACTCAGAATACCCTCATACGTCTGTAACAGTCTCATACTAAGAATCCCCCCATCCGCCTTCACGTGCGCTCACCCACTCCTGGCCCCGACCCCTTGGCCTGACACTCAACTTGTCCTTCAGTCCCAATTGGTATCTCGCCGAAAGGAACTCTTTAGGATTAGTCTTCGCCCGTCCGAAATCTAAGGACACCCTACGGATATTTGCAAGTGTGAAGAGTAGTGGAAGTTCTAACCGTTCTATATACAAAGAATATCGACTGTTTAGGTATGACACTAAGATGTATTGACTGTCGAAGTCTAATACAGAATGAACGCATATTGACTACTTAGTTCAATACGGTAGAAGGAAGTAGCTATCTAGAATAAGGTAGAGAGCTAAACGAATAAGTAGAATCGACTGTCAAGTGCAATTCTGAACGACTGCTCGAGAGTAAAGTAGAGTACTAGAGAGTCGAATAATAGAGTAGCGTGGATGTGGTCCACGCGAGTTGCGATAAGGATTGAGTTTCGACTTGTACAGTTCAAAACTCTGATAGAGTAGATAGCTAAAGCCCGTCTGTGACGGTCGAGACGATACACCAATCACAACTTACAGGACACTAATGGGTGTCTGGGTAAGTCGTGGTTGTGGTGTAAAAAGTGTCTGAGTTCTAAACTACGGGCGCTAGAATACACAAGTCTGGCATGTGTGTGCCCACAAGAGTCGATGTACCGCATACATAGGTTGTCGAACTAATTATAGATATAATAAAAGAGAGAAAATAGAAATAATAAAGGAAATATAGTAAGAGCTCATCCGACTATATTTCCTGAGTGTATTTCGCCATACCTCTCACAGCAAGGGCACAGCACATAAGCTGAAGCCAAGTCCTTCCGATCGGTCCCTGTCAGCCACCGACATTAGTCAGTTTTCAGTTCTTAACAAAGGGTTCCATCCTTTTTCTTGACAAACAGAACAGGTGCTCCAAAAGGAGACTTAGAGGGTCTGATAAAGCCTATGGACAGATATTCATCCAGGAAATTGTGGATTGCAGAAAGCTCCGTGGACAAGAGTGGGTAAATATGTCCTAGGGGTGGCTGGGCACCTTCTTCGAGGTTGATTTTTAAGTCATATTCTCTGTGGGGCAGAAGCTGGTCAGCTTTCCGCTTACTAAAAACATCCGTGAAGTCATATTTCTCTGGGATGCCTTCTAGATTGGCGGTTTGCTCAGATTTGGATACCGGGGTTGAAAAACAGCCGGTTGCTTCATCAATTTTTAAATTGATAGTGAACACCTGGGACCTGTCCATTTTTGTAGCCCTAATAAAAGCTGCAGCATTAATCAGAGAAATAGATGGAGGTGTGTGGGTTCTGGGGAAGCCATGGGTGCCATAGGGATCACAGGAGTCCTTGAGACTGCAGGTGCTGGGAAGGCCATGGGTGCTGTGGAGGCTGTGTCGGGTACAGTTTCCTCAGCTGCCATGGGTATCCGGAAAGTTATACTGTTAGCTACCCAGTCAATCAATGGAGTGTAGTGGGTAAGCCAGTTATGTCCTAGGACAACCGAGCAACTTGAGTCTAACTGGGTCACATAGAAAGTGACCAACTGGGATGTTCCACATGGGAAACAGATGGATAAATCACAAGCTTGGGTGACAACTGAATTACTTGTGCCATCGAAAAGGCGGAGGCTGATGGGATTTATTGGATAAGTTGACAACAGATTTTTTTGCATGAATTTTGTATCTAAAAAACAATGAGTCGAGCTGGAATCTATAAGGGCTGAAAAAATGAATTTTGGAATCATATTAGACATAAGTTTAATAAAAAATGAATCAGAATGCAAAAGAGTGGATGTGTTGAGATGGGTAAACTCTTGAATGCATGGCAAGGAAAAGCAACCCCCAACCTGCATGGAGTTGGTGGGGTTGCTCACTCTTTTTTCGAGTCAGAAGCTGGTTTGTCCTTCAACAGGGTTTCTGTGGAGGTCTTGGCTGTGCAACCTTTTGCAGAGTTTGCTTTTGCCAGTGGACATTCCAGGACTCAATGACTGGGTTTTCTGCACAAGAGACAGAGGTCATTGTCCATATGATGTTGTCTTTCTTGTGGGGTCATTTGCCATCAGGTCCAAGCTTGCCTGTGAGGTCGGGTTTTCCAGTTTGCTTGCCAGACTGTTGACCTTTGTTGTTGTTAGAAGACTTTTTATCGTTCTTCTTGTCGGATTGCGTGGAGTTCTGGTTGCTGATTGACGAGTTGTTGTTGTTGGTTTTATTGGCTGTGGACTTGTTCACTTTGTCCGTGGAGGTCTCACAGGCAACTTCCATGCAATGTTCCCAATAGCATGCATCTGCATTTTGAGCCTTAAGGTGCATATGGGACAGGGATTTTGGCTTTCCATCTTCTCCTTTCAAGACTTTGTCTTTAAGGTGGGACAGCAGACCAGCATAGAATTGGTGGCAGAGAGCGGGATCACCCCACTGACAACGAGCTGCAAGATTATTGAATTGGATGATATAGTCCGTGATGCACTGCATGTCCTTCATACAAAGATTAGTGAGACTGTTCTCAGCTTCTCCGGTTGGGTCATATGGGCCAAAGTTGGTTTCAAGCTCCTCAACAAAAGCATCTCAATCTTCGAGCCAAAGCAGCTATTCCTCAGAAAGTCTGCTAAAAGCCGGTTTGAACCATTTCAATGCAGATCCCGACAAGTATGAAAGTGTGTAGTTGACTTTTTGGGAGTCCATGGAGAATGCAGTGGATCGATCGTGGAAATTGAAGCGACATTGCATGAGGAAGGTGGAAAGTTTGTTTGGGTTGGAACCAGTGAAGGGTTCCGGAGCATTGACTTTTGACCACTGTAGAGAGTTCAATTGGAAAGTAACCTATATGGCAATAGTTTCAAGTCACATCACAAGCACAAATTCTTATATATACTTTGGCACTCAAGACGACCTCTACACAGCCAAATCAGTTTCATCAAACAGACGACCAAAACTCCATCATGTTCAACACTGCATCCTCCTCCAAAGTAACCCTCAGTTCCTACTCAAAACTGACTCTTCACTCCCAAATAGAACTCCAGCCAATAACATCTCGCTTCTCCTCATCCTCAGACATCATTCCCAAGTCCCTACCAGCCCACTCATGCTCCTCCAAGAAATACCATCATTTCCTCCATCGACAAGGTATTTGACTCCCATATGCTCCAGACGATCCTGCCTTCATTCGTATACAACACTATGATGGCACCTCCAAAATCCTCCACTATTGATTTGATCGAGTATTCCAGCAAGATTGTTCCCCACCGTCATCGGGAATCTGTTACATGGCAACATTCACTCCAATAGGAGATCACAGAGGACCCAAGTTATTTAGGACCCCAGTTGCAGAGGGAAGTCAAGTAGAGCCTCATCGAGGTCGTCATCAATTCGTGTCCTTGCATGGTTGTGGAGCCTACTCACCACCTGGTTCTAAAATGGTGATTGATTGCATCCCCTCCTTATACTGCAAAACTAGGAACAGAACACATCTAATCTCAGTTCATCGATTGGTAGTATTGTCATGGTTTCAAAATCAAGCATAGCATTTGAGGGTGATGCATTATCATGGGATTCTTGAGTGTTTCTGACTCATATCATTGATGTTTCATCAGCCATCACTTCTATTACTCCATCATCCCTATTGTCTGACTCACCTCCCCTATTGTTCTATTGTGTTTCCCCATTTATCCATATCACATGTCTGATCTCATCTTTTGTTTGTAATTCTCTTATTGTTCAGCACAGCCTCCCCCTATTATTGTTCACAGCTTTACTAACACTCCTATTGTGATGACTCAGAAATGACTCACACCATATCGCATCGTTATTGTGTTGTTGTTTTCAGATGTTTGTTTTGACCTTGCTCTCTCATGTATATAAGGGCCTCTCTTTTGCCCACTATTGAACAAGCAATTTCATTGTATCTCATTTCGAAGCTCATTCTTAAGGACAATCTCTTAAGTCTTACTCTCAGTCTCACTCCTACAGCCAGTAAGGGATACTATAGTGTCTCTTATTGTTGAAGTTCTACATTCTACGACATTGGGCTTATGTCAGCCTTTTGTATTCATCTTCGATTACGTCATCAAGGTCTGATCTCTAGCCTCTCGCTCTGAGTGTGTTGGTTATAGACTGGTTTCAAGAATGACTGTGTTAGTGACCGTCATAAAGACTTGACCGTTGCTCACAGGTTATTAGGTCTTTTCCTAGTAATGAACTTACACCGCGGAGGTTCCGGATCCTTCTTTTTGCCTTCTCTGAGCATATGATTCATCAACCTTTCTAAAGTGATTGCTAAATACTCAGAGGCGGGGTCCAAAAGTGGTGGTCGATCGTCAGACGGAGGATTTTCAACACCCTTGCCCTTGTCAGGAGCCACAGACTCATCCTCATGCTTGGATTCATCCTGGTTTTCCAGGACTTCTTCGATACAGGCTTCTTCCATGACTTCTGGCTGGTTTGTGAGTGTCTGGCTGGTATACAAAGTTAACGGGGAATGAAGAGTTGACGGTCCAGGTAAGGATGCCTGTGCATGTGCTTTTCTTCTTGGTGGCATATTGAACAATCTCCAAGTCTTAGTCAGAAAATACTGTTAAGGGTGTGTACATGGAGGGTTTCCAGACAAAACCATGGGAAATCTGGTAGGACTTGGCTTCAGCCTATAGGCTGTGCCCTCGCAAGATCATCTTGTCCAATTTCAAATGGGCGGACCAGAATCCCGGGGAGTCTGGGTGGGGCTCATGGGAGAGGTCAGGGAGTCGAGATAGACAAGTTGGAGGTTGAGTGATAGATGTGTCAGAGCCCATGGGCTCTGACTAGTGAGAGTGATGTACAATTCAAAGAGGAATTTAGAGCAGAAAATATACTAAGATTACTGGGGAGAATCTAAGCTGATTTTCTGACTGGATTGTATGTACAACATCTGCCAGACTATATAGATTGTGGAATGAATAACATATCAAATCCAGTAATAATGAAAACAAAACTAACAAACATAAAATGAGATAAGTAAACACCAAACTTGGTGTTAGGAACAGGATGGAACAGAGCGGAGTCCAAATTGTGACAGGTCATAAAACCATAACAGGAATGGAGCAGGAGCAGAGTCTGAATTGTGACAGGTCATTTTATTATGACTGGAAAATCCTGCCAGACTCCGGGCACTAACTCATATGCACCCACGCCCTAGACGCACCAATTGTCTGTTTATAGGAATTCCCGCCCGGACTCTGTATGTCAGACTTGTTTATGTTTGACCTCATGATGTCGCGTATCAGTCACCGGGCTTCCCCTGGACTCCGTCTTTGTCTATGTCTGTCTTCATCCCACACATCAGTCACTGGACCCCACTCAGAATCCCACCATCGCTCTAACTGAGCCCCATTCCCATTTTAGTCAAATGACCTGTCACGATTTGGACTCCACTCCCGCTCCATTTCCCATTATGGGTTATGATTTGTCATGATTCGGACTCTGCTCCATTCTGTCCTGTTCCTAACACCAAACTTGGTGTTTACTATTCCCATTTTATGTTTTGCTAGTTTCGTTTCATCATTACTGGATTTGGTATGTCATTCACTCCATGGTCTATTTAAACTGGCAGATGTTGTCCATACAATCCAGTCAGAAAATCGGCTTAGATTCCCCCCAGTAATCTAATACATTTTCCACTTTAAACCCTTACTTGAATCACACCACTCATGCTAGTCGGAGCCCACAGGCTCCAGTGCATCTATCTCTCTCACCTATCTCGACTCTCGACCCACGACCTCTGACCCCCGACCCTCGACCCATGAACCCCACCCAGACTCCCCGGGATTCCCATCTGCCCATTTGAAATTGGACAATACGATCTCGCAAGGGTGCAGCCTATAAGCTGAAGCCAAGTCCTACCGGATATCCCGCAGGTTTCTCTGGAGACCCGCCCTGTATGTGTATCCTAACACATTTGACTATAACGGGAATGGGGCTCAGTTAGAGGGATGACAGGTTTTCCGAGTGGGGTCTGGTGACTGATACATGGGACAGAGTCAGACATAGACAGGGACAGAGTCCGGCAGGTATTCTGGTAACTGATACATGAAGTAATAAAGTCGAATGTGGACAGGTCTGATGTACAGAGTCTGGTGGAAATTCCAGTAAACTGGCAATTGGTGCATATAGGGTGCAGGTGCGTATAAGTTAATGCTCGGAGTCCGGTGGGATTTCCAGTTGTAACAGTGTCTCTCTTCCTCAACATGACAGTGGTATTTGTTAAGTTTTTGGTGGTGCTGTTCTTAGACCATATAACTTTCCATTTGTCTGAGTAGTGACAGTTAACCTGTTGTAAACAGATGAGAACTATAATACAAGTCTCATTTATATATACCCTAGTAACCCACTTACTAATATCCCTGTATGGTTTGAGTCCTTGCCACTTGTTTACCAAATTCCCAAAAGTTAACAGTATTACTGAAGCTATGTTAAGTATATTCCAAAATATTCTATAATATTCTAGGGATGTCAGGTTGATTCCCAACATCATGTGCCATTCACTCAATCACCACAATATTTGTACAAAATAGACACTCCTGTTATGACTGTGTCACAACCCAAAGATCCCTGACGATGCTATCACCTCAAGTTATCATCATGTCTTCATATCAGCCACCATCAGTAAACCCAATGCTGACGTACACCCTCATGGAGTGTTATGACTGGAATTCCCACTGGACTCCAGGCGCTAACTCATACACACCTGCACCCTATACACACCAATTGACAGTTTACCGGAATTCCCACCCAGACTCCATATGCAGACTTGTCTACATTCGACCTCATTATGTCATGTATCAGTCACCAGAATACCCACCAGACTCCGTCCCTGTCTATGTCTGACCTTGTCCCATGCATCAGTCACCATGTGAAGAGTGGTAGAAGTTCAGACCGTTCTATATATGAAGAAATGAGTAGAAGAGGAGGAATCGACCTATTCGGTGCGATATGAGAGAAAGTGAGAGAGAGAGCACGAGATGACACAGTAGTCAAAGAGTGCGATGGATCGAGTGGAGGCCTCGACTGTTACAGTTCGAGGCCAGAAGTGTTAGATAGTTCAGATAATGCTACCTATGTGGTAGCTGACACGTTACCCTGATCAATGCTTGTAGTAGACCTAGTTTGTGTCTTACGAGTGGTGGTGCTTGGGTAAAAGTGTGTCTGAGTTCTAATTGGTGCTGAGTGCACCCACAAGTATACACAATGCTTTGAACTAATGAAATGATGGAATATTCGAAGAATATAAAAGATAGATAAATATGAATAGAATGTGCAAAATATAAATAAAATAAAAGGAGTGTTTTACCACAATGAAACTGTGGTAAAAGCATACTCCTCACACACCGGACCCCACTCATAAAACCCGTCATCGCTCTAACTGAGCCCCATTCCCATTTTAGTCAAATGACCTGTCACAATTCGGACTCTGCTCCTGCTCTGTTTCCCATTATGGTCTATGATTTGTCACAATTCGGACTCCACTCCATTCCATCCTGTTCCTAACACCAATTTGGTGTTTACTATTCTCGTTTTCTGTTTTGCTAGTTTCATTTCATTATTACTGGATTTGGTACATATGTATGTCATTCATTCCATGGTCTATATATGGAGTCTGGCAGATGTTGTACATACAATCCAGTCAGAAAATTGGCTTATATTCCCCCCAGTAATCTAATACCTTTTCCACTCTAAACTCCTCCTTGAATTACACTGCTCTCACTAGTTGGAGCCCACAGGCTCCAATGCATCTATCTTATTTATCCCAACTCCCGACCTCTCGACCCATGACCTCCAACCTACAACCCCTTGACCCACGAACCCCACCCGGACTCCCAAGATTTCTGTCCACCTGTCTGAAATTGGACAACACGATCTCGCGAGGGTGCAGCCTATAAGCTGAAGCCAAGTCCTACTGGATTCCCCACAGGTTTCTCCAGAAACCCGCCGTGTATGTATCCTAACATGGAGATCAAACCCTATTACAGCCCCTATCAAATTATACTTGTACTATCTGGTTATACTCTGATATGTCCCTTTAACCTTTGATGATCTGTTTATTCTATGTCTCACCTATGACCATACATATACAGTGCCTCAAAAAACCCTTCTCATGTTTTATACTTCAGATGTATATTCCACATGATTCAAAGAATAAAAATGCAAAAATATTAAAGATATTTGTGAATATGCTCTATCATATCTAGATTGTCAACGTACAATACCATTACATAATCTCCAAATATGGAAATACTACAAATATTTTTATACAAGAGATTCATGAGAAGGGTTTTTTTGCTGGCAGGTTTGATGACTATAAGTGCTTATAGTCATGTGACTTTGTTGATTTTTACTTCCAGTTGGGTCCTATCAACAAAATCACATGATATCACATGATGTCACATGACCATGTTGTACTGGAGTATAAATATATGGCTTTTAGCAACCAGCAATGCCCCAATTCCCAAAATGCACACTTTATCTCTTGCCAGCCAGAATCATATCCTCTCATTGCTTGATGTTGGCCACTCAGCTAGCCACATTGCAGCTTCTACTGGTCATAGCATTTCCACAGTCTCTAAGCTTTGCTCTAAGCATCATTCTCATCTCTCAAAGTCCATTGGTGGTCGTCCCTCAAAGCTTTCCCCTACCAACATTTAATATGCACAGCGCCTCATCAGCTCTGGGAAGGCTGACACTGCTGTTGATGTGACCAAAGCCCTTAGGAATCTCACCAACCAGTCCATCTCTACCCAAACTGTGCACAATAGTCTCAAGATGGTTGGGATGAAGGCTGTGATGAAGAAGAAAAAGCCCCTTCTCAGCAAGAAGCATAGGAAGGCAAGGATGGACTTTGCTATAGCACATCAGCATTGGACTGTGGAGGACTGGAAGAAGGTGGTATGGTCTGATGAAACCAAAATCAACAGGTTGGGATCAGATGGGAGGAAGTGGGTCTGGAAAAAGGCTGGGGAGGGTTTGAGTAACAGGCTGGTTCAGGGGACTCAGAAGTTTGGAGGAGGATCTGTGATGGTATGGGGGTGTATGCTGTGGGAAGGAACTGGGTATGTTTGCAAGATAGATGGGAGGATGGATGGAGACCTTTATCTCAAGATTATGGAGGAGGACCTTCAAGCCAGCCTCAACTATTATGGAAAATCTGTGGGTGATGTCATCTTCCAGCAAGACAATGACCCCAAACATACCTGCAAGAAGGCCCAGACTTGGTTTCAAAATAATAATTTCAATGTCCTCCCATGGCCAGCACAATCTCCAGACCTCAACCCCATTGAACACTTGTGGGAGCATATCAAGAGGAGGCTGGGGGAGTATGAGGTTAAACCAAAAGGGATACTGGAGTTGTGGGAGAGGGTGGAGGAGGAGTGGAACAAGATTGATGCAGAGGTGTGTCAGAATTTGATTGGGAGTATGCCTAGGAGGGTTGCAGCTGTGTTGAAGGCAAAGGGTGGCTATACCAAGTACTGAATATAAGTAGTTTTGTGGGTCAGAGTGGTCAGCAAAAAAACCCTTCTCATGAGTCTCTTTGGAGATTATGTAATGGTATTGTACTTCCACAATCTAGATATGATAGAGCATATTCACAAATACTTTTGATATTTTTGCATTTTTATTCTTTGAGTTACATGGAATATACATCTGAAGTATAAAACATGAGAAGGGGTTTTTGAGGCACTGAAGTTTATTTGTCATTGGTATTTCTGCTCTTCCCTTAGTTAGTATTTTCTAGACACCAATAACTTGTATATACAGTGAAACCCTTCCAATGATTTTTAGTTGTGCAAAGATTCTTGAATAACTCAAGAACCACTGTAGATACAGACCTGAAATTTGGATGTTGGTTAGGTCTATATGTTATCTATATGCTCTTAGAATATTATGACATACACATTAGTATTTCCCACGCTATAAATAAAATAATAATAAAATCACATTGGAAGGGTTTTGTCCCAGTCACATGATTAGCACAAAACCTTATTGATTGTTGGCAAATAAGGTTTTGTTTAATCATGTGACCTGTCAAAATTAGATATATATATAGCTGTTCACTTTCTAGTTCAACAACATCCCCACAACTCAACATTGTATACCATGAAAGCTCTTACTCCTACTCAGGTTAGCCACATTCTCACTTTGCTCAATAAGGGCAAGTCTGCTTCTCAGATCTCTGCAATCACTGGCAGAGGTCTTTCTACTATATCCAGAATTTGCTTTACCCATTGCTCATCACTTGCCAAAGCACCTGGTGGCTGTCCATGCAAGCTTTCTCCCTCAGATATTCATCATTCCATCCAACAAATCACTTCTCAGAAGGCAGAATGTGCCACTGAGGTCACCAAAATCCTTCAAAATATAACTGGAGAGTCCATTTCAGTGAAGACTGTTCATAGAGCACTCAAGAAGGCTGGAATGAGGGCTGTGGTGAAGAGAAAAAGGCCTTTACTCACTAAGAGGCATAGGAAGGCAAGGATGGACTTTGCTTTGGCACACAAGGACTGGACTGTGGATGATTGGAAGAGGGTTGTTTGGTCAGATGAGACAAAAATCAATCATTTGGGATCAGATGGGAGGAAGTGGGTGTGGAAAAGGGCAGGAGAGGGGCTCAGTGATAGGGTGGTTGAGGGTACAGTCAAGTTTGGAGGAGGAAATCTGATGTTGTGGGGCTCTATGTTGTGGGAAGGTCCAGGATATTCCACCAAGATTGATGGAAGGATAGATGCTGACCTTTATGTTAGCATTTTGGAAGATTAACTTCAAGCAACCATGGAGTATTATGGCAAGAACACAGAAGATGTGGTCTTTCAGCAGGACAATGACCCCAAACACAAGAGCAAAAAGGCCACCAATTGGTTTAAAGACAATGGATTTGTGGTCATGGTATGGCCACCTCAGTCTGCTGACCTTAATCCAATTGAATACCTCTGGTATTACCTCAAAAAGGAGGCTGGGAGAGTGTGAAGTGGCACCCAAGAGTATTCATGAGTTGTGGGAGAGGGTTCAGACAGAGTGGGAGAAGATCCCTACCTCTACTTGTCAAGAACTTGATAGAGAGTATGCCTAGAAGGGTTGAGGCTGTTTTGAAGGCCAAGGGAGGCTATACCAAGTACTAGATTGTTTGATTTGTATTTTTGTTATACCAGGGACAAAACCCTTCCAATGTGATTTTATTAGTGTTTTATTAATAGTGTGGGAAATACTAATGCTTATGTCATAATATTCTAAGGGCATATAGATAACATATAGACCTAACCAACATCCAAATTTCAGGTCTGTATCTACAGTGGTTCTTGAGTTATTCAAGAATCTTTGCACAACTAAAAATCATTGGAAGGGTTTTGTCCCTCACTGTAAACCTGCTGTAATGTAGCTACTAAGCAATTGGAATATTGACTTAGATACCCCTCTAGTCCTCTAGTCTCTGACTCCACTATCCATTCATGACCTCCACATTCCAATGCCATCCGATTTCACAACCCAACCTACATTTACGACTTTGACCTCAACTTCAATATTCATCACTTCAGTTCCCGGCTGTTTGCATATGGCTCCTCTGATCACTGAGTATTATCCTATACATTTGAAATTTAAGGATGTTCAATGGTAGCTTTGTGAGGGCACAGCACATAAGCTGAAGCCAAGTCCTTCCATTTGGTCCTGTAAGGGAGTGAGACTCCCTACACTGTGATTTGGTAATAATTAGTTCTATTGTTGTCCACATCCTATTGTAGTCCACATCCTATTGTATTGTAGTCAACATCCTATTGTAGTCCACATCCCATTGTTGCTCACATCCCATTGTTCTCCACTAGTATATATTATGTACATGTGGATTTCAATACAGTAGTGGTTTATTCCTCATCACTCATTCTAGTGTCTGTCTGCACCTGCAGCAGATACTAGGCAGCAGATACTAGTCTTACAGTCCCCATCAGTTCCCTGAACCTTCCATCCCAGTTCTTAACAACTCCTTCAAGCACCCATCAAAATTTTAGCCACAGTGTGAAGAGTGGTGGAAGTTCTGACCATTCTATATATGAAGAAATGAGTAGAAGAGGAAGAATGATTCGAGTGGAGGCCTTAACTGTTATCATTCAAGGCCTGAAGTGTTAGATAGCTCAGATAATGCTACCTATGTGGTAGCTGACACATTACCCTGATCACTGCTCATTGTAGACCTAGTTTATGTCTTATGAGTGGTGGTGCTTGGGTAAAAGTGTGTCTGTTTGTTTGGTGCTGAGTGCACCCACAAGTATACACAGAGCTTCGAACTAATGAAATGGTGCAATATTTGAAGAATATAAAGGATAGAAAAATATGAATAAAATGTGTACAATATAAATAAAATAAAAGGAGTGTTTTACCACAATGAAACTGTGGTAAAAGCATACCCTTCACACACAGAAATGAATTTTGTTTTGTGGAATGTTTCAGAATAGGGTAGAGTAGCTACTATATCACCCTAGGTTGGAAATGATGATGAAACACCCTTCTCCTAGGGGTGGCTCACCAATTTCTTCAACTTTTCATATGAAAATGTAAATTGTGGACCATTCCTTTCAAGGTTAAATGCATGATTTTACCAGTGCACACCTAAACTAGCACCAAACCTATCATGTCAGAAGGTAATTCATGAACTAACACATTGATTGACACACAAGTACTTCTATTACAAGTCAATTAAACCCTTGTAGATTGTGCATCACAATAATCCAACTCATACTATTTTTAATACCCTAACCCTAAAATAGCCTAAGAGATACACATCTTGTTAGGATCCCTGTGTTAAGATCTAAGCAAGGGAGGCAAAAGGGGATCATTTTGGAGGTCTGAAAATGGTAAATTGTACTAATAAGAAGGTCCAATAAGGCAAAGTGGAGCTTGGCTTCAATATGTGTTGTGCCCTTGTATGAACTGTTAGGGTGCTCTGGTATTTAAAACAGAGCAGATAGTATGATAAAGACTAAAGATGACACTTAACTTAATCAACTGGAGGGCCAAAAATACTAAGGGTTGTAGAGTGAAGAGTATTAAGAGGAATGTAAAGAGGACTTAAGCAAGTGAAGGGGAGGGTAATCTAGGTTGAGTTCCAAACTAGAGAACTGTAGCATACATGAGAAAGACTTTATACTACAGTGAGACAGATGATCAGAGGTCCAATTAGAGAAGTGAGAGGTCATGATGGGTCAAAAGAAGTATGGAAAGGAACAAGGAACAAACTAGAACTAAATGTGATGTAACAAAGGTATTTTAAAAGGTATGAGGTGGCAAATAACCTTTACACCTAGAATGGATGAAGAGAGAGCATCAGAACAGAGACAGAATGGAATTCCTAAAAGGGTATTCTATAATGAAACAGGTTTTGGGATGCTGAGGTGGTGGTACCATGTTCTGGGGCTCTGATGTCATGGTGCCAGAGGGTTACAAGGGTACAAACAAGTTGCAGGGGCTGAAGGACAGGGATAACAACATAAGCCAAGTGTCAGGGTCCCAGAAAAAGTTGTCAAGGTAAGACCAAGTTGTGGGGGGCCAAAAAGAGTAAGGATCCTAACACCCAGACAATCAGTCCCCCACCACCTTGTTTTACTCTCCTTATCCTCTGGCCTCCTGCTATTGGTACTCCCAACCATGGTGTCACTGCCCACAGTGCCCTGACACTTGGTTCACTATAGCTTTCTCTTTTCATTGTCCCATCCCATCTCTGTCCTGATGCTCTCCTGTCACCTATTCTATGTATGTAAACATTATTTGCTACCTCATACCCATTAGAATACTTTTGTTACATTGTATTTAGTTTCAGTTTGATCCCTACTCCTTTCCATGCTAGGAAATTGTCAATTTCTTCAAGATTTCACAAACACATTTTTTGAATTTCCATAGTGTTTGTGACCAAGGAAAACCTTTTTGAAATATATAATTATTCCATGATTTCACACATAATTAAATTGTAAATTTCATTACAGTTTTCCCCTTGACAAAAAATTAAGAAAATTTTGTCTTGGCACAAGATTTTTTCAGGCAAAAATTCAGTTTTCACTCAATTCCCTGAGGGGCAAAATTAAGTAGAAATATGTAGTTTTCAATTGGTTTCTCTAGGCACATTATTACAGTTTTCATGGGATTTTGTTGGGTGGAAAACCCTAACAAAATACAGGGTTTTTTAAAAGTTTCCTTATTCAGAAAATCCATAAAAAAGAGGCTATTTCCAACAATATTTCCTCAGAATTTCCTCATCCAAATTTTTAGAATTTTCCATACACTTGGTTGAAGTTTAGGGACAGCAGCTTCTCTTCTAGAGCAGATTGCCACAGTTCTGTGTCTAGGCACTCAAAAGTCTATTTCAGTGTACTTGGTAAATCATTGTTTAACAACTTTGCATTTGCAATTTCAGAAAAGTGGCTCATTGTTAAGTGGTCCAAACTCTGCGATAAACTGTTTGGTCTCTGGATTTGGTGACTCATGCCCTTGGAGCTGTTCAGGCATCCTATTGTGCAGCCTCTTCATCAAGTGTATACTGATAATCTTGGTTTATATTGTCAGGTCATCATTCTCATATGCTACACCTAGTTTCTGGTCCAAGTCAATATCCAGATCTGTGAGGTGGGGTGGTAGTATAGGTGGCATTTGGGCCTGTCTTCAGGTGTCAGAAAAATCCGAAAATCCTGATCAGGCCTGTCGGCCTGGCTGAATGCCAACATACCTGATGCCCACTGCTCAGGCCTGAACAGGGGTCAAGCCACCTGATTGTGCCTGGTGCACCCAAGTATCAGACCGGCAGTGCTCGGCACACAGGCCAGCTCCTTGCTGAAGGGTCACACAGCCTGCCACAAGGTCACATAGCCTGCCACAAAGTCACACAGCCTGATCAAGGCCTGCACAGACACCTGGCAGTCTGACTAAGATCTGTGCAGACACTCTGTGTGTAGGTATGCTTTAGGCTGCACTGTTGAAGGACAGTGACTCTGACCTGCGATCAAGAGCAGTATCATTTGTGGGGAAGATGTCAGAAAGAGGTACAGTACAGTGTGGTGATAGAATGAGAATCCAGCTGACGTTTGACCAAAGCTGAATTTCGAGCCACCATTGAGGGTGTCATTACCCCCATTGTTGCACTGTTAAAGGAGTCTAACTTTGATGTTCAATCAAGTGCAGTTTCCATCCTGGGGATGGTGTCAGAGCAAGGTGCAGTGTGATAATGGAATGGGAATCCAACTGACATTTGACCAAAGCCAGATTGGGAGCCACCATTGCACCTGTCATTCCTGACATTGTCACACTGTTGAAGGACTCTGACTCTGACATTCAATCACAGGCAGTATCGGCCCTGGAGAAGGTTTCAGAGCAAGGTGCAGTGTGTGATAATGAGATGAGAATGCAGCTGACATTTGATGACAGCTGAACTTCGAGCAGCTATTGTGCATGTGATTCCTGACATTGTTGCACTGTTGAAGCACTCTGATAATTGTGTTCAACAGTTTACAGTATGGGTCCTGGGGACATTTTCAAAGCAAGGTGCGGTGTGTGATAATGGGATGGGAGTCCAGCTGACATTTGACCACAGCCAAATTTCAAGCTGCCATCGTGCCTGCCATTCCCAACATTGTTGCCCTGTTGAATGATTCTCATCATTTTGTTTGAGTACGCACTGTAGTGGCCCTTGTGAACATTTCAAAACAAGGTGTGGTGTGACAATGGGACAGGTATCCAACTGACATTTGACCACAGCCAAATTTCACATCACCATTGCAGGTGTCATTCCCAACATTCTTTCACTTTTGAAGGATTCTGAACCTTTCTTTCGATCATGCACAGTACATAAACTGGCAAACTTTTCAGAGCAAGGTATGGTGTGATAATGGAATGGGAGTCCAGCTCACATTTGACCACAGCTGAATTTCAAGCTGCCATTAGGCCTGGCATTCCCGACATTGTTGCATTTTTGAAGGACTCTGACTGTTCCATTCAATCAAGCACAGTATCGACCCTGGCGAAGTTTTTAGAGCAAGGTGCGGTGTGATAATAGGATGGAAATCCAGCTGACATTTAGCCACAGCCAGATGGCGAGCCACCATTGCACCTGCCATTACCAATATTGTTGCAATATTGAAGGACTGTGACTCTGATGTTTGAGAAAGTGCAATATCGGTCCTGGGGGTATCAGCAGCACCACATCCTGACAGAAAGTGGAAAGGAGAAAGAGCGGGGAGATTAGAACCTGTGGAAGGAGGGCAGGAGAGACAAATTGGCAGCATCGAAGGTGGGAGGGAACGTAAACCAATGGCGTTGAGGGACTGGCACTGGAGCGGAATCAAAATCAACATGACAAAGATGGCGAATGTAAATGTAAACACAACATCACAATATACCACCAAGCACAGGTCCACCCTGCATACAACCAGTGAAGGCATCCTGGCCAACTTCGTTAAGCAAGAAACCCGGTGCTACATCCACTATGAAACCTGCCACAATGCGAATAACATCAATGGTCACACCTACAAATGATCCAGGCTTGGTACAACGTCGAGTGCAGCTTCGATAGCTGGTGCTCATGGTAGTGGCAGTGGAAACGGGTGTACAGGAACAGAAGCAATGCTATATACAGTGCCTCAAATGACCTGTGCATTATTTTAGCTTCACTTACAGCTTCATCCTGGCTTAGGTGTTAGAGATTCGGCATACGACTGGAAGATTTCAGAACAAGGTGTGGTGTGTGATGATGGAATAGGAGTTCAGCTGACATTTGACCACAGCCAGATTGGGAGCCACCATTGCACCTGCCATTCCCAATATTGTTGCACTGTTGAAGGACTCTTCCTCTGACATTCTATCAAGTGCAGTATCAGGCCTGGGGAAGGTTTCAGAGCAAAGTGCAGGGTGTGATAATTGGATAGGAATCCAGCTGACATTTGACGACAGTGGAATTGCGAGCTGCCATTGCACCTGCCATTCCCACCATTGCACCTGCCATTCCCACCATTGCACCTGCCATTCCCACCATTGTACCTGCCATTCCCACCATTGCACCTGCCATTCCCACCATTGTACCTGCCATTCCCACCATTGCACCTGCCATTCCTGCCATTATTGCACTGTTGGAGGAGTCTAACCATGACATTCAATCAAGTGCAGTATTGGTATATTTCAGAGCAAGGTGCAGTGTGTGATAATGGGGTGGGAATCCAGCTGACATTTGGCTGCAGCCAAATTGCGAGCTGCCATTGCACCTGCCATTACTGATATTGTTTCACTGTTGAAGGGCTCTGACTGTTGACTTCAATCAATCGCAGTATTGTTTGTGAGGAAGATATCAGGGCAAGGTGAAGTGTGTTAATGGGATGGGAATCCAGCTAACAATTGAGCATAGCTGAATTTCGAGCTGCCATTGAGGGTGTCATTCCCACCATTGTTGCACTGTTGAAAGACTCTGACATTCGATCAAGTGCAGTGTCAGTGCTGGGCAAGGTTTCAGAGCAAGGTGCAGTGTATGCTAATGGTATAGGAATCCAGCTGACATGTGACCACAGCCAAATTGCAAGCCATCATTGAGAGTGTCATTCCCACCATTGTTGCACTGTTGGAGGATGCCAACTATTGTGTTCGATCAAGTGCAGTATTGGCCTTGGGAAAGGTTTTAGAGCAAGTTACGATGTGTGATAAAGGGATGGGAATTTAGCTGACATTTGACCACAGCCGAATTTTGAGCCACAATTGTGGGTGTCATTCCCACCATTATTGCACTGTTGAAGGACTCCTACTATCCAGTTTGATTGAGTGCATTGTCATTCATAGGAAAGGTTTCAGAGCAAGATGCAGTGTGTGATAATGGGATGGGAATCCAGCTGACATTTGACCACAGTGGAATTTCATGCCGTGTCATTCCCACCATTGTTGCACTATTGAAGGACTCTGACTCTCACGTTCAACCAAGTGCAGTATCATGCTGCTTCAAGCCTACATGCCACCACACCCACTTCCTTGGTGCTGAGCTTGGACAACATTTAAGTTCACTCCTCTGTGACGAGTCCACAACACCTATTACTATTGCCAGCCACTTGTTCCCAGCTTCCCATTGGAGGATGTCTTTCCCTCCCAGGTGGCTCTCGCTCATGCCAACCACCTCCTGATAGCTCTGGTCTATCCACTGACAGCTCTTCTCTGTCCCCTGAAGTTTGCGCATCCATTATTTTACCTTGCAGTGGTGAGCCACTGCTCCTCTCCATTGAGTCAAAGGTGCAACCATCTTGGACCTATGTACTAGCATCGTCCCCTGCTGATGGCGACTTCCTGCTTCCCCATGCTCATCTCTTCCCTCCTCGAGGGAATCCCACACCATGCCCCAATTCCGATCCCCATATCAATGTATGTCCAGGTGATGCCTCCACACTACCCTGTGTATCTTCTACCCTCAACCAAGATGCATGGGTCTTTTTCTTGGCAGACTATCTGGACCAACTGTTTGTAGTTGCCCTATTGCATATCATCAGCCATGGCTGTGACATCGGCTTCGTAGGTGACAGGGCATGTAGCCAATCATGTCCTAATCTTCCTACCACTTCTTCCTTCCCTGATGCAATTGCTTCTGATATTGACACCCTGTTACGACCAGACAATTTTGCCAGACTCCAGGCACTAACCCGTACGCCCCCGCACCCTACATGCACCAATTGTCTGTTTATAGGATTTCCCGCCCAGACTCCGTATTGTTAGAGTATGATACTACAGCTCTAACATAGTCTATTATGATCTCCATATTTTTCTGATATTTGTAGTATTTTTCCCAGCACTGTAGGTGCAGTATTGAGTGAGTTACCTTAGGTCAGTACCTCCTGTATAGGTGCCTAGATAAGCACCTAGTAGTGTAGTCCACTGTGGGTGTGGGAAAGTCTCCTTAGTGTTTACTTTCCAATCACACTCACAGGTATGTCTTTACAGTTGAATATACTTAGTGTTTACTTTCCAATCACACTCACAGGGGTGTTCTGCAAAGTGTTATTCAACTGTTTCAACACGTATGTCAAGACTTGTTATGTTCGACCTCATTACGACACATATCAGTCACCAGACTTCCCCCAGACTCTGTCTCTGTCTATGTCCATCTTCATCCCACGCATCAGTCACCGGACCCCACTCAGAATCCCGTCACTGCTCTAACTGAGCCCCATTCCCATTTTAGTCAAATGACCTGTCACGATTTGGACTCCGCTCCTGCTCTGTTTCCCATTATGGGTTATGCTTTGTCACGATTCGGACTCCACTCCATTCCGTCCCGTTCCTAACACCAATTTGGTGTTTACATTTCCTGTTTTATGTTTTGCTCATTTCATTTCATTATTACTGGATTCGGTATGACATTTACTCCACGGTCTATTTAAACTGGCAGATGTTGTACATACAATCCAGTCAGAAAATTAGCTTAGATTCCCCCCAGTAATCTAATCCATTTTCCACTCTAAACCCTTGCTTGATTCACATCGCTCTCACTAGTCGGAGCCCACAGGCTCCGGTGCATCTATCTCTCTCAACTATCTCGACTCATGACCCACGACCTACGACCTATGACCCACGAACCCCACCTGGGCTCCCCGAGATTCCCGTCCACCTGTTCGAAATTGGACAACATGATTTAGCTAGGGTGCAGCCTATAAGCTGAAGCCATGTCCTACCAGATATCCGGAGACCGGCCCTGTGTGTGTATCCTAACAGTATTTTCTGACTAATACTTGCAGATTGTTTTATTATGCCACCAAGAAGAAGAATGCGTCCACAGGAATCATTACCTGGACCATCAACTCTTCATTCCCCGTTAACTCTGTATACCAGCCAGACGCTTGTGAACCAGTCGGAACCCATGGAAGAAGCCCATATCGAAGAAGTCCCAGAAAACCAGGACAACTCCGAGCATGAGGACAAATCCGTGGCCCCCAACAAGGGCAAAGGTGTCGAAAATCCTCCGCTTTACGAACAACCGCACTCAAGGGATCCTACTTCTGAATTTTTAGTGGGTACTATAGATAAATTCATGACGCACCTGCTAGAAGAATGAAAGAAAAAGGAACAAGAACCTCCACGGTCAAAAGTCAATGCTCCGGAACCCTTCATGGGTTCCAACCCAAACAAACTCTCTACTTTCCTCATGCAATGTCACTTCAATTTCTGCGATCGATCCGCCACATTCTCCACAGACTCCCGAAAGTCAACTACACACTTTCATATTTGTCGGGATCCACATTGAAATGGTTTGAACTGGCTTTTAGCAGACTTTCTGAGGAAGAGCCGCTTTGGCTCGAAGATTGGGATGCTTTTGTTGAGGAGCTTGAAACCAACTTTGGCCCATATGACCCGACAGGAGAAGCCGAGAATAGTCTCACAAATCTTCATATGAAGGACACACAGTGCATCATGGACTATATTGTCCAATTCAATAATCTCTCAGCTCGTTGTCAGTGGAGCGATCTCGCTCTCTGCCACCAATTCTACACCGGTCTGCCATCCCGCCTTAAAGATGAAGTCTCGAAAGGAGAAGATGGCAAGCCGAAAACCCTGTCCTGTATGTGCCTCAAAGCTCAAAATGTGGATGCACGTTATTGGGAATGTCACATGGAAGTTGCCCGTGAGACCTCCATGGACAAAGTGAACAAGTCCACAGCCAATAAAAACAACAACAACTCGTCAACCAGCAACCAGAACTCCATGCAATCTGACAAGAAGAACGATAAAAAGTCTTCAAACAACAACAACAACAACAAGGACAACAAGGACAACAACAAGGGTCAACAGTCTGGCAAGCAGACCAGAAAACCTGACCTCTCAGGCAAACTCGGACCCGATGGCAAATTGACCCCACAGGAAAGACAACGTCACATGGACAATAACCTCTGTCTCTTGTGCAGGAAACCCGGTCATCGAGTCCTGGAATGTCCGCTGGCAAAAGCAAACTCTTCAAAGGGTCGTACAGCCAAGGCCTCCATGGAAACCCCATCGAAGGACAAACTGGCTTCCAATTCGAAAAAAGAGTAAGCAACCCTGTGGACTCCACGTGGGTTGGGGGTTGCATTGCCTCTCCACACATTCAAGAGTTTACTCGCCTCAACGCATCCACTCTTTCACATTCTGATTCATTTTTCGTTAAACTTATGTCTAATATGATCCCGAAACTCATTTTTTCAGCTCTCATAGATTCCAGCTCGACTCATTGTTTTTAGATACAAAATTCATGCAAAATAATTCTTTGTCAACCTATTCGATAAATCCTGTCGGCCTCCACCTCTTTGATGGTACAAGTAATTTGGTTATTACCCAAGCTTGTGATTTACCCATCTGTTTCCCGTGTGGAACATCTCAATTGGTCACTTTCTATGTGACCCAGTTAGACTCAAGTTGCTCAGTGGTCCTAGGACATAACTGGCTTACCCGCTACAATCCGTTGATTGACTGGATAGCTAACAGTATAACATTCCGGACTTTCGTGGCAGCCGAGGAAACTGCACCTGTCCCGGCCTCCACGGCACCTGCAGTCTCAAGGACTCCTGTGATCCCTAGGCCACCCATGGCTTCCCCGGAACCCACGGCACCTCCATCTATTTCTCTGATTAATGCTGCAGCTTTTATTAGGGCTACAAAAATAGACAGGTCCCAGGTGTTCACTATCAACTTAAAAATTGATGAAGCAACTGGATGTTTTTCAACCCCGGTATCCGAATCTGAGCAAGCCGCTGACCTAGAAGGCATCCCAGAGAAATATCATGACATCGCAGATGTTTTTAGCAAGCGAAAAGCTGACCGGCTTCCACCTCACAGAGAATACGACTTAAAAATCGATCTCGAAGATGGCACCCAGCCACCCCTAGGACATATTTACCCGCTCTCGTCCACAGAACTTTCTGCAATCCGTGATTTCCTGGATGAACATTTGTCCATAGGTTTTATCTGACCCCCAAAGTCTCCTTTTGGAGCACCTGTTCTCTTTGTCAGAAAAAAGGATGGATCCCTTCGACTATGTGTTGATTTTAGAGGCCTCAATGCTGTCACCAAAAAGGATAAATATCCACTCCCACTTATATCTGATCTGCTCAATGCTCCACAGAATGCCCAGATTTACACCAAAATAGATCTCAAACACGCCTATCACTTGGTCTGGATAGCTGCAGGCGATGAATGGAAAACCACTTTTAGAACCCGTTATGGGGCCTTTGAGTGGTTGGTGATGCCCTTGGACTCACCAATGCTCCGTCTGTTTTTCAGCGTTTTATCAACGACATTTTCTCCAACATGCTTGATGTATGCATCATTGTTTACTTGGACAACATTCTTTTCTACTCTGAGAATCCCGCGGAACACAACAAACAAGTCCATGAAGTTCTCCGGAGACTCAGACAACATGGTTTATTCGCGAATGGTAAAAAATGTACTTTTGACACGGACTCCGTGGAATACCTGGGTTTCATGATGGGACCTGATGGACTCCGCATGGACGAAACTAAAGTGCAAGTCATCAAAGATTGGCCTGAACCCCAAAAAGTCAAAGATATACAATCCTTTCTCGGCTTTGCCAATTTTTACCAACAGTTTATCCATGGATATTCCGCCATCACAGTACCCCTTACCTGTCTTACACGTAAGGGTACTCCGTGGAAATTTCAATGATAAGTGTCAAAAAGCTTTCAATCTTTTAAAAATTCTTTTTCCTCAGCTCCTATTCTGTCGCATTGGAAACCAGACTTCCCGCTCATCGTTGAAATGGACACCTCGGACTATGCACTTGGAGCCATTCTGTCTATCCAGGACTCCAACAGAGAAGTCCACCCCATGGCTTTTCTGTCCCAGACTTTCACCGGAGCAGAGCTCAACTACGGTGTTCATGATAAGGAACTCCTGGCAATATTTTCAGCTTTCAAAGCATGGCGACACTATTTGGAAGGCTTGGGAACTCCTATTGACATTGTAACAGATCACAAAAACCTGGAATACTTTTTTACCACAAAGCCTTTGACCCGCCGGCAGGCCCACTGGTCTGAATATCTATCTGCCTTCAACATGACTATCCATTTTTAACCCGGCTGTCTCGGCAGCAAACCCGATGCTTTAACTAGATGATGGGATGTCTATCCTAAAGAGGGGAGCAATGACTATGCCACAGTAAATCTGCACAACCTGAAACCTATTTTCACAAATCAACAACTTACCGCATTGGTCCGTGCAACTTTCCTCATCAATCCCATTGTCTGTGGAATTATCATTATGGATATTGAGAAGTTACATGAAGATATTCTATTGGCAATTCCGCTAGACCCAGTTACTAAAGCTCACCTTGACAATCCCATGGACCCCGATCAACCTCGGTGGTCTCTTGATCAGCATGGTTTCATTAGACTTGACGATAGGATCTATGTACTGGACTCCGACAGCCTCCACCTCAGGATCCTTCAATCCAAACATGATCATCCACCCTCAGGACATTTCAGGTACAACAAAACTCTATCACTAATAAGAAGAGAATATACTTGGCCCAGACTCTGTGGATTTGTTAAGCACTATTGTAAATCTTGCACTACTTGTCCCTGCTCGAAATCTCAGCGACACAAGCCATACGGCCTTTTGAAACAACTCCCGGTACCAGAACACCCATGGAATTCTATCTCTATGGATTTCATTGAACACCTACCGGATTCCAAAGGCTTTTCCGCCATTCTAGTCATTGTTGACAGATTCTCAAAACAAGGTATATTCATCCCTACATATGACACAATTACATCCGTGCAGTTAGCGGAACTTTTCATCATCCACGTATTTTCCAAGCATGGAGTTCCATCCCACGTGACTTCCGATTGAGGATCAGAGTTCATGTCTCACTTCTTTAGATCCCTCGGGAAATCCTTGGACATGACACTACATTTCATGTCCAGATACCACCCGGAAGGTGACGGACAAACCGAACACGTCAACCAGACATTGGAACAATATCTCCACGTATATTGCAACTATCAACAGGACAATTGGAAATCCTTGTTACCACTTGCAGAATTTGCTTACAACAATGCACCCTTGGCCACTACTGGTGTTTCCCCGTTCTTTGTAAATAAAGGATATCATCCAAATATTACAGTACATCCAGAACAAAATCTCACCTCCGCTCACGCTCAAGAGTTCACCATGGACCTCCATGAGCTCCATGAGGAACTCCAGACTGCAATAAAGTCCACCCAAGAGCAATACCAACTTTCAGCAGACAGACACCGGATCCCGCCACCAAACTTCAAGATTGGCGACCGTGTTTTTGTCAAAGCTCAATTCTTCTGGACTACCCATCCATCAAAAAAGCTTGCTGAAAAATATTTAGGTCCATTTGAAATTATTGCACAAGTAGGTTCAGTCTCTTGAACGCTACAGCTTCCAGATAGCATGCGCACGGTACACCCGGTATTTCATGTTTCTATGTTAGAACCTTGTACTGCTAACACTATCCCAGATCGCATGCAATCTCCGCCTCCTCCGGTCATTATTGACAGAGAACCTGAGTTTGAAATCTCACAAATTTTAGATTCGAAAATCAACAAGCATCAAAGCACTTGTAAACTGCTTTACTTGGTCAAGTGGGTGGGTTACGAGGGCACCGATGAAGAAACCTCTTGGACTTTGGCCACGGAACTCGGTAATGCCATGGAAATCATTACTGACTTTCAAACAGCTTACCCACTCAAACCCAGACCACTTTCATCTCTCTGACCACACTCTGTGGACCCTGTGTTACGTTTGGACTCATTTTCACTATTCCCTGTCACCCTATGTCTCTCTTTGCTTTTACAGGTTCTGACATGTCTTGTCAAGTCCTTTAAGTGGATTCTCCGCAGACTTTGACTTTGGCTTTCACTTTCACTTTGATTTTTATGTCTCTTTCACACTTTACTTTTATGTTCAAAAATTATTATTCTATACTATTTTTTCAGTCTACAATTATGGGACTGTGTTTTTTCCCTGCCTCCTCAGCCACCTCCTCAGGAAGCTCCACAACCTCCACGGCAACCCCGTCCTCATCTGACCCGGCATCCTCGGAACTCCCGACTTGCGGCTCTTCATACACATAGCCGCCATACTCCGCCAGGAACTTCCAAAACTCCTCACAGAGTCCGCACAGTTCCTTTGCCACCACTATGTGGACCTTGTTGCTCTTCCGGAGCAACTCGTTTTGGGCCTCTATGCCCTCAGTGATCTGTCCCAGGACCTTGTCCAATCTGGAAAACCCGTCTGACCCGCTGATGTCCTGCACCCCAGACCTCACGGCCTGCTTGTGAACAAGTGAACACCTCGCCTTGAGGTGTGCACATTGGAAGCAGCCCGGACCCCGGCCGGACTTTCGATTGCACTCAGTGTTCTGGTCATTACAACCGGAACACTGCGGGTCATTCCATGTGGGTAGGTGGACTGGTGCCACCTTCCTTGCTTTCTGTTGATATGGTTAGTTCCACGGTATATCCCACAGACCCGTTGCTTACCTTTTGGGGCTCTCTGGCTCCCCCTCGGACTCCGATTCAACCTCTGTCGCCTTGCACTGAAAATAACAAGTCAGTGATGAAAAAGAAAATGACAAGTCTAAGTTGGGACTTACCTTCCCCGCGACAATTGCGGCTCTGTCCACAGCCACCCGCACCTTCTCCGTGGCCACCCACACAGCCTCCTCCTCATCTTTCTTCCTCTGCCTCTCGGCCTCTTCCTCTGCAGCCAATGCCACCTGGTACTCTCTGTCCAAAGCCTCCTCGGCCTCCCTGGCCTCCTTCTCTGCTTCTTCACGAAGTCAGTGCTGCTCTTCTTGCCACGCCCAAAGTTGTGCCACGCTCCAAGGCACCCGATATGGAGTGCCCGTGGAGGGCCCCACAGTTGGCATTGCTCATTTTGGCATTGGCTTTGGTCCCATTTTGTCGATGATGGGGGTAATAAAGAAGAAGAAATTTCTATTTTTTCAAATTTATATATAGGCTCGTCGCGTTTGAACCTTACCTTCCAGATCACATGACTCTTTGACACATACGTGTAACCGACATGACTTTTGACACATGTGCGTAGCCAACAAGAACCTTATCTAGGCCTAGAGCCTCTTTGGGACTTCAGCATAAAGGGAGGGTACTGTTACGACTGGACAATCCCACCAGACTCTGGGCACTAACCCATACACCCCCACGCCCTACACACACCAATTGTCTGTTTATAGGATTTCCCGCCCGGACTCCATACGTCAAGACTTGTTACATTCGACCTCATTACAACACATATCAGTCACCGGACTTCCCCTGGACTCCATCTCTGTCTATGTCCATCTTTGTCCCACGCATCAGTCACCGGACCCTGCTCAGAATCCTGTCACCACTCTAACTGAGCCCCGTTCCCATTTTAGTCAAATGACCTGTCACAATTTGGACTCCGCTCCCGCTCCATTTCCCATTATGGGTTATGCTTTGTCACGATTCAGACTCCACTCCATTCCATCCCGTTCCTAACACCAATTTGGTGTTTACATTTCCCATTTTATGTTTTGCTCATTTCGTTTTGTTATTACTGGATTCGGTATGACATTTACTCCACAGTCTATTTAAACTGGCAGATGTTGTATATACAATCCAGTCAGAAAATTCACTTAGATTCCCCCCAGTAATCTAATCCATTTTCCGCTCTAAACCCTTGCTTGATTCACATCACTCTCACTAGTCGGAGCCCAAAGGCTCCGGCACATCTATCTCAACTATCTCGACTCACGACCCACGACCTACGACCTACGACCCATGAACCCCGCCCGGGCTCCCCGGGATTCCTGTCTGCCTGTTCGAAATTGGACGACACAATCTAGCAAGGGCGCAGCCTATAAGCTGAAGCCAAGTTATACCGGATATCCCGCGGGTTTCTTCGGAGACCCGCACTATGTGTGTATCCTAACACACCCAGCTTGAGTGTGGGTGACTCTGAGGTCCATTTATATCCCGCCTCTACCTCATTTTTTCTCCTCACCACTGGGTGTTGCTGCACGAAAGCATTCCAATAAACTTTGCCGGATCCATTGTACAATGTTTATTTTTATTTATTTTTAAATTTTTTTGTGGAATAAAAAATACTATTGTCATGCTAATCCTACACAGGTGAAATAATCTATGCAAGTGGCAGTTTAATATCAATATCTTGGTTATTATTAAATAATAGTGAGCCAGTTATTGATGGTTATGGGGCTTAAATGAAGGCTTTACATATGTCAGTTCTGTGGTGTAATAGTAATTGTATTTTGTTTATGTATTTTGTATTGGTAATCTCTCTTGGTTGTGTGTTCAATTCCCATTGTAAACAGTTGTATTATTTAGTATATATTCCTCTTGGGCACCTAAGTTACATGCATTAAGCGGGATGGTGTCTCTCGAATGAGGAGTCCCAAGACCCACAGCTTTCTTTTTTTATTGGACAGCTGACGTGGCCTGTCCAAGCCTGGACAAGTCACCTGATGAGCCTGGACAGGTCACCTGACGAGGCTGGACAGGGTACGTCATGCTGATTGCCTGCTCCATATATCCAGTTCCCTGGTCAGGGCCTGTTCTAAACTCTTAACCAAATCAGGCCTGATCAGCCGTTCGGTGAACCTGAGCACCTGATCAGCCTGTTAAGGCATGCTCAGGCCTGATTAGGGTTTTCGGATTTTTCTGACAGGGGCCAGTGGCTCCTCAGCTGTGCGACTAGATTGCCTCCTTTGGATATTGTCCAATCGTACTTCAACTTCCACATTATATGAACTGCTTCAGACATCACAATCCTGAATAGATTGCTCGGTTTTTGGTTCTTTCATCCTTGTAATCCCCAAGGCTACACTCTCGCGCTTAACAACCCCACATTGGACCGGCCAAACAACCCCTCGTCCCCGTGTCGCGTTTAACTGGTCGACAGGGAACCAATCGCATACTGCAAGTCAAATCTTATTATCAGTAGAGACTAGTGTCTCCTTGGCTAGACTAAGCACCGCTGCTATCTCTCCCACGTTATTCATGTTAAATTTGCTAGGTAGCCTGACTGCAACGTTTCTAATATCATCTTGTCAAGCCACACTGACATTTTCCCTTCTGACGGAAGTAGCCGCGGAGGCGATATAGTGCTTGTGAAGGGGAGGACGTGAAACTTGAAAAAACGGAGATGTAGATCTCTTCAGGGATTTATAAAGGATATAGAACACCCTTTTGGAGATGTCGACAGAACACGCCACTAACATACGTGTGATCACTACGACCAGAAGTTTGATTGCATATGAAGTTATAGCAAACAAGAACTTGTACACGGACTAGGACTTCACCCTCACCCTCAACGTAGATGCCACAAGGGCTGCACGTGAGTCCTCTATCCTTGGCTTAGTATTGTTTCATATTAGAAAAACGTACGTACCGTATTTATTATACAGTTTCGTGGCGATTTCATGTACATCCCTCCTAAGTACCCGCCGTCCTAGGCCGCGAATGCCTTCAAGATGTGAAACCAGCCCTTCTTGATACATTGTGGGACGTAGAGATTCTGCGTAGCTATCAACAACTGCGATGGCACAAGGGATCTACTGCCTCGCACCGACAGCTGCCAAGCGCCAGATACAATCTAAATGATTGCAGTATAACTCTTTTAACTTTGAGGGAGTTTCATAGAGATCTGATAAATGAGCCAGTCTACTGGTTGAAAGTAATGTTCGTATCAGTCTCTCCTTCAAGATGATGTCCCGTAGAGTTCCTGTAATACAATAAGCATATGTTAAATCTCTCCATTCTGTGTCTACTACCATAAGCTGCTAGTTCCGGAATAGTCTTTGTACCGACAATAGCAGAGTCTTTAGAGGACAAAGATTCCCTCACTTTCGTGATAAAAAGTGCCCCTATTTCATTACAGACATCCTCTGATTCTATGTGAGGAAAGGAAAAAGGAATTATTATGAACAACAAACGGACCGTATTTCAGCAGGAAAACGAAGTCTGAAGTGATGGACATAGCGTAACCGGTCAAACCAGAATGCGTTTCTGGCAGCAGTTCTCGCACGGTATCAATAAACTTATTGCCCAACATTATAGGGCGCACATGTTCTAGTTCATGGTAAGCATATTAATGGATATTAAACATGAATATGTCACCATCTTGGGCGAGGACCCTAAGTGGCTTACTGCCCGTGTGTGATTGCTTCCAGTGATCGAAAATATATTGTAGTATCAGATCACGCAACTCCGCTGTTAATCTCTGGATACGTTATGTGAATTATAATAGGAATGACTGCGCATACTGTTTACAATAAATTCCACGAGGGGAGTAATGAGGATGGCGTCATTCCAGCCATCCGTTTCCACGCTTTTGAAAATACCTTGCACCAAATCACTCATCAAATGGTTTTCCTTTATTTTGGCTCGCAGACGACCTATATTATCAAAAGAAGGGTCAACGGTAACATTTGTGAATTGCAGGCTTCTTTACCGTCTTCGTACATCTTTTTGAGGGTCCGCATCTTCACAAGACTAGCGGTCCCTGTATGATCGCCTTTTAAAACAACATCAAGTTGAAGTAAATTATACATCCGTAAATTACCGTATGTGAAAAAGGCCTTTTGAAAATTCGCTGGTGCAGTAAGAAAGAACTCGAAAAAAGGAGGCCTTTCAATGTTACTAGTGAGAATCATATACTAAATATAGTTGTTAGGGATTCAAGCAGATTAGGGCTTACCCATCTACCTCAATTGAGGCATTTGCTAAAAGAAGTTGATTATCACTGGAATGATTTTTGACAGCTTGAATCAGGCGAGGCGAAATAGCCTGCACACTTTCCAGCGCGCGACAACCATCAGCTGAATAAAATCGTAATTTTACGCATAGCACATTAGAGAGCCAAAGGAGCTTACGTGTTGAGATCATTACTCTCATCCTATCAATCCAAACCGCCAAATCACTACCAGTCAACTGAGACTCAATCCTATCCAGAAGAATACTGGCCCCAGAGGTGTCAAAAATATCCAACTCTAAGTATTTTTCCCATTTTTTTGTCCAACTCAATCCCTCCGTCCAATATCTGCCCCCTGGGGGGGGAGCGACTCCTGCTATGTCTTTCCAATCCATTCCTTGGAAGGGACATTGGGGTGTCGGTTTGTACTTACAAAAGGCTATCGACGAGTGGAGCTTCTGTCCAGGCTTGATAACTCGTGGTTTCCCCAAATGGGGCCTGTGTCGCAGAGGTTGGCGCAGGAGTAATTAAGCAATCAGGGACCTACAGCCAGGTGGAACTGTCGGGACTTTGATAGTCCAAATGTGGGATAGGGAGATATTCAAGTATTTTCCATCCAAATGAGAGAGAATTGTGGATTTTGTTTAGATTGTCCCATTTCCATGCCACGTGCGATGGATTCAGTGTCAGTTTAAGGCCAGCTATTATCGCTTCATAAGACATCCAAATGAGAGCAGTGTGTCGGCGGTCCAAGTGGTCATTCTTAACATTTCCTCCACCGCTGTGTAGGCTGGTCATTGACTAGGGGCGAGGCGTTTACGTATTACTCACATGTCTGAGTGATCTCCTGGAAACCAAACTTCTTTGATATGTGGAGCGCCGTGAGGGGTTTCGGCGGGTTCGTCCCACGTCAACAATTCGGGCATCATGGCGCCGCCTGCAGCAAACTCTGGAAGAAATTTGACACGACGCTCATCCAGTGCAAGGGCATGACGAAAGAAGCAAGTATGTCCCAACAAGACAGACCCCGGTAGATTTTTTTCGCGGAAAATTCCGACGGAAGAGACAGTGTCCCTGAGGCAAGGGAAAAGAAAGGAAAAAGCAATGTTAAATAGATAGTGCGCAAAAGCTCAGGTACTTACCATGCGCCAATAAAATGCACTCGGACTTTTCGTGAAAAGGCTGCCTTGAATTGTGCAGCGGGGCTAAGAGGAGGTTGTGAACCTGATTGAACTGAATGAGCCATATTGAACAGGTGTTGGGGCTGGATGGAGTCGCTTTTGAGGTCCGCATACAGTTCATATGCGCTAATGCAACGTCAAGTTTATGCATGGCGGATATCGGCATAGAGAACGTACAAAGGGATTTGTTGTTTATTCCCTTTCTGAAGAAGTCCGACCTGAAGAATGCAAACAATCCATTAGATATTTCCCATTACACCTTCGGATACGGATACACCTTGTCAAGCATGCCAGCTAAGCACCGGGCTTGATAAGCACCTCTTGAGAAGCCTATTAAAGCAATAAATTTAGACATGAAGAATGTAATTATACCATCCACTAGCCGAATAAAAAAATCCGATCCCCTTCTTTGTGGTTGTCAACTAGCCACCGATATGCGCCTATAATAATCTTTTCAAAATTCCTACACAAAGATGAGGTATATTATCATGCATAACTTCGGGAGAAAAAATACCAAGCAATCATAAGGTCGATGCCGTGATCTATGACACCTCCCCAGTATCTAAGCGACTTCCAAGAAGGTTTGGCGTATGTGCCAATTCCGCTGTTATAGTATGTAAGTTGCCCACTGTCTTTTACAAGTTGGCCATATAGCTCAACGAGGTTGGAATTCTAAGAAACCAACCAGAATCTGTGGTGAACCGCGATAAGACGTTGAATAGAAGCCACCTTTTTGCCATATTTGTTTGAAGTCCCATCAAGACACATAACGAGATTTCTGGACTGTACAGGCTGCACACTGGAGGGGTGGGATAGTCGGGGTGGGCACGAACATCCCCCAGCCTGTTGGGGGTGTTCCATGACACTGGGGGAGAATACATTATGAAGATCAATGTGAAATCCAATAAACGCACATGAAGGCAAACCTGTTAAAATGTGGATTTGTCTTGAAAGTATATTTCTTATAAACGAGGGTAGGTGGGTTGACCCGCCTTCCCAAAGTATATAAGAGTTTGCCACGATTCCATCCTTCTTGTGACTTCTGAATTGCCAGACACGAAGTCACATCAACTCCAAAAGCATCAAATAAACAACACTTGTAATTGTACAATCCGAGGGGAATTGTTTTTAACTAGTTGAAAAATCTATAAGTAAAATGTTAATTATATTTGAAGGTCAGTGCTTTTTCCAATAGATGACCTCCCAGATATTCCCGTTTTAGAGTTTCGCTTTTTTGGGGCCTCTGTGGAGAGTCTGGGGGCTCTGTCGAGCTTTGATGTAGAAGCACGGCTAGACGCTTTCAGATCCCGGCAAATGTTCAGAGCGCACGGGTGCTTAAATCCCCCCAAGGAGGCGCCTGATTAATTATATGGTTCCACGATTCGAGCTGCCAAATTGGGCCGAGTAGGAAAAAAATTGTATACGAAAATGACGGGCTTGAAGCTGAAAGAGGTTGTATCAAATATTTTATCTCGTTACACCTCAATTTAAGACACAAGTTACCTGTCCAAGGAGCCACCCAGGAGGCGGCCATCTTTCAATGTTCTTACCCCCCAAGTTTCAGTGCGAGTTGACCTTTTTCCAGGGCATGGTTAAGTACCTTCACAAGAACGACGGCTTCATTTATGACACACTCAAAGATGACATGTTTGAGGTCTGTCCAGTTGCAAATACGGAGATCGGAGCTGTATGATAAGATAGTTGGTTCCACTTTTGTATAACCCAAAATGTCTATTTAAGATTTAGTACAATAAATTTTATTTGTTAAATTTCATCTCCTTGGGAAGGATTTTGCGGCACTCCAAAAGGGGTTCACCACCCTTTCCATTCTGGGAGTCCTCATCATCTCGAAGCTTCCCACGAACAAGAAGTGACTAACTGAGCAGTCACGCCTACACAGCGTGTTGTCTGTGCACCTCTGTCCATTTTCGCTTGCAGGACAACGCCTCATCCCTCTTTACTTCCGAACTGACCACTTGATCTTTTACGAAACTACAATGTCTTCGATATGGCCGTCGCTCTTCAATAGGTTTGGAAAAAATCCCCTGCATGAGGCTGAAGTAGCGACTAGATCCAGGAACCCCACATTAGGTGTCAAAGAACTTTTTCCCTGCGAGGCCGCGTCTGTCGAGTGTGTGATACTTGATCTGCACTTACTCTCCATGGTAATAGCAAATGGTTGTTAGCATTGTAGCCATTCATGGTTTGAACGGTGATCGAGAGCAATCGTGGAAAGCAGACAACGGAAGACTATGGCTCCGTGACCTCTTGCCAAACGATATACCCCAAGCAAGAATCTTGAGCTATGGCTACGATGCATATGTGGATCGTAGAGACCAACTGTCAGAGCAGACACCTACTGAGCATGCACGAGTGTTCATAGCGAAACTTGTCCTTTACAGGAATATAACCCAAACTTCCGTACGTGATCTTGCCTTTGGATGTCAACGTCTCCGTAATAAAATTATAGGATCGTCCGATTATATTTATTGCTCATACTTTTGGGGGAATCATTCTAAAAATTGTACAGTCGGTCCATATCTAGACAAATTCCTGTGTTGATGGTTCATTCAACAGGCACTCATCCATTCCTACAGTTGCCACTCGAGGCACCTATCGGACCATAGAGCAATATATTCCAACACAAAGGGCATCATTTTCATGGGGACGCCTAACCAGGGGACGAAACATATCCAACGGGGGGTCGATGTCAGCTCAATTGGTACTTCAAAGATAAATGACAAGGTAGCGCAACACTTGAAGAGTAACTCGGAAATGTTGGAGCGGCAAATAGTGCAATATCCCTTCATTAGCAGGACATTTAAAACCTATTATATATTCGAAACGTTAGGCACTCCCATCTCCGGTTCTGCTCAAGAACAAATGGTATGTTATTGGCATCACTTGGAGCTCCCGATATTACTCAGGCCTGGGGTCCAGACTGTAACCTCGGCCTTTCAAGACGCTGCTAAGGCTGAAGCGATAGGGTTACATAAAACTTATGAAGACCTAGGGAAGTTCGGATCCAGAAAGGATGACGACTACGTAACAGTCTTGGGATCATTGATTGACATGATAGGTTACGGGAGTGATCAGTCCAACTTCATTAGCGGTAATGACAGCATATTCGGAGTCCTATGCCTTGTTGAAAGAGAATCACCAACCTTCGAGTAAGCCTTCAGTTTATGGATACACTAGCTCTGGTATTACTATTCTGGTAAATTACAGTATAGTCGCCATTCATGGCTTAGACGGCCACCGCGAGCTTTCTTGGACGGCAGAGAACAACAAAATGTGGCTGAAAGATCCCGATATGTTACCGGCAAAGGTCAAAAATGCAAGAATATTGACGTATGGTTATAGCGCAGCTACTTGGGGCGAGCAGCAGCAATTTGCCGAAGAGACAATGCATAGTCTTGCTGAAAATTTGGTTTCGAAGGTGGTGGGGTATAGGACGCTCACAAGTACTCCAAAGGTATGCAGTAGGCGTTCTTAATTGTTTAATTCTACCTTTAAAATCTTCCGTATTCGATATTAGGATCGACCTATGATATTTATAGCGCATAGTATGGGCGGGATCGTCTTAAAATTCGTATGTTCACAAAGTTGATTCTGCTATCTCCTGTTTATGCCGCAGACTTGTTTAACAGGCTCTGCTATATGCCAATGGCCACCACGAAGGGCACGTTGCTGAAAACAAGTCATTTTCGGAAGCCACAAAGGGTATTCTGTTCATTGGAACCCCGCATCAAGGCACGAATGGAATAACAGCCGCAGAAATATTTGTCAAAATCTATACCATGAGTGGAGAAGTAGACCAGACCTTGAGACAGCATTTGGTGGCGAACTCGGAAACTCTGCAGGACCAGCTCGCAAATTATTGCTCTATCAGCGATAAATATATCACAAGGTTTTTCTACGAAATATACAAGAGTAAATTGCCAAAGGATCGTCCTCAAGTGGTAAGTTTCAGCATGTTACTCTCATCTTAATACTTTGCTAACTTGGATCCCATCCCTCGATGCCACATTTAGTTGGTCCCAAAATTCTCTGCCGTCGTTCCCGGCGCGGTGAACGCTGAACCACTTGGCCTTTATAAAGACCATTTACATCTAGTGAAGTTTACATCCCCTGAAGATGATAACTATGAAGCCGTCGTGATGACAATAATATTGATGATCCGTAAAATACTCGAGCCAACCGTCCCCTAACTCGTAGGCAGTATTATGCGATCCATACTTTTGAAGAGATGAAGATGCATACATTACTTAGGCTTATAGATAGAAGACATACATTGAAATAATGTTAGTTTGTCGACTGTCCTGTATATTAAACCAATTGGAATGCTACTTCCATAATTGTTGGAGGTAAACAAGACTTGGCACTGATACTATTATAATCTGCAATTTGATCTTGCAACATTTCCGACTGTTCCACCTAATCCTTTGTTAAGGCTTGGCTCACTTTGCCGTGGACAGAATATATCTCAACGAGATGTTGTGCCCCATTAGTCCCTTGATGGGGGGTTCCGATGTATAGAATACCTGCAGTACTCGCTGCAAATGAGCGGTAGCGCTCAAGATGGTCTTCATTGAACCTGTTTGCCATTGAACCTGTTTGCCAGTGTCAGTGGCTGCAAAGGGGACCCTCATCATATTCTGGAACAATGTGAGATCTAAAGGTACTTACGAACTTCAAGACGATCCCACCCATGTACTATAAATATTATAGGGCGACTCTAGTATCACAAAAACACTGAGGAGTGGAAAGAACCTTTGTTTGGACGCATGCGTACCGATTTATTATCCCATTCCCATTCCTCTGCAAGCTTGATAATTAGCTGTTCGGCGTGATTGTGCATTGTCAATTCAGACAATTGTTGCTATTCCGATGTAACTGCGTCCTAGCCATGTGAGGACCCTTGGATCTGAAATATCTGCTGGCAACAAGTCTTCGAGCCACAGTACACCATTATGCGCGGTCCAAAAGAGTTCTTGACCATCCAAGCCATGGATGGCGATAATGCTATTATTAATCGGCCAGTCATTGGAGTTCATCAGCACGATCGTCCGGACTGTGGCTTACTCGACGACTGGTGAATCTCCTGGAGCGAGCTCCTTGAGTCCAACTTGGGATTTTACTGGTTGACTCTGGCTTAAACCCATCGCTGAGTATAAAGTGTACCCGAATATGATCTCCTGGGCTTGAAAGGGGCCAGATCGAGACGTACCTAGAGTTGCGACCAGATGCACATCGATTAGATAATTGTTGACTATTCACGGTGCTTTAAAGTTGTCCAAAAGGAACCGTGTTAGAGAAAGTTCTAGAAAACCTGATTTCCAACCAATATAAGGCACCGCCCTGTGTCGTGCCAAAGTAACTTATACAACCAGTCAAATGAGAAAATACTTCTGGAAAAGTTGGCAAAGCTATAATATTCAAAAGACCGTTATCATCCTCAGGGATTTGGGGATGTCTACACCCATTATGTAAACTCCCTAGCCTTCCTAGACTCCCTTGATCTATAGTAAGCTTTTATACTGACTAGTAAATAAGGATCTCGCGAAAGTAGAATGTCTAGCCGAGTCTAGCCGAGCTAGCTCTCCTAGATGGCTCTAGACAATTTAGACGGCATACTTACTGATCTTCCCACTTTCCTGATGATATGGATGTGTAGTGACATTTTGGGGGGATGAAGGCATGTGGGAAAAGATTATTGATTAGTGATATGATATGAGTGCGTCCACCGTCCTCGCGATACAGAACACAAAGCCAGGCCACAGGTTTACAAACAAATAGCTTTGCGCTCATATGTGGAGATGGCGGCATCGTCAACCACCATGTGGTAGAGAATACTCCTGAAAAGAGAGAGAGAGGGAGAGAGAGGGAGAGATCGACATTGTAGGACAAGCTCAGCTGAGCCAGTGACGCATAGGTTTTAAGGGATACTAGTAGCCGGGGACTGATTAAATCATCAGCACACCATCAAAGCACCTGTTAGAAATCCTATTAACACTAATCGAATGTTAGAATATAGGGCTGTGCGAGCATGCACAAGGTGCCACACCGGCAATTCGCCACCCTATTGTTCTTTTGAGTTTGGCTTAACCCTTTGTTGCCATACCTCTATTGTTCTCAAGGCGTATATAACTAGTCACCGGGATAACCCCTCCAAAAAAATTTTAGGATCCTTAGTAGAGTCGTATTTTATATAAACTCCAATAGTCATCCTTTGAATCCTTATGAGAGTTAAAATTGATTAGGGATCTTTTGAGTCCTAAAGTTTATTGGATTCTAAACCCTGCAATCACATGTTAGATCCTTAACCGATTTTAACTCGGTTATGGATCTTTTAAGGATCCAAAAGTTCGTTGGATTCTAAACCCGCCAATCACATGTTGGATCTTTAACCGACTTTAAAGCGGTTAAGGATCCGATGAGTGATTGGCGGAATTTATATAAAATAAGCCTTTACTGAGGATCCTAAAAAATTTTGGAGCAAGGGCTTTTCCCGGTGAGTATAGATTTCTTGTACTTACGCTATCCGTTTGCCTCCTACGAGACACAGAGGATCAAAGGAAATTATATTCGTCATTGCTTGAGGTTCACGAGCTTTAAGATCTTATTTCAACATCGAACTCAGCACTCACTGAGGAGTAGTGGAGACTGCGCAAAAGGCTCGTGATGGCTTACAGAGCTCCCAAATCATGGGTCTTAGTTACTTACAAGTACTATAGTTCTCTGTGCAGCTGAACAGGGTTTGTATGACCTTAGATCTAGGGAAAAGAATTTGCCTGAATTTTAACACGGACCTCCTCATACACAAACCAAAAAGTCACAAATCCACTGTGACGTGAAGATGATCCAAGCACGAGGACATACTACAGCCACATCAGGCGACCAGAAGGAGGGACAACAAGGGATTTGAATAAGTCTATGACTCCTCGATTCCAGATCGGTCCCAACGATGCCAACCTCATTCCCATCGATGAAGCAGCCGGAATTAAATACCTTATATGCTTTGTTGGCAAAGTTCCAAGAACTCTAACGGAATAGAATTTCGAATTTTTATTTGCCAACACGCTACACTAACACACCCAGTCATAGTAATGAGTATATCGTGTATGACGAAATCGCTTTGCATAGCCATTTGAATGAGAGGTTCATCGTAGAGAGCAATTCATGTTCGAATAATATTTCCGTAAGAAAAAGACCAATCTTTCCTATAGACTTAATGATTGTCGTATCAGTGACGATCCAAATGATAGGACTCTCCAATCTGATATATTTTTGTTCATTGGTATCTCGTTCAGTTGGGGAGGAGGTGCATGTTGTAACGCACACTTTCCAAGACATCCCCGACAACAAGACGTCGCGATTCGGTACAATGGAACAGCATGACGATAATAAACCTTAAAACATGTCCATTATCATGCATCACAACCTCACTTTTTTCAGTATTTATATAGCTTACGTATTTTGTTAATCTACTTGGGGGTACTAACCGTAATGAGGTGGGAGGACGGGGAATAGCGCAAAAGAGGGTAGTAAATTGTACTACGATGAGGTGAAATAGTAATAAAGTGGCAGGCTGACATTGGTGGTCTCTGAGGCGCGCGCGATGTTGATATTGATGATGTCAACCTGTTTTTATATTTGCTTGAGACCAATTAGCAACTATGCTAAGATACAAGAGACTAGGTAAGTCAGGTTCCTTAGCTCGTGTATTATGGGAGAAGGAGAAAAAACTGCATGGCCCAGTGAGTGGAGAGCCAAAGGTTGGTTGTTGTTGTAGTCCGCGCTCATGTGTAGACGGGGTGAGGCGAATGGACTGAGAGAAATAGAAAGAATGGAACGAAAACATTTTCCTGATGTAAGCGGGTTACTACGGTATATAGATGGGACTTTTATCATAGTTCTCATCCATTTACAATGCATTAACCGTCACCTATTCAGATAAATGGAAAATTATACGGTCTAGGAACAGCACCACCGAAAATTTAACATTAGGATGGCGGAGGTGTTAACTTTTGGGAATTCGGTAAACGAGCGGCAAGGACTCAAACCATACAGGGATATTAGTAAGCGGGTTACTAGGGTATATATAGACGAGACTTGTATTATACTATAGTTCTCATCCGTTTACAACGAGTTAACCGTCACCTACATCAGGAAAATGTTTTTTGTCCTTATACACCTTAAATGCACTTGAAAATTTTTAAGTAGAATTAAGGAAAATTTTGGTAAGGTTGCAGCAAGGACTTTGGATCTTAAAACTACCTTGAAACGCCCTGGAATGCCACTTACCCCAAGGAAATAGACGTGGATATAAGGAGTGTTCCTACTGCTAAGTGGATCTGTGCCACCATAAGGAAATACCTTCCTGTCAAGGGGAGTGTAAGGAAAATACCTTATGGCCAAAGGGTGAATAAGGAAGATGCCTTCCGGCCAAAAGGTGAATAACAATGCTTGTATATTAATGATGTTTAGTAATTTATTTTTCATTCACTTAACACTACAACCATGCCTAATATAAATACGACTTCAGAGGTGGCTGCCAGTGATACTCAACCTAAATAACCATTGTACTACTAGGTAACTGCACCAATGCCAATAGTGATGCCACCAGTGGTAATGGTGCTAGGTCTTTTTGGATTAACAGAAAGTTTCATAATGTAGTGCATGCATTTTTCAAAGACCTACCATGTGTCAAATATCGTGAAATTGGCTGTGATCAATTGTCAGCTGGATTCCAATCCCATTAAGAGACATCCCACCTCGTTCTGAAAGTTTGACCAGTGCCAATACTCCATTGTGCTGAATGGAGTCATCAGTATCCTTTAAAAGTATGACAATGTTGGGAATGGCAATGGCGGTTCGAAATTTGCCCTGAAACCCAAGTCAGCACACTTACCAAACACATGGAGAGTAATGACTACCTGTACAACTCAGAGAGCCAATTTTCCTTCACACATTCTAAGGGTTGAAGCTGGGCAAGGATTTGTCCCAGTGATGCAAAAATGTAGTGATCTCAGGAATAGTATCCACAATTGCAGTTCAAAATTCAGCCATGGTTGAAAGGGCAGGCTGAAACTCAACTGTGGTCAGATGTCACTTGGATCCCATCCCATTATGTGGCACTATACCTTGTTCCGAAAGTTTGACCAGTGGTAATTCACCATTTGATTGAACAGTTGCATTGGAGTCTCTCAAAAGCATGACAATGTTGGGCACAATGGCAGGTCAAAATTCGGCTGTGATCAAATGTCAGCCAGATTTCCAAACCATTATGATGTACCACACCAGGTCAAAACAATCAAGTTCGGACCTAATATCCCAGTTTCAAAAATGCTAACAACAATGCCCCTCGCTGCCAATTCACGTGTAAGGTGCACAAGCTATATTGTATATGGATAATTCTATAAGAAGAAATTTAATGCTGAACTGAGAAGAAAATGACAAACATTATACAACAGAAATACAATGGCTGCTGAGATGGCTCATTGCTGTGTTTTCTTGGACAATTTTCGGGAGTGACGAAGTCATGAATAGCAAGCAAAACAGACTGTATCCCCACTGTTGTTTCACATTGCACTGCCATCACATTCTGTATATCTTCGAAGACCAATGTGGTTCCCACCTCCAAACATACCTATAGTAGTGCTGGTAATCAATGACATAATCCTGTCAAATACATGTGAATTCCAGTCAATCAACCCCTCAACCTGGCTAAAAGCGGTGTACCTCGACTAGTGCATGCAAATCATCCCATTTTGAGGATGCCAATAACAATGGAAACGCACTCGATGGTTGTGTCATACAATGATCAGCGACGAGGATCGTCATGGTATGTTCAAAACAGAAGTCTCACAGGCACTCATTCATCATATGCTTTAGAGCTAAAGCTGTCAACCCAGGCATGGAATATTGGTGAGCAATTGACCAGATCGATAGTGCTGAGGCAGGTGGTGGCTGAGGCGTGAGGTGCGGATGAGGATGAGGAATGTGTGGCTGGTGAGTTTGACGAGGGGAGAGAGAGTATGCATACAATGTGGGAGCACAGCTGGATGAGGCAGAGGAGTGGCGACTTGGACGAGGTGAGGACTTCGAGGAGGGGTTGTAATACGGTTGGTATTAGGCATTGTGGTAGTCAGATGGTAAGCTGCACGGGTGCTAGATGATGGAACAGGGCCAACCCCGGATGGGAGTTGATGATGGTGATGAAGTGGGACTTGGTGACATTAGAAATTATTTAAAGTGGAGATTACTTACCATGTAGCGGAGCTCCAACTTCGCCTGAAGGTCTCAGACCATCTAACCCAGATCCTAATATACCATACATGTAGCCCCATACCCATTTCATTCTTTGGCTGTGCCATTGGCTGAATCTTCACATTCATTCGCAATGTCCACATCATGTAATGCAGATTCTATCAGTCTATCTTGGGGTAGGTACCCCTCCATCTACTTTTTGCATCCTATGCCCATTGAGTAATTGTCCACTAAAATTCATGAATCTGAGCTGCTGCTCTTCAAACCTGATCCTGGACACATGCCCCTTGACAGTCTTCGACAGTCCACTTCAGTTCATTACTGCTACAATTAGCACTGCTATAACATGGAATAGACGAGGATCAATGGATAAAAGTTACAGTCTTTGACTGTTCGCTTGAATTCATTACTGCTACCATTAGCACCGAGCCGATACACCACCAAATCCATGCTGGACACACTTTTCCCTTGACGGTCGTCGGCTGTCTGCCTTTCGCTTATTATTCAAAACTACAGGAGCAGTCCAAAAACCAATGATCATGATTGAAGGGTAAGCATCCTTTGTCTTTACCCTCCATTCCTTTCTTTATAATACATCTTCTCAGACATGTCAGCTGCGTATCAAACAAGAGAGGGTGCAATGGCTAAGTGGCATATGTCATCAATCATGGTCTCGTGTTATGCTGACTGCCTGTTCAGATCGTGAGTTAAAATCCCACAAAGCCACCAGGGAGTTTTAGTGGGTTTGCACTTGGCGTTGGTGGATTGGGTCTGGTGGCACTGCAGACATCCAGTCCCACCTCCACATCCTCTCTGAGTGCCCCCTCTATGAGGAGCACCGACACACCCTCCTCTCTGCCTCCCAAGACCTATCACCCGCCATCATCCTCGGCACCCACAAAGGCCTTGAAGCCCTGGCTGAATTTATTGCCGCCTCCAATGCCTTCCGTAAGACATCAGCACCACCTCCCCCCCTCGCAACTTCATCAGTTCTCTCCACCCCAGGCTCTTTCTGTATCCTCCCTGCCTTCCCCCATCCTTCTCTCGACCCTCCTGCCCCCCCCAACCCGCTACTTCTATACCTTTCTCCCCTCTACCTACCTTTAGGGCTCCTTTTCCCCTAACTGCCATGTATCTTAGTTATGTGATGCGGTATATAAATGTACTAAATAAAAAAAAGATGGAGGCACATAATATATGTCCTTGACAATGCTCAGTCTTTGACTGTGTGCATCTGTAGATATTTTGATTGGTCTGCTTTTCATGGTCTAGACCTGCGTGAACATCCTTTGTACCATTTTGTATGTATATACTTACATACCTTATGCATGCTGATGAGTCCTGAACTTCTACCTTAGACCTGTACTTGAGCGCTCTTATATATCAAATATACATTATTTGCCATTTTCTTCTTACTCCAGCTTGGCAGCCCTTGAAATCGGTATGTTGCCTTAAATTACATGAATTGTACTTGAAGTAAAAAGTTTCAAGTGCATTTCAAGTGCGAAATGGTGGCTTATTCACCTTATTTACCTTAAATATGATTAAGTGCAATAAGGGAGATCAAGTACCGAAAACATTTTCCTGATGTACTCAGACAAACGGAAAGTTATACGGTCTAAGAACAGCGCCACCGAAAACTTAACAGGAGGTACTCAAGTGAGACGGCCTATAAATGGATAGAACCAGAAGGGTAGACTCCGAAGCAAATTGTGAAAACACATTGTGCGTGTTAATATATCTCTTGATTTGCAGTTTTATTGATAGGTTGACTCGGTATTGCAATCTACAGTTATCAAAATCGCCTTCATACGTTCTTCATTGTTATCTCGTGGCAGCCCGTTCCTATAGACAATGCTGCACGCCGACTCTCGACGCACGCGAGATTCTGGAACTCTTTGTCTCACTTTTTCAACATATGGTTGGGCTTGACCCGTCTTTAGTGGTACTCCGGCTTGATCCAGAATTCAAGTTACAACATGCCATCTTAACCGTATGTACTATTATTATATTGTGCCAAATCGCATTCATTCGTACATCACTATGCCTACAGGAGTTTGCCACAACGCCTGAGATGGAGGAGAATTCAATCACTGTCGAACTCCCGGATGATGTAGTGGCATCGTTAAAGGTATTTATTATAAACCGACACTGGAACAACTCAACCACGGCATGATACTAATATTATTAAATCCAGGAACCTGGGTTCGAGCCAGAGTCAACCAGTAAGACCCCAAGTTGGTCTCAAGGAGCTCGCTCCAGGAGATTCACCAGTCGTCGAGTAAGCCACAGTCCAGACGCTCGCGCTGATGAACTGCAATGACTGGCCGATTTATAGCATTGTCACCATCCATGGCTTGGATGGTGATCGAGAACTCTCTTGGACCGCGCATGATGGTGTGCTATGGCTCAAGGACTTGCTGCCAGCAGATATCCCAGATGCAAGGATCTTTACATATGGCTATGACGCAGCTACATCGGAAGGGCCACAATTGTCTAAATTGACAATTCACGATCACGCTGAACAGCTGATTAATAAGGTTGTAAAGGAAAGGGAATCGGATAATACATCGGTACGCATGCGTCCAAACAGAGTTTCTTTCCACTCCTTAGTGTTTTGTGATACTAGAGTCGCCCTATAATATTTATAGCATATGGCATGGGCGGGATCGTCTGGAAGTTCGTAAGTACCTTTACAACTCGTATATTTCCGGACAGAATATGATGAGTTTCCCCTTTGCAGGCCTTGACACTGGCACACAGGTTCAATGAAGACCATCTTGAGCGATGGTTAATTCCTTCTTGCCGTCCCTGTTGTGATTGTTTAGAGTGATCCGTACAATCTTCCAAGTCAGGAGAGGTTACACCCCCTGGCTGATACGCACCGCATTCAATGCAATCATTAATTTATGGTCGTGCAACCACGCGGCACTGACATGCGGTGAATATCCGGTTGGATAAGACGGGCGCTGCAAGTGAAATGAATTTCACAAGATTTGATGATAGGGTCTTTTGGTTGCGCGCTATATAAGCCATCTACACAATGTGCACAATAGTATTTTATTAGTATCCACCTACACAGATGTCAAATATCCCAGGGAAGCATACTCTTTTCAAAATCACTTTATTTTTATAAGTAACAAAATGAAATAGAATGGGAGCCACACAACACACCAAATAATCACTCACCAAGGCATGCTTCCTTTGATTTTTCCAAAGTCAGATTTTCGCAAATAACGATCAACACTCTCAGATTAGTTTATGTTTGAGGAAGGTCCGTATATACCTCTACTATTAACCACGTCTGCATACAGCTACACACGTTTAGGAAAGCCAGCCTTCTACGAAATAAGCATAAAATGACAACATGGTTTTGGTGTGCTACATCTCCGTGATCCGTGTCTTTTAGGGCTACACGCATGATCCATTCCACTCCACCTAAGTCATAGGATCTTCCACCTCGTCAACGGGCTGCTGTATGGTTTGCACCAAGGTTGCTTTTCCTATGACTTCTTCACGTGTAGTGATTGAGTCTGACTAATTACTCTGGTGACCTATGATCTCGTTCAGTGATCTCAAGACCGTGTGGTAGTCATCGTCGTCTTCTCTGGAATCGAACTTCCCTAAATATGCGTGACTTTTATTTAACCCTATCGGTTTAGCGTCGGCAGCGCCTTGTAAGACCGCTGAGGCCGAGGGTACAATCTGGATCCCCAGTTCTTAGTAATATCGGGAGCGCCACGTTATGCCAATGACATACCATTTGCTCTCGAGCACAACCAGAAATAGGAGTGCCTAACAGTTCAAATAAATAATAGGTTTTAAATTTCCTACTAATGGGCAGATATTGCACTATTTGTCGCTGCAACATTTCCGAGTTACTTTCCAAATGTTGCGCTACCTTGTTATTTATCTTTGAAGTACGAATTGAGTTGACATTGGCCCCCAGGTGGATATGTTTCGTCCCCTGGTTAGGCGTCCCTAAGAAAATGATGCCCTTTGTGTTCTCATATATTGTTCTATGGTCGGCTAGGTGGTTCTGGTTGCAACCGCTGGAATGGATGAGTGCCTGTTGAATGAATCATCAACACAGGTTTGTCTAGACATCGACCAGTTGAACTGTACAGATTTTAGAACGATTCCCCCAAGGTTATGAGCAACAAATATAATCGGGCGATCCTATAATCCTATTATGGAGACGTTGGGATCCGATGGCAAGATCACGTACGATGGTGTGTGTTCTCTTCCTGTAGAGGACAAGTTTCACCACGAAATCTCGTGCATGACCATTGAGTGTCTGCTCTGACAGTTGTTTCCTACCATGCACATATGCATCGTAGCCATAACTGAGGATTCTTGCCGGCACCATGTCTTGTGGTAGGAAGTCACGGAGCCATAGACTTCCGTTGTCTGCAGTCCACGATTCTTTTGGATCGCCGTTTAGACCATGGATGGCGACAATGCTGGCAATGCCATATTATAATCATGGTGAGTAAATACGGATGAAGTATCACATACTCAAAAGACGCGGCATCGCAGAGAAAAAGTTCTTTGACACCTAACTCAAGGCTTTTGGGTCTAGTAGCTGCTTTAGCCTCACCGGTGGAACGATTTGTACACCGATTGAGCATTCTATTTTCGTAAATGACCAAGGGTTAAGTTGGGAAATACAGAAGAGTTAGCTAGTCTTAGGGCTGTCCTGCCTCGAGTTTAAGTGAAGGTGGCAGAGAGGTGCAGAAAACAGGCTGTGCACGCCTGGGTAGCGCCAGGCGAATGGTCTCCACGGGCGCTTCCTTTCTACCTTCCACGAGCTCTAATCGCACTTGCCCAACAAACTACGCAATTTTGTAAATTTAAAGGGTTCTAGTGCCGTAGTGAAAATATTGGCCATGTTCAAGTTGATTTGCGTGTTGAAGTACCGCAGAGTAAAATTGCCAGCATGGAGCGTTCCCGAAAAGAAAAATCTTGGTGCTGATATGTTTGACAGGAAATCTCAAGAGAGGATCTTCAAATAAATCAATTGTGGGATTGTTGTCGCAAAATATCATCAATATTCAATTTGTAGGCTTTACCATGTGGTGGTGCCAGCCGAATGCCCGACAACAACTAATAAAAGACAAATTAATGACAAGAAAAACACATAGAGCCCTCACATACAAAAAATCGTTGTTTTTTACTCTCCCTGATTCTGCCATTCGATGGCCCAAGCCTCGTGAATGGCATCAGGTCCAGCTGAGATTTTGATTAGACGCCGTCACAATTGTCCGTCACGTGAATGTCAATTTTCAACTTGGATGTCGAGGTTTTGGCCGTGTCCGAACGGAATAGCGCGCACTTGCACATACCTTGGAAAAGCTCACCCGACGACAAGTAGGCATATTATACCAGGGATTGGGTTAGGATGGCGGAGGTACTCAAGTGAGACGGCCTATAAGTGGGCAGAACCAGAAGGGTGGACTCCGAAGCAAATTGTGAAAACACATTGTGCGTGTTAATATATATCTTTATTCGCAGTTTTATTGATAGGTTGAATCGGTATTGCGATCTACAGTTATCAAAATCGCATTCGTATGTTCTTCATTGTCATCTCGTAGCAGCCCGTTCCATAATTCCGCACGCAGACTCTCGACGCACGCGAGATTCTGGAACCCTTTGTTTCACTTCTTCAACATATCGCTCCGGAGGTTGGGTTTGATCCGTCTTTAGTGGTACCACGGCTTGATCCAGAATTCAAGTTACAACATGTCATCTTAACCGTATGTATTATTATATTGTGCCAAATCGCATTCACTCGTACATCACTATGCCTGCAGGAGTTTGCAACTACGCCTGAGATGGAGGAGAATTCAATCACTGTGGAACTCCTGGATGAGGTAGTGTCATCGTTGAAGGTGTTTATTTTAAACCGACACTGGAACACCTCAACCACAGCATGATACTAATATTATTAAATCCAGGAACCTATTCGTGCCCTACGCGGCGGCGAAACCGGACCCATAAACATCCCATTCGGTGCCTTAAGACCCATAATGCACGTTAGACGAAGGGAGTACAACCCACATTCTACGCTAGTTCTCTGCCTCCAGCCAGCGGCAGGCCCCGCCAATGACATGCTCCACGATATCACCGGTGATTTCCAGAATCCCATATATATATGTTCATGCCATTCTCATGTTGTCATTCCTTCACCTCCAGACCTCATCCACGCCCGTTTCCTCCGTAAAGGCATCATCTCCGACAACGGCCGGCGCTTCTTCCCCCCCAGTCTAACCATGTCTGTCATACGAGGTAAAACGGCCGTAGCAGGCGTCGTTAAAGAGACCACGTTTGATCTCGTGAAACTTTACAACCATCCTGCACTGGATATTTATAGGAAACCGAAGGCACCGACTCCGTTGGAAGAACATATACATCAGATGCCGTTAGAGTTAGATCTGGGGAGTGTTCAGCTGCAGGGGCTGGTTCTTGAAAAGATGATAAGGAAGGGGGAGATGAGGCCGAATCCGGCGTGGCACTGGCCCTTTTAGGCTCGAAAAGACTGGGCTACTTGGGACACGGATTGCGATTATATGAATCTGATGTACTAGAGTGTTTTTATTCAATTGTCCCTGCAGGCCGAGATTGTCTGACATTTCAGAAGGGTTTACCCAAAATATTTTATCAACTTGTTGCTAAAGCCGCGTTTGTTTGATACCTTGCCTTTTAGGCCCACCGAGGTAGCACGTCGATTTCAACGCTGTTTTTATTTTATTTTTTATGTGGAGTGTTTGAGGACTTGAAAAGGGATTAGTGGAGGTGTCTTTGAGTGTGTCGGAGTGATAGAAAGCGAATAGGGTTCAAAATGGAATCCAAAAAGCTCTCTTTATTAAGGGGATTCGCATGGAGCTTGCTTTACGCCTCCTATGGGATTATCGTCATTTTCCCACCCAAAACAGCAGTTTAAAGCATTATTGTTGCAGCCCTGGGCCCAAATAAAACGACTTGTCAACACTAAAACTTCAGCGTAGCATCTATCACCGTTTCCCCCCTCGGCGTCACCTTCTCCAACCTCAACTCAGGTAACATAACCGTCCCCAACGCTATCTGTACTCCAGATTCGAACTCGCTGGTTTTGAAAGGCATCCCCGCACGAAATCGCGCCTTCAGTTCCGTGAGCGCATACAGCTTTGTCAAATCGGCGGGAACTGGAAACCCATAGTCATCTCTAGGCGCGCGGCGAACGTTGATGAGGCTAACGTGGGGTTTTGGCGGATAGCGATTGGGGAGATGGAGGATTTTCTTGTTGCGGAGGGTGGTGTATATTGTGGCTGTATGAAGGAGAGGGGAGCGAGGGAATCAGAATCGGAACGGATGCAGAGACATAGAGTAGCGTGTACATATGACGGATGATAAAAATTGCTCTTGTTCCGGAGAAGGTCCTAGATGAAGGACATGCGTCCGTTTTGGATTGTACCTGTGCTGTAGAGGGTGACGCGGCCGCAATATTCCAAAAGGGATTTTCAACGGTCCTTCTTGACCGTGTCGTAGAGCTTTTATGGGTTCCTAGGGGGGTATGTTACTTAGTACAACAAACTCATATGGCACAGAGAGACGGACTCTCAGCTGGTTCATCGCTTCTTGCACCTGTTCCGCCTCTAGCGCATGTATCCCATCCTGTAGGAATGTTGGAGCTTGCTTATCGCCAAAAGTCAGACATAAATTACAGAAAAAAATATTATAAAGCCTGACGCCATACCTTTACTACAACATTTCCAACCTTCACGGATACCTCGTCCATGAGGCTAATTGCTGCGGGTGAGGGCAAGTGGAAAACAGCCGCGTTTTCGGTTAGGTAGGACAGCAGTGCTGCGAGGTCATCTGACACCTAACGAACTGATTACTGCGCAAATACTGACTGCGGGAACATGAACGCGAACAAGTGGCATAGTGAGAACTGACACCATCATGAGTTACTCAAACAGACTGAACACAGAGCTTGAAACGAACTATGGGTTCGTCTAACCGAGGGCCAAGACGTTATTACGTTTGTATAAGCGCATCTAACAAAATCAAGACGGTCTGGTTGTCGTGCAGCGTATCGTTTCAGCCTTACGACCTCTCGACGGCATATTGACAACATTTTGTTCACGCTGCGTCACGCTGGTCACACCGCCGACATCTAACCTTGGAGTTCGTCAGTGCAAGTGAGATAACTCATTCCACGCCTTTAGGGAGGTGAGTGGAGGCTGTATAAAATCGACATATCCGGCACACCACTCTAATGGTGTAGTTCTGATCACATTTCTGGGGAATATGTGATTGAATACGCTTGTCTCTGATAGTACATGGGTTTTTGAGAACAAAAAATCTCTTAGTAACAACCACTAAAATTCTAGATGGAAATCTCTAGAATAGTACTTCCCCTTCCACGCTCCTTCTCCCCCCTATCACGGTCGCTCCTTTGAGCAATTGTATGCCCGGTACCGAGATCTCTCCCAAATCCAACTGAATAGAGTCGTCTGATCGCTTGAGCCCCAAGTCCTTCAGTCCCTCCAACGCAAATATTTTCTCGCTGTCAAAGAATTTTAGCAGGCCACCTTTCAACTCTTCGCGTGTGGGGGATGCAGTGACCGCAAAGATGTTCGACATTCGTTGGGCATTTAATGAGGGGTTTTCAAAGGCCCAGTAAAGCCTCATAGGAGGAACGCCTGCTTCAAACAGGGTATTGGTGATCAATTCTGAGGTGGGTTAGTCATCTCTACGAGCTATGTAATGATTGGACGACTGAGAAGGAGCGTACCGAGGATTGTACTGAACTCATCCGTCTCTGGTCCAGGCAACGGCCTCACAGAGAGAAACATTGACATTTCCTCCTTCTCCTTGGATTGGATACTGACCAACTTTCCAAGTGGTATTCGAAGAGGCCCGGTGGCGCCGCGACGGATTCCTCGAATACTACCCTACGACCGCGTTCAGCAAACCGAATAGTAGCCAGGACGATGACAAGGCACCTGCAACTTGTTCAATATTTCGTGAACATCTTGAATTGCCAGAGGCTTTTTGGAATGATGCAATGTCCCTTCCTGTTATGATGGTTAGTATTACGTCGTATCCGTACGACACGCCCCACTTGGCCGTTTCAAACATACCCTCACAATCACCGGGCATAATTTATATGACATGTCCTCCAAACGGCCGTTGTATACCATGTTGGGTGTGATTCCAGCGCGGGTTGCGTTGGCCCTTAGGAAATCAAGAAAACGCGGAAATTTGTCATTGCCTTGGAGTGACTAAAAAAAAATATGAAGACCCGATCCAAGGAAAGGAAAGGAAATAAAGGGCTCACAATAGGCATAGTCAATCCTACGTACGCCCAAAGTGTTAAGCTAGAATGGAAAAAGGCTAAAGATACTCAAACAAACACACGATGGTTAACATGAGCTCGCGGCCGTTGCTGATTTGATAAATTAGGGGATGTTGAGTTTGAACGGGCTGCTTTGGGAAACTGTGAAAAGCATCGACTTCTAGGCAGTATCGTTCGGCTTAGGGTAAGCATGGTGTGTAGGTGAATTGGAGGAAAAGTTTTGAGCGGAAGCAACTTCCACAAGGTCACGTGAAGAATTCGATCGCTTAACGTTTCGGTTCTAGGCGGACGGAGTAGCAGTTGGTATGTACATCTATGAGTAGAAATGAAATGAAGCTATGTTCACCGTTCTTCTCTTTTTCATATATATAAATGAGCTGAGATGAAGCAGGGCAAGCTGTTTGCATGGCATTCTTCTGGGAATTTTTCTTTTCTTTTACCGAACTTCATCCGACGATCCGAATTCGTGCCCGCTGCACTGGGTTGTGATGGATTATCATTTTGATGTAGTTGCTTATCAATGCGTACGAACAACACCTGAGGACATTATTCACTTCCGCAATTGTGGTCAGCTGGATTTTGCATGTCCCATTTTTACTTAGATCGCAGTTCCGCCATATCCCACAAATTTGTTATCACTCTGAATCCACCATCCCAGACCGCAATATGTCGTATGTATGGAACTACCATCGAACGATGATTACACACCGTTGTAAGTCGGTGATAATTTGGTTGAAACATAACGACGTGATTTAGTTTAATGCGTTTTATCTGCAGTTATTGAAGTATGCTTGAAATCACTTAAAAACTCTCAGTTTGAGAATGAAATGTATAGATTTGCAGAAGGCTTCCAATATCCGAAAAGCCTTAGTACGCTGTGAGGCAGGCTAAAGATGGTAGAAGTGATCTGGGTCTTTCTAGTTATGATACTTCAAGTCTATATACTTGTTGGATGAGTGAGTGAAAATTAGACATGGTAGCTCATCCGGGAATATTTCTCCAGCTTCCAGTATAAAAAGGTATAGAATGAGGTAGCAAACAAACGAACAATGGGCGGCGAATTCGGATGAAGTTGTAAAGATATACGAGTGTAGATAGTTGTTGTTATTATTCTTTATGCTAATTCTTGTATATATAAATGGTACAGGTGGATAGAGTTTATCCACTAAGTGGATCAATACATCATAAGGCGCATCACCTATCGTATCATATGCACGGCTCCACTCGTTCCGGTGCCTATACCTTCAACGCTCGTATCTCATTAAGTTGCTCGGGGTAGTCGGTTGAGAGATTGCCAAAATCACGAGGTGGCAGGAAACGATAATAGGACGAAATGTAGCGGATCCACAACAGAAACTCGTGTTTATCGAGTACACTGACTCCCAATTATTGTCAAACTAGCTGCCGCCAATGGTACCCAAGAAGGGAATGAAGCGCGGAACACGAAGTTGTCATCCTTCACCTCCCAACCAGGATTTACGTGCCAGGAGGGCTGGTAAGCGTTGTCATTTCGCCATTAATCCACACTCCAATAATGAACTATACACTAAGTATGGGATGGTATTGTGAATATCGCTGCATGTCAGGTGGGGCCCATAGATCGACATGTCGAAAGCCTAGCAGTCTCGTCAAAGCTAAATACTTGCCACGACCCTCAGTCTATTCAGAGTGTGACATAGTTAGGAAAAGCCGGGCCGGAAGGCGCACCCTACTTATTGATGCCTAGAAAAGGTTGGAATGTGGTTGATCAGATGACAGCTTCATTCTTCACTTATATTCAATGTCCATCACCTTGTGCTTTCTCGCAGCGTCAATAGCATGACGATGAAATATGATCATCCATCTCCATTGATGACAGCTCATGAGCATCAATGCTTAGATCAGGGTACAGCTTTGCATAAATCATCAGAGATGTCCTTACATGGAGACCATTGACTGCTAGTGAGCCAAGGGAAGAAGAACGAACTAGAACCTTGTGTTTTATATTGTAGTGTGAGTGGGGTCATTCGAAATGGGCAAGTTAGAAGTCTCAATTTAAAAATATGTAAGCTAGAAATCTCAATTTATATTTTTAGATGGGCTACAAGCCCTGTCCCCATCTGTTTGTTCTATAATGTTTTACGTGATCAGGTTTTTTTCGTCTCAACTGCTTCGGTGGTAGAGATTCTTTGTACAATCGGTCATGAAGCCTCCTTGAATACGACACAATATGTCAATATCGACCAATCACCCCTATCACACCTAACCAGACAGACCTGCATGAAAATGTCAGTATCAAAAATATATTTGAAAGTATGTAACACTCGCGCGCGCTCTAGATACAATCCTTTCATTCATTACACAGGTTTGGGGAGCCTCACGTGCGCTGTACATTGACAAATTCCGGTGGACTTTGGATAACCTATATAAAGCAGAAACTACTAGCTCGCCAACCAGTCTGTTTCTCCGTCCCGTTCAATTTGAAGCGAAGAACGAATAATAATGGACGTAATTGGCGTACTGGTATCGAATGTGACAGCGAGTGCACCTTCGACCCTAATACCCGCGTCTTCTGCGGCAGCCACTGCAGCCGCCCACTTGTAAGTACTTTTACTTCAATTTCTCCACCCCCTTTCCCCCCCTCCTCTCTGGTAATATGTCCATATATGTATGTATGTTTTTCGCATTTATGCAGACAGGGATCGAAGTATCTTGGCGTGGGTGTCTTTACGATGTTGGTATTTGAACACTGTACGTCATCCAGTCTTGCCATCATGGCCTTCGCATCCTATCCACTTTAATGCGTGATTCCCTTTATTTATTCATCTTTCTAGTGATCACCTTCGCAGATGAGGTACATTCCGGTCGTCTCAGCTGAATGTGAACTGATATGTTTTTGAAAACATCACTATTGTTCTCCCCTCCCTGCCTGTACTAGGTTGAACGCATCTGGAAACAGCCACGGAGCTTAGCCACCGTTCTCTTCGTATTTAACCGATACGGGTCTCTTCTCCAAAGACCGGTCATTGTAGCCTCCACCCTTTCACCAGCTTGGTCTAGAAATGTAGGTTCACCTAACTCCTGCTCAATTTGAAACAGCCATAAAGCAATAATTTCCCTACAGCTGTACGTTGTATCCGTGATGGATGAGAATTTACCTGGTTGTTAAACTATGGTTGTATTGTCAGAAACGCGTGCCGCCGTTCGGTCAGATTTTCGGGAGGGTCAACTGTGGCTATTGTAGCCGGTCTGTCATTTATCCTTTTGGCCATCCTGACACTCACCTCTTTTTTTTACTAGTTGGAGAAAGTGAGCATCTGAACTTTAAACTTAACGACCAGCCTTCAATGTTAGACAACCCCGTCAGTCATAATGATTTTGCGAGTCTGGGCGCTCTGGCACAAAGATAAACGCATCATAGCCATTTTGAGTATATTTTGGATATTCCAAGTTGCATTTTCTGGAATGGCGCTGGGATTTAGCAAACGTGAGTTCGTCGGTAATGCCGATAGTCCAAAGTGAACTCATGTGTCGTTTTTCTTTTTGATTCCCAAAGGGGTTCCATTCCCTCCTTTTCTTACGGGTTGCATTTTAACCGGCAACAATACGTTGTGGAGTGAGTCTACAATTGAAGCAAAAGAGTTGTTTGATTTTCTTTCATAGCGCCTTTCTGGTTGATGCCGTTATTAACCGACACGACTATATTCAGCTTGACCCTCTTGCGCTACTTTAGATATTCAAAGGAAAAACGTCATAATTCGTTAGTTGTTTCTGCTTCACCTTGTATCTCGCTCATTATCTTTTGCAGCCTCCTCCGGGTTCTCATCCGTGACGGCATGTTGTACTATCTTTGCATATTCGGGGCGAATCTTCTCAACGTCCTATTATTCCTAGTAAGGCGCCTTTGCTTGAATGCACATCAAAGAAACCGTCTTATATTGCAAATATAGGCAGCGACTGAAGATTTGAAAGCTATTGGAGCTAGGTATGGCGGGAGAGAAGTACTAAGTATTTAACCTCACCTTCATTGTAGCTTCTCGCAAGTCCTCACCTCTATTATGGTATCTCGCCTTGTTCTTAATCTACGCAATTTTCGGCCGGAATATGAGGTAGCATCAGGCAGATACCAAGCCCATGCACATCCAAGGAGCACTGACACACAAGGAACGTCGAGGATTGATAATGTGTTGGGAATTTTGGGTGAAGAGGCTGATACAGATCCCCCCACCTCTTCTGTGTCATATTTGGGCAGGGAAAGCAAACAGTGGCGTTATGAAAATGCCAGCAATAGTCTTCCCATGACGCCATTGTGTTGATAGTATCCAGATGATCGAGAGTTTATGCGAAAGTATGCCTCCCGACCTGAGTGTTAAAATAGTGGCTATAAAGGTATTTATTTGAGGAGCTTGCTTTCAGCCGTTTGTTTAAATACCTAGTGTCATAATGGAGCATTGTGCTGAGGTCAAGGAAAGGTGCCGATCTGCACTTGCGGCTTTCCAACCGTAGGCCGCCCTAAGGAATGCACAGTCACACCTGACAACGCCAAATTAGAATTTGATATGCAAGGCTAAAAATGTGAAAAGCTCGGCATCAAGCCAAGGCAAGTTTGCAGCCCGTGCCCGTGTTGTCCGTCAGCTTGTCAAGTGAGACGTCAGGTTAAAGGTGTCTTATTCCTGTTACTGATATATAAAGCTTATATCGTGGAAAAGCCCTCTCTACCATAATATCATTTGAACAGCAATATTCAATTGTACCATAATGAGAGCGATAATCGGCATTTACCAATGTGGCGAGTGGTCGGATCGGGAGGGGAAAGGGGGGATCGACGATCGGGATTAACACTAAGTACAACCTCAACCATGTGGCATTAGACTTGTTAAAATTTGGTCAATGTGATCGGAAGGTTTGACTTTGATTTACTATGCTTTCGCGTTTAAGCAGTTTTTGGCAATTCGATTCTCCAGATATCTTCTCGGAGTTAAACTTCATCTACACTACCAGTCCTGTTGTGAACTAAGTACTGGAATAAGGGTTCTTGGTATGGTTTGGCAGGTTAGCGTTTGGTTGACATCAGGCTGTTCGCTTAGTTAGCGATGACCCAGACACGTTGCAGAAACGTTGAGTTTTCGGCGCGGTGTAAGTTAGAACACGATCGAAACCAATGCTTAGTCAGCAGCCATCATAATAGCTCGTGACCACGTGCAATACCTTAGTGTACCTTAGTGATTGACTACATCACTGAGTTTATTCATTATACAACTATGCATGGCTTCTACAGGTTATGGGCTCCACAGGGCCTATGACCATGTTTTCTGCTTCAAAGTCTTTCCCAATCCCTGTACTCAAATTGTTGGAAATGGTGATGAAACACCCATCTCTCCAGGGATGGTTCACCTCTCTCCCTCCACTTTATCCTTGAAAATGCATGTTGTGGACCATGTTTTGTGAGGCTAATGCATGATTTTACCCATGTACACCTGAATTATCACCAAACCTACAGTATCATGTCAGAAGATGGCACACTAACTGACACATACATAGATTGACATGCAAGTACTTCTATTAAAAGTTTTAAAACCCTTGTAGATTGTGCATTTACAATAAGTTTGACTCATACTATTTTCAATACAAATCAGATGAATCCAATTGGCTTATGTGGAAGACACAGATACTGTCCACACTATCAGTGACAGCCAAGGGAATGAAGCAGCACATTAATGGTACTGGTACTGTCTGGGTACCCAGAATTACCCACATCTTTTCCTGTTACAAAAGAAGATGAAGCAGCCCTTGAAAACTTAAGAAGCTTTGGAATTAGTACAATCAATGGGAATTAATTATAAAGGCTCATTTTAAGACCTGTGTCTGGATTCCACCTGGAACATGGCTTCCTCTTGAATTATATTCCTGTTGACTTGTGACAGTTGTGACAATCAGAAAAATGTGAGAAAACTACAGGGAACAATATTAAAGAGTCTCTAAGGTTTAAACCAGTTAAAGGAATTTATGAGAAGATTGGTGACCCTAGGAGGGGATTGGAAACTGTAAATAACAGGGAAATTGGTTAGAACATATATAGAAATGATACAGAATCAAAATAGGCAAGAAACTGAATGTCCCCTTACAGTTATGAGCTTGAATACTAAGAGCCACTCAGATTCACTCCATGCATTGACTACTGTAGCAATCTGGCTCCAAACTTGAAGGTAGTTCCATTGGTACATGGATCAACACAAAATAATTGGAATAAATTTAAGGAAGGACTTTGGATACAGGAGCTATAGAATAAACAGGATTGGTATGTTCAAACACTGGCAAGAATAATAAAGTGGTCATCCAACTGCTCTCTTCCAACTGTGGTTGAACACAAAGAGATGGTGGGAATTTATTTGCCAATACTAGCTAGTATTGAGATAATTTGAAAGACTTATTGTCAACCTATCAGGTATAAATAAAATTGAGAAAATAAGTAAGGGATTTGGCACACTTGAAAGACAACTGAAATATTGGAAGGTATGTATATGTATCATGTTTTGGAAACAAGTGGCCATTAATCCATTTACCTGTATAAAGTTGGTGCCAACATTCACACACCACAGAAAGAAGTGGTATTTATAGAACCATGACAAGGCAAAGGTAGTTGAAATTCTTCTGGTACCTGCTATGCAGATGTACTTGATTAAGATGATAAGAGGGGTGAGGATAAAAGTTAACCAGTGAAGCCCCAGTTGAGATTGGTAAAGTCTCATAAAGCATAGTGAAAGGGATTGCCAAGTGAGTGAAAGGCTGCTGTCTAATGCAGCCTTACATTGGCATTGGTCTAGACATTGATAGGACCAAACTATATTCCTTGAGAATGGTAAGTATGATATATGATGATGATGGTAAGTAAAATGATTAGTTAAAAGTGATACTATGCATGTCTGTGATAATATGATCAGTATGTTGTAAGCCACCAGGCTTACACCTCTCCCCACTCTGAAAAATTACCATGCCAAATAATGATGTAAAAAAAATTGGAGGTGTTTGCAAGGGGAGAACAAAAAATGGCAAAAGGAGATGGTGAACTGTGCAATATGGGGGGATGATGGATGATGACAGACACTGATGACAGACAATGCAGTACATCTGAGGGGGTATGGTTGTGAAAGGGTACCAAAAATAAACAGATACAAAAAACCCAAAACAAGACTGTTGATATTTGTCCAGGCTTACACTCCTCTCTATTTGGAACCTGAAAACCTGGATAAGGGCATGGTTCACAAAGAGTGAGAAATAGTGGAATTGCAAAACCAAACAAATGGCCCAGAGTGCAGGGCAGATCCAGGCTTACATCCCTCCCTGATCAAAATAGACAATATCCCCAACAACCAAGTCAGCAGACATGTCGATCCCTAACAGTCAATGAGTTGCAGATTGACAAACACTATAGTAGATGAAATTGATACAATGGTGAAAATGAAGATTTTAGAAATCCAGAAAATTGCTGTGGCTTCTATTGTGGTACTGGAATGGAATGGTAGAGGCCAGAGTCAAACTCAAATGCAGTGAGATCTGATTGACAAAGGGAACTGAATGAGTGGGTCCTGGACTGAGTCAATATGCAGGTGTTGTGAATGAGATGATGGTGAATGGTACAGCAATGTGTAGGATAGGGTGATTTTCGACAATGGGATAATATGTGTACTGGAGGTTACAAGTTGTGGTCAACTGTTACAACCCATTCCTGGATGTTTCAATATCCAACTTCCGACTTCTGACTTCTGACTATGGAACATCATAGTTACCATATCTTCTGTATTCTTCCCTTGTTCTGCATTTGGTAAATTGTCCATTGACAAGTATTCACTCATTTGTTTATTATATTCCCATTTCGGAATAATGTCTCCCCAATTTGTCTTATGTATTGTATTCCCATTTCAGAATACTTCCGTTTCCATCTTATTGTGGTCTTAGTTTGTAGTACAATAATGAGAAGACTTACATTAGTTTCTGTGAATTTGTACTTGACTTCAGATCTGATATTGACTTAGTTTCTTATTCCCTCTTCCATCTTTCTGTATGCTTGATATTCAGAACTCTTCAGAACTCTGAATATCCATATCTTCCAGCATAAGTCTCGCCTTTGAAATTAAGGACTTCTGAGCGTTTGTGTAGAGGTGCAGCACATACATGTAAGCTGAAGCTGACATCCTGACCCTTGTTACAACCGGAATTCCTGCTGGACTCTGGGCACTAACTTATATGCACCCATGCCCTATACGCACCAATTGTCAGTTTACCAGAATTCCTGCCGGACTCTGTATGTCAGACTTGTCCATGTTCGACTTCATTACATCGTGTATTAGTCACCAGAATACCCACCGGACTCTGTCTCTGTCTATGTCTGACCTCATCCTATGCATCAGTCACGGGACCCTGTCAGGAACTGGAAACCCCGCCGGCCTCTGGGCCTCTGGGCCCCTGGACCCCATTCTACATGCTCCCAACCCTCTATATTGTATAGTTACAACCGGAGTTCCTGCCGGAGCCCGCATGTCAACTTGTTTATGCCTGACTCTCTGTATGCACCCACCCTATCTGTACCCAACTCTCTATACCCACTACCAGACAATCCACCAGGACCCAGACTCCACCCTATATACACCCAACTCTCTGTATCTCACGGACCAGTCACCGGACTCTGACAGGACTTCCCAGAACCCCTTTAACAGAGCATAGAACCCTGCTCTCATTATGGTCAAACAGTCTGTCATGTGTCTCATGTACCAGTCATCAGACTCCACTGGACTCCGAACTCCACCCTATATACACCCGACACTCTGTATCTCACGGACCAGTCATTGGACCCTGACTGGACTCCCCAGAACCCCTCTAACAGAGCCCCATTCCTGTTATGGTCCAATGACCTATCATGATTCATTCTCCACTCCCATTCCATTCCGTCCCTAATTCCCAGTTTAGTATTTACTTGTTTCATTTTATGTTTAATAGTTCTGCCCCTCATTAATACTGGATTTGGTATTATTACATTTCACAGTCTATATAAGCCTCCTATATTCATGTACTTAGAATCCAGTTTCAATCTCGAACAAGTTTGGCCCTCAAACAAGTTATACCCCCGATCCAGTCTCTAGTCCCCTTGTCTGTTTGCATGCTCGATTGCCAGAACCCCCACAGGAACTCTGGAATCTACATCTTCCTGTATGCATTCTGTCAGCTCGAAATATGGACACCTGAATGAGTGTACGAGGGTGCAGCCTATAAGCTGAAGCCAAGTCCATCTCAGCCCATACCATACCTTTCTGGTAATTATTCTGATACCACACTCCCTTGTACTAATAATCCCCAGAAACTTCCCCAGACTTATTACCCGGGGACTCCATGGGACAATTCCTGGAAGCAAGTGTGTGTTCGGAATAATTACTGGAAACCTCTGCAGGACTATCCATGGAGCTTTGTTTGGAGCTTAACAACCCCACTCGGAAAACCTGTCATCCCTTTAACTGAGCCCCGTTCCCATTTTAGTCAAATGACCTGTCACAATTCAGACTCTGCTCTGTCCCGTTCCATTCCTAACACCAAATTTGGTGTTTACTTATCTTGTTTTATGTTTGCTAGTTTCGTTTTCATTATTACTGGATTTGGTATGTTATTCATTCCACAGTCTATATAGTCTGGCAGATGTTGTACATACAATCCAGTCAGAAAATCAGCTTAGATTCTCCCCAGTAATCTAGTACATTTTCTGCTCTAAACCCCTCTTTGAATTACACCGCTCTCACTAGTCAGAGCCCACAGACTCCGATGCATCTATCTCTCAACCTCCAACTTATCTTTCTCGACTCCCTGACCTCTCAACCCATGACCTCTGACCTATGACCCCTCGACCCACAAACTCTGCCTGGACTCCCCGGGATTCTCATCTCCCATCCACCCATTTGAAATTGGACAACACGATCTCGCAAGGGCACAGCCTATAAGCTGAAGCCAAGTCCTACTGGATTTCCTGTAGGTTTCTCCAGAAACCCACCGTGTACGTACCCTTAACACCCTATCTGATAGTTTCTGAATTCCCAGTGACTTTCTGATAGTTCTGGAATAAGTTCTGACATGGCACTTAACATCAACACTGAATGGCAGTGGTGGTAGTGATGGTAACTGTGACAATTGTGACAGACATTGCAAAATGGGTGACAGTTCAATTGGTTCAACAATAATGTTGTATGACCAATAGACAGTGGCAAGTGTGATACTGGAGGCAAGTGTGTTTGTGACTATGAGTGCAATTGCAAGTGTGACACAAAGTTGAAGTTATGATGATGAGGCATTTAAAAAATGGCAAGACAACAATGGCAGCTCGTATGTGGGATAACTTGAAGGTGTTGAACAAGGTGAGATCAGCACAATGATATTTTCTGGTAGGGAGAGTTGAATGAGGATGTGGATGGAAAAATGAATGGATGTGAATGACTTGAAGGTGACATGTTTGCATTGTCAGAAAAGCAAAGTCAATATCAAAAAAGTGAGAGGCTGCTGTCTAATGCAGCCTTACATTGGCATTGGTCCAGATGTTGACAGGACCAAACTGTATTCCTTGAGAATGGTGAGTATGATACACAATGATGACAGTAAGTAAAACAATTATTTAAAAGTGATACTATGCACATCTGTGATAACATAATCAGTATGTCATAAGCCACTAGGCTTACAGTGAGTTCAAGAAGAGCAAGGTCAAAGTGATGATGAATATGAGAATTTAGCAGACATTGCATATGGTCACAGCACTTGAAGTGATTGCTGTGATCATTTGAACTGCTATTTAGGGATTTGGAGGACACAGATTGATGGGCATGTAAGGTGGATTTGTAGGCAGCAGACAGACATACAAGGGCATGTGTAAGCCTGGTGCCCCAGTCTTATGCACATGGACCTTTAGTTTCATTAGCATGTGATCACAGCATATAGCATGAGAAGTTTTCCTTCTCTTACCTTACTGTACGCTGCAACATCCTGTATCCGGTCCTGTCAACTTGTGTGACCCACCTGTGAGCCCAATTGACAATGGGCTTTCAGCATGACTGATGAAGCTGCTGGCAGATAAAGAAACAAATAAGGTGAGGATACCAGATGATGGTTGCCACGAACCTAAGATTTTGTCAATAGAGGTGAAATAATCTATACTACACTTTATTTTATTTTATTCTCTGTTGGTTCATTGGCTGGCGAGTTCTTGACATTCGTGGGAAGATACATGTAATCAGGCGCGCGCTTGATTTGTGGTATTTAAGCCCGCCAGTCCGGCGAATTTCGTTGCTGTGGCATGGAGATTAATCGGCAATGTATTCGGGAAAATAAATAAGGCCCGGTCAAATGGCCGAGGATACGCCGGAAGCATCTTGCAAGAAAGCGCTCGTGTTCTCATCAGGAACCAGCCGAACTGATCATACCAATCGACAAATCACTGGAATACATAGAACTAGATACGAGAAATGGAAAAAAAAAACGCTTAGAATCCGGTCATTCTGCCCCGCTATGATATTCAGACATCTATCTTTACGTTCTTATAATGCCTGAGTCCTGTCTCCTATCAGGTTTCCCTCGCCTCTTCCCCCATTCAATCTTCCTAAAATGGTAGCACTTGTACCTATCCACAAAACCATGGGTACGGGTCATCCCCTGTTTTCCCGCTGCACAAGACTGATAGCCACTATTGAGAACAGGTGTCATGTTTATTGGTGCCATGTTGGGCGGATTGTAAGTTGCATGGTCTTTATTCCCCGTGAATTTTGTTTCAAATCGTCTAATCATCCGCGAATATACAGTCTGTGAGTCACAAAGAAGAATGAACCTGAGAGACCCCCTCGAAGACATAAACTAAAGCTCAATCCTCTTAAAGATATGGAATTCTCACCTTACAGGTGACCGTTTCTCTATTCCTCAGCGAACGACTCATCTCACGTCAAACCCCATTAGATGTATATGTATTACCAGAGGTATCCTAGAGACTCTTTTTATCTCAAGTCTCTTGTTGGGGTAACCTGGTGTGTACAAGCTTAAAGCTGGAGAGTCTTTCCTAATGATTCTGTAGGGTGCTGGATACCCTGCATACTGTCTTCCTCTCACACATGGTCTACATCTACTTGGTCACAAATTTTGGGGACTACATTGCTCTCGGATATAATATTTGGTCGTTCAACGTGAGGAATTCCTGCTAGATATGATTTCACTTGCTGAGGACTTGGTGGCATGCAGCTGCACGTTTTATTGACAGTGAGTTGGACAAATTCTATTACACTTAATTTTTGTTGAACGTGTTGCCCTTGCCAAGGCCCTCATAGCTTTCATATCACAGGTATTTTTTATCCACCGATGTTGGCAGCGTATGTACAATTTCGGCATTCCGGTGTTGTGTGCTGATCCAGTTTCTAGTCGACAAAGGGAAGATCAACACTGTTTTTTCGGGAATTATCCTGTTGCTAGCAATTGTCCAAATTGGTTTGTCTTTCCCCCCTGTATGATATATGATATGTGTAGTTGACTATGCCTTTAGCGTTCGGATTAAGTGAGTAACGGGTACCTCATTTCATTGAGAACAGGATTTAATCGTTGTTCTGTCGACTATAGCATGTACTGCCCTCACGTAAGTTTCATAAACTAAACTGTTACCGGGACTTCACTCATGGATGGAACTCTACCAGCTTTCAGGCCTCCAGTTTCACAGAATTCTTAAAATATATAGTTAGTGATGACCCACTTAGTGTGCATCAAATACTTATTTAGAACATAAGTGGCTTGTAGACACTTGGTTGGGTTCCGCCGCCATATGTGACATCTTTGTTAGCGCTGCGGTCGTGCGTTCGCTTTGGAAATCGAGGACGGGAATGCGAAGTACGAACCATTTGATTAACAACTTAATCGTGTGGACGGTAAATGCGGGCATTCTAACCAGGTATGTAACTTCTATCAATTGTCGTCGATCTGTATTCGAGATCTTAGTGGGGTATGGCCTTGTGGACAATATAGCGCCTGGGCAATTCTTGACATAATTTTGGTGAGCTACTCATGAATAAATGGGTAAAATTTTCCTTATGATTCATAACGTGACATTTTGGGTTCAGTTCACCGCATCCACGGATACGCTTATTCACGACTTGTTCAACGTTATGCTGGCAAAATTGTACGCAAACTCCCTTTTTGCTACGTAGGTTGCATTTTCGCTTCACTCCCCCCCCCCCCCCCCCATGATCTGAGCGAACAAATTGCGCCTTGTCTAGACTGAATCATCGCCGCGCTACCAATCCTTTGGATGAGAGCAGCGCGCAAACGCAAAACATATCACTTACCGCCTTGAACCGATCACGGGGTGGTCACAGTCGGGATGCAGAAAACAAGGTCAGCCTAGTTTTCAATGGCTCCAATCAGGTGTAGCTTCGTCAACTTATATACGTTTAGATAAGCGGAGTGCATATTGTAACACACACCTTTCAAGATTCCAAGTGAGAATCAGCCCTTTGCCCTGCATTGTTCGGACAGTGGCAAGAGTTTGCGCTTTGAAAATGAGAAAAACATCAAGGAATTGGAACTGGGGGCAAAAGTGTAATATCTCCTGAACAAGGACGTGTTAGTATGAAATTTTATATATGAGATTACAGTGTGTGTAGGTGTCATTTTAACAACCAAACTATTGACAACAACTGCCCCTTCTACTTTCGAGTTTAAATACCTCAGTGTGCACAGATTCCTGCAGAGAAACTAGGAAATTTAATACTGTGACACCGAGTTATTTAACATACATTAACATACATACATAGGGTGTCAAAATCTATACCGTTATAGCTTCAAATTACCTTGCTTGCGCTTCACCGGGGGGAGGGGGGACGTATCCGGTATATTGGAGTCGATTTATCATAGACACCCTAATCACGCTAATACCGCATTATCTCCTGAAGGAAATACTTCTCATTGTTAAACCTATGATTTATGAAAACGCTTATGATTCAAAGTTGTCTTCTTAGAACAAGCAAGGCTTCTGCATCGTCAGGGACACTTCCCTCGTAATATTGTAAAATTATAATAATTATGCCTAAATACGCGCATCCCGTTGATGGCCAGCTGCCCCCTTTCCTGGTAGTGATTGGCAAGGCCCGGCCCGGCCCGAAAGCCCCGGCTTGGGCTGGGCTCAGCCGGGCTTGGGCCCAGGCCGCGGGTGAAAATGGTACAAGATGGCATTTGTAAACTTGTAGTCAACTAATAAAATAAAATAAGCTTCTCAAAAATATTATTAATGTATATTACGCATAAATTTCCTCTTCATCAGAGGATAGCTCAACTTCAAGTAATGCGGCCTCTGAATCCCCGCTAGCCACAATTTCCCGCCACGAACTTGTTTCGATTTCTCCATCACTCTCAATATCCATCTCAAATGCAGAAGAAGGCATTGGAGGATAGATGAGGAGGTCCTTCTGAATTGCACATTTGACAACTTGAAGTGCTTCGACAATGTCACTTTTTAAAGGGTTTTGATCATGTGAGGGTAATGCCACCAGCTGAAAATGCCCTCTCACTAGACATAGAGGAAGCCATAATGGGGAGATAATCAATGGCTGGGGATTCCTTCCCATGCAGGATATATATCACAATCAAGCTGTTTTAAAAAGTTAGGATATGAAAGAAATAAAATTCAGGTCAAGAGACTTACACCCCACCATTCCACCATTCCCTTTGATTCTGGAACTACCTCTTCAGTTTGAAACCAGTGCTGGGACTCACACATCCAAGGTGATGTGCTCAAAGAAGCTTCATCATCATCATCATCATCATCATCATCATCATCTTCACTACTTTCAAGTAAAAGTAAAAGTTGTGATAACTTTGTTGTTTTGGGGTATTTAGGCTGAATGGCATGAGCACCATTTCCATATATGTAACTGTATGTACTGTTTCTGAAACTGTAAAAATGAATTAGTGGCTGAAAGCAGAGAAACACAGGTTCTCACTATTTTTTCAACATGCTCAAGTGTTGAATGAGTAATGGTTGACCTGGATATATTAATATCTTACTGATGACTAATCATCTCAGTAGTAACTGGTTCTTAATAGAACTACTCTTAATGGCCTGATAGCTCAGGGGTTAAGAGCACTAGATATGTAATCCAAACTTAGTGGTCACTGGTTCAAATCCAGCTCAGGTCAATATTTTCACCCTGCTTATGTAATTCTTACATCAAGTGCCCTATTTTTGAATTTGGCACCCCAGTACTTCTTGAAATGTAGTGCTTTTTGAAAGTGATTAAGCACTGTGAATATCAAGGACTATTAAGTCAGACAGATCAGTATAATGTATATGACATACCCATGGCAATGAGATAGGCATCAAATTCCTCAGTTTTATTGTAGTATTTAACAATTTTTGCAATTTCAGTTTCTAGGTGTAATGAACATCAGGCTACACTTATAATGGCACCATGTGCATGCAGCATGCAATCCCTCAAGTGCTGGAATTGCTAAATAAATTGTAGGATAGTTTTCAGATGAGGAGGCTTGTTGCACAGCATCTGCATACTGGTAAAACAAAATCAATGAGTAATTGGGATGATGTGATGTTGAATTAAATAAAAATTGGTGGCATTGTGTACAAAGGGGCTGAACAGAAATTGAACTTGGTTGCTTAGATTATACAGAAGAAAATCTGACCATCCTTGATCATGTGGTACCTTGTCCTTACCTTGTGGGGCCACTAGCAGGCCATGGCCTGGCAACCCAGCTTGGGCTTAAAGTATCCCAGGCCAGGCTCAGAATGGACAGCCTAAGTACTACTTGGCCCAGCTCAGCTTGGGCTTTTCAGGGCCTGGCTCAGCCAGCCCATGGCCTGAGGCTGGGCCTTGCCAATCACTATTTCCTGGCCTTTTTCTTACATTCAAAAATTGTTTATTCTTATTTCCCTAATCACAATATTATATAATAATGAAATGTAGGGGGAACCATGCCAGGAATGCCCAGTGCTGCAAATCACAGTTGTACTGAATTGTACTGAATCTTCCCTGCTAATTGTGACACAGTGAATTGTGCTGAATCAAACTGAAGCTCTGTGAATTGCAATATATATATAATCAGGGTTATTGGCCTTGAAAAGCTCTAAGAAACTCATGGGAAATTGTCAATCTCTTCAAGATTTCTTGCACTCATTTATGCTGATTGCTGAAAGACCACCAACAAGCCATCTTCATCTGCTCTCAAAGGCTGGCCAACCAACCTATAATACATTACACATTGCACAGGAAGTTACTCAACTTATATTATTTGTTAAGGGTGTGTACATGGAGGGTTTCCAGAGAAACCCACAGGAAATCTGGTAGGACTTGGCTTCAGCTTATGTATAGGCTGCACCCTCATGAGATTGTATTGTCCAATTTCAAACGGGCGGATGGGAATCCTGGGGAGTCCAGGTAGAGTTTGTAGGTCGAGAGGTCAGGGAGTTGAGATAGATAAGTTGGAGGTTGAGTGATAGATGTGTCAGAGCCTGTGGGCTCCAACTAGTAAGAGCGGTGTGATTCAAAGAGGAATTTAAAGTGGAAAATATACTAAGATTACTGGGGAGAATCTAAGCTGATTTTCTGACTGGATTGTATGTACAACATCTGCCAGACTATATAGACTGTGGAATGAATAACATACCAAATCCAGTAATAATGAAAACAAAACTAACAAACATAAAACGAGATAATTAAACACCAAACTTGGTGTTAGGAACAGGACAGAACAGAGTGGAGTCCGAGTCGTGACAGGTCATGAAACCATAATGGGAATGGAGTGGGAGTGGAGTCTGAATCGTGACAGGTCATTTGACTATAATGGGAATGGGGCTCAGTTAGAGGGATGATGGGTTTTCTGAGTGGGGTCCAGTGACTGATGCATGGGACAGAGTCAGACATAGACAGGGACAGAGTCTGGTGGGTATTCCAGTGACTGATACATGAAGTAATGAAGTCAAATGTGGACAATTCTGACATACGGAGTCTGGTGGGAATTCCGGTAAACTGACAATTGGTGCATATAGGGTGCGGGTGCATATAGGTTAGTGCCTGGAGTCTGGTGGGACTTCTGGTCATAACATTATTATTCTATTTGTATTTGGTAGGGCATGCCCCTTATGCCCTATGAGATATAATGGACTCTGGTGAGACAAGACTACTGAATATGCTCAACCTTGCCATTTGCCAGACATTGAGGAAGCCAGATTACTGTTAACCCTCAAAGTCTTGAGGTTTAACTTCACAAATATGGCTGCTGCATTTCAATGGCTAATCACCGTCATGATGCTGTACTGCTGATTTCATGGAAAGTTTTGAAAATAAGATATTGTTGATACAAAGGATGAGGTAATTTACAGATTTTCTGACTAATTTCCCTCACTCTTTTCATTGCCCCATTATGCCTTTCAATGTTAAACAATGACTAGTATATGATATAAGAATGAAATAATCAATGATGTCAACTGAGACAAGTTGAAAGAAAGTTGAAAATGAAGTCAATGTTAGGATTGGGAAACCCACCAGGCCCTGGATCTTAACCCCTAAGCATTTATCTCTCTTTTACAGGATGACCCAAACTGGACTTTGACTGGTTATCCTGGGCCCTTTAGATACTTGAAGATCCCTACCCCAATCCATCCTTGGATCTGTTTGACATCTGTTTGACATCTGGTTTATTATGTCCTTTCCATTTATCTTTTTTCTATTGTAGTCTTTAATCTTAGTATAGTCAACCCTGCATTGTTTCTTGTTCTCTCTTTTTGTCTTTTTTCTGTACCAGTTCCATGCCCACTTGTTTCTATTTGTTGGCACCAGCATATTCCTGGAGCCCACAGGTTCCCCAACCCCATCACTTTGTGTATTCCTGGCATAGAATGTCAACTCATCAGGTGTGACAAAGATGAGGCAAGGTTGCACATGAGCTGCAAAACCCTGTGGCTGTGAAACAACTTGGCTTTTTTGTTGTAGATAATGAGGTGCTTTTCATATTCCTTCCAAAACTGGACAAATTTCTGGCAATAATCGACAATGTCCTCCTGCTTGTGCTCATCAATGTACATGCCATTTCTTTGCTTTCCATATCTCCATCTTAGTTTCTTCAGCCACCATTGAGCCATTGACAAGGAAATCCCTTGAGCACTACCTGTAGTTCTGAGGTGCTCTTGTACCTCTGGTGTTGCAACATAGTCAACAGCATCTTGTGCACAGAATGTAACCTTTTTGTAATTTTGGTTAGGTGCAGTTGGATGTCCTGAGCAAGGACTTCATCCTCAAGGATAGATAAGTGGAATTTCCCATAATGCCATAATGATGGAGGGGAAGGTTTTGGGTCATGAGGTATTGTGGAATCCATGTTCAAATGTCCCTTGCATGATAAACCCCGTGCCCTGTAGTTTTTGCAGCAAGGAGGGAGAATTCACATTACTAATAGGAGAGCATTGGGTCCAGGTAGAGGTTGAGGGTCCCAGCCATTGCAGAAATGTGAACTTGAAAAAAAAACATCAATCCGCATATCTCAGCTTTCTATGTTCAGCTGCACACAGGCACAATGCAATGTGGGGAAGTCTTTGTGTGAAAGCCATTCAGTAGCTCATCTGTTAGTGTCTCAGGGATGCTCTCTTGATAGCACTTTGCTTCCCTCATCTCTCAGAGAAAATCCTCAACCTGCTCTTCCACAGATTTCACAGAAGACACTGAGCCTGCTTGAGGCTCTAGGGTTCTGTCAGCCTGGACAATCTTTAGGTAATATTTTATGCTACAATTGTCTGGAAGTACTCACTTGAAAATTATCATCTTAGGGAAATAATCTTTGAAGATGTTCCTCTTCACTGTCTGCCACAATCTCAAGTGCCAGTTCTTCATCCTCATTCTCTTCCAGGATCTCAGCTCCAATATCCCCTGCTTCTCCAACATCTAAGGCCTCAACCACATTACTGTTGGTCTGAGGAGCAGCAGGCATGCTCTCAATATCAGTTTTCTTCTCAAAGAAGTTCTGAATGAGCTGCTGGCCTGTTCCTCCAGGTTTTTGTCACTTCTGGGCATGATATTGCTTTGTCCTTTTTGAGTTCCCACTGTAGTGATGCTTTCAGTTCAGTTTCTCAGCTGTTGCAATGTGTTCTGCCTTGACCACAGCAAGTTGAGTTTCTGCCAACATCTGGGTGAAGGCTACAATATCTGCATCAGGCACAGGTTTATCTGTGGATTCATCCTTGCATTCTTCATCTTCAATTTCACCTTCATTGTCAGAGCTGAGGTCCTTATTGAGAATGAAGAACCCCTCTTCTAGAAGGTTGACTGGGTGGTTTTGTGGTTGGTTTCCTTAGAAATCCGGATCCTGAGGGTCAGTGATATCCTCCACATGGGCCTGTAAATTTTTCTGTACATGTCTGAGGCTGGTAATGCATGCTGAAGTTGCCTTGAGCTTCTTCCCATTGTTCTTGCAGAGATCTGTATGTTTTTCAATGCTCAGGAGGGTAACTCAATGTGATCACATGATGGATTAGTCAGCAGCAAAATCTTGCAAAGTTGATTTTCTCCCCCCTTTCTCTCAATGTCAAAATGAATTTCTGGTTGTTTCCAGCCTTTTGGTTTGGAAAATGTTGCCTTAATTCTAAGCCCAAAAATCAATATTTTAAAGTGGGGTGTTCAAAGTTATTGAGAGTCTCATGAGTCATGATTTTGGCTTACATAATGGGGGGTTCCTGATGATACCTACCTTACTTCCTTGGGTATAGTCCGGTTCATATGATAATTACAGTGTTAGGTTCTGTGATTCTGAAATACCAGTAGTCCAAATCAGAAACTAAGGTGATTGCTTAGTTTGACTGGATTCAGACTTACTTCCTCTCCCTGGATGCTGCAAGAAGCCTGTAAAAGTTGGCCCCAATATGCTGAGGATAGTGCTTGAAAGAGTATACTTATATTGGTTCTGCAGTTTGTGAACTATTTGCCATGTGCTTGTTTCTGAAACTATACTTCATCAATGACAGAGTTTAATCACATCAGGACTCTAAAAATTACAAAGAAAAAAATATACTTATGATGAGACCTCCAAGCATGAGATATAATAGTGCCATCGAGGGGAGCTGTGCCTGAAGTGTGGACAGACATAGCCCAAACTTTGTCTGAACCCAAGGAGGTAATTATCCACATTTTATTTATAAAAATGACACTTTTACACCTCAGGTACATAGGCGAGTACTTTAAACAGTCCTTGCATACCACAAAGGCCAGGTACACTCTGTTATTCCTAAAATGTTCTGTGAAGGTGATATGTCACACAAATCATTCAAGGTAGTCAGGATTTGGGCACTCATAAAGGGGATACATATGTGGCAGCAGTGTGGTGCTCCCATTTGGTATTCAAGATTGCCATTTGACCAGGCAGCTTCAATTGCTTTCCAACAGCTTCAAGTTCATCTCTAACATGCATTTCTGTCCAGTGTTTGGAAAATCTGCCAACTTCTCAAAGTGTAAGGCTTTTTTTGAGGGATTATGCACTCTCAAAATTAAAGAAAATATTAAGTAAGAGAGCATAAGAGCCATAATATGTTTCAAGACATACCCATTGCAATGAGGTATGCATCTGATTGCTCTGTTTTGTTGTAATACTCAGTGATCTTTGCAATTCCAGCATCTAGAGGTGCATCATTTCATTAGTTCAAAGCCCTGTGTATACTTGTGGGCACTCTCAGTGCCAAATAAAGAAAGACACACTTTTTACCCAAGCACCACTTGTAAGACACAAACTAGGTCTACAGCGAGTGGTGATCAGGGTAACGTGTCAGCTACCATATAGGTAGCATTATCTGAGCTATCTAATACTTCTGGCCTTGAACTGTATCAGTCAGGGCCTCTACTTGAATCGTTCTTCCTCCCCTTCTACTCATTTCTTTGTATATAGAATGGTCAGAACTTCCACCACTCTTCACACTATACAATCCCTTGAGAGTGGTAATTGCCAAATATAATGTTGGGTATGTTTCAGATGAAAAGGCTTGTTGCACTGCATCAGGAGACTGGTAAAGAAAATAATAAAAATTGATATTTGGATGCTCAAGATATGCAAACATACACTTACTGCCATGAGCTCACTTGATTGCATCAGTCTCTTCAGCTGTTATGTCAAAAATAGAATGATTCACATGTTATCACTAACAGGAAATATATAATATAGATAAGGAATAAGATTTTTAAGACTTGCATTGCATAAAATATATGCCTGGTTGGCCATGTTCAAAGTGGCTGACCAACACAGGCATATCTAATAACAATGTTCATGGGCCAATCAGTGCTTTTGTCTCTTTGTAATTTTAGAAATAATATATTTCACTTGCTCGAGCTTTGGACCTGGAGTACAGTAAATATGAGAGTTAACATAAGAATGCAACTATTACACACCTTGACTGCTATTGCACAAACCATCCCTAAAGCATCTTTCTCATTGCCTGTGCCTTCTATGTGCACTTCTGGATCATGTGGATCATAATGTGGCACTGCAGAACACATTGAAATTACAGGCTGGGTTACTAAACTGATGAGAAGAGCAAAGCAGCTATAACTCCAAAATTAGTGCAGTATAAAATAGAGATACAGTACATGTATAAGCCAAGACTCACCAAATCCAATGATCCTTCCAGGTTGTATTCAGCAAGGGTATACATAGCTTTCACCCATCCACCAATTTGTACTAAAATGTGACCAACCTACTGATTGGGGGGGTATATGCCAGTGCTCTGTCACCTGAGCTACTGGACCTTATTTGGTAGTATTTCTTCGAGGATATATACTAATGTTACTCTACATGTCACAATCAACTGATGCCTCTTTACTGGGACTGATAACAGTTATATATTGTGCTGTAGTTACTAGATGTTGTATTTTCAATTTCAACAACTCAGTTGGGACCATTGTAGGTAAGCAACTAAAGTGACTATTCTACGAAGGTATAAATATATACTAGTGTTTTTTTTTGGACTTGTTTTAGCAACCGATCATAAGTAAAAACTTCCACTTTCCCCATGTCTAATATCATATAATCCAACATCGGGTGGCCACGATAACTGGCTAGACATGTTTCCGCACTTGTTCGTCGGGTCGAACTGCGCCATCTCTTTAATATATAGAATTACATCGGACAAGTCTTCAGTCCTTACCTAGTTGCCGCTTCGGGATTCGAGGAAGGAATGAGCGGTGGCGGTGGGAATAGAAGGCAACTTCGCGATAATAGCAAAAGCAACCATGTTGAGAGGAACTTTTTTGTGAGGCTGTTGAGAATTGTGTTGGGGTCTCTCTAGGTATTTCATGGATCCTAACATCGTTGTTGGAGGATGTGTTAAACCCCCAATCCAGTGCCAAGGAGCGATTTTTGCTTGATGAAATTCCACCCACCCCTAAGAAATGAGTACAAGAAATCTTGAAGTAATTGACAATTTTCCATGAGCTTCTTAAAGCTTCTTCAAGGCTAAAACACTGATTATTCTTTTCCTAGTTACAAAGATTCAATTTAATTCAGAATAATTCACTGGGTCTCACAATTAGCGGTGAGACTTCAGTACGATTGTGGCACTGCGCATTCCTTGGGCAATTTCTCCTTACCTTTCATTATGATATAATATTGTGATTAGGGAAATATGAATAAACAATGTTTGAACGTGAGAAAAAAACCAGAAAAGGGGGTAGCAGGTGATCTACCGGGGTGCATGTATGTAGGCACAATTATTACAATTCAACAATATAGAGGTATTATTTCAAGCTATAACAATAGTATCGATTTTCAATACCTCATTAATGTTGAATAAATTGGTCTAACATCTTTCAATTACCTAGTTTCTCTGTAAGTCTCTATGTGCTGTGGTATTTGTGGTATTTGAAGTCGAAAGTAGAGGGGTAGTTGTTGTCGATAGTTTGGTTGCTAAAATAATACCTAGACAGACTGTAATCTTATATATACTAACGCGTGCTTATTTCAGGAGATACTGCATTTCTGCCCCTAGTCCATCCCCCCAGCGCCCAGTTCCAATTCCCTGACGCTTTCCTCGTTTTCAAAGCGGAGACTCTTGCAGGTCAAAGGGCAGATTTTCACTCGGGGTCTTGAAAGGTGTGTGTTACAATATGCACTCCGCTTATCTAAATGTATACCAGTTAACGAAGTTACACCTGACTGGAACCATTGACAACTAGGCTGACCTTGTTTTCTGCATCCCGACTGTTACCACCCCGTGATAGATTCAAGGCGGTAAGTGATATGCTTTGTGCACTGCTCTCATCCAAAACACTGGTAGCGTGGCGATGGTTCAGTCTAGACAAGGACGTAATTCGTCCACTTAGCTCACAGGGGGTGAGTGAAGCGAAAATGCAACCCACGTAGCAAAAAGGGAGTTTGCATACAATTTTGCCAGCATGACGTTGAAGAAGTCGTGAATAAGCGTATTCCTCGATGAGGTGAACTGAACACAAAGTGTCAGGTTATCAATTATAAGGAAAAATCCGCCCATTTACTCATGAGTAACCCACCAAAATTATGTCAAGAAATGCCCAGGTGCTACATTGCCCGCATTAAGATTTCGAATACAGATCGAGGACAATGCATTGCATACCTGGTTAGAATCCCCGCATTTACCGTCCACACGATTAAGTTGTTAATCATATTGTTTGTACGTCGCATTCCCGTCCTCGATCTCCAAAGCGAACGCACGATCGCAGCGCTAACAAAGATGTCACATATGGCGGCGGAACCCAACCAAGTGTCTACAACCCACTTGTGGTCTAAATAAGTATGTTATGCACAGTAAGTGGGTCATCACTAACTGTATATTTTAAAAATTGAGTGTATTCGGACGCCGTAAAGCTAGTAGAGCTCCATGAATAATGTCCCGGTAACAGTTAGTTTATAAAAAACTCAAACTTACGTGAGGACGGTACATGCTATAGCGGACAGAACAATAATTCAATACTGTTCTCGATGAAACGAGATGCCCATACTCACTTAATCCGAACGCTAACGTTGTAGTTAACCAAACCATACACGTATCATGCAGGGGGGGAAAGACAAACCGATTTGGACAAATGCAAGCAACAGGAAAATTCCCAACAAAAAGGTATTGAACTTCCCTTTGTCGACTGGAAATGGATCAGTACACAATACAGGAATGCGAGAGGTTCACATACGCCTCCAACATCGGTGGATAAAAAACACCTGTGATATACAAGCTACAAGGCTCTTGGCAGGGTTACATATTCATAAACCAATTAAGGGTAATGGAACTTGTCCAACTCACTGTCACTACAACGTGCAGCTACGTGGCAGCGGGTTAACAGCTGAGGAATCATGTCTAGCAGAAGTCCTCACGTTGAACGACCAGATATTATGTCCGAGAGCAAGATAGTCCCCAAAATTTGTGACCAAGTAGGTATAGACCATGTGTGTGACGAAGATGGTATGCAGCGTGTCCAGCACCCTATAGAAATCATTAGGCAATACTCACAACCAGCTTTTCACATGTACATACCATATTACCCCAACTAGATACTTGAGATAAAAAGAGTCTTTAGGAAATTTTTGATAATATATATACATCTAATGGGTTAGAGATGTGAAACGAGTATTGAGCTGATGCATCAATGGAAGTGACAACGCTCATACTCACCTGTAAAGTGAGAATCCCATATCTTTCAAGAGGGTTGCCATTTTAGTTCACGCCATCGAGGTTATCACAAGTTTCATTTTTTTGCTTGTGACTCACAAACTTCATATTCTTGTAATTAGGAAAGAAAGCCTACGGGAAACAAGGATGGGTGCATACTTACAATACGCCAACAAGGACTCCGATAAGTACAGCACCTGCCGTTAGCAATAGCCATCGGTGTTGTGCAACGGAATAGTGCAGGATGTAATTCTTACCCCAGGTATTGTCAATGGGTATAACTGCTGGCATCTTAGCAAGATTGAAGGGGGGAAGGGACGCACAAAAAAGATAGCGTCTAATCAATTATAAAGGAAATAGAGGTGGATACCCGTTTGGGGGTAATGTCATGTGGGGCAAGGGAACCATTGTTTTTGCCAACATCTGCCCAGAGTCGATTATCGATCAATCACCGGAAAACAGCCGGAGCTCAAGTTGTCAATTACCTGAAAAATCCTCATCGGAAGTATGTCGTAGGCGCCCATACCCCTTGTCGATTTCATTTCGAATCAGTTTTTCGGAGTGCTTCTAATATCGATGCGCAATCGGACCCCGAAAACGACTATGAAAAGAATTGAGTAGAAAAGAGTCTATATGTGGTAATTGACATATATCTTCTGAGGACAGGAAAAGCACTGCCTACTCGTTCACCCAATTATCACGATGTAGGCTTCATGTAACTTCATGTAACTTTGTCAGAAAACTCGCCATATAAGTCGCTCCAGGTGGAGTGTTCAACAAATAAAGCCTTAATACTAGTAGACGGTTTGATTGATATTTCTGTAATGACAGCTGTGCTTCAAAGAGCTGATGGAATCTATCATCTGTGATTAGAATGTGTCATTAAAGTAAAGTAGGATGGGCACTCTTTTGGCACCGAAAAGGCACCCCAAGGCGAAGCCAAAGTCCATTCCAGCGTTGTACCGTTTTGAGCGCCGTTAAGATACACGTTAAGCAGTTCCTGTGCTCTGACGAAGCCCACTGTCAATGGAAGCCTTGAGGCTGCCACTCTCAACTCCCTTTACCTTCCCCTCTCCCTCTACTCCCAACATAGTGGGTGGCTTGCGTCTGTGATATTTCTGAAGTTATGAGTTCAATATCAAAGGTGTGCTGAATCTTCTATTTAATTATATTAAATTTTACTTTTTCTAATGATTAATATATTATTATTATATAGTCAAAATCTGGCTCCCCCTGACCCTCTACTCCCTATTTTGGATATTGCTGTTCTCTGAAGTCCTTCTAGACTCTCCATATAATATCAAAGATAAAAGGTAGGCAGAGCCGCTATTTAATATTATATGATTTTTGCTTTTCTTTATTGATTAAATAATTTATTTGTAGTCAAAATTGCCCCCATCCTGGCAGTTCTTTGGGTTAAAAAGTTTCCTATACACAGTTTTAACCATAATAAATAACCCCAGGTGTGTCTTGGGCTTCTTTAGAGTGTTTTAAGTTATATAAACCTTTTTTCAGCTTTTTGGAGCTGTTTTAGACTCATTCCTCTGAAGTCTCTCTCTCTCCTTTTTCCCTTCCCTGTCCATGTTGAATATTTTAATTTTGGATTATAATTTTCACTTTCAGGCACTATTGATTGTGTTGGTATTTTACATGTTTTGTAGTACTGTACAGTTGCTTAGTAATATCATCATTTTTGTTTCCTGCCATAAATGACAGGTTATCTATAAGCCTGGCACCCCAGTCTTACACATTCACCATTGTTTGTGTTCACCTTTTGTTACATTCACCCTTTGTTGCATTCACCTATTGTTCTGCTTTAGTTCTGTTTCACATGATCACAACATATATAGCCTGGAGAGTTTTCCTTCTTTACCTTACCATATGCTATACTGTTCTGTATCCAGTCTCATTCTAGACAATACACTGTGGTCCTGTCAACTTGTGTGACTTGCTTGTGAACCCATTTGACAACAGGCTTCCATTATCAGTCCTGCAGATACAACATTGTTCTTTCAAGTAATCATTGTTGTATTATTTTTTGAAGCCATATTTAAGGGCTTTGGAGCAGTACATTTAACTTACAGGAAGGACTCTGCAGTTGGTTAACTCTTGTGGGAAAGACTCCACACCTCATCTAATAATGGGAAATGAGAATTACAGCACATAGTGTGTTTACATGAAAGCACTTCTTGTCCACAAAGAAGTTTGGGACATTATTGATGGTTCAGAAACTTGACTGGCTGGCCCACCTTCTTCAAAATTGCTTCATTCATTTATCCAAAAGCAACAACTTACACAATCAGAAATATGTAACTACTGTATAGCTGCTTAGTAATACTAATGTTTTTTGGTTGTGTCTACCATGTCTCAACATACTTCATAAACAAAATCTAACAGGTTATTGGCCCTGCAGACTTATTGTCCAGATTCATCACCACACAGATTTTGTTCCTTCAAGTGGTTACTCATTGTAATTCTTTTCAGGCAGCCATATAGATGGACTTAGAAGCTGCAGTACTTCCATCATGAACCCAACTGCATTCATGTAGGGAGTATCACACATTTCATCCTATTCCTCTGTGGTTCTGGATGACTAATCTGATGATACATTCATGTAGGAAAAATTACACATTTCATCCTGTTCCTCTACAGTTTTGGGTAACTGATCTGATGATAATTTTTTCCCTGGCTTTGTGGGTGTATCTACTGCATGGACATCCCAAATTCCTGTAACTTGTTCAAGATGTACTGACATTGTGACAGGGTGATAGTTCACCTTTCTCAATTTCATGTGTTTTCAATGCCTAACAGGAAAGATATAGGTCCTAGACCCCTGAGTTTGAAGTGTGTAGTTAGCTCAGCTACAAAATCATCCAGGACTTTTTCTGATGGCCCTGCAAGGGTGATATCATCTACAATTATGATGGCTCTACTAGTGATTGTTGACAGCCACACTAACCTAACAGCCAAATAAGCAAAATTAAAATTCAGATCAGTGAAGTGTTTCAACTATGCTCTTTGTGTTCAAATTGTTTTCCACTCTCAGAAACTTGGGTGTAGGCCTCTAATGTGAAAAGTATAGATCAATGAGTAATGTAACCAAGATAAAAATATCTTCTGAACAAGTGCATTGCAACCAACTGAAACTGAAAGAGGGACCTTGATGCTTTAAGGAAGAACAAATGGCCAAGGCAGATACAACTCAGGAGTTGTGATTCCAAAATAAAATCACATAGAGCCAAACACAAGTGAAAATACCCCCTGTGTGTCATGAATTGTGTCACTTTATAAGCTGATTATGAATCAGGGGTATTATTTTGAGTATTGGGAGTGATGGGAGCAATTACAGAGCTTGCTCTATGGCATAGTTAATGCCATACAGTACATGCAGCTTGAGTATTATCCCAATGCAGGTGATATCATTGTCATAACTGCACTCACATTCTCCCCCCCCCCCCAGTCCCCCTGTTTTTGTTATAGGCATATAGGCAAGAGTCATCCATGAATGCACATCATTGACTTTCCTGTTGTGATGCCCTTCAGTATGCCATCAATTCTGCCTGCCATTCCTATGCCTCAAGTTTCCATTTCATGCAAAGAACCCAGGCATTCTATGACATACTGTAACATGCCCATTGCTCTCACTGGGCATAATTTTCAAGAGCAGTAGTGGTTAGAGATCATTTTCCCAAAGAAATGAAGCTGTCAAACCATGTTAAGCAGGACCATCATAACCAATGTGGCAAGGTTACAGAATACCTTGAATATACAACAGGTAGACCAGCTCATACAACAAGATAAAAGCTTTACTTAAAGTTCCCAATTGATGTATAATAGACACAGTGAACTACAGAATATTTATCCTTGATAAAAGCTCTTCTAAGGTAGGACTATAACTGTTAGGGCAACACTAACAAGGGGTGAGCCTAAATACCCACTCTGACGTGGGAATATTACATTAAGCGACAGCACCCACATGCTTTGTAACACATTCGCGTCATTTGTGTCACGTTTGTTTGGTCACACCATTAAATAAAATTAATTTTCACCAGACGACTCAGATATCCACATAATTATGATAGTGGAAGCAGTGAAGCTAGCTATCAAGCGACTCCTCACTGAAGAAGTATACTCTGAAAACCCTTATTGTTTTCAGTTGCCAGGTGACACTTGGAAGGAATGGTTGAAAATACAATCTCGAATGACCAATTGGCATCTTAAAAAACATTATGTTCCCAGTATGTGCCTGCTAGAATTAACAAACCACATCTAATATGAATATACAGTATTCAGAAAAAGACACTACAGGGCCAAGTAGATATTTGTGGAAAAACACTTATGAGTGTGACCATGCTGGTTCATACCGATGTCAGACTATCAAGGATACAAGTCCTACCAAACAACGCCGACGTAGTGCAAGTATCAAATGTGGTTGCAAGGCAAAGGTACATATATCACAACTTGTGAATGCGACAGGGGTGCAGGTTGAATATCATTGGACGCACAATGGTCATGGTCTGTAATTTTAGTACATTGATAAGGTTTTGTGATAATTAAAGAATATGACAGATCCTGCTTCTTTGAATGGTATGAAAGTCTCAAGGAGTCCAAATGAGATACAACAATGGCTGGATGATAAAATAAACAAGGGCTTTGATCAGAAATCAATCAAAGCCATACTTCAAATGACCAGTGAAGAATTATCTGAGGTGTGTTACTGAGAATCTCATCACTATTACTTATCTAAGGCTTATACTATTTGCAGATCACAGCAGAAGTAAAAGAAATGCCATTTAGTCTCAAGATCAGTCCAAGGATATCTACAATGCCGCACAAAGAAAAGCAAATAAAGATACATTTCTGGATGAAAATGTAGATGAGAGTCTCCGGTTATGGCTTGTAAAACTTCAAGAAAAGGGGTGGAAAGTAACACATGAGGCAACCTGAGGTGAAGAAGCTCAAGGAGGATACATGATAGCTTTAGCTCATCATGGCAGTGTCAGGTTAGTAAATATTTTTATTTCATGTATTAATATCACAGACACCCTAAATTACTCTAGTTAATGCAACAATATGGTGATACAGTCTGCTTAGATTCAACCCACAATACGTCCCATGGAAAAAATGGAGAAAACATATATTTGAGTACTTTGTTGGGTAGAGATCGCATTACTGGCAAAGGAGTACCATTGGGCTTCCTACTCACAAACCTTGAATCTCAGTAAGTGTCACAATTTATAAAAGTTTATTCAATTCCTCTCATGTTCTGGTGTTTAGTTATCCATTGAAGCAATTCCTGGAGTGGATGCGACAGAACTGCTGTTTTGATCCCCACACAATTATGATAGACTGTTCCGACACAGAGGCCTTGGCTATTACCTCAGCATTCTCTGACGCTCCAGTACATATATTGTACTGCTATTGGCATCTTTGGCAGGCCTGGCACAAAAACATCAAAGCAAAGGTACTGTCTTTTATCATCATGTAAAATGGTTTTTTCTTTTCAATTTTCTGCCAGATTGTTCTTAAGCACATGTCTTGCAAGGAAGACCGTGCTGAAACTTTGCATGATATTCAAATTGCATTGCGGGGTTTGCTCAAGGCTGAAATACAAAAGGAATTTGATAATAAGTGGGAAGAAGTACAGATAGAGTGGGCAGATCAGCCTATTTGGTTGCAATACATGGAAAGGGAGTGGGTGTCATGCAAGGAACATTGGGTGAAAGCATGGCGCAAGGTACATATGTAAGTGCTAATTCCATTATAATTTAAATTCAATTTTAATCATGGTTTGATAGCATGCACACTACGGTATTGATACCAACAATTATATTGAAAGCTGGCATGCAAATCTGAAGAAAAACTATATTGGTCGAATGCGGAAGCAACGAATAGACTATATTATTAGAATTTTAATGCAAGATGTTGAACCAGATTACATGTGGTCACATCTTCACATTGGACTTGGTTTCAAACAACAAACACTCTGCAAGGCAGAACGTGAAGCTCAACAGAAAGCAAATGAATTACCATTCGAAGATGCAGAAAGCCAAATTGAGCAATTTGAAAATCAGGTAAGATTTACATATTCTATAAAAAATGTGGTATTTACTGAATGTAGTTTAGTTTATAATAGGATCATTCTCATGAGATGACGTCTTTTATACTGTGGAAATCAAAGACAATGGTTTTACTAGATGTAGCTGTCTGACATTTACACAAACTGCACTGGCCTGCAAACATATGTTCCTTGCCCAGCACATCAGTTCAATGAATATCCACCTCGAACAAACCATACTACCAGTCACACGACCTCAAAATGAGGCCACATTGGATGCACACAGAGCAGAAAAGCGAGAATTAGTAGGAAAAATATGGACAGAAATGGATAAGTTGGCTAATAGCACTTGGAGATTTGTAGAAATGGATGTGGGTCTCGACTCAGTCTCACGATCGTCCTTAATTCAGCTTTACAGTGCAACAAAAAGTTTAGCTTATCTGAGAAAGGACATTTTATTGGACAGGCTTGGCTAAACATTATGTGGAATATATATCTTTATTAATATAATCAAACTTTGATAATCGACATGATGGGAGATGATGCAGTAGAGACAGAATAGCTACCTGCAAGCAGGCTGTGGCATAGCTCATTCAGGTTCTCGGATTTGACCCATAGAGTCCAGTGAAAGGGAGTGGTTAGAGTAGGAGGCAGTGGGAAGATGACATTTGTAATATGAATGGAAATAGGCCAGGAGTTGCAAGGAAGTCACCGATGATGGTGGGTGGTGAGATGATACTGAGCGTATGATAATTTGCAAGGGGAGTGAGACAGTTGGTTGTGCAGGCATACAGAACAGTTACAACTCACCTTTGCAATGCTAAATGGATCCAGCATAATCCGTGAAACAGGCAACTCTTCATGCACCCTCCATGCATTCGTCATATGCCACCCTTCGCTTCTCTCATCACCAAAATCGACGCTATATGCTGCAATCACACTGCTTCTCGATCCAGTCCACAACTTATCCAGCATACCCTCCAATGCCAACACATCTGAATTTGAAATCTTAACAATCCCAATGTAAACGGGTACAGCTTTTCTGGAGTCGAAAGTATCCGTGCCCTCTGTCCAGTCTGAAACGAAACCACCTTCATGTCCAAGATAGATGTAGTCAGGGTGTGAAGGCAGTACAGCACCACTTGTCACTGCTCCTAAGGACTCTGATGGTGTAAGTATCTTCGAGCTGCAATTCACTGTGAGAATAGGACGCATTCGAAATCTGGCTGAGATGTCAGAAATGATAGCCTAGAATACACCAAAAATGACACTTACAACAGTGTACTTGGGATCGTAAGTGTCCAGGTTCACACTACAAACAAACATTGGAGCGTCGGCAGAGGGTGCCAAGATGATGACCTTTTTAACACCACTTTTCAAGTGTGCAGAAGCCCTGATTATCGTGGTTAGTCCAACACTTCAGCTGGGTTCCCATGTTATTATGAGTGACTGCACCTTGTGCTGAAAGCTTTTCCAGAGCCAACACTCCATATGAATGAATGTCATCGTGAGTGTCCTTCAAAAATGCAATGATGTCAGGAATGGCACTCGAAATGGCAAGTTGAAACTCAACTGTGATTAAATGTTAGCTGGATTCCCATCTTATTATGAGGCATCTCACCTTGTTCTGAAAGCTTTGCCAGGGCCGAAACTCCCTCTGAATGAACCCAGGTGTCAGTGTCCTTCAAAAGTGCAACAATATCAGCAATGGCATCCGAAACCATTCACGATGAGGCAGCCATCCTTTAGTGCAACCTCACCCTTGAAGTGACTGTGGGTTGAGTTGTACATATTTGAACAAGTAGCTCTGACAAGTTACTTTTAAAGGAATGCTTCAAATCAATTGTGGGTAATGGACTTACAACATACTTGGGGTCGAGGAAAGGGCTAAAGTGACATTCAGCTAAATTTGAATCCACATAGAAGACGGCTACTTACTCATTGACTGCAACCACTTTGACATTGTCATATTGCAGAGCATCACGGAGTACAGTAAGGCCAATCTTCAGTGTGCTTTGTGCTGTACTTGCAAGGGAATGGGTGGCAAAGTATATTCCTGTATCCCCAGGTCATATTTTTCCTCGTCACAGAAGATCTGAGTCATCTGGTGAAAATTAATTTTATTTAATGGTGTGACCAAACAAATGCGACGCGAACGATGCAAATATGTGTTACAAAGCATGTGGGTGCTGTCACCTAATGTAATATTCCCACGTCAGAGTGGGTATTTAGGCTCACCCACTAACAAGGCTACCAAAACACAAAAAGAAACAAGAGAGAGAGGGCAAGATAAGGTGTAGGAGAATGGAAGTTCTAATGACTTGAGAATATCACACTTGTATTTAGTGGAAATCCTAAGAGATTGAAACTGGGGTCTAACTATGTACATCTTAGGGTATTTATACATACTAAAGGGAAAACTAAATAAAGTTCTTATTGAAGGTTCAAACCTTGAAGGAAATTAAATAAAATTTACATTTGACACATGTATATCATGTGATTGACATTGTGTGGCCGCAAAACAATTTCAAGCCATTTCGTGTTTGTGTGACATCACACGCACACTTTGTGACATTTGACACATGACAAATAAACAAAACAAAAATAAAACAAAACAAAAATAAAACAAAACAAAAATAAAACAAAACAAAAATAAAACAAAACAAAAATAAAAAAAAACAAAAATAAAACAAAACAAAAATAAAATAAAACAAAAATAAAACAAAACAAAAATAAAACAAAACAAAATAAAACAAAACAAAAACAAAACAAAACAAAACAAATAAAATAAAATAAAATAAAATGTATGAGCCCTGACAATCACATACAACACATTGCACAGGATACAAATACAGACAGGTAGAAATTGATAGTTTATAGAGAAATGTCAGGAACCGGAAAACCCACCAGCCTCCAGGCCCCCAGACCCCATCCTACATGCTCCTGACCCTCTATATTGTATAGTTACAACTGGAGTTCCCACCGGGGCCCACACGTCAACTTGTTTATGCCCAACTCTCTGTATACACCCCACCCTATCTGTACCCAACTCTCTATACTCACTACCAGACAACCCACCGGGACCCGGACTCCACCCTATATACACCCGAATGAGTGTATGAGGGTGCAGCCTATAAGCTGAAGCCAAGTCCATCTCAGCCGTACCACCATACCTTTCTGGTAATTATTCTGATACACTGTCTTGTATTACTAATCCCCAGAACTTCCCCGGACTTATTACCTGGGGACTCCATGGGACAATTCCCGGAAGAAAGTCTGTTCAGAATTAATTACCAGAAACCTCCATGGGACTATCCATGGATCTTTGTTCAGAAGAAATGGGAGAGCATTTGATGTTGATTTACATGTTTGTGATGAATTGGCATAAGGTAGTAATGATACTCACCAGTCCATTGAGCTGAACAATCTGGCAGCAGTACACTGTAAGAGGAGAGATGTGGTGCTGTTAGGACTGGGAAACCCACTGGAACCCAGACCCTATCCTATATGCACCCAACTCTCTATATAGTATGAACCATGCACTGGACCCTGCCAAGACATTCCAGACCCCTTGTTTTCAATCCATCTTTGCCTGTTTGACATCTGGTTCAGTTTACCCCTTGTTCCCAATTTTTTTGACATCTGGTTTATTGTGTTATAGTATGCCTGTTATGTCTTTTTGTATGTCTGTATTAGTAGTACAATAGTCTACAAGTCTATGTATATAGTCAAGTAGCTATCTGTACATACAATCTGATCAGAAAATTGACTTAACTTCAACTTAGTATCTTGTCCCAGCATATTCTCAGAACCCATGGGTGTCCTATCTGCTCCTGTCTGAAGTTGGACAACATGATCTTGCAAGGGCACAGCATATAAGCTGAAGCCATGTCATTCCCTGGAATATCCATGGGTTTCCCCAGAGACCCACTCATAAGCCCTGCAGTTAACAGGCACTTTCCACAATCTATGGTCTGTAATGGTTTTTACACAAGGGTCAGAGGTGCAACCAAGGCTCATGATGGCAGTCACATCTGTTGGATAACACCATCAAAACTCCTCATATTGACCTAAGATCACCCAACCTTAATTCTCAGGCATGGGTGCCTGGTATCACTTTGATGGTGCCTGGTAACATATGTGGTAAAATATATAAACTAGAGGCAATAGTAGTATCACCTCAGTCCATTATACAATATACGAGACTGAGGTGAGTCAAGACCATTATGTATTCAATAAGGTAACTAATAATCACCCATTAGTTACATTACTATTAGGTACATACAATACATAGTCCATTATACAATATACAAGACTGAGTTACATTACTATTAGGGTCTTGATTCTTAACAACATCTCTGACAACAGGTGGAGCAATTGGAGAGGACAGTGGGGAAGGAAGTTCAAAGCACTATTAATAATAATTGGAAAGATCATGAAAGTGGACAGTCTGTAGGTGGGAGGGGTGCATGGAGAGGAGGTGCACCCCATAGTTACTTCTGACAGCAAGGATGCTGAAGTTATTGTGGTTGATGCAAGTGTGTTGATCCATGCATTGGGTTATATCAAGAAATTATGTCAGGATGGAAGGGAAGAGATTGTGCTTATTCCCCTTGAAGGTATGGATCCCCAGGCATTTGATATAGTAATTCCATCATTGATTTGTATTGCTTCAGCTCTCAACACTCTCAATCTGAAGAAGGGCACCACACCTTTGGCCCAATGAGCTCATGCTGCCTCCCATATACTTGAATCACAAGGCAGGACTAACCTTCATATCTGTGTGCAACATGATGATGCCTTTATACCTTGGGATGATATTTCATTCACCATTCTGGATGAAGTTCCACCTTTAGGCACTGTCCCACATAATGGACCTCCCAGTCTTCCAATTGGGCTGGCACCACCACCTGAGTTGCTTCACCACACAATCTGTTGTGCAAAATGGGAGGTCAATAATGCAGCAGATCCATCTCATTCTGATGAGTCTGTGGCTGCTGCCTTCCTGCCACTCCCACAACCAGTGCTTTCTTGGCCATCCACCCCACTTTCCTCCATTACCACATTAGAAGAAAAGAAGATAGCCATAGAGAATGTGAATCAATTACAAACTGAGAAGAAACAAGTGTCCAGTGGTAAGAAGATTAATCTCAAAGCTTCTGGGAGAGGCTTGCCAACACCAGTTGTTGCAATATCCACCAAAAAGGAAAATTCCCCTTACCCATCCCTTGTTCCCATCATCTCACATCCGAGCCCTTCTACACACCACACCCTCCTGAACTGGAGCCACCTCCATCTTCTTATAATGTTCATTTATCTTACCTCCAATGTAGACTGTGCACCAATTCTGAACCTGTGTTTCCACCTGCACCTGCCCTCCCAATCTTGGTTCTAACCAATAGCCATTTTGATTTTTTATTACTGTAATTATTTTAGTTCTTTTTAATACTTCCTTAATTATTCAAACTTCCTTAAATGGACAGGACGACTCGACTCTTACAGATTGTGCGCAGCCTCAGATAAACAGGACGCATCGACTATGCAATCCATCGGAGCACGTTAATGACCGATCCCTCGTTCTACAAGAGCCGATAATTAGGCTAAAGAAGTATGTGAGTCCAAACAGATTTCATGGACGTTTATCCCTCATGTCATGTACTATTAATAACCAAGTCAGCGGGCCAGCACAAACTGGTAATACTGTCAGCCCTAACATGAATACACCTGGGGTTTATTGTCATTCTCGGGGATTAAACGGTTTTTATCTGGAAGGCTGTCGGAGGATGTTTCCTTATACTGGGAGCCTTTTGAATGACAATTTTGTGGCGAATATTTCCCTTTATGTCTTGGCACTTAAAATTATTTTCCTGATGTAAAATGATTATCGTGATACATCTGGAGCATGGGGTGCCCAATAGGTTTCACATAAATCACATAGGTTTGGAACCTTGTATGACAGGTGACTGGGGTTTTAAAAAAAGGATGTATAACATTCGAAGAACTTGAAGCAAGATAAAACCACAAAAAAAGTTGCTAGGCATAGTTATTAATAATACATCATGCCAATTATTCAATGCAGTTAGGATCTTAATCTCAGGCCCAATATATCTATATTTATTTAGTTTTAAAAGCCCAATCAATTATAGTAAGCAATTAGCAAGTCAAGTATCAAAAGGCGAAGTGAGTGTATTTTCTCCACGGATGAAGGGTGCATATGAGGAGGCATCTTGTGAATTCACTTGTAATCTCTCCATTATTAACACTTATTAAGGTCGGCCAGGTCCCTCCACCGGCAACGCAGAGGATGTACGCTTGATTTACGGTCTTTTTCTCCTACGTACCTTACCACACGCCTTCTTCCTCGTCTAAATGGACAAATACTTTGTATGATCGGAAAATTACATACATCGGGATGTCTTATTCATTAGATTTTATCCCGATAATATCCGCAGCACGACATCAGTAAGAAAATTTAAGCGCCAATATAACTTCCAGCTTTGTCCACCGGAGGGCTGCAGTTGGCGGACTTCGAGCTATGGTTTGGCTGACAGCAGGGCGTTAGGTCAACGGGGTATACTGAGTGAGTCGCTGCTTGGGCGGGTTGATTGTCGATTTTATCTCTTGTGTTTTTGCTCTGTAATATTTAATGATGCCGAAATACCGAACTCACTTACTCAGGTTGTGTGATAAATAAACGAGAAGACTGGTGAGTAATGGAAGATTGTATTCAGTGCCTTTTATCTAGAGAGTCATATTACGTAGTTGTCGAGTACTGATAATATTTCTGAAAAACGAAAGATGTACTGTATAAAGGATATGGCGCAAATCTTCAAGGGCTGTTCAGGAAGAATCTCGCGAAAGCGTGGTGAGATATCAGTCAGACGTCCGAGTAGGCATACTCCTACGCTGCTTTCCCGCGATCTATTTCTCAGAGATAATAAGATCTGACGTGGGTCTAAAAAGTGATGTTGGAATACCAGGAGACCTACCATAACTGAAAACTATGTTGTGAGCTGGTGATTGATAAGGAAAGAGATCCATATTGCCGAGAGAGATTATGGAGATCGAGGCCGAAAACAGAATCATGAACCATTAGATACTAATGTACTGAGACACTGGAGATGTCTATCTCACGTTCCGGGTTTACATCCATAGAGCGTAATTGGGATTTTAGTGGGTAAGAGGACACGGAGTAGCTGGATGTCATGGTGCCTCCTCAATGGGTCGCACACTAATACCTGCCGTTGGGGAGTCCAACCTTTTTATATGGTACTGCATATACGCAGAAAGAAGGAGAAGAAACACCTCGTTTATAAACAACCCATCCGTTATACAAGTGATTCTGCGGGTCTCAGGCTCAGCGGTCAGGCACAAAAAGTGAAGGCATCAGGGAATTTATAGAAGATCTTTTTTTTTTTTTTCATTTCTGAGCGGTTCACTTACATGATGCAAGTTAAGAAGTTCGGCAATGCGGTATCTCTTGACGATGCTCAACTTGAAGTGAATCATTGCCTCAAAGTGTGGGTAGCAATGGGTTTACTGGGGACCCTCCTTCCTCCCCTTATTATCACTTTGGCAGCGTGACGGGGGAGACTCAGAATTCTTCCATGGCTAAGCCCGTGAGGCATTTTTGGGATCCATGAGCAAAAGACTGTCAGGGGAGACTAGAGACTGCATCGTTGACAGCTGCAGTGAGAGCGCGCGGGCTCGACCGGACCATTCCTTCCACTTAAACTGTGGTTGTCACACCACATACCTCTCCCCCTCGACTGGTGATGAATAAACTACGTTGATTGGATATATTGGAAAACCTCGAGTACATTGGTATTGTTTAGTTGTTCATTATATAAGAGAGCTTCGTGGCTCATTGTTCCTTATCAGTTAAATTTTACCCTGAATGATATCCGCAGCGCGATAGGCCATGGCGAGGATGATAGAGGTCGGATGACCTGACATCTGGTTAGGGAACACGGATGCATCCATAACACGCAGTCCCTCGACGCCGTAGACGCATAACTTAGGATCCACTACACCCTCGCTGGCGCTGGCACCGATCTTCGCAGTGCCAACCTAAACAAGATAAGGTGAGGCGAGGCGAGAGAAATGATATTGGACAAAGGATGAAGAAGAGAGGGAGTACGTACGGGGTGATAGTTTGTCTCAGCATTCCTTCGGATGAACGCCGCAATCTCAGAGTCGGTAATAACGTCAGGGTCGGCGTCCCCCGGCCAGAATACATCTTGCTTGTCGGTGCTGTGGGGCTTGAGATCAAGCTTGTCGGCGAGCGGTTCGCTCCGCGCGATACGCAGGGCAAGTCGGATGGCCCGCACCATGACCGCCATGTCATTAGGGTGGGAATAGCATCTGCGTAACGAAAAAAAATGAACGAATTAGGCATCAATCCAGCATGGCAAAAAGTGCCCCGTACTTGGGATCAATGTACGGTTTGTCCCATGGGTTAGCAGAGCGCAATTTGAGATAACCGACACTTGAGGGGCGCAGTAAAATTGGGAACTGCACGATGACGAATGTCAATTCAGGGTCTCCGCGCATTACTATAAGCTACCCACGATCGTGAAAAAGTTGCTTCCAGCTGGTCCAGTCTGGAAGCCATGCTCGAGGAAAGCAATCCCAGCGCCAATCATCTCAACGTCGGGTGCATCAGGCCCAGACGTGGCGTCCTTGACGACGTTAAGCTCGTTAGCTTTTGAGGAGAACGGATGTCTTTACAACAGTTGGTATCAAACTAAGATCAGAGCGAGTTGCTCACCGTTTCGTATCAGTGGAACGGATGAAAATGGCCGTCTCCGCAACCTGTGCCGCATCAAAAACAGACCTATCTCACTTCTGAGACGAGAAACACCTACATTGGATGTCAGCACTCCTGTGCCTTTCTCTAACCACTCCTGCAACGCCGGTCCCGCGCCGTCGGGCTCGTTTAAATAATCTAGAGTTGTACCAGGCTTCGCACGGAAGCTGATGGAACCTGTGGAGGGGTGCTATCAAGAGTTGTCAAAATTGGCATAATCCATGTCATTCTCAAGGCGTCGCCACACTCACATCCGATAGATTCTCTCCGACCCATTTCTGGTCGATTACAACCTTAATTCCCAACTTTTCCAGCTGCTCGCGGGGACCGATACCAGAAAGGAGGAGCAACTGGGGCGTGCCAATGGCACCGGCACACAGAATGACTTCCTTATTGGCCGCTGCACGGTAGCGCGCGGCATCGGCAGGACCAGTGGCAATTTCAATTCCTGCTGCGCGAGGTTTGGTGCCCGACGTGAATAGTACACGGGTGACGGTGGCATTGATGAGAACACGCAGATTCGGGCGCGCAAGGGTCTCGGCGTTCAGGAATGCAGTCGCCGCAGAACTCCCTGGCGTGCAATATGTTAGATACGTTGAATTATGGTAGGCGATGATATGTTATCGCGCACTGTGCCCTTTGTCGTCTATAAAAGACATAATCTCGGTACCGCCGAGGGCGTTCGTTCCAGTGTTCAAATCGCTGGAGGAAAATTCCTCAGTCGAGACTATAGACTTTTGAAAGCTACATATCATACGGGTTATATTCGACACCATTTTTAGCGGAAGCTTTAAGATAGTCCCTGACAACAGGCTGGCGTACAATGTTTCAGAATAGGTATTAGCTGGGGGGGAGAAAGTAGACTTACCGCACAGTGACTAAATCCAGTCTTAACTAGACCATTATCACCGCGGTATTCCTGGAAGGGGTTTGGATGTTGGGTATGGGGAACATGACCTTCGACTTTGCGCAAATAGGGCTTGATGTCGCTATAACCCCATCCCTTTGCTCCAAGACGCACCCACTGTTCATAATCCGAAGGTGCTCCCTCGGTGAACATCATTGCATTCATAGAACTACTGCCTAATATTGTATGTCAGAATCCGAGACAGGATTTTTGACAAACTCGTATTTACCACCAAGGAGCTTGCCCCGTGGCCAAAAGAGTTTACGATTGTCAAGGGCCTCTTGGGGTCTAAATAATTCTATTAGTTGATACTACCCGGAAATACCAGCTTGGAACAGTGGACGCACTCGGTATAATACGCCCAATCAGCATCACTCCTGGTGTAAGCAAATTGACAAGTGAAACTCCAATGCCTCGGCTTGTCGCTGTGTTATTACTTACTTGAACATTTTGCTAAACAAGGTCGGAATTTTTGAAAACAATTGGTCCTCATTGCTACGCGTATTGTTAAAGAAAATGACACAGGCATCATGTCGTCTACTTACTTTCCCCCGCTCTCTACCACCAAGACGGTGACGTTTGGATCCTCCGACAAACGATAGGCTAAAACACACCCTGCGGTTCCACCGCCGACAATGATGTAGTCATAGTTATGTTGGATGCCAACCAATGGGGCTGCAGGGTCAATATCACCAGAGGTAGCGACGACGGAAGGATCAGTAATGAGAGGTTGAGGAGTGGTATCTGTCATAATGGATGGTTGTGGCCAAGGCGCCCAGACCTACTTATGGCTTCCGCAATGGACTAAACATGGCAAAGTCACACACCTGATCTAGGCGTCACTCGCGACGTAAAGTGTCCGGGCGAGACGCCAAGAGTAAGCTTGCGGTCATGTTGCCCGATTGGTAACTATATTACACATACATGCCTGCGGAGAGCTAAATTTGATTCAATGTGTTATATGAAATCAGACCGTTCTAGGGATGCGTGTGCCTACGGCCACGAGATATTGACGCGATTCCTACAGTTCTGCCGCTTCCACCCCGTCTTCTTATAATACTGTACCATGTACATCCATTTAGTGCGTGGCATCACTTATTTAGGCCCCAACCTGATTTACCAAATGCGGCACTGTCAGAGGTCCTGATGGATGGTCATCCAAATCCATCACGTAGGTTAGTAATTCGACCCTGTAGGATATGAAATCCCCAAATGAACAATGACATGTTCTAATTGCAGATGGCAGATTTCATCAGCTCATCGAAGCAGCCGCGACAACCACATAGCATCTTGCCTGACCCGTGGTGCCAAGGCACCCATCTCGGTCCACCTTTGCATTTGGAAGTTCCGTGTGAACTATAATCCCGAGGTGTTAAAACTCTTGGTCTAAATATATGCACTATCCTCGAAAGTGCGAATCAGCGTCTCTGTGTGAACCAGTACTTATATAACTATGACAGCACAAGTATGATAGGAAGTAAATATCACCCATTACACATCACCGGTGTGATTGACTCGGGTGAGTTTGGAGTTCCATCAGTTGATTGCGCAATCACTGACTGGTTTTGTCCTCTCGACACTTCGACGAATGTGACCTTTCGGAGTTATACTTCTTTAGCACATCTATACAAGTTCACGCATTTAACGTTTCAGGCCTTTTCAGACTATACTACCCTTACAAATCATCACTTTGATAGGTGTATAAGGGCTCCGTCCACCACTTCCACCATCACCCGATTCCCACTCGCCAACACACCTGCACTCATTTAGCAGCCACAACTTATGCAATGATTATTTATGGAACAGCAGCGCTGAATTTTGTAGCCGACCTCTTGCCATTCCCTTGCAGATTCTCATTCCCCTCCTGTTTTTCTTACATCAATATATTCAATGACGAACAGCAATTATTATAGCTAGGGGATAGATAGCCAAAGGTACATAATCACTCTACTTTGCGAATCATTCCAATGCTCGCTCTATCCGAGTGGGCACATAGGATACTACTATTGACTTTGTCGTAATGAAACAACGAGCGCAGCAATAAATTAACATTTGATGACAATTGCGATTGTGGATCTCTAAGGATATCATCAATCAAAATCGTGCATTCCAGATTGAGTTGCATTCTCATTCGATGGCATACTCTATCATCGATCAGAACGATCGTTTTCTCTAAAGTGTATAGGTGAAGTATGAAAATATTATTTATAATCATGTTTGATATCATGGATAATTACAGATATTCGTTCAACCCAAAGCCACGGCGCTTTCAAAGAGTGCTATCGAGCTATTATAGTGTACTAGCCATGCGACATTTTTTTTTCCACTGTAAAGCAAGATCTCCATGATGGGCGCGAGCAATTCTATTTAGATTTGCAACTAATGAAATATTAGCAAACAGAATTGGTTCCTGATATTCATATTAGGAACACGATTCAGTTTGCTAATATATATTAGTTGCAAATACTCTCTCTAAATAATTGTGTCAAGTACGTTAAGCCCGCCAAAATAGCCAAGCTGCGGCTCAGTAGCACGCACATTATCTTTCGCGGGTCGGGCAATCCCTCGCCCGTACTACACAGGAGCAAACCATAATAGCCAAACCAGCTAGTACCGGAAGTAATTTCGCGGTGGCATATAAGTATGTCTAAAATAATAATTTTTGAGTCACCGATGAGAGCCGACCCATCATCCCTGACCACTCGTTCTAAATGATATGATCTTCATGTTTCCGAATTCATTGTTGAAACTCGGATTCGGTTTTCAACTACCATATATAGACTAATTTCTCCTTGATTCTTTCATAGTCGGTTTTGAAGGGGGTCCGAGTGTCCTCATGGATATCAAACCCTAATCAGAAAAGGCAAAAGAGAAATCAAATCGACAAAGGAAATAGGCGCCCAAGATACGCTTAACCCTCCAGAGAAACCAAGGCTCCGATGAGGATCATTCGGGTTATTGACAATTTTGAGTCCTGGCTTCTTTCCGGTCATTGATGGTGGTCCGCTCTTTTGGGGCAGGATACTTGGCAAAGAACCGTACTGGTTCCTTTGCCTCATGACATTGTCCTAAACGGGTATTCGCATATCCTATCTCTTCTTCCTTTATCAAGGCCTAGATGCTATCTGCTTTGACTCTTCTGCACCTCCGTCCCTGCCTCCTCCTCCTCCAGTCTTGCAAAGATGCCAGCAATTATACCCATTGACAATACCTGGGGTAAGGGTTACTTCCTGTGCTATTCCACTGCACAACGCCGATGGCTATTGTTAACAACAGGTGCTGTGTTTATCGGGGTCCTTGTTGGCGTATTGTAAGTATGCACCCGTCCTTGTTCCCCGTATCCGTTCTTTGTCCTAATTACATGAATATGAAGTTTGTGAGTCACAAGGAAAAATGGGCCTTTGTGATACCTCGGCGGCGTGAACTGAAACGACAATCCTCTTGAAAGATATGGGATTCTCACTTTACAGGTGAGCATAAGCGTTCCATTTATGCACTAGCACAACACTCATTTCACATTTCTAACCCAACAGATGTACTCATATTACCAGAAATTTCCCAAAGACCCATCCCATCTAAAGTGTCTTGTTGGGGTAATCTGGTGTGTACATCTTCAAGGCTGGCTGCGAAAGTTGCTTAATGATTTCTATAGGGTATTAGACACGCTGCATACCATCTTCGTCACACACATGGTCTATACCTACTTAGTCACGAATTTTGGGGACTACCTTGCTCTCGGACATAACATCTGGTCGTTCAACGTAAGGAGTTCTGCTAGACATGATTCCTCAGCTGTTAACCCGCTACCACATAGCTGCACGTTTTAGTGACAGTGAGTCGGACATTAATTCCATTACCGGTTTATGAATATGTGCCCCCCTGCCAAGAGCCTCGTGGCTTGCATATCACAGGTGTTTTTCATCCACCGATGTTGGAAGCGTATGTACATATCTTGGCATTCTTGTATTGTGTGCTGATCCATTTCCAGTCGACAAAGGGACATTCAACACCTTTTTGTCGGGAATTATTCTGTTGTTCGCACTTGTCCAAATTGGTTTGTCTTTTTCCCCCTGTATGATACGTGTATGGTTTGGTTGATTATATCTTTAGCGTTCGGACTGAGTGAGTCATGGGTGCCTCATTTCATCGAGAACAGCATTGAATTGTCCATCTGTACACTATAGCATGTACCGCCCTCACGTGAGTTTCATAAACTAAGTTTTACAATGACATTACTGATAGAACTCTACCAGCTTTACGTTGACCGAATTCACTCAATTCTTAAAATATACAGTTAGTGTTGACGCACCTGCTGTGGATCACATACTTATTGGGAACATAAGTGGACTGTAGACACTTGGTTGGGTTCCGCCGCCATATGTGATATCCTCGTTAGTGCCGCAATCGTGCGTTCGCTTTGGAGATCGAGGACGGGAATTCCACGAACCAACAATTTGATAATGAACTTGATTGTGTGGACAGTAAATACTGGTATTCTAACCAGGTATGAAATCACTATGGATAGTTGTTAACCTGTATTTGAAACTAATGTACGGTCTTGTGGGTAATATAGCACATGGGCAATTCTTGACATAGCTTTGGTGGGTGACTCGTTTTAATAAATGTGGTCCTTATTTTCATCATTTGACGCTTTGGCTTCAGTTCACCGCATCGACGGATACGCTTATTCACGATTTTTTCAACGTTATGTTGGCTAAATTATACGCGAACACGCTCCTCGCTACGTACGTTGCGTTTTCATCCCCTCACCTAATACTCTGAGCTGAGTGAACAAAATGCTCCCTTGTCTAGACTGAATCACCGCCGCGCTGCTGGCGGTCCGGATGATAGCGAGGTGCAAAACATATCACTCACCGCCGTGAACCGATCACGGGGTAGTCACAGCCGGAATGGAGACACCAAGGTTAGCCTCGTTTTCAATGAGCTCTCCAGTCAGGCGTAGCTTCGTCAACTGGCCCACGTTTAGATGAACGGCGTACATATTGTAACACACGCCGTCAAAGACAGTGCCGAATCCCAGCGAAACCTGTATACTCCCGATAGTAACAAGGCGTCGCACCTCGGGCACGACGCATGACACTGGTTAAATTTGGAAATCTGCCCGTGACCTGACTAGCTTTGTGTTGTAAGCTTCCTCAATATATGTTGCTTGTATATTGCATATGGGTTAGTGGAGACGGCACAATCCGGCAATAGACGCAGCAATCGTTATGGTAAGATGATGACATGGCATGGTAGCCATTTGTCCCTGTGACTTTCTGTCATGCAATCCAATTAGTTGCTGAACCGGAAGAAGCCGCACTCAAAACCATTCTTTGAGGGAGGAGAAACTATATACAATGGGAGGTGCAGATCTAGGGGAACAGCGAGTGGGCTCTACATAGGCCACATAATCATTGGAGAACACCAAGTATAAGCTGCTGACATGCCACTTAATAGGTGGGATGTACATCCTCAGTAACACACCGAAAATGCGTGCGCCTTGGATGGCTTCTAATACCAACCAACCTCGACATTTAGCAACAATAACTTTATTTATTTATTTTGATATCAAACAGGTAGTTTTGAAAACAAGTGAATAAATCAATCTGCGCTTCCCCTCACCCCTGTTGCCGCCCACCCGAACAGTTCGTCAAACAAAAGTATGGAAGGTTTTGAAACTGACCCTCAAAATTGCTATACATGTGGTTCAATGAGCTTACAAAGTATCATATCGCCTGCTGACTTTCCCCCAACTCTTTACAAGCAAACGATGACGTTCTCGGAGGGTAGGGGCGTTAGGAGTTTCGGGCATGCCGGTAAGGGCAAGCGTCCGCCTACACCGCCGGATCTGTTGTTTCATGCCCCGCTCGAGCAGAGTCTTTGCTATTGTCTTCCTCTGTCTTCTCAACGATCTGCTTCGTCTGTGCCTACAGTCTTCTTGTCCGCTCATAGATGGATCAGTTCATCTATTTCACAAGTCACTTCCGGAGAAGCGGAGAACAGTGATTTAATGAGTGCTAAATCTTATAGTATAGTCCTATTTTACCCATCGATTTGCAAATTACCCTGCTTCACTGTCGTGTTGGTCATTCTTGGAGCCTTGGTACTTCCATCTCACACGTTGATACTAGATTATATTTGGTGTGTAGCATCATTTACTACAACTGCGCTATCGGGGGTCCTGAGCAGGCAAACTTTGATAATCCACCCTTCTCTCCCAGATTATAAGCGATGATCTAGGACTTGACGTTCCGCCACCACGATTTCTAATATTATCGAGGACAAATCGCTTCAATCAGGTTACAGAATTCCGGTGCCGAATAGTAAACACCTGAGGATTTGCAGGCTCACATTACATAATAGTTTTGTTTGATGTCCGCACAGCATGACAATTCATATGCTGACTATTGATCGCCCGCTTAGAGCTACTATGTAACTCGTGATGCGACTTTTTGTGTTATTCGCGTCTAGAGTTATCTGTTCGAACCGGGTGTCTATGGTTTCCAACAAGATTTACATGCATAGAGATTGAAACCGCAGCGGGCAGTCGTACGAATTGTCGTCAATCAGCGTTTGTAGCGTTCGTGCGAATTCTCTCTCATACACCTTTACAACGCTCCGCAGCAATACTCCACTAAGCCATGTCAACATGAGGTAATACATCAAGGGTCGTGCGTCACAGGTTTGCCCACATGTTGGGTCCAACGTCCTGGATCCTGAAGCACACGGACAGCCTCCTCTTTGGCGGACGCGGAAGCGGGAGGAGGATTCACTATGCAACGTGTTCGGAGTACCCCTATCACAAGACGCAAGGAGTAATCACATTCTTAAGGTTTGCATACGTAAGGCTTCTCCCGAGATCCGGGGTGCATTGTTACATCCCCAAGACACTCCCGCAATGACACCTTACCCCGAGCCATTACCGAGACCACTAACCTATCGAAGCACCGAACATATCATGATCTAGGAGAAGAAATAACGATGGAATACATTCTAATTTTGTAGGAAGGAAGCTGTCCCTGTGGGTTAAGGTGACGGTAGTGCCTACAACTCTATGGCACGACGCCTTCCCTGACCAGCGTCGCCTCGCCCATCTGTCCACCTTCATTTTATCTGGAAGTCCCGCGTGGATCGTGATACTACCTCTGAGTTGTGAAAATACTCTTTTAAATTCTCGTACTATCTGTGAGAATGGCGTCCCCCACTTGGTAAGAATCGCAACCCTGGTTAGTTCAAACCGATCGTGGATAAAACGATCACTCGCAGGCGGCATTGGGCAAAGTGTGTGGTCAGGTCGGCCACCATCACTGTGTCGGATGTAATGTAATACGTTCTCAGCGGTGACTAGCTCTATGTCGGAAACAGCATTGTACGTCGTGGTAAGTGCTTTCCACGCTTCGGCAAATGTGCCAGTAAGTCGTCCTTGCCTGACAGATATGCCAAAGAACAGCTATTAAGCGCACCCTCAAGCTGAAAGAACTATCGTGCGGTGACAGGAACTAAATGAATCCGTTCCCGAGGCATGGCCATCGCCGGTGGGATTGATTGAATCCCCGCCGTCAACCTTTGATGCAGAGCTTGTGCGGGAGTCGGAACCGCTCTGCACTTCTCCTGATGTCAAGGCCCTTGGCAAGCTTCCAAATGTCAAATTATGTCGTTTAATACTGTATCATTAACTGATCAGAACTCTACTGACACTTTGATATGTTATGCGTGCTTGGTCTGCTTAAATAAGCATAATTAAAAAGGCGCAAGGCGGTGTACTTGGCTTCAACGCCGAAGGTTTTTTTTTTCTCTACCTCATCTTCAATAGCAAACCGCAACAATCGGGCACATCATAAATGATGGATGACGGTGGCGCTGTAGTCGGCGGCTCTTCGAAAGTTATAGTGGTGATGTGAGTGCTCAGGCTACTTATCGGGCTTCCAGGCACTCTCCATCTGGCGCACCGCTTTAAGTAAGTTTGAATTCAGCTCAGAGTTTGTTTCTGTAGTTTGTTTCTGTAAAGATATGGATTAGTAAAAGCATTAGTAACTGCGCTAGTTTCACTATTGTCGTGTGGGTGGTGATTGAGTAAGAAAAGTCGGGTTTGAGGACAGCATTTTATCACCCAGGAATCTTTTTAATATCTCGATCACTGATCTCCACGTGGAGAAGGCGGTGATCCGGGTAATGATGACGCTGAAGTATAAAACCATATGCGCCATTTAGAATAACCATTTCCCCCTTACCTTTGTTTCTAGTATCGACCATGATTAACGACACTACATTGTACCCTCTCACCTATATAATTAATGCACCAGTCGATGCACCTAAAGGACACTCCTTTCTATCGTTCCGCCTCACAGAGGCATTTCTAGTGAGTGAACATTCTTTATCCCAACTTCCTCTGCCAGTCCCTCTTTACTGATATCTAAAATACTAGATTACCTTGTTTTTCGCCTTCCTGGCCGTTGGCTACGTCGAGGTACTATAACACACCATGAAACAGTCACACATACTAATATTCCGTAGGTATCATACCGTGTACTCCTTCACCACTATCGCAATGGCAAACTTGCACGGTACTTTCCCCTTCCAACTGATCGTGAATACACATCCGTATGTTCTTTAACTCCTTTACATAACCGCGTTAAACTTTCTCCCAGAATACGATCAACGCGCTTGCGTTCATTGGGCCATCGGTTGCTTTATACTACTTCTACCTTAACCCTACCATCAATTCAGAGTCACGATGGCTTTCCCCATCTAAGGCAATGTCCTTCAAGTTCAATCCGATCGAGATCATCATCTATCTCGTTGCCTATATGTTGATGCAGTGATTATATTTCATTTCATTATAGGCACCTGTTCGCAGAGCTAATCTCCTGCCTTGAAAATAGCGACACTATGTTTTATCAGATGCATACTCACGCCCATAGCAACAAATGGGTTTACAAAGTAACCCATGCGTTGCATCATGAGTACACGCATGAAATGAATCTGTTCACCACTGCGTAAGATCCATCTTGGATCCGCACAATGAGTCTTTATTGACGCCTTGTTTGCGAACGACAGCTATGCAGAAGCGTTTGAAAACTTCTACCAGACAGGTGGGTTGCTAACTCGGATGTGGGGTATAATGCAACTCATTGATGTTACTTGGAAGGGACTCCCTGGGCGATGTGGACCGCATTGTCTTACCACAACTTTTGGCTTCTAAATCTGCCTCTCTATTTAAATCTTACAACAACCAGTACGTGTGTTCTTCAAACAGACTTCCACGTTATTTGCTGACCGGGCATTTACTTCACAGTACTTGGCCACAGTGGTTTCAAATCACACCCGTATGTGTGCCGTTATTCCTGATACTACCCTTTTCGATCATGTCGACTCCAGCTGTTTTGTTCAACTCAACCCCCTCCTCTATGTTGTAACCAAAATTTTCGGAGTGCACCTGTCAGTCTTCCTGAACGCCCGTTGTTGCAATTCTTCATAGCCATGCTCATATAAATATGTAAATCCTCGCAGGTTGACGCCGTCAGATCACCAAGTTCACCATAGTCAACGCCGATTCAATTTCGGTCTCTACTTCAGGTGGCAAGACAAGTGGCATGGCACCTATCAACGGGCCAAAACACCTTCATACAAGATCGACTACTGGATGAAGGCCTTAAAGAGTGGCGAGTACCAAGCACACGGGAAGGCAGCTGCAATCGATGGCAAACACCAGAAGGTGCAACTCCAGTTTGAAGAGACTTCTTGGGGATTTTGAAAGTCCCTTATCACGCCTCACCATTATTATTATCATTGGACTATCACTCACGAACTTTCACACTCATTTCGCAACCATAATTTATTCAATTTTCGCTTTCAGCCGAGATTCCATCTTTATTTATTGAAACAGCAGTGCTCAAACCCCGCCACAACGCTCTTGCCATTTTTCGGAAAGAGTCGTCTACGGCTTCCCTTCTTTATTCTTTCGACACGCTGTTCTTATTACATCAGTGTAGATACTTGCATGCAAGTCTCAATCAAATAATCAGCAGGATTATTTTAGCGGGGGAATAGAGAGTCAAGAGTGACATAATCAGCCCGTATTGCAATTTATCCCCACTGATGCATCTGTTCGCGGTGTGTGGGGCACAATGGCGATACCAAGGAAACTCCCCCCCGTTAAGGCAACGAGAACAACGGTTAATTTGGAATAAGGGAAGTTATTGCAATTCATCCCCACTGATGTATCTGCTCGCTGTGTGTTGGGCACAATGGCGATACCAAGGAAACTCGCCCCGTTAAGGCAACGAGCACAACGGTTAATTTGGAATAAGGGAATTTATCTCGATTAGGATTAGAGCCGTGTATCTTTGGGAATATGATGGAGATGAGAGGCTAACGCATTACAAATCGGGATCTCCTGCTCTCCCAACTCCAGGACCAATAGGAATACCGATCAGACCGGCTATTACTGTAACCAACTAAAGTGACTATTTTCTCAGTGCTCCCCTCAGCAAATTTATGTGACATTCTGACAGAATGAAGTGAGCTGAGGGCATTCTGCTTCCCATGCCGCATCATCATCTATCATTTAAATTCTACATGCATCAATGGGTTATTGGCTCCTGGAGAATCACCGTTAACCACTATCAGCAATAGAGTCAACTTCAGGTGCCGTTCACTCAGTCACCACGATATTTGTACAAGGGCGAGCTTAAAACCTCCTGTAAGAAATAGTCTAAGATACATTTAGTAAGCTAGTTTAACTGAAGATAGAAAATGGTAACATACCTCAGTCGACTCGAAATAGTGGTTCGACTGAGGTATTGGACTGTAAGTATGGTAGTTAAATATGTTATGGCTAGCATTAGGTTGTGACGATGTTATACATGTTCTAAGGTATGGTGCAGCTTGGCATGGTCATGTAAACTTGATGTAGAGTAAGGTGGTGCTGTTTGCCATGGTCTTGTAAGCTTGACTTTATACTATAGTGCTAGAGTCTATTTCAACACTCCCCCTGGCTCAATGCACTCTCATAAAGTCATAATGCAATACAGTGTGGGTTGAGGAGCACCTTGGCCAATGGTTTTGTGAACATGTCGGTGTGAAGATCCATTCCTGGAAACTTCAAACTTCCATAACTTCCTGATACAACTTCCATCCATGGAACATTTCCAGTTTCCAGACTTCCAAACTTCACCCTTGTTCCATATTTGACAAGTCCATTGATGTTATGACTCATTCCTGGATACTTCAATCTTCCATAATTATCCAACTTTTCACCCCAAGTCTCCGATCTGATTTTCTGACTCAATATCTGACCCAACTTCTGACTATGGAACATTTATAGTTTCCATATTTCCAAACCTCATCCTTGTTCCATATTTGGTAACTGACAGATTACCAGTTATTCATTCACTTGTTTATTGTTCTTGTTGTATTCCTGTTTTGGAATCTTCATCCTAATCTGTCTTATTATACTTCTAGATTTGTAGTCAATTATTGGAATATCTATATAGTCTTCCATAGTCATGTACTTACTCTTTAGTTTCAATCTCAAATTAGTTTGTATCTCTTCTGTCTTTCTGTATGCTCAATCTTTGGAACTCTCTGGACTCCAGATATCCGGAACTCCCAGAAATTTCGAGTATCCATAAACATTCTGACATATATTCATCCTCTGAAATATGGACACCCAAGTGAGTGCATGAGGACACAGCACATAAGCTGAAGCCAAGTCCATCTGTACTCTGGTAATATTCTGATACTCCCGTTACTAATCCCCAGAAATTCCTGGACTAATTCTCTGAAACTCTGAGGACATATTTCTGGGAAGTGTTTGGAATATCCATTGGAAATTCTGCCCTGAGATCCGGAACTCAACAGTTGGCTAGGTTGTTGGTGGATGGGATATGGTGCACTACTATATCTCCTTCTTCAACTCGCTCCCATACATATGTAATGGTATTGTATGTTGATGTGTTTTACTCATGCATTGCGTTTTGTATTCTTAGTTAGAAGAACTGCCCCCAAGTTATCGTTATACAGAACAGCAGGTTTTTGTTGCAGAAATCTGACCTCGTCCATTGCTGCGTACATCCATAGAATCTGTTTCATACCTCGTGTAAGTGCCATGTATTCTGATTCTGTCATGGACAAGATGACTGTTGGTTGATATTTCAAGCCCCAGGCCATAGGTCCTCCTGCCTGAGTAAATACATACATACCTGGAACAAGATTGGTGCATGTCAATGTCCTCTGTATATATAGTATCAGTGTCAATATATCCCACTGGGGTGAGGTTCTTGTATGTGCTGCCATAAGTGATGCTGTAATTAAGTGTCCCCTTGATATAATGGAGGATGTGAGTCAGGGCATTCCAGTGTGCCTTTCCTGGGTTTGAGGCAAACTTGCTGAGGGTAGAAACTGCATAGGAAAGATCTGGTCATGTTGCAATCTGTGTGTACATGATAGAGTCCAATAGCTCGTGATAGGGTTTGTTAGAAATGAAGGTGCAATTCTCGGCTGTTTGGGAGGCTTGCTCCTTGGTCAACATATACCTGGTGGTAATGGCATGCTACAGGGGTTTGATTCTGTCATTCCAAAGTGCTTGAGGACATGTTCAAGATACACTCATTGTGATATTCTTATGGCACCTTGTTCCCTGTCTCGATTGATTCATATCTGTCATGTATTTCTAGGTTTTTCCTGTTTTTTAACCAATCTCCCCTAACAAATTGTGAAAAAGAAGATTTAAATGTATTTATATCACGATGATAAAACTGTACAATATTGTCTTGATTTATCTTGAAATTATACAATTTATTTTGTATTTTTATCTAATAAATTGAGTGAGCTATGGAATTTCTATCTTTTATTCTTTTTGATTAACATTCACTGGCAACTCAGTGCTTATGCACAACACGTGAGAATATTGTAATGAAACATGACAATTGTTACAATTGCAATTGTCACAAATATGATAAGTCCCCTTAACTCTGATATTTGTGTAGGGAAAACATGAAAAAATACTGGATGTTAGAGGAGTTGAATCAGATACCTATGTAGTTGGTGGGCAGCATTTTTCAGTTGTACATTATGGTGGATTGTTGATGAATTTTGCCACTGATGTGGGTATAGTTACAGTAAATAAGTTTGTCAGATGGTATGTAGAGCTTTATTTTTTTATAGTTTTATTTTTTTATAGTTTTTATCAGGATACTGCAAATATATATGTATTATTTATGATAATTAATATTGATATTAGGTGGCTTTGAATGAATAGTGAGGTTCTATCAGTCGCACTTCATTCATTTATCCTATCCCATTCACCAGCAATGTCAAGGCCAGATTCCTTAGGACTTCTTTTGCAGCCCAGTTCAGGGTGAGATGCTCCCATAGTGGATTGTCACAGAAATGTAGATGTGATGAAAATTAAGTAAATGTAAAGACACGGTGGTGCCACATCTGAACTATTTTTGCAAAGGGCAACCGATTCAGCCTTACTATGATATATGAGCTTTGTATCATCCCAATGAATCTATTCAAGTACAGTAGGATAATATGACAGGTCAGTAGATAAGCACCCGAAGAGAGTAGGTTTGATCAAATTTTAGAATAGGATTTAAAGATTTACCTGTATGTTTACACATTGTCATTGAGTGTACATATCCTAAAAGGATACCCTTGCCAGATGTAGCACAAGTTATTCATATTTGCTCTATTTCGAATTTTCTTTTCTTTTCTATTCTTTTCTATTCCTTTTTGTTCTGTTTGGTCCCTTTTCATACTGGATGTAACATGATGTGGTAGAATTTTTTTTTTTAATTAGGAGAATACATAATCTGTGTAATTGCAGAAAATGACAAATTTGAGAAAGTAGCTGGAAGCACATATCAAAATTGGGGAAAGCATGACTCACCAATGCCACACAACTGCCACCACCCACCTCAAAGCACCATACACCATCTACATCCACCTGACCCTCTTTCAGCAATCTGTTTAATGCCCGCAGCTGTCACTTCTCGACACACCGGCCCCCCTGTTTGACAGACCAAAGCTGCAGAGTGTCCTCTCATGATCATGTTCACATTCAGTGACTGATATTGATCTGTCCATATTGATGCTTGTCCCACAACTATGACTCACACTGCCCACACCCTCACTCTCATCATCACAATCCAGTCCCATTTGATGACCATTGCCATGATTGCTGCACCACATATTCATACTGCCTGCACAAAGAGAAAACAAAACAAAACAAATGGACAAGGATGAGACGAAGAAGACATTGAAGAAAAAACATGCACACTGTAGTTCACAAATACATCTCATAACACCCTTGTCCTGCATCTCTGCTCCTTCTCTTCTCCATCGGGCTCAACAAGACAGGTTCGGAAGAGGAAAGTTTTGGCTGGCAGATAAATTTCTGACATCATTGAGTAAGCAGACAATCGTGACCTCTGACTAGAACTCGCTCACTGGGATAAAGCTGGTCATATAGTATCATTAGAACAACAAGAATTAGTCCAAAACTCTCATAAGAGGGGATCAACCATTTACCAGGCATTGTGGCCCAATGGATGTATATATATTAAACTTTTGGAGGTGATATTAGATCAAGGGAAATAAAAATATCAAAAAGATGAAAAGAAGTCAATTAACTTTACATACCTTTGACCTAGTAGCTGTGTACGAGTAGATTATTAATTGCTGTAGAAGTCGACGCGACCCGGAGCCCGTTTGGGAGGTACACCACAACCTGAATCGGACGTGGGAAACCGCAGGTTTTTCACCGTTCGATACCTGCCGAAATTCCTATCCTTCATTCTTAATTTCATTTAAGATTATATACCATTTCTTTTAATTTTGAAGTTGGTCAGCGAATTCTTGGCATTCGTGGGAACGTTGAACCGTCTAAATCACGAGAAAGTGCTATTGCATATGTTACGGAATATAAAGGAAAGTCCAGAATTAGAGTAACGACCTATCCTCTGAGGCCCTAGAGGACTGGATCGTTTTGGACCCCGACATTATCTGCAACGCAGCCGCTATAAGGTAATAGTCTTCGTCTCGCGATTCGAATTTCGTCAGCATTGCGTGATTCCTCTCCAACCCTATCTGCTCAGTGTTGACAGCACCTGCCACAATGGCAGAGGCTTTATCTACTAACTAGAGATACCGACTCTGGATGAACATAGTGGTAGACTAATGCATGTAATGTTGTCACATACCGGGCTCAGTCTCTTCCCCCCAGTGGCAATCGTCCCACGGTTTTCGTAAAAGTACTTTATGGTGATTTTCCTCCCGGCCAGAATGGGAAGGTCCTGGGTAAGTTGCCGTTGTAACCACTCTGAATTCTCCGTTAAATGCTTGGCAAGCTTGTCGTTCCTTCCCGATTCATTGAGTACAATATCTAGGTAATTGTGTGGTGTGCCCTGATGAGGGGTCCCAAGATAAATGATACCTATGGTGGCATCATAAACTTGTCGGTAAGAGTAGAGATGGTCCTTGTGACACGAGTATCCAGCAATTAGGGCCTGTCGAAAATATTAGCACTAGGATGCGTGAGGTCGAAATAGCTTTACGGATTTCAAAATGATCCCTCCGACATTATGCGCGACGAAAATGATAGGTCTGTCCTATTCATGGTGTAACTCAATACCAATAAGAAGCACGCAAGATCATAAACACTCACTTCGATACCACGTCTGTTCATTGCAAGTCTTGACAATAAACCTGTGGCATGACCCCTAAGGGTCTCGTTCGAAAATTGATTCCTGTCTTTAGTATAACCGTCGTAGCCATAAGTCAAGATCCTCGCATGCGGTAAATCCCAAGGCAAAAAATCGCAAAGCCACATTTTGCCGCTCTCTGTTGTACATGATTGTACCCGATGTCCATCCAAACCATGGATAAAAACGATGCTAACGTCCAGAAGTTGTGAGACTTCCAGTGGTGAACCGAGGTATTATTGTTATACGCACTCGATATCTGATGGATCAGGAGATACTAATGGTATAATGCCAAAGTCTTCCGGCTGAGATGGCTTTGTAGTCATAGCAGGAATCGGTCTAAAGAAGGAAATGAGGTTCCAAAGAAACATCAACGCGTCCCAAGGCAAATACCACAGCGAGGGTGGTGGTGGCGGGAGCCTCCTAACATCGACTTTCCAGCTTGATGGGAATATATAAGCTCCAAGCTGATACGGAACTTACTCAAGCTCCAACTTTGGGTTCAAACTGTAATTCCTCCTGTACAGCCTCCGTGTACCGTGACTTGGGAATTATATCGGACAACGGGATTCACACTAATGGATAAGTGAGCTTTGTACCTTTCCGCTACAAAGGGATCCCGCGAATCATTGTATCCTGTGCGCGTATATTTGACACAACCACATGACCACCTGTGCAATTTATGAATATCTATTGAAACATTTGGGACTTGTCTGGTACTCCGAACATCTCTCCTCCATTCAGTTCGTTATGTTCTCCCTAGCACTGCTCTCCCAGTATAGCCGAGGACACGTTTAGAAAACTGACCTATACGCCTTTCGAAGACGGAACGAAGTCACTTCGTATCTTATTGGCACAGCTACGTCCGCGTTTTCGCCAGATACGTACCTTATGAGCTCCATTCGATACCTTTTGCTATTTAGAGACTATGACAATGGGTCTTCTTTCCACACGCAGGATACGGTCGAGAGGGTCGATCTAACAAAGGGCCTTGAGGCGGCGGTTACGACCTTGCGTTGCTGCAATACAGGTTTCAGAGCGTGGGCGTTGAATAGATACAATAATAATACAACCTGGCGTGAATCTGCTTGATATACACTTGATACATTGCAAAGGTAGATTTCTAAAACCATCAATTTTCGAGTTTAACCTGGATGGAATGTCCGATACCCCTATCAATTGCAATTTCGGCAAGGAGACGTTTGTGAACTTATCAGAAAATACGAGGGTCCGTTTACGAGTTATTTTTTTAATATTTATAAATTATGTCCAATTTACTCAGCACAGCCTCTTAGTGTACAACTGTGAGTTTATGTGATCGGGGCGTCTACATATAACACCGCATATGTGTGGGCGGGCTTGATGTGCCAAAGCATGGTTGTTCTGGCAACGATAGAAATGTGATAAATTTGAATATTGACACACTCTAGGTATGCTCCTTGAACTTCTGAGACTGATACTCATCTGTGAAGCGCTTGTAAAGTACATATACGTAAATGCATAAATACATATCCCCTATGTCTGCCTGCCAGTGATTTCCGACGGTCCGTTTCCTCCAGGCTCCCTTTTCAAATATATTCTACGGTGGCTTAACGTGTCCTTGATTTCAATAGAAAAATGTATGGGTTAACATAAACGTGGCGCAAGAGTGCAATTTAATCATTTAGCAAACATTTATGTCCGAGATAATCGACCTAATGGCCCTCATAACCGTCAAATAATCGTTATCCCCATAGGATCCAAATTTCACCAAGCCCAAATGATCCTTATTCAACATCAGTGGTTCAGCGTTGACCGTTCCTGGAACCACTGCCGACCCCTTGGGCACCATCTATGTACGAAAAGGGGTTACAAATTGTCGAGTTGATTCAGCTAAGGTGAGACTTACCAGATGTCGAGTACCGTCTGGTAAGCGAGTCATATATGCCTCGTGATAAAACTTTGTGATGTACTTGTGGCTGATAGCATTATACTCCGAAAGCTGGTCCAGCAATGTTTCCGAATACTGCCTCAAATCCTCTGTTAGAGCATTATCGAATTCCCCGTATAGCGAATATAGTTTAACGAAGCATTCGGGTGCCTCGGTCCCCTGGTGTGCCAAGAAATATGATCCCCGCAGTGGCATTTGCGAACGATTGATGATGACCAAGATGGTCTTCGTGGGTTGTGTTCGCCAGCATTACATAGCCTTCAAATGAATGTGCCACATAAACTGGTAGTAATATCAAGGAAAGTAAATGTACAAATTTCAAGATAAGCCCTCCTGTACTATGCGCAAGAAATATGATAGGGCGTTTCTAAATCATGAAAAAGTGGTCATAAGCTTGGAATGAAACACATGTCGGGATCCGAACATATCGGCGAAGTATGCGTGTCCGCCCTATACGCTACAAGTTGGGCAATTAGACGTCGACGCCGTGAATGGCGACAATGCTGATTATTAACCAGTGTGCATCAGTGTTTATGCGCGCGAGAGTAAATACAAGTTTACTCGACGGATGCCTATGGACTTGAAGCGAGCAGTTTGACTCCAAACTCGGCCTCCGGTCGTTCAGGACTCATGATGGTCGACTCACAGTACTAGTCTAAAGAGAAGGGGTCTGAAGGTATTTATCAAGGTGATTTCAGACGCCATCAACGATCACGATACTTGGATTACTCACTTATGAACGTGTCAAATATTGAGTTCATAATTCAAATCTACTTACGTAGAAAAATAACTGTAAGCTGTTAAAGTAAAGGTTTAGCGAGTGCCAACGAGTCATGTTGTAGCGATTCCCACGGGATCGCATGGGGTGGGTAATAGAGGAGAATGATAACAACAAATGTATTAGGATAAGTCCGTCACTTCATAAATCAATCAAGCTGAGTCCGAAGAACTATCAGAACGAGAGATCGACTGCTAATTACATTGTGTTCTGCCTTAACGTGCCGGCCTCATATATATTTCTATGGAAATCTTTATGGGTTTACATACAAAAGGGTGTACAGGTGCTCGATTTAATCATTTAGCAAACATTTATCTGCGAAATAATCAACTTAATACCCCTCACGATGGTCGAATAATCGTTATCCTCATGAGATCTAAATTTCGCCAGGCCCAAATGGTCCTTATTCAGCATCACTGCTTTAGCGTCGACTGCTCCTGGAACGACTGCAGACCAATTGGGGACCAACTACGTAGGAGAGGTCACAAAACGTCGAGTTAACAAAAGGAAGGTGAGACTTACGACATCTCGAGAGCCATTTGGCAAAGAAGTTACATATCCCTCATAATAAAAATTTGTGATATATTTATGACTGATGGGATTATAGCGTAGGAGTTGCTCCTGCAACATTTTCGAGTGTTTCATCAAATTCCTTGTCAGAGATTTATTTAGCCTTCCGTTGGTAGAATATAGATTGACTAAACGTGATGGGGTCTCAGTCCCTTGGTGGGGCGTTCCGAGAAACAAGATGCCAGCGGTAGCTGTTGCGAATGATTGATTGGCCCGAATATTCGCACGGGGATCGTTCGCCAGTATCAGGGCCTTTAAAGCAAGGTGCCACATAGGCTATAATACTATGAATAAATTAAGTGTACGTACAAATTTCAAGACAATCCCCCCTGTACTATGCGCGATAAAGATGATACGCCTGTTCTAAATCACGGAAAGGTTACCATATAAGATGTAGAATATAGGTCGAAACGCCTACATACCTGTGGCGTCCTCGTGCTCTCCCTGTATGCCATAAGGTCGGTGATGAGATCTTGTGCCTGCCTTTCCATTGCGTCGTAATACGGCTGCTGCTCGTCCCAAGCGGTGTTGTAACCATATGTCAAGATCCTGGTATTCCGGATGTCCATTGGCAGCATATTCCTGTGCCCGAGCCACGTCCGAGAAGAACCTATTGCCGTCCAAGAATGTTCCCGATGTCCGCCTGCGCCATGGATGGCAACGATGCTGATGTAACCAGTCATATGTTAGTGTTAATGACTCTGGAGATTAAGTACGTGCTCACTCGACAACTGCTGACGCTCCCCCAGCGAGCGCGAGGATTCCCAAGCCGGAAGCCAGTTGTTTAGGAACACGCTGAGGGTTACTTGAGCGAGGTGGATAGTGCTGGAAATAGTCACTCATAGTGCTTGAAGAGTTGGCTACAGTGAGCATCAACTGTAATAAAGCGTGCTAACCGCAGTAAAACACCCCAACCTCTGTGTCAAACTTGGCGTCCACGGATCCGAGTTGAGTTCATAACGAAAATATACTGAGTCAAAAGCTGTACTACATCGTGTTAAAGTAGGCTTCCACTAGTGTCAGTGAGTCATATGACCGTGATAATTGGGCGAAATGATGGCGAGCCAAGGTAGATGAAAAAAAAAAAAAAAGGCGTTAGAAGTGACACGGTTGCCCATTATTCCATTATTAATGGTACTTAGGAATCGGTCGGGTTCGAAAAAATATGGAAACGCGAGGATGTTAAATGTCAAGGCATCAACAATGACCGATCAACAAAAAGTCTACATAAGGGGTACGAACGGGAACGAGGGACGAAACAACGCACTGCATTTTCTCGATGGGTGATATTTAACCATGGCAAGTGGCAAGCGGTTCGTACTGCGTCTACGGGAACCATGGTGCTTCTGAACGACATCATAAGAATACCTGGAATACCGTTTTGGACGGACGAAGATAAGGACAAGATCAGACGTCGAAGGTAGAACAAGCTTGTCGGCTAAATGTGTAAGCGCCCGGTCTAGACACTGAAAACTGTACAGGATTTCGACCGACACCACGTTTCGGTATGCAGAGACAAAGAACAACATTTGACGAAAAATGTGTAACATGGAGATGCGTGGAAAAGCCAAGTGTAAAAAGGCCTCGTCGGGATTGCGGCCAAGTAGGTTATATACGTAGTCATGGTCAGCCACCTGTTCTCTTCTGCACATTCAGTGCGAAAACGTTCGTCAGATCATTCTGTAGATGAGAAAGGCGTGGCATCATACAGTTATGATTGTGAAATCTCAAAAGCCTTCCCTTAGTATGTTCTCAACGCCCTATTTATACAGACCAGCTTATTTCCCGACCAATCTTCCAATATACGTTAAACGAGTTCAGTGCGTCTACGGAATAAAGAGAGATGCATTATTCCACTGTGAATCAGGGTGATGAGCCATACCTTTGAGCTGAGATGGGACGAGTCAACACTGCACAGTCAAATCGTATCAGGCGCTTATCTGAAGAAATGATACGATCTACCCTGGCAGAACAGTACTTGTGAATGAACGTTGGATGAACGTTGACATCGTGGTGTTAATCCCATGCATCAAAAGCCAGAACACAAAGGTTGGGATAGTACGGCGCCAATGCCAACTGAGGTAGAGATGAAGGGAACCTGGCTCCCCAAACAAACCCCGATCATAAAGCCCAATATCTGCTATATTGCCAACCAGTATTGCTTCCTGTTGACCCAGATCATACGATTATGATTGTGAAATGTCAAAAGCCTTACCCTGGTATGTTCTCAACCCCTATATATATAGACCAGCTTAATATACGCCAAACGAGTTAAGTGCGTCTACGGAGTCAAGAGAGTTGTATTATTCCACTTTTAATAAGGCCGATGAGCCATACCTTTGACCTGAGATGGGACGAGTCAACACTGCAGTCGGATCGTATCAGGCGCTTATCTGAAGAAATAATACGATCTGGCGTGGCAGAACAGTACTTGTGAATGAACGTTGGATGAACATGGACATCGTGGTGTTAATCGCGTGATCAAAAACCAAAAAAGGTTGGGGTAGGACAGCTCCAATGCCAACTGAGGTAGAGATGAAGGGAACCTGGCCCCTCAAACAGACCCCGATGATAAGTCCAATCTCGGCTGTATCGGCCCCTAGAGTTGCCTTCTGTTGACCCAGCCACCGCCAGGGGCTGTCAATCTGACCTTTGGACAGCCGCAACTGCCTGGCATGGCGCCTCATGCCACAGGAACTTCGACCTGGTGCAGTGAAGATCAACCTTCAGTTTGCAACCTGAACTTGGTCAGCTGGAAATTAACGCATAAAAGGAGCGTGGATCTCGCCATAACTATGCAAATAGAATTTCTCCACTAGATGCTCCAAACAACCGGAGGCTTGGGCCATGCAACCGGCTTGAGTAAACATTGACTAGGAATTAAGCGTAGGTGGCGTTGGAAATATTGAATGGCAGGGCCACATTATGAGAGGAATAGCTCTGGAAGAGCAAACCAAAGAGGCGATCGGTAATCCGGAAAATCGAGCAGATTCCGATGTGACAGGATGAACTTTCAATCTGCATATACGAGATTACAGTCTCTGTTAGGTGTTGGTGCCCTGAAATGTTTATGAGATTATAATCAGTAATTCCTGGAAATGAAAAAGGTCACCTGAATGGAAACGAAGACCGTTTGCTAATAGTTGGGGTTATTCCAGGCTCATGACGCGCACCCAGCTCCGAGCCAACGGCCATTTAGGTGTAATGGTCTGACTACAACAAGGGGGTAATAGTGACCAGTAGTTATGCCAGCCATGCAAGTGCTAACAATAGGGATACTAGATCGAGGATGCGTCGTGCTGTAGTGGTCTAAGTCAACAGGACAGATGGATTAGAACTGTGGGAAAGCGTGAAGTGCCTTTCAGCGCTTACCTTTGGTCATTTATACACTTTTTTCCCTACCATCTTGGAGGTCAGATGATTGAGGTGTAACATTCCAAAAGCCTCATATTTATGCCAACTACTTCTGGGTGGCATAGACGAGACAGCTCCCAACTATGCCCTAGCCTAGAGGGTCAGGACTAGACCGGTCAACTCTACTCGTTTTCCACTTGGTGTACATCTTTTACGACATCTTCTAAAGTCGGAGGGCTGGAGACAACAGCAATGGCCATCCTCGGGGCTTTTTGTGTTTTACGGCAATGGGCGCCCATCGGTGAGCGTTACATACTACCATACTAACATTCTTGAATTTTATAAGCGTTAGACGGTGCGTGTCGTTGCAGGAGAAATGTATAATAGGGTTGAACAGTAACGGCTAATGCTCCCATATGATCCCAGGCCACTCCCATATTGGCCGACTTCCTCCCAAACCTAGCTTCCTTGAGCCTCTAAGAGCATCCAAGGCGGGGAGCTTAGTTTACCCATGCATGCTTCGAAAGCTTTGAAGTCTTTAAGATGGCGGAGAAAAGCTGGGAATGAGAGTTTCGGCGACTTCAAACGCTGCTAGATACACCCGTCGTGACTCTCCGCTGAGCTTACTCCCGATATCCGAGTCGGGCAGCGGAGACCTCCTGCCGCTAATCATCACCTAGATAATGTCAAGTCATCCATACAAGACAGATACACCCAGGAGGTGAACTGGGAACTGCATCCCATTCGCACATTAGTGCTCTCCTACTGAATGCAGGTGCCGCTGTAAGTGCATATGCGTACCTGATGATTCCGGACTCCAGCTAATGTTTCCAGTGTCAGAAAAGAAAAGCAGCGATCTTTCCCCTGGTAAAGTGAAAGAGATTTGTCGATGAGGGTTATATGTGGCAGAAACATTTAAAGTGGCGATAGTCTTTGACAGCTCAGCAATGCCATAGTTCCCATTAGTCCCCTGAGAATCATTGAATTTTTATGAATTTCAAGAGCCTGCGCTGAGTATATACGCACGGGTAGTTCTGGCCTTACCTCCTAAACACGGAGTATATAAATCTGTGCTTATCTCATAATTACCTTGTTTTTTTTATTGCTTAATATGATTCTATTTTTCTTTCCAAAGCCCTCGCCGCTTTTTCATATATGTCAGAAGGAATTGAGTTGAGCCTGAGAGTTGTGTACGTGCAATGAACATAGACGTCTTATATATGCTGTAGCCATTTATGTAGGCTTGGAAGAATATATACATCATACTGCAACAAAACATTGCGAAAAAAGACCATGTATGTATTGGTTTATGATCAAACAAGCTCCATATTCTCGGCCTCTTTTTCATGGGTATACCGCATCGTTTCGTACCCTGCTAGTCTTTGAATCTCTCCCGTCAAAGTTATGTAGTCGTCATCAGCTGGGGAATTGAATCTCGTCAGCTCGTCGTGCTCTCTCGGGAATGCGATTGTTTCAGCGTTCACAGCACCTGGGACAATGGCTGTATGCCGTGGTACCAACTAGAGACGACTACCATGAGTTAAAAGTACCATCGGATCAATGCATATTAAGTTGTCGCGCACCGTTATCGGCTCCATTCCGGGGGCGGAAACCGTCCCACAGCCTTCGTAAACATACATTGTGGCGATTTTCCTAGTGGCATCGATGGACTGATATTGCACGAGTTGTCGTTGTAACCATTCTGAATGCGGGTGTAGATGTCGTGCAACGATGTCATTTTATTTTGTATTAGTGAGTACGGCACGCAAGTAAGTATTTGGTGTAACCTGATGAGGTGTCCCAAGGAAAACGATTCTTTTAGTTGCATCGAAAACCTTTCGATGGTGTACGAGGTGATGGTTTCCGCAAGCCCTTGCACTTATTAGGGCCTATTGAAAGAGTTTATATCTATATCAGGAAGCGCGAAAGCGAAATAACCGCACGGATTTCAGGATAATTCCCCCCACATTATTCGCGATGAAAATGATTTGGCGTTTCTATTCCACACATGAACTTAATACTGTAAAGACGGATACAGGTCATGAATATTAACCTCGTTACCGGTTCGTCTGCTGGCAAGTTTTGTCAACAAATCTCTAGCATGTCCACTAAGAGTCTGGTTGGAAAATAGATCCTTTCCGTGGGTATAGCCGTCGTATCCATAGGTCATGATCCTCGCCTTAGGCATTTCATTCGGCAAAAAGTCGATTAGCCACATCTTTTTGTTCTTTGCTATACATGATTCGATCCTATGTCCATCTAAGCCGTGTATGAAGACTACACTAGCAATGTTTGCTGGCCGTAGTATCAATACTATGAGAGAGTGAAGTACTGGTAGTAGCCTGCGCCATCCTGTCAGGCGTTATTCTCCCCTGCTGTGCAGCAATAGGTTCGATCCGCTGAAGAAGTGACCCCGTGGTCGAAGAAGCAATCCTTTGTTTTTTCACTTGCCCTGGCGGCCACAACTACTACCATCCTGTTCCCTATTGTTCTGCCATGGTGCCATCCCATGTGGCTCTAATCTCTCTGCCAATGCAACAGACCGGTTCTGCTCCCTCCACATGCAAGTGTGGTCCTTACTGCATGTAGTCACGATATCGGTCATCATACACCTCTGTTGCTCCTGCATCTCAATGATGTGTTGGTGAGCCCTCTCCACCTCTTCCCTCTGTAACACCCACACAATCTGCACCCCTTTCAGAGCACTATCACGTATGGCATTTAAAGTCGCAGTGTTAAGAACTGAAAACTGCCGAATGTCGGTGGCCGACAGGGACCGATCGGAAGGACTTGGCTTCAGCTTATGTGCTGCGCCCTCGCAAATATCCGTAGTGTGTCCTTAAATTTCGGATGGGTGAAGACTAATCCTAAAGAGTTCCTTTTGGCAAGATACTGATCGGGACCGAAGGGTAAGTCGAGTGTCGGGCCAAGTGGTTGGGGCCGGGAGTGGGCGAGCGCACGCAAAGGTGGATGAGGGGATCCTTAGTATGAGACTGTTACAGATGTATGAGGGTATTCTGAGTCGATATTCTGATTTTCTAGTAACTACAACTACAGCAGGTTCATATACAAGTATCAAGCATCTAGGAAATACTAACTAGGAGAAGAGTGGAACAGGGTATTGACAATAAGCTCGACTAGGAATGGGAAGTTTATGATTAGTTCGGAGGCATATGATAACCGAGAGTGGAATTACGGTAAAAGGAAATAGTTCAAGGACTACAAATATAGATAGACATATGTGAAACATAGGATAGAACGGATCAACATAATAAAAGGGACATACAGTAGGCAACAAAACCCTTACAATGTTTTATACTTTTTGAAAGACATGGCTATTCCTCCAGAAATAAATTCTGTAAATTGCTGAAAATATTATGTAATATACTTCAACATCATACCTTCCAGAAATGCACAGCCACAAGGCACCATGTCCTTATTTGGTAAGTCCACATTACATACAAACCAATAGTTCATTGTAAGGGTTTTGTTGCACACTATTTTGAGACTATTATTACAAGAAATTAGTATTTAGTATGGCCCCCCTTTGCTCTAATCACTGCTGCAAGTCTTGTAGGCATACTCTCAATAAGCTTCTGACACTCCTCCTTTGGAATCTCTTCCCACACCTTCTGCACCTTCTCCCACAGTTCATGAACACTATTTGCAGGCTGTTCATACTGCCCCAGCTTCTTTTTGACATGATTCCACAGATGTTCAATAGGATTCATGTCAGGAGATTGTGCAGGCCACTTGAGGACTGTAACATCATGGTCAGTGAACCATTTCTGGGCCTTTTGTTGTGTGTTTGAGGTCATTGTCTTGTTGAAACACAATGTCAGCCACTGTTTTGTTGTAATATTTGAGGGTTTGCTGGAGTTCATCATCCAGGATCTCCACATAAAGCTCAGCATCCATCCTCCCATCAATTTTGGTTGCAAACCCAACCCCATCCCAGCCCACACATTCCCACATCATCAGGTTTCCTCCTCCAAACTTGACTGTTCCCTCTACTAACCTATCATTTAACCCCTCACCTACATTTTTCCACACATATTTCCGTCCATCTGATCCCAGCCTATTAATCTTAGTCTCATCAGACCATATGACCCTCTTCCAGTCCTCCAGGGTCCATTCCAAATGCCTTTCTGCAAACTCCAATTGAGATTTCCGATGATGAGGTTTGAGAAGTGGCCTTTTTCTCTTTACCACAGTCCTCATGCCTATGGTTTTGAGGTGGTGAGGCACTGTTTGTGAAGTCATAGGAGTGTTGATGATGTCTATAAGTTTCTTGGTTGCCTGTGTGGCATTATCAACCTTCCCTATGCAAATTATTCTTCTACATAGGCAACATTGGCTGTGGTAAGCTTTGTAGGATGGCCACCAGAGCATTTGGGGAGGTCAGGGCAATGCTCAGAGCAAATACGACTGATGGTGGCACTGCTGAGATGAGTTTGGTAACATATTTGAGCTCCAGAAATGCCAGAGTCAAGTAGAGTAAGAACATGTTGGATTTGGCTGGAGCTTTTTCATTGTGAGTAGGGTGATTGTGGGATTCCAACTGGTTGCTTTCATCTTATATACATTGAGGAAGAGTGGTCACATGACTTTGTTGAACTTTATAAACAAAGTCATGTGACTAGGACCCATTTTGAACTTTAAAAATGTGTGCAACAAAACCCTTACAATGAGCTATTGGTTTGTGTGTGATGTGGACTTACCAAATAAGGATGTGGTGCCTTGTGGCTGTGTATTTCTGGAAGGTATGATGTTGAAGTATATTACATAATATTTTCGGCATTTTACAGAATTTATTTCTGGAGGAATAGCCATGTCTTTCAAAAAGTACAAAACATTGTAAGGGTTTTGTTGCCTACTGTATCAAGAGTTTAACCAGATAATACGAGTATATTTTGACATGGGCGTAAACAGAGTTTGATCACCACGAAAGCATACATCAGCATTGGGGGCGATGGTTTCCGATGTGGTGACTTGAGCGATAACTTGAATTGCCGATAGGTGGTGATAACCTTGGGGCCGAACGGCTGTGACACAGTCATAACACGCAGTGAAGAACTCTGAAGCAATCTGTGTCTGGCTGTCCTCAGTAGACATGGTGGGACAGCCAAAAGAGGAAGATGAATTGAGAGGTGCAGCCGATCCGACATAAATACACGGTAAACACTGCATACTTGACAGGTGAGACACTGAAAACTGATTGTTCTCTTCAGCTCGCTGACCCAGCCATGTGGGATCAATGGATCACCCGGACCCCTTTTTCAATGATCGTACATTTGCAACCCCAACAGCCTCCAGGTATGCCTGCAATGGCAGCAAGTGCTGTACATCTCTATATGGAAGCCAAGTATTTTGCCCGGTATTCCACATGACCTCAAACCAGGCATTGGCACCTTTCCCAGTGTGAGCCACAATCTTATCTATGACCCACTCCCTGGATGATTGACCAAACCCTGGAATCTGTTTCAGCTGCCTGCTGGGAAATAGATGATTGTCATTCAGGAAGTGGATATGCAACAAGGATGCATGAAATGAAGGGTTGATCCCTTGTTTCTTTAACTCTGGGAACAGTTCCAGTTCATAAGTGGCCCCTGGCTCGAGTTTACGAATGATCCTGAATGGTCCAATATACTTAGGCATTAACTTTTGTGTACGATGCTTCAGCAACCGTAAGTTCTTTGTTGATAAATATACAAGACCATTGACCCTAAAAGTGACAGCTCGCCAGTGATGATTTGCCTGCCTCGTTTGCTTGACCCTAGCAGCAAGAATTGCATCATGAGCAGTCATGATTGCCAACTTCATGTGCACTGCAAATTCATGAACACCATGGTATGTTGTCCCAAATCAGTGGCCGAGGCAACCAACCATAATTCAGGAAAAATGGTGAAAAACCAGTAGTTTCTGAGGTCGCATTATTCATGGCAAACTCAATAGCTGGCAACTTCAAGACCCAATCCCTCTGATTTGGTGCAACACACTGCAGCAACATAGTCTGATTCACTCATTCAGTGGCTCCATCTGTCTGAGGGTGGTACCCTGATGACATCCACAACTCTACTCCAATCAGCCAATGAAGCTCTCTCCAGAATATGCTTGTGAACAGTGAGTCTCTGTCACTTACAATCCTGACTGGTAATCCATGCAACTTATAAACATATTTGAATATCACTTCTGCCATGTGAATAGCGGTATAGTTGGTCTGCATGGGAACCAGATGGACCATACACATTAAATGGTCGATGATCACGCAAATGCTGTCAAACTCCCCAAGACAATTTTTTGACACAAGCAATGGACCAACAAAGTCAATGCCAATGGCCTCCCATGGATGTGAAGGTACTTCCAGTGTGTGGAGTTGTCCCTGTGATCACTGTGTATTGGATTTGGATGTGGCACACACTACATGACCTGCAAAACACCTCAACATCCTTTGTCATCAATGGCCACCACACTGTTGCTCGCAAGTATGTGGCAGTTTTCCATGCTCCTAGATGGGCCAAAATCGAATGAGCATGCAAAATCTACATTTATTGCACCCATCGGTTGCCCACAGCAATATCAGGGATACAAAGGAGTTTGCTCCCTGCCATATTGAAAAACAAAAGGCTGTGCTATGACTCAAAGCCTTTATACTCCTGTGGTGCTGCCAGTATTTTTGAAAAGAAATGGTCAGTACCATACCTTCCCTGAAATACCTCAGGAATGTCCAACCCTGGATTAGTCTCTGACATAATATCCACTAGAGAAAAATTGGAGAACAATCTCCCTTGTGACTGGTGCCTCCTGCCAGTGGTGGAAGTTCTAACCATTCTATGTATATATGAAGAATATTGACCATTTAGGTACAACACGACAATGTATTGACTATCTAAGTCTAATAAAGATCAAAGTGTGTATTGACTGTCTAGTTCAATACGGCTGAAAGGATTAGCAATCTTAAGTAGAATAGATAGCTAAGACAACTGGAAAGAGAATTGACTTTGAAGTATGATTCTGAGTGACTGCTCTAATGATTAAGAAAATAATAAAAGAGTTGAGCAAAGCAGAGTAGCGTGGATGTAGTCTGCATGGATTGAGATAACAGTTTGAGTTTCGACTAGTATAGTTCAAAATGGTGATTGCGCTAATAGTTAAAGCCCGTCTGTGATGGTCGAGATGATACCCCAATCACAACTTGCAGGACACTAAGTGGGTGTCTGGGCAAGTCATGGTTACAGGGTAAAAAGTGTCTGAGTTCTAACTGTAGGCACTAGAGTACATAGGTCTGGCATGTATGCACCCACAAGAGTCTATGTACTGAATGCATAGGTTGTTGAACTAAATATATGTGTATAATAAGATAGAGAGAAAAATAGAAATAATAATGGAAATATAGTGTGGGCTCGTCCGGACTATATTTCGGAGTATATTTTACAGTACCTCTCACAATGAGTGGCCAACCTACTCGACCACCTTGATGGCTCATTGGCAACCAGCACAGTAGACCCCTTGTACAAGGGTGTTGACACACCTATCTCCCATACCCTTGGAACCGGCTTTGCTCCCTTCTCTTCATCATCCAGGAGTGGAGCATCAGTTACATACTTGGATTCTGCCCTTACAATCCCCAACAGCTCATTACTGTATATCCATGACAGTGTGTCAGCAAACATATTCAACTCCCTGGTGATAAAGTGAATCTCGAAGTCAAACTCATTCAAAAGGTCCAGCCAACGTGTCTGCCTTGGAGATAGGTCCTTCTGTGTAAGGATATACTCTATACCTTTATGGTCAGTACACACTCGAAACTTTACTCCTAGTAACTGAGGACAAAACCACTTCAAGGATTCGACAATTGCCAACAATTCCTGCTCATGCACAGGATAGTTCTGTTGAGCCAAATTGAACTTCCTGGACCAGAAGGACACCACTGCTGCCATTTTTAAATCTTCACCTTGACTCAGGATGCCACTGGCACCTGTCAAACATGCATCTGTAACCAAGTTGATGGTTGAATGACCCGGTGAGTAGTCCAAAGCAATTCGATACCGATCTCAATGAACCTGAACAATTTGCTTTACATCTTTAAAAGTATGTTATTCCATTGCTCCCCATCGCCACACCTTGTTGACACCAGTAAGCCCAGCCAGATTGGCCATCGGAATTTGAATGCCCTTGCAGTTATTAGCCAGATAGCCAACCACCCCCAGAAAACTAGCCAAGAGGGCCTTATTTGTAGGTACCTTCCAGTTGGCTACCATGTTTACCTTATGTGGGTCTATCTTTATTCCTTTATCATTTATCACATGCCCTAATATGTTCAGTTCTGAGGCAAACAAATGCACCTTGTCAACTGCTAGGTATAGTTTCTCCTGATGGAGCACCTTGAAGATGGTTCGGAGGTGCTTTACGTGATCTGCAATGGAATCCAAATATACCACAATGTTGTCAAGGTATACATCCATAAACACCCGATGTATGATGCAAAAATATGGTTCATGAGAGTCTGGTACATTTGTGGATGGGCCATTGCAGTCACCAATCTGTAATATCAAACTTTCCATGGGAGAGGTGAACAATGTGCGGTGACATGCTCAGGTACCACTCAGATTTGCTCATATGCATCTTTGCTGTCAATTAGGCTACAATATTTATGATGCACCACATTCTGCAGGATTGCCTCGATATCTGGCAAAGGTGTGGCTAACTTATATGTATTAACATTTTGCTCACACTTGTCAACCACTGTGTGTATCTGTAAGGTGCCATCAGCCTTTGGTGGTTTAGGAATAATATGCATTGGACATGCATTTGTGCCTGTCACCACCATCCATTTTGTAAGTAGGCATTCTTCTTATCCTGCCACAGCTGACACATAGCTTCAGGGCACTTGGATGGTCTCCATGAGTATACCTTCCCCTCATCTATCAGTGGAATAGTATGATTGACTGCCTGCAATGGGGTGGTCTCATGGATGCTGTATCAGGATCAAGGTCAGCTGCTTCAGCACACAAGTCCACCCTTAACCTTTCCAACTCATCCTCAAAAAGTTCTGCCACTGCTGAGTGTAGTACCACTACAGTGTCCCTTTGAGGGGAGGTGGTAGATTTGACCCAACATTAACTCGTGTAGGATTCAACCCAATCATAACTCGGTGTTGAAAAATAAATGGAGTCCCTAATATCAGGTCATAGGAATCAAGATTAGCCACATCAAAACAGTGAGAACAATTTATACCCTGATACTGTAGGTAAACTTAGCAATTGTGGAAAAATTAATATTGGACCATGATCCATGTACAGCCAACTGAAGGGTCAGTAATTTACCAGTGGTTCTTTAAGGACCCACAGCTGATCAACCAAGGCCATTGACATAAAATCTGCCAGTGACCTGCTATCGATGAGAGCCTTCACTGGTCAACCATTGATGAAAGCCTCAATGACAACTGGTTTTGGCAACCAGTGAGTAAAATCCTTGGGTTGCATTGAGGTATGCTCAACTGTTTTGACACCTCCATAGTTCAACTGATCCTGTTTTTTTCCAGCTGTCTTCCCCTTAGGGATATGAACAGTGTTTACAAAAATGTTAGCCTTGGACAAAGCCTCCGTGGTTGCCTGCTGAGCTAGAATCTGAGGAACGCTCCACTCCTCACGTTGTAGGTGGTCTGGAGTCACTATGTGTTAGGATACACACTCAGGCCGGGTTTCCGGAGAAACCTGCGGGATATCCGGTAGGACTTGGCTTCAGCTTATAGGCTGCGCCCTCGCTAGATCGTGTTGTCCAATTTCAGACAGGCGGACGGGAATCCCGGGGAGTCCGGGCGGGGGTTCGTGGGTCGTGAGTCGTGAATCGAGATAGTCGAGAGAGATAGATGCGCTGGAGCCCGTGGGCTCCGACTAGTGCGAGCGGTCTGATAAGAGTAGGGTTTTAGAGAGGAAAATGTATTAGATTACTGGGGGGAATCTAAGCTAATTTTCTGACTGGATTGTATGTACAACATCTGCCAGTTTATATAGACCGTGGAATGCATGACATACCGAATCCAGTAATAATGAGACGAAACGAGCAAAACATAGAACGGGAATAGTAAACACCAAATTGGTGTTAGGAACGGGACGGAACGGAGCGGAGTCCGAATCGTGACAAAGCATAACCCATAACGGGAAACGGAGCGGGAGCGGAGTCCTAAATCGTGACAGGTCATTTGACTAAAACGGGAACGGGGCTCGATTAGAGCGGTGACGGGATTCTAAGCGGGTCCGGTGACTGATGCGTGGGACGAAGACGGACATAGACAGAGACGGGGTCCGGGGGAAGTCCGGTGACTGATATGTGTCTTAATGAGGTCGAACGTAACGAGTCTTGACGTAACGGAGTCCGGGCGGGAAATCCTATAAACAGACGATTGGTGCTTGTAGCGCGTGGGGGCGTACGAGTTAGTGCCCGGAGTCCGGCGGGATTTGTCCGGTCGTAACACTATGTACTTAACAGCCAACTCCCAGTCGTGAATTTCATATAATCCAGTGGTACAATGGACTCAGAATTTCTGTCTTTCCACACCGTATACAGTAGGCAACAAAACCGTTTGGATGTTTCTTTGTTTTGAAAAGATCCTTTAGCATTAGCCCAAATTAAATTCTAAAAATTCTGAATAAATTATGATAGATGCTCTAATATTACTAAATGTTTATTACATAACCATGATGTCATATGTCCATTTATGGTGATGTAATAATAGGATTAATGAAGCTTGTACATCTGAACGGTTTTGTTGCCTGTATTTTATAAACCCTATATACTAAACTAGTACTTGGTATACCCTCCCTTGGCCTTAATTACAACTTCTACTCTTCTAGGCATACTCTCTATCAAGTTCTGACTCACCTCCTTTGGTATCTTTTCCCATTCCACTTGACAGTGCTCCCAAAGCTCCTCCACTTCACTAGGTGGTGTTTCATAGTCAGCTAGCCTCCTTTTCGAGGGTTTAGATCTGGAGACTGTGCTGGCTATTTCATAACAGTGTAGCCATGGTCATCAAACCACTTTTGAGCTAGTTTGCTAGTATGCTTTGGATCATTATCCTGCTAGAAGATGATATCAGATGGAGTTTTTTTGTAAAACTCAAGGGATTGCTGAAGTTCATCCTCCAAGATGGAGCAGTAAAGCTGTGAATCCATCGTCCCTTCAATTCTAGTGGCATATCCAATACCTTCCCAAAGTATGCAACCCCACATCATCACACTACCACCACCAAACTTCAATGTTCCCTCTACCTGCCTGTCAGTCAACCCCTCCCACCACCTTTTCTACACCCACTTCCTTCCATCTGACCCAAGATGATTGATTTTGGTCTCATAAGAGAATACAACTCTCTTCCAGTCCTCCAGAGTGTACTTCTGATGTCTCTTTGCCCACTGTAGCCTCTCCCTCCTGTGAGATCATCTCAGAAGAGGGCACTTCTTCTTCACCACAGGTTTTAGGCCAGCCTTGTGTAAGACATGACAAACAGTTTGGGAGGAGAGGGACTTATTTGTGACATCCTGAAGAGACTTGGTAACTTGCACTGCATTATCAGATTTCTGCCTGCAAATAAGATGCTTAGCATAGCTGATATCAGCATATGTAAGCTTAGTTGGATGACCACCAGAGGATTTGAAAGCCTCAGGACAGTATTTAGAGTGCATTTTTGAGATAGTTCCAATACTAACACCAGTGGTCTGATGAATAGAGTGCCCAAAGACATTAGAGAGGGGCAGAGTAATGATGTGTTCATGAATAGCAGGGAGAATTGTGTGCATAGTGAATTGTGGGGACAAGCATGCTAAAAGGCCTTGTATTTATACTTGAATATGAACAAATCATGTGACTTTGGGGTTTAAGGTTTAGGTTTTAGGTTGTGGAAGTAAAGTCATGTGATCATGAATATTTTTAGACCACTTCTTTGCTTTGTGAGTTTTGGCAACAAAACCGTTCGGATGTACAAGCTTCATTAATCCTATTATTACATCACCATAAATGGACATATGACATCATGGTTATGTAATCAACATTTAGTGATATTAGAGCATCTATCATAATTTATTCAGAATTTTTAGAATTTAATTTGGGCTAATGCTAAAGGATCTTTTCAAAACAAAGAAACATCCAAACGGTTTTGTTGCCTACTGTATATCTCAACAGATACTCATCGTATAATATACATGAAAGCGAAGCGCCAACAGCTGGCACATAGCATCTTGACAGTATCTTCTAAAAGCCACTGGAGGCACCCCAAGGTTTTTGAAGTTGGAGAACCTTCTGAAAATCCTACTATTTGGCCAAATTTTCTAAGACTTCTTTGAACTGATAAATTGTTTGAAAATTTTAAGTTTTAGTAGGATTTTCCAAAGTGGAAATTCATATCTGAAAACTTTACATATTTGTATCAGGAAATCTGAGAAAACATTATTAGTCAGAGTTTCTTGATACAAATTTTTAAAGTTTTCAGATATGATCTTCCACTTTAAAAAATTTTTACTAAAACTAAAAAATTTCAAACTACTCCTCAGTTTAAAGAATTCTTAGAAAATTTGGCCAAATATTAGGATTTTCAGAAGGTTCTCCAACTCCAAAAACCTTGGGGTGCCTCCAGTGAGCAGGCATATTGTGGGAGAACCCAGGTATGTGTTCCTCGTATACAGCCTGTATTTTATCTTTGAAGTCCTCATTAAGCCTTACAACAGACCAAGGCATAAAAAATGGGAGGTCAGTATTCACTTCATCCCAGATATGGAGTCCAGTTTCTTCTGTGTAAACCCTAAAGCATATGTTGGGGGAAATGCCTTCCTGCAATGCTTCTTCTGGCAAGAAGTACTCCTTCAATGCCCCCAGATGCTGTTGTCCCAATGCTTGCTCCCCTGAACTTGGTGAGTCATCATCCTTGAGTAACTCTTCCTACTCTGTTGATCCCTCCATGATTATAGCAGTACTCACCACTTGTGAAATGGCCCAGTCACCACTGAAGAGGGCCTGTTTGCTAACTGCTATATATAATTGGGGTTGAAGGCAGTCTATGATCTCATACATCCAGTATAACTGATCAAATACCACCCTAAACCACTCAGTGTGTCGTATTCCAGCAGCAACTGACTCAGAGTTCGAGAAGTGCAGACAGCAGTGCTGCTGTATAATTGCAGCAACCTTAACTCGGTCAGTGCAGTTGGCAGGGAGCAGTTTCCCTGCCCATGCAGTGTTATTTACGATACTTTGGGCCACTTGATACCTGGGCTCCTGACATTCTATCTTCCAAATTCACAAAGAAGTGGCAGGTAAGACATTGTCTTTCACCATGAATGCCTCATATGAATAGATAACCTTGAAATGTATTATTGGATTATGCCCCTCAGCTACTGTGGTATCTGGCCCAAAGTACTCCATAATAGTTTTCTGCAGCCATGCAGCATAAATGCGATCATGTAAGTTATTAAATTCCTGCTGAGCCTCCAAAGTTCCAAGCACAAAGGAGGCCATTCAAAGAGGGATATCCACCTTCTCCTTTTGTTTTTCCAATTTGGTAAGTCATTGCACTCGGATGGACCCTGCTGACACATTGGTAACCCATTTTGGGGCAGGGAGGACCTTCCCCTGAGGGCAATTCCATGCTTCATGACCCTCTTTCTTACACATGAAACACCACCCTTCTGCCTGTAGCTGGTTCATTTCAGCGTGACTCAATTTAGACCGCTGCACTTTAGCAGGGGTTCCCATTCCACCTGACCCTGATGATGTGGAAGGACAAGGAGGATTTCTTATACCATCAGCCTGTCTGTTTGGCCAGTTCATTCAGTCGTGGCCATGGTTGGGCTGATCCGATGAGAGGGGCTTCTCACTGTCCTTTTTCAGCCTGACAAAACTCCTGAGCAGCTTGAAATCGTGTTGCAGTTTTGATAAGTCACTTCCACAAGGTATTATCTGGATTTAAACCATTATCTAACCATTTTTATTTAATGGAGTTGTGCACCCCATCCCAGACAATTTGTTTAAGCTGTCGCTCTTGCATATCAGGGAAATGTGTAGTGCTATTCTCCACGTCTCATGGAAAATCACAGAAACAATTTCCACCCTGCCTCGATGAAGTCAGTCATTTCCACAACATCAGCTTATATAATCAGCTGGAAAACAGTAATCAAAAAGTCTGTCATAGACAGCTTTACAGTGCCTCAAAAAACCCTTCTCATGTTTTATACTTCAGATGTATATTCCATGTAACTCAAAGAATAAAAATGCAAAAATATCAAAGATATTTGTGAATATGCTCTATCATATCTAGACTGTGGAAGTACAATACCATTACATAATCTCCAAATATGGAAATACTACAAATATTTATATACAAGAGACTCATGAGAAGGGTTTTTCTGACCACTCTGACCCACAAAACTATTATATTCAGTACTTGGTATAGCCACACGTTGCCTTCAACACAGCTGCAACCCTCCTAAGCATACTCCCAATCAAATTCTGACACACCTCTGCATCAATCTTGTTCCACTCCTCCTCCACCCTCTCCCACAACTCCAGTATCCCTTTTGGTTCAACCTCAGACTCCCCCAGCCTCCTCTTGATATGATCCCACAAGTGTTCAATGGGGTTGAGGTCTGGAGATTGTGCTGGCCATGAGAGGACATTGAAATTATTATTTTGAAACCAAGTCTGGGCCTTCTTGCAGGTATGTTTGGGGTCATTGTCTTGCTGGAAGATGACATCACCCACAGATTTTCCATAATAGTTGAGGCTGGCTTGAAGGTCCTCCTCCATAATATCGAGATAAAGGTCTCCATCCATCCTCCCATCTATCTTGCAAGCATACCCAGGTCCTTCCCACAGCATGGATGACCCTTCTGGTCTTGTTCCTTCGGCACTTGCAGGCTCCAGTACATTGGATGGAGGTTTGTTGTCTTGTACCTCAATGACAATGGCACTTAGGTTTATTGATGGCTTAGGTCTTGCTGCTGAAATTTCTGATCCTTTGATCTCCCATGGGTGCACAATGTCAGGTAGGGTCCATGTCCTGGGCAGTGGCCCCAATGGATCCTCATCCTCATCAGAACTGTCTGCCTATCTAAACTCTGGAGCTGGGCAGTGTTCCAGAACTGTTATCTCAGCTTCCTCCTGCCTGCTTTCATCTTCATTACTGCCACCCCCCACCTCAAACCACTCTGGGAAGTAAAGTGACTGAGATTGTAGAAGAGGTTTCACGGCTTGATGCTTCATTTGGAAAGTCTTTCACGGAGAGGCAATCTCTTCTGGGTGCAGAAGACTATACTGCTGAGTCCAGTTACGGAGGGAGATCTGAGTACTTGAATACTCATTATAAGTGGGAAAAGCAGTTGTCTTCTCCTCATTATGTATTGACTCTTTTCTTGAGGCGTCACCCTTAGGGTTACCAGTCCTTCCACTTAGAGTGGGCATTGAGGAATCAGAGGTAGATTGCAATACCCCTTCCATCTTGGCATCATGGTCCATCCTCCCCCCCTTCCCTGCTAGTGCAGAGCTAAGAGGTTTGGGGCCCATGGCATGCAAAGGTGAAGAAGTATGACTTACAGAATCAAGAGCTGTATTATCAACATTATCAACATCCACCCATCATCGAACAACTCTCTTACTCCAAATGGAGATCGCACTCTGGACTGTGCCTCATCAAGTGATTGGTTGATTGATTTCGGACATCTTGACAAAAGTATTTATGTTGAATTACAGATGCACACATGGTAAAAGAACCTAGTGGGTGATCAGTCCACTAGTAGTGATAATAAAGAATGTTAAATAGGAAATAATATACTCAAAACGTGTAAGGGTTCCACTATGAAGAAGTAGTGTAATCCCTCAGAGAGCTCTTGCAAAAGGGAATGAAATAAGTAGGACTAGGTTCCAATTCAAAAGAGACTATTGTAACCATACAAGGGATCTACCTATTTATGATAATAGCAGTAGAGCCCCTTGCAACAAGTAAAGACCCGTGAAACAAACAAACTAGTAGTCTAAGACACCACCAGTCAGGCGGGCCTGGTGGCCCCGATGCCAAGTCTGCCCTAACCCAAGTCCACTACCATTACATAGAAGAACTTTGTCATAAATTGGCCACTAATAGCAGTGTAGGCTGTGACCTGATCCTGTAACATCTTGGAGTATTTCACCAACTCTTTCCTGAGTGAATTATTAAATCGAGTGCTAATGGAACATATATCAGCAAGATGTTGTGCTATGGTTACACCATTGGTTCCCTGATGAGGTGTTCCAAGAAATAGGATGCCTTCAGTTTTCTCAGCAAACAACTGATACTTGAAAAGATGCCCTTCGTGAGCTTGGTTGGCTAGCATCAAAGCCTTTTTATGCGAAGACTTGCTATTATTAACAGTAGTCACCAGGAAAACCCCTCTCCAAAATATTTTAGGATCCGTAGTAGAGCTTTATCCTATATAAACTCCAATACTCTCCATTGGATCCTTATAATATTTAAAATTGGTTAAGGATCCAAAAGGTAGGTGGAGGGTGATCAGGTGTACATAGGATTCTTTAAGCATCAACCATATCATTAAATATAAACTCCTTCAATTTTGTATAGTCCAGTGGTATTCTGTATCCCTTTATCTTTCCTGTAACTTGTCAGAGGATGATCCAATTTAAAATCCACAAAACTCCCAGATGTGGTTGCAGGATTTAACATCACATAGAACATGTGCATAATCAATCAATTTAAAATTCCATTCACATTTCTGAATTTGATGGAATTACAAAATGATATAGAATCTGTTAGATGGTCCACAATTAAGTCAAACTCTCCTTTGTTCCAACATGTGGAGAACAAACATTGTGCCTCAGACAGATGTCTGGTGATCCCTTTCCTCCAGGCTGTCTTCAATTACATTGTGTTCTGCCTTAATGTGCCGGCTTCGTATATATTTCTATGGAAATGTTTACACATGTATGTTACAGGAGATATCTGTGTGTCATGGTAAAGAAACATTAACTCAATGTGAATAAGTCATGTGACCATGATTTCTTTGGCAGTGCTTTCGGAGGGTGGCACCAAGGAAAGGAGGACAAACAAGTTAGTGGGCTATATTAGGAAGTCTGGCTTACAGCTGTACATGAATCAGCGAGTGTTAAGGATATCAGAGACAAGGAAGCCAGCTGCAAGACCCTTGTAAACATCAAACCTCATCCTTTGTAAGTGCAGAGTGGTTGCATGATGACGAGAAGAACGGATACTTGCAAAGGAGAGTCTCAGGGATAGCCCCTTGCCAATGCTGTCTTCAAACTTTAAGACAACATTAGTACACACTTCCACTGCACCTTCTTTTCTGGTAACGCTAATGTAATTGCAAATGCACTGCATTTGGGCATTGTTCATGTAGCAGGCTGTTATCCCTTTGTAAAGGAGGTTCGATCTGCCATAGGCATGATAACCGGTCAACCTACCTGGATACCGAAATACCGAATACGTGACAGGCATCAACACCGTAGTGCTACTAAGTAACACCTCCCGACAAGTGTACACTGGCCATTAACCCAAGGTGTGCAGAGTTCAATATTATCTTCTTATAACATAGGAAGTGTTCAATAGGCTAACCGACATTTACTGTGGCAGCTGCGATCATGAATAATTGCCACATCTCCATCCTTTGAAAGCATTCTGGATACAAACTGTTGTCCCATTCACAATTCTTCCACCTATGTTATCATCCTCAAAAAAAAAAAATTATACGACCTCATTGAATTGAATAAGTCCGGATCTCTATCAACATTTGCATCCTCTGATAGTCTACAAATTCTGGGGTATCATTTTGAATCTCAGGGCAAGGAGCAGTTTCCTGAAAGCTTTACAAATCCTATGGCAGTCATCACCCAATGTATGCAGGATGCAGGGTTCAGAGGTCTTTGTTGCTTATTGCCTGTACGAAAATGGCATACCGTCATGGAAGCACTGACAACTCCGAACATATTTATGACTCTTGAGTCTTTCTAAAGATGCACAAGTGAGATATTTCTTGTTCTTGTTCTCTACGCTAATCTTCGCATATATATACAGTACATGTGGATAAGGTTTATCCACTAGGTGGATCGACACATCATACATAACATCACTCATAGTATCATACACGCGGCCCCACACATTTCAGCACCTATGCTCTTCAACACTCGTATCACAATACTCCTCCTCGAGTGTTGAAGTACCAATACCCAGTCGGCGCATATGATAAGAATGAGTCGAAGGTGATAACAACTTCATCAAGATATCTGTGATCATTTCTTTCATGTGTTGATAGATAAGTTGGATCGTTCCATTCTCAATTAAGTGTCAAATAAAATGATATTTGACTTCAATATGTTTCATTCTTCATAGAGCATGTCGATTATGAGCAAACGCGATCATCCCTTGGTTGTCCTTGAAAATTACTGTCGGTTCTTCATAAATAATATCCAACTCCTTCAAGAAATGTCTTGTCCACATAGCTTCACGTGCTGCTTCAGATAAAGCAATGTATTCAGCTTCCGTCGACTGTTTTCTTGAAGACCAAGATATGGCCCCTGATCCTAAAAATACGATGTATCCTCCAGTCGACTTTCTGTCCTCTGTATCACCAGCAAAATCCACATCCGAGTACACATGTAAACAAAGTGCTCCTCCTCCTAAATGATGATCACGATCCTGGGTGGCATATAAGTATTGGAGGACTTGTTTCACTAAGTTCCAATGTGCTCTTGCTGGGTTTGACGAATATTGTGACAGTTTGTTCACATAATATGCAATATCGGGATGTGATACCATGGCAGCGAACATTAAACTTCCATGATTTCGCAATACGGGAGTTTTGCCATTTCCTCACATTCTTCTTCTGTTTCTGGACGTGTAATAGATTGGAAGTCAATCCCTAGTGCGATAGGGGACCAAACTGGTCTTGAACTCTGTACATTAAATTTCTTTGTGATGTTTTCGATGTATTCCTTTTGTGAGATGAATACTGACTTCAAATCAGTGTCCCGATGAATACTTGTTCCCAAGATCCAGTGAGCATCTCCTTTGCTCAAAATTCCAAATCGTTCACTAAACACCTTTTTGAAATCTAAGAGTCATTTTTCGTCACCGACAGCTGTTGTGTCGTCCCATGTTTTGAAGAATGCAGCACTATCGAAGTCAGAACAGTACCAGGTAAGTTCCTTAACCATAAAATCATATAATGTTTTTCTCCACTCATTGTCTCCTTGTTTTGTGCCATACAGGGCCTTCAATAATGGCAATGCTAGGTGTTCTTTTCCAGGTTCTTCAAATCCTTCAGGCTGTTGGACCCAAACTTTCTCCTTCATTGTTCCATGTATGTATGCTGATTTTACATTGAATTGTCGGATAGCTGAATCCGTTATTCCTCCCATTGCTAGTAGAATTTGGAAGGTCTCCCATTTCATGACTGGTGCGTAGGTCTCGTTGAAGTGTAGACCGGGAATCTGACTGAACCCTTTGACGACAATCTGGATTTTTCGTTTCACCAATTCACCATTCTTGTACGTTTGACGACATACGGTTCCCATCTTCAAAATTCGTGTTCCTGGTGGCAGTTCTTCAGGTGGTCCAAACACTTCATGGTCCTGCATATTTTTCCATTCCGCCTGTCGTGCCTTTTCCCAGGCGGCTCCTTCCTCTCTGGGCATATTTAATGCATCTTGGATTGTTAGGTTGGTTCCTATAGCTGAGTACATGATGGGTTTGCCATCGTAAGTGAATTCTTCTTCATCAGCTAATATTGTGCTTTCAGCTATTTCTCATATATGTCCAGATCACGACATTCCACATGGGATATCAGGTATGTTTGAGACTAGCTGAGACTGATCCGAAGACCTGCTAATTTCTTTTCCTTTGTCATCGGCGGGTCTTGGGCATGGAGGGATTCGTATTGTGAGCCTAGGCTGTGGCTCGTTTGGTGTTACCTCCAATTGTGGTTCATTATGTTCCTTCATATCGACAGTACTCCTAAATTGTCCTTCATATCCATACAGGACTGGTGATGGCAACGTCATTGCGTTTTCATGAAATATTGCATCTCACACTTTTTCGATGCGTCTAGACCCAGGGTACCATATCAAATAACTGGTGGAGTATGGTTCGTACCCGACCATATACCCCATTTTAGAATGTGAGTCCCATTTCTGTCATTTCTGTCTGGGGATTGCAATGCTGACTGGGCTGCCAAAAATGTGCAAGTGGGATAGATCCGGTTTTTCCCCAGTAGCACATTCAATGGGTGTGGTTCCATTATTTGCTTGAGTTGGACTACGGTTTCTCAGGTATGTCATGGTCTTGACGGCTATTGACCAAAGAGATTTAGGCAATCTCAACAAAAACAATATCGATCGAGCCCCCTCGGTAATGGTGCATATGCCTCTTTCCGCGATCCCATTTTGCTGAGGCGTATAAGGGACTGAGGTGAACAATGATATTCCCTTGGATAGTAAGTATCTCCTGAACTCCAAATTTATGAACTTGGTTCCGTTGTCAGCCATTACTCCTTGGACCTTCACATTGAACTGTGTTTCGAGTTTCTGTATATATTCTCATATCTTCTGGGTGGCCTCCAATTTACTCGCCAATGTGTCAGTCCATACAACATGTGAGTAATCATCAACGATTATTATAAAATATTGTTTCTTATCGAAGCTCAATGTCTCCATTGGTCTGGCTAGATCCATGTGAATAAGTTCTCCAAGATGCTTTGCTCAAGTTTGGCCAGTTTTGAATGGTGCTTGATGTTGCTTCCCTTCGATGCAAGCAATGCAGTCGGCTTCATATTCATCGGGATCATCAATCTCCATACCGGATGTGAAGTGTTGTGCCAGGTTCCGGATGGCAGCTGTGTGTAGGTGCCCCAACCGCTGATACCATAGCATCAAATTAGATGGCAGTTTTGTGGCATACGCTACAGGTACGTTTTCCAAATTTGCTTGCAATTCACTGTCTGATAAATTTGTGTATCCACATATTGATGATGATGCGGGAATCATCCTAAATTGGAATGGATACACATTCCCCCCTTCGACAGCTTCACCTATGGCTTGTCCTTTTGTGTCAATGATCCTTGAACCATTCTTATCCAGATTGACTAGGTATCTGTCCTTGAACAGCTGCATGGGATTCAGCACACCTTGGCTTCAGGTGTCCATTCGACGTTTGGAATTTCCCCTATGAATTCTGGTCCAAAATTTGACACGTTGAGTTTCAATGTTCCAATACCCTTGGCACTCCATGTGAAATAATTATCCTTCCACAGTTTCGGAAAAACTTGGTATGCACTTCCTGTACTTGATTCATAATCCTTAATCTTCTCCAAGGTGGTCATGGTGATAATCCTTGAGCGGTTTGAATTTCTTTTCACTGATAAGAAGGGCCAGGGCCCATAACCTAAAATGCATGAGTGAGATATTTCTTGTTCTTGTTCTCTATGCTAATCTTCACATATATATACAATACATGTGGATAAGGTTTATCCACTAGGTGGATCAACACATCATACATAACATCACTCATAGTATCATACACGTGGCCCCACTTGTATCATACACGCGGCCCCACACGTTTCAGCGCCTATGCTCTTCAACGCTCGTATCACAATACTTTCAATGCCACTGTTGAGCAAAGTCAATATCTTCTCAAACCAAAACATTTGCCTGCATCTCGGAATAAACACAGGTCATTAAGTTTGAGTCTCCCATGAAGTCTCATGAACATTGGAATGTGGATTATTTATGTAAATCTATTGAAATAACATGGCCATGCTGCCTCTAACATCATGTGGTTTCTTACCCTAATGCTTAACTACATCACAATACTATTGTTGCCTCTGGCCAAGGGATTAAAAAAAACATTATTACATTCCTTTTCCATTAACAGTAGATATATCGAGTATTTCAAACCGAAACCGAGCGTTACGTCCCAGCTATTACATGAGACATGGACTGCCATGACTCAGGTACTGCCAGTAACCTTTCTTACTAGTCGACGCCATGTATTGGCACAATACCCACAATTAATTATTTAATGACGGCCGTCTCTTGGCCAATATAGCTCAATAGTTGTGAATCCACTCTCATGGCAGATTATTTTATGCAAATTCGTCCCACAAGGAAACCAATGTTATTAATAGCCTATACCTTGCCTTTCAGCATCTTTTCATTGTGAGCTCTGAAAATTAATTGAATAGATATGTAGAGGAAAGATCAGGTGTCAGTGTTGAGAAAACAGAAAGGACCGTGGATCGACAGCGTCGTCGTAAGAGAACAAAGGCGTGAGAGTCCTTCATACGCTTCATACGCTCAACTGGACGTTGAATGCCGAACTACTCCCGGCACGCTAGGGATCGTGCGGCACTCGACACTATGGTGGGGGCTTGCCCCCCACAGGTCACAGCCTTGTTTATACATTATTACCTTATGCATCATGACCTAATCAACTGTATGTAGGTTCCCGCGAACCTGGGTGTTTGTGCAACATCATATCTGTGGGGCTGTAAAGCATTTCTTTCATCTCATTCCTCACAGTGTTCTGGGATTTTTTCAGGTGATAAGACCTGCAATGTCTACAGCGTCTATATTTGAACTTGACTAAACATACACACTGTTACATTGGGATCACAAATCAGGGCACTTAAACCCTGGATGGATGTCAAGAATGGCGCACATAGCTGGTCCTGCCACAGGGCTGCTGTGCTGGAAAAACTGCCCTACAATTCAATATTTCCTGAGTCTACAAAGTATCTTTGTTTGTTATAAAGTTCTGTTTAAACTGACAGTAATTGTCTAATGAATCGACGGATCATACAATGCTTGCCCCTGAGCTTATAGATAAAGAAATGACACAGATGTAAATCTCATTAGGTCTGGCGACGACGGAACATGACGGACGCCTTAGTATCAGGCACACAGCCGAGTCCAGCCCATCGATTCGCGGGCCGCACGCCTTCCTTCTCCATTTTAACATCATAATTCAAGACAGTATATGCAAGCATGACTTTGAGTTCGTTGGCAACAAAGAATCGACCAGGGCTTGGAAAAAATGATTAATACACATCATTACATATTCTCCAGGCAATGTACAACAGACGTACCACGCGTGCCTGCCATGTCCAAAGCTAATGAAATCAGGATTAGTCGAAGTAAATTGGCTTTCCACTCCTTGTCCGTTTATCCCGTTGAATCTGAAGCCGTTGAAGACACCAGCATCCGCGTATATTTCATTATCCAAATGCATGGGGGTAGCAGCGGCAGAAATGAGTGTGCCCTTGGGTATGACAGTCCCGTCAGAGAACGTGAAGTCCACCAATGCCTTTCTGGTCAATATAACTAAAATGATGTGTCAAACGAAAACAGAAAATTGCCGATGGAGGTAAATGACTCACCTGCGCTTCCATTCATCCGCAAACTTTCCTTCAAAAAGCTATCTAATTTGTGCATCTTCGACATGGCGGTCTTTGACCATCCTTCCTCCTTGACAATGGTCTCGACCTCATCTCGCAGTGGTGCGAGATATTTTGGTTCGGCTGCGAGATGGAAGAGTGCATGCGTGAATGTCTGAATTATCAGATAATCAGAGGTAGGAACAGTCAGAAACACCAAATCTAGATACCGTAGAACTGCTATGAATAGCAGCAAAATTGAGTATTATAATTCTGTTTGTGAGCTTGTGTGGCGATCGTTCGTCGCCTTCCGCAGCGTCCATCAACCAACTCAAGAGATCTTCCTATAAAATATAACAACATAAAAGAAGCAATGGGAAGCTTGAAAAAATCTAACAGGTTTATCAGGATAATCAGGACCGTACTCGGTGATTTTCCTTTGGCGTTCCTCAATTATTGGCTCCAAATGCTTTTGCGTTAAACGAATCGTTTTAGAGACGTCTGTAAGTCGTCCTACAATTCTGTTTTCCAAATTGAGCAGCATTACTAGATGCAGGACACAGACAGGCTTACGGTCGAAGGAAGCCAGGAAATCGGTTGAGTACCTCACGATCGTGAGAAATGTCCAAAGCATAATTTATACAGAGGTTGAGATATTCAGGATTGCGGCCTGGAGGAATAAATAAGGAGATTGAGGAAAAGAGATTCCTAACAGTCGTTAAACGTACAAAGGGGTACACCAACAAAGACACGGTTGGAGGCACGGGCGACGATCTGTGTCATCACTCGATGGACGACAACTTTGGTCCACCCTCCAAAAATAAAAGCTTTCAGTAATGGAGTCCTTCATGCGCAATCGTGAGAAATGTACCTTCTGTAAGCGGGATGTTATCTTTGAAGGCCAACACAATTTCTTCTTTCACATCTGCGAATATGGCACTCAGACTTCGAGTCAGGTTTACTCGCACGAGCTCGTTATGGTAAGGGTTGCTGATTATCGTCGGGCCAAGGAGATATTTGGTGAATAACCTCTGCACCAAATAGGTGAGGAAGGGAGAGAAACCAAACGGTGCGGTTGCGTACCTCTTCCAAGGCAGCGGTAACTGAAAATACATCATTCGGTGCTCTGGCAAGTTCACTGATATACTTTCGTCCAGATACAATGATGTGCCATCCATCTAGTTGTGACACTCGAAATATTCCCGATTTGTACTATGAATTGACAGCTCGAACATTGCCAATCCTTGCTTCAGAATCAGTTCTGGGGTACACACTTTATCGTATCCCGTCTGTATCATGTCCTTTCCATGTTTCGTTACATCCATGGCGGATTTATAGGATGAAAAAATATCAGAGCCTCCGATCGCAGGAAATGCATCCTTGGGGAACATTCAGTATACGATCACGATTGATCTAGGGACCCACATAGTTTGGCTTCCGACCCAATGTAAGGCTGTAGACAATAATGCCTACAAACAGCCCCATTCCTATCCATGAGGAGGCCATGAGAGTTTCATTGAGCGATGGCAACACCGCTGGAGATGGAGATACAAAGCTCATAGGTTGGCGTGAGTGGGAATTGCAACGAAGCCTTAAGTAGTGGTTGGAGGCTAAAATACGATGGTCCCTGCCCAAAAAGTGTTATAAATCAAGCGACGGTAAACCGGACCGAACAACCTGCCAGCTAAGTTCTTCCAATATAGAGATGCATCATTAAGGTCTGTGCGTTTTTGAGCATAATACAGCGCATAGATTCATAATGCGGAGCAGGTGAGCATGAAGTACAAAATGGAAGTCTCCACTACAGGATCACCAACCAATGAAACACACCACGGGTACTCCCGGCAGGAACACAGAGCCAATTGCGGATCTTCATGTGGCAGCGTTCTTTCACCCGATGTAACAAATTGAAAGGGTGAGCCGGCCCGATTACACTACAGGTTGAAGCATTCGATTGCGGCTGTTCTCGGTCCGATTACAATGCTCGCTTTATGTCACTTCCCTTACAGCTCCTACACAAGCTCAATTATGTCCATAAGGCGTTTTCTCGTTCAGCACGGGCATAGGCCATATGGTAGGGTTAACCCGGCGATCAGGAGGTGCCTGGGACCTTCTTCCGGGCCTTCAAGTTGCATTAGGTCAGAAAACTTACAGAAAATCAACGTGGTGTTCTGTATTGAGTAATCAGTCGATTATTACCACGCGGCTTTGACTGCCGTCAGAGATGGACGTTTACTGAGATGTCGAAATTTTCCAGCTGTGCTGACTTTTCTGGGATTTGGGATAGCGAGTATTAGAGCTCGGGCCATTGCGGGCGGGAATCAACACGTAGTTCGGGTTATGTAAGCTCCATTTAGTTCTTATCCGTTACCTCACTCAGACAAACGGAAAGTTATTCGGTCTAGGAACAGCACTACGAACTTCAATAGCTCCCACACCAATGCTCGACAGAGCCCGGACTCTACACTAATAGGTTGCCACCTTATAATTGATGGTCACTGCCCGTCACACCCTAACGCAAACGTTGCTCACATAAGCAAGGTTGTGAATTAGCTCACAGGTCTACATCAGATGACTGTTCCGCCTATTGAATCATTTACCTTGCTGTGGATATTACTTTGTAGCATGCCTATTAGCGTCACATTTTGTAATTCTGCTGAATTAACTTCAAACTGGACACAGCGCGTATCTGAAGGGGCTATAGGAAAGTGCCGCGCAGCCAAAATAAAATTATATTTGACATTATATCATCAAAACATGAGAACTGTTACATCTGGTGTGCATTTTCCTGGTGAAATATGCCTTGTGCACCACTTTAATTGGCACATACTTAGTTTTAGCCCTTCCTTGAGTGGTATTAATTCTCAAATAAACTTATCAAGTCTTAAATAATAAAATGTAACTTCTAAATGACATGGGTTCTAGGATTACATGAAAAACTTGCATGTTGTGGCAGTTACCTTCCTAATTAGGAAGGTAACTGCCACAACACTGAAACAACTGTACTTGTGGATGAGAGGCTCTAAAAAACATCAAATACTATGTGTGAAATGCTCTATATTGTGTTATATGCTCTTAAAAGTGAATATTATCTACAAAAAAACTTTGTTATTAGGGTTAGGGTTATGATTTACCATACCTCCATGTTCTTTCATAATTCATCCTGGGTCATTTTCTGAGTACTCTTTTAGGCTGCCTCTGAAACATAGCTTCCTCACCCATTCACTCTGCTTTGTACTTCTGAGCTAATCAGAATTTTGGTCTATTTAGAGGCAAATGTGAGATTCTTGAGTGTCTGGTTCACTGCATTCACTAAACCCATATTACATGAAAGCATAAGTATCAGATCTTGAAATTGATAGTGAAATGTGAAATACCTGATATTCAGTCTTTTCTGGTTCAGGAATAAAAGCATATGGACTCCACTATTTCCAATCTCATGTCACTGTGGACACACTGGTGATGGCAATGAGGAGGCAGCTCAGGGGTTTACCAATGACTACATTCACTATGATCAATATCATAATTGGTCTATATTGGTTGTCAACATAAAGGAAGGGTTAGTAACCTTGGAAATAATCCATTCATTTGTGATGAATGTGATATGATTCAGATTCAACTGACATTGTGACCTCAATCAGAACTGTATGTGAACTTGTTTTGATATTTGGATAACCTCTTACATATTAAAATAACCCCTCTGTCTATATATACATGTAGAAATAGTATTTGCAATCCAATCTGAATATGGTGTTATATCACAGGGCATTTAAACTTCTCTTTACAGAAAAACCACCATTCCCTTTCTATTTTGGCACATTGAATAACAACTTTACTTATGGAGGCTCTAAAAAATGCCAAATATTATGTGTGAAATGCTCTATATTGTGTTATATGCTCTTAAAATGTAAATTATATATACAGAAATTCTGTTTATTTGCATTAAAATATTGTATACCATTAAGTCTCTTTATACATAATTCAACCTGGGTTGTTTTCTGAGTATTTTTTCAGACTGCTTCTCAAACAAAGCTTCCTCACACATTCCCTCTACTTTGCTCTTCTGAGCTGGTCAGGGTTTTGGTCTATTTAGAGAGAAAATATGAGATTTTTGAGGAGACAGATTATGGTAGTGATTGTGTTGCCACCATATTACATACCATCTTTTGGGATCAGAATCATGATTAAGTCAAATTAGCCACACAGGATAGTAATACTTCCCATGTTGTGCAAAGGCACCCAAACCAGGTCTAAATGTGATTAACATGCATTATATAAGACAATTGAAGGTGAATTTGGATTTGGAAACTTACAAGAGGTGCTTGTGCAAAGGTTGAGTAGCATGGTTATTTAGCTATTGAGCTGTTGAGCTATTTAAAACACATCTGTAAGAGGTTGTCCAAATATCAAAACAAAACAAGTTCACATACCATTCTGATCAAGGTCACCATGTCTTTGGCAGGCTGGTGAGTTGATAATGGGCCTCTTGTTGGGCTTTACAAGAGTAGAGCTGGATTATTTAGGCTTCAAGCAATGGGAGTGTTCTATTATCACAAGAATGGCTATAAGACTCTCCTCAAACCAACCCATAAGAATATCAGGCTCATTAATTGCTTTGATAAACATAAACCTCTTTTGAAGGAGTTGTTCACATAATTGATCACATTTGGTAGAAATCAATATATCTTCTTGACCATTGAATACCTCACCAACAGTAATTAAATAATCTTCAAAAATATGGTATAAAAATGAGAGTAATAACTGAGTATCCAGTTGTGAAACATTTTGACATAATGCTTGCCAATGGTGATCAACTGCCTCGTATATGAGTTCAAGAGAAGTATCTAACCAACAGGAGTTTTTTTTTCATTTGTACCAAGGCTCACTGCATAAAGAAGGTCAATAGTTTTTTTGGGTTTTGACAGGTGAAAGGTTTGGGTTTATTGACTTGGGATTGCAAAGCATCCTTACTTTTTCTGGAGTTTGCCTTTAGGTATTCCATAAGGGATTCCAGGGTTTGAGACAGGAGTTCAGCTGAGTCTTTAACAGGTGGGTCTACCAGATCCTCATGAATGTCAGAATCCACCAGGTTATATGCTTCATCATCATCATCACTGGCAACTTCTATGAACTGGAGTGTGTTGGAATTGTCTGGTTGGGATGGTGTTGCTTTCACTGGAGGCATCTCGAAGTTTTTGGAGTTGGAAAACCTTCTGAAAATCCTACTCTTTGGTCAAGTTTTCTAAGAATTCTTTGAACTGATAAATTGATTGAAAATATCAAGTTTTACTAGGATTTTCCAAACTGGAAAATCATATCTGAAAACTAGAAATATTTTTATTAGAAAATCTGAGGGAACATGATTAATCAGAGTTTCTTGATACAAATTTTTAATGTTTTCAGATATGATTGCCCACTTTGGAAAACCCTACTAAAACTCAAAAATTTTAAACAATTTATCAGTTCAAAGAATTATTGGAAAAGTTGGCCAAATATTAGAATTTTTGGAAGGTTTTCAAAGTCCAAAAAACATTGGGATGCCTCCAGTGTTTAGCAGTGTACAGGAATGGGGACTGAAGTGTTGAAGGTTCTGCTTCACCAGTCAGCTTGGCATCTTTCTTCTTTGGAGGCATAGTAGACAGATCTGTGAGTTTGAAAAATCAGAATATACTGTTAAGTTGCATGCTGCGAGGTCAGGAGTCCGATGGAGTCTGAGCAGAAGGACGTGTGCTGTCCCCTCACAAAGGTACCATCAGTTGTCTTTAAATTCCAAGTGTGCAGGGACTTATCTATCGGAAAGCCAAACAGTGAGTGGACTGTCAGGTCTCTGGATTGATCAAGGGCAGAGTGAGAGAGAGAGAGAGTTGGAAGTCCTAGAGAAGAGTGAAGGACTAGTAGGAGTAACTTAGTTGATATTCTGATTGCCCTGTAATTACTTTACAGTTTGGTATATATATGGGTTTCTGGCATCTTGCAGTACTAATGAGGAGACAAAGGACTACTTAAAATAGAACAAGGCTGTTACTTAATTGGGAATATGACAGGTATGGGTTTCTGAGGTTCAGAGAATACATATTGGGATGAAAAGACATGACATATTCGGAACATACAGACATACTATTTGGGACACAAGAAGACAGCCTAAAAAGGAAGTTCAGTATCCAATGGGTATCCGAGAATGTGGGGCAATGTCAGGTGACTTGGAGGTCCTACAGGATTCCAAGCACAGATTGTAATAATTGGATATGAAGCACTCAACAAGTTATCTGTTCACTGGGCAATCACAGTGCTAGGTGGGGATAAATATCATGATATACATTCTCCAACTTTAGTGATGGAAATCATACAAAATGTAAATGTTTGGATATCATACATTCCCAAAATCCTGACTGTGATATTGTCATTTGACCTGCCCCCCCCCCCCCCCTCAGACCAGAGATGCTGGTATTCAAAAGCAATTAAACTGTGGTTGTGACTGTGGATGGAATTTACATCATGTAACATGCAATATATTGTCCACACTTATTCATTATAGGAATGGGATTATGTATCATAATTGTGGGACACATCTTCACCAATAACCCACTCATAGACTCCATCTTCTGGCCAATGAACAATCTCAGCTCTGCAGAATATTTCAGGAACATTCCAATCTGGGCTCACTATGGTTAGCTGTTGGTATTCCTGTAATTTCTGATCCAGGTAAATCTGTCACAGAGATATCTCCATGAGGTTGGACCAACTACACAATCCTTGTACTTCAAACATCTTGGATGGAGCTACAAGTAATGGATGTGCTTTAAAGGCCTCTGCATTGTTGGCCTCTAATAAACCTAGAGCATGTGATTCAAAGTGTCCTGTGGGGCTGTACCGCACCACTAATCCTTTTGAGACAAGTGATGCCAGTATGAAAATGCTGATAGTATCCTTTCAAAAGTGAGTTTGCTACCTTAGTTAATTCCTCATTATTTTGTGTATTGCCTTCTTCCATGGTTGACCAAAACTGAATAAATGCCTCCAAAAGCCATTTGCCTGAGCTGGACTGAAATCAACAACACATGGAAACATTTCATCAGTTAATTGGTGTTCCTACTTCTGACATTGAGAGGCAATACTTTGAAACAGCATTAGAAAGTGTATTTGATAATGATTGGAAGTGATGCCATTAGCTGCTGAGAAGAGAACTGTAACCCAACAATAAAGATGTTGAGAATATACAAATAGTATTGTAAGCACTCAATCACTCATTCTCCAATAGCCATGTGCAGCATTAGAGACAAATCCATGGACAGCATCACACTGAACAACAGCACTTATATGTGACTTTCCAGGTGTTAAAAACTGGCTGGATTGGTAGTAGCAGGACAGAACTTCCCAAATGCTTTTTTAAGCCATTTCAAACCATGAAAGAAGATCTCTGGGAGTGACTACCAGATACTACAACTGCTAAAGAAGCTATGCATTTTAAATGTTACAATGGGCTTAGTGACAATTTAGGACTGATGGAAGGTCTAGAGGGATTATTTTCATTTATGAATATTCTAGAGATGCAGGGTATTACCAAGCAACGAGGGATACCAGTGGCATATGGGACTATGAAGCCTTGGACTAAGAATGCTCATTGGTTAAGATGAACTAAAGTCCACTGAAATCCAACTTCTACAAGATTTCAAAATGATGGTCATCTACCAGATGCTGCTGAGGCATGTCAATTCGATTTCCTGGCTGTCTTCAAATTGGACTCCCAAAAGGTAAATTTTGCCCTCTCATATCTCAAGGACTTTTCAGTAGCTTGGTTCAAACCTGCATTTCCAGTCTCACTACTGAGGACCCCAACTGGCTCTATGATTGGAATGCTTTCATTGAGGAACTTGAAACCAACTTTGGCCTGTACGATCAAGTTGGAGATGCCAAAATGGCACTCTCTAATTTCAAGATGAAGGAAAACCAATAGATCACTGACTACATCATACAATTCAACAACCTAGCTGCACATTGTGACTGGGGTGACCCTGCCCTTGGTTATCAGTTCTACTCCAGACTTCAATCTTGTCTCAAAGATGAAGTATCTAAAGGTGAAACCAGAAAGCTGAAGACATTGGCACTCATGAATCTTAAGGCTCAAAATGCAGATGCTCATTATTGGGAAAGATGTTTGGAAATTAACCACAAAAACCTGCCAGAGAAATCCAACAAAAACCCTGATAATAAGTCCACCAACAATAAATATGGAACTCAAAACACCAGTAGTAATGACAACAAATCCAACCAGAAGCCTGATAACAAGGGTTCAAACAACAATCAAGGCAATAAGGGCAAAGGTCAGTGATCCAGCAAATCACAAACCCCTGGAAAGCCCAACCTTACTGGCAAACTCGGTTCTGATGGAAACCTCATGCCACAGGAGAAACAATGCCACATGGACAATAATCTCTGTTTGTTGTGTGCCGATCCCATACACTATGTAGCCAACTGCCCAAAGCAACCAAATCCCACTCTGTGAATTCCACTTCAACTTCTCAGCCAACTGACAAGCCAGCCCCCAAGTCGAAAAAAGAATAAGCAACTCTCCAGACTCTGTGCAGATAGAGAATTGCATTGAATCTACCTGCACACCAGAGACTTTCCATCTTAATGCATCTGCTCTTTACAGCCTCAATTCCTTGTTTATAGATCTTACTTTGGAAGTCCTCAGGAGCCTCATTTTTTGAGCTCTTGTAGATTCCAGCTCAATCCATTGTTTTATAGATATAAATTTTGCCTGAAAACACTGAATAAAAACTTACTCTGTAGATCTGATCCCTCTCTGACTTTTCAATGGAACTTCAAACTCTGTCATTTCCCAAGCATGCAATCTCCAACTCCAGTTCCCATGTGGAACATTTCAGACAGTTACTTTCTGTGTAATGCAGTTGGACTCGAGTTACTCGGTAGTCCTAGGACACAACTGGCTCACCCGATTCAATCCATTGATTGACTGGGTAATGGGCAGTATCATGTTTTGGACATTCAAGGCATCCAAAATGACTGTTCCATCTACTCTGGCCCTTGTGGCAAATCTGAGCTCAAAGGAATCCCCTTCCATCTCCTTTATTAATGCCACAGCATTTGTTAGAGCAACCATGCTGGAAGGATCCCAAGCATTTTCTGTCAGCCTAAAAATTGACAAAACCACCAGACATTTTGCAACCCTGGTGTCTGAACCTATTGCAGACTTAGAAGGTGTTCCGAAAAAATATCACAATTTTGCAGATGTTTTTAGTAAGCAAAAGGCTGATTGGCTTGCCCCTCACAGATCATATGACTTGAAAATCAATATTGAAGGAGGAGCAAACCCACCCCTGGACCCAGTATATCCCCTTTTGCAATCTGAACTCTCAGCAATCCGGGATTTCCTTGATGAACATTTAGCTATAGTTTTATCTGACACTCAAAGTCTCCTTTTGGAGGCCCCATCCTGTTTGTTAGAAGAAAAGATGGATCCCTACAACTCTGCATTGATTTCAGAGGGCTCAATGTGATCACTTGGAAAGATAAGTACCCATTACCATCAATTTCTGACTTACTTGATGCCCCTTGGAAGGCCTGAATCTACACTAAGATGGACCTGAAAAATCCCTATCATTTAGTTCAGATTGCTGAAGGAGATGAGTAGAAAACAGCTTTCCGAACCTGCTATGGCTCTTTTGAGTGGTTGGTTATGCCCTTCGGGCTTACCAACGCACCCTCAGTTTTTCAATGATCTGTCAATGTCATTTTTTTTGACCTACTTGATGTCTACATCATTGTCTATCTTGATGTCTTGATAACATCCTCATATTTTCCAAAGATCCTACACTTCATGATGAACATGTCCACAAAGTTCTCCAAAGACTCCAAAAGAATGCTATTTTTGCAGATGGTAAAAAATGTGCCTTTGATGTCAATACAGTTGAATATTTAGGTTTCATGATGGATCCCAATGGACTCTACATGGACAATGCTAAAATTCAAGAACCTCTACACCCTTGATACCTCTTCACCCAATGCAGGGTAGCTATATCAAGTGTCAACTAAGAAGCAGACAAACTGATGTATGTGTAAATTCTCTGTAATTAACGAGTGCTTGTAAGAAATTCTCAGTGTGGTTGTGAATTGTGATGTTGGCACATGGTTGCATCCCTGTAATGGCAGCAGACTTGGGTTAGGGTGGACTTGGCATTGGGGCTGCCAGGCCCACCTGACCGGTGGTGTATTCAGACTCTATCAGCAATCATGTAAAGCACCTTTGCACAGTCTTCAAGGTGCTTCGTCAAGAGAAACTATACCTTGGAGGTATCAGCTTTATCTCATAAGATTCTCTTAATTTTCTTTGAATTAATTAGTATTTTTTCGAATTTATTGTATTTTTATTATATTTTTATTGTGAAATATAAGGCCTAATTCCTTTGAACTTCACATAATAATAGTATATATGAGCTCATATAATGCTATTATATCTTATTTAATTTATTATAATTTTTATCTAATTATTTATCTTTTATTTACTTAGTTATTGCTTCCCAGCATATTGCTTTGCATGTGCACGCATTTTTGGTGTCATGTGAGCTATTACTTAAGCAAACCTTCGAATCATTGGCATTTGATTCTGACCCAGATCTTGGCCTCTGAACCTTCCAGTTCAGGCTTAGAGTAGAACCCTTGTCTCAGACATGGGAGTCATATGATAGAAAAAGGGTAATAAATAGTTAGACATTATATCATTACTGACTCAGTGATGATATCATAAAATAATTAAATAGTTAAATAATTAGTTATCAAAATGTATATAAGGAGGGCCAGAAATCCACAATAAATCAATCTTATCATACATATTTTACTTCACAGCTCAGAAGCTTATCTCATCATCCTAAGGACAATAATAGCCTTAGTCTGATACACTAACTGCAAGCACCTACACTTGCAGAATCTAGAACTCTTTGTCAGCAACTCTTGAACTTAGCTAATCATCTAAGTTCCCCCAGCCTCACAGCTACCCCTTAGGCTTATTAAATACATAATAAACCTAATAAGTATCCTTACTGAAATCCCTGCCAACACTTAGATTATTCAAGGCCCATCCCTAAGTTAGTGAATTAATCAAGTACAAGCATACAAGAATCAGAAGCTGTATATCAAGTCTCTGCTAAGTTACTGCATATACATATACTCAGCTTATAGCCCCTGTTCTCAAGGAATAGTTGTTTATTTGCTAAAAGAGTTACATATTGTTCTTTTGAACTTTTCAATAATCAAACTAAGCATTTATTTGAGTTGTTTAAGCTTAATAGTGCAGCTCATTAATCTATCAGTATTTAAATTACTGGACCTTTGCTTATTTTATTGTTGAAGCTCTGTAATATTATAGCATATATTGAGCTATCTGAGAGAAGCCCCTAAATACATTACAGTGGATAAGATGCACTTGTTTGCCTCAGAACTGAAAATACTGGGGCATGTTATCAATGACAAAGGGATAAAGATGGATCTACATAAGGTTGACACAGTAGCCAACTGGAAGGTGCCAATGAATAAGACCCTTTTGGTGGGTTTTCTAGGGGCAGTGGGATATCTTGCTAATAACTGTGAAAGAGTTCAAATTCCTATGGCCAACCTTGCAGGGCTTATTGGTGTCAACAAAACATGGTGATGGGGAGCAACTGAACAACATGCCTTTGAAGATGTGAAGTGTATAGTTCAGGCTCATCGAGACCGTTATCAAATTGCTTTGGACTATTCACAAGGTCACCCAACCATCAATGTGGTTACAGATGCATGTTTAACAGGTGCCAGTGGCATCCTGAGTCAAGGTGAAGATTTAAAAATGGCAGCAGTGGTGTTCTGGTCCGGGAAGTTCAATTCGGCTCAACAGAACTATCCTGTGCATGAGCAGGAATTGTTGGCAATTGTCGAATCCTTGAAGCGGTTTCATCCTCAGTTACTGGGAGTAAATTTTTGAGTGTGTACTGACCATAAAGGTATAGAGTATATCCTTACACAGAAGAACCTATTTCCAAGGCAGACACATTGGCTGGACCTTTTGAACAAGTTTGACTTCAAGATTCACTTTATCACCAGGGAGTCGAATACATTTGCTGATGTGCTTTCACAAATATACAGTAACGAGCCATTGGGGATCGTAAGGGCAGAATCTGAGTATGTAACTGATGCCCCACTCCTGGATGATGAAGAGAAGGGAGCAAAGCTGGTTCCAAGGGTATGGGGATAGGTGTGTCAACACTCTTGTACATGGGGTCTACTGTACTGGTCGCCAATGAACCATCAAGGTGGTCAAGTAGGTTGGCCACTGATCCACGTCTGTTGTATGCAACCTTTGCTGGAATAGTACCATGGGGACAATGTGGTGGGAGGCCAAAAGAATGTACCATGGATCAGACTGGGGAAGGTTCCCCTGGTCATCCCACAGAGGACCCACCACAGAAGATGAGGGCAGGTACACCTAGCGATGCCATAGGACCCAGCCCTTCTGCAGAGAGCAACCACCATCGACAATGGAGGGTGGGAGGCACCAGTCACAAGAGAATCGTTCACTGATTTTTCTCTAGCAGATATTATGTCAGAGTCTAATCCAGGGTTGGACATTCCTGAGGTATTTTGGGGAAGGTACATATAGTACTGACCATTTCTTTTCAAAAATACTAGCAGCACCACAGGAGTATAAAGGCTTCGAGACACAGCATGGCCTTTTGTTTTTCAATATGGCAGGGATCAAACTCCTTTGTATCCCTGATATTGCTGTGGGCAACTGATGGGTGCAAGAAATGTTGATTTTGCATGCTCATTTGATTTTGGCCCATCTAGGAGCACAGAAAACTGCCACATACTTGCAAGCAACAGTGTGATGGCCATTGATGACAAAGGATGTTGAGGTATTTTGCAGGTCATGTAGTGTGTGTGCCACATCCAAATCTGATATGCAGTGATCATAGAGACAACTCCACACACTGGAAGTACCTTCGCATCCATGGGAGGCCATTGGCATTGACTCCATTAGACCACTGCCAGTGTCAAACAATCACCTTGGGGAGTTTGACAGTATCTGCATGATAATTGACCATTTAACCTGCATGGTCCATTTAGTCCCAGCACATATCAATTATATGGCCATTCACATGGCCAAGGTTATATTCAAACAGGTTTATAAGTTGCATGGGTTACTGGTGAGGATTATTAGTGACAGGGACTCACTGTTCACTAGTATCTTTTGGAGAGAGCTTCATTGGCTGATAGGAGTCAAATTATGAATGTCATCAGCTTACCACCCACAGACAGATGGAGCAACCGAAAGGGCCAATCGGACTATGATGCAGATGCTGTGGCAATGTTGTGCACCAAATCAGAGAGACTGGGTCTCGAAATTGCCCACTATCGAGTTCACAATGAATAACACTACATCTGAAACTACAGGGTTTTCTCCATTTTTCCTGAGTCAGATGCCTCATCCAATGATCTGGGAGAAGAACACAACATACCCTGGTGTCCAGGAGTTTGCAGAGTGAATGAAATTGGCGATTATGACTGCCCACGATGAAATCCTTGTGGCTAGGGTGAAGCAAACAAGGCAGGCCAATCGACACCAGCAGGCTGTTGATTTCAGGGCCAATGATCTTGTATATTTATCTACAAAGAACTTACAGTTGCCAAAGCATCACACACAAAAGTTATTGCCTAAGTATATTGGACCATTCAGGATCATTTGTGAACTCGAGCCAGGGGCCACATACAAACTGGAACTGTCCCCAGAGTTAAAGAACAAGGGATTAACCCTTCATTTCATGCATCCTTGTTGCATATCCACATCCTGAATGATGATCATCTATTTCCCGGCAGGCAGCTGAAACAGATTCCAGGGTTTGGTCAATCATCCAGGGAGTGGGTCGTGGATAAGAGTGTGGCTCACACTGGAAAAGGTGCCAATGCCTTGTTTGAGGTCATGTGGAATACTGGGCAAAATACTTGGCTTCCATATAGAGATGTGCAGCACTTGCTGCCATTGTAGGCATACCTGGGGGCTGTTGGTGTTGCAAACATACAATCATTGAAAAAGGGGTCCAGGTGATCCATCAATCCCACATGGCTGGGTCAGTGAGCTGAAGAGAACAATCGGTTTTCAGTGTCTCACCTGTCAAGCGTGCAGTGTTTACAGTGCATTTATGTTGGATCAGCTGCACCTCTCAATTCATCTTCCTCCTTTGGTTGTCCCACCATGTCTAATGAGGATGGCCAGACACAGATTGCTTCAGAGTTCTTCACTGCCACTTTAAATGCTGTATGTGATAGTGCTCTGAAAGGTGTGCAGATTGTGTAAGCATTACAAAGGGAAGAGGTGGAGAGGGCTCACCAATGCATTATTGAGACACAGGAGCAACAGAGGCATATGATGACCAATATCGCGACTACACCTCGCAGTAGGAGCTGCACTCACATGTGGAGGGAGCAGAACTGGTCTGTTGCATTGGCAGAGAGATTAGAGCCACACGGGATGGCACCATGGCAGCATGATAGGGAACAGGAAACTAGTAGTGGTGGCTGCCAGGGCAAGCAAAAGAAGCAGAGGGTTGTTTCTTCGACCACGGGGTCACTTCTTCAGTGGATTGAACCTATTGCTGCGCAGCAGGGGAGAATAATGCCTGACAGGATGGCGCAGGCTATTACCAGTACTTCACTCTCTCATAGTATTGCTACTACTGCCAGCAAACATCGCCCAGCACAGGGAGCTAAAATACGTGTTAGAAAGGGTCAGGACACGACCATTTCGATGGAAATTGATACCAGGAGTTGCGGGCAGGATTGGAGCGACGAACTTGACGAGTTGGAGCAAGGGGTGATGGAATTACACAGTTGAGTCAGTCCGCCATGAGTTGCACACTGCATTGCTGGCAGTGTGGGAGGGTGGGTGTAATGGTAGTGGACTTGGCATCGGGGTCACCTGACCAGTGGTGTCTTAGACTACTAGTTTGTTTGTTTCACAGGTTTTTGACTTGTCACAAGGGGCTCTACTGCTATTATCATAAATAGGTGGATCCCTTGTATGGTTACAATAGTCTCTTTTGAATAGGAACCTAGTCCTACTCATTTCATTCCCTTTTGCAAGAGCTCTCTGAGGGATTACGCTACCTCTTCATAGCGGAACCCTTACAGTCCCCCAGGTAGCTGTGTTGGAACCATATGTTAATATTCTAGCATATCCGGGTCTTTAAGCCACAGTTTGCCATTGTTTGCTTTCCATGAAGACTCTCGATCCCCGTCTAAGCCGTGTATTGCAACAATGCTATATAATGGTTGCTTAGATTCTAGAGTGTAACAGCTATTTACTTAAGACTTACTCAACGATTGGCAACTCCCCATCAGCGAGCTCTAAGATCCCAAACTTGCATGCCGGCCATTCAAGAGTTTGGTGGTCTTTGTTCTTGCTTGAGAATTCCTGCATAAAGACATCATCCATTATTATCGAAGGTGGAGGTCGAGGAGCTAGTTAGGTATGAAGTCAGAAGGTACACAGACAGTGAAGTGCCAGTATTTCTTTACAAGTCGTCATGTCGAATCGCAATCGCTATTTAAGCACCATGGAGCTTGACACACAAACACAGCTTGTGCGAGACGGAAGTGTTTCATAGCGGCCTCCGCATGTATGTTACAGGGAATATCTGTGCGTTGTGGTAAAGAAACATTAAGTCGATGTGAATAAGTCATGTGACAGCAATATCTTTGGCAGTGCTTTCGGTGGGTGGCAGCAAGGAAAGGAGGACAAACAAGTGGTGAAAGCCTGTCGTCAAATAGGCTCACTGGGTCCGGGTCACACGGGTTGATACCATGGTGTATTGCTCAATGAACTGACAAACAGGATACATGGCTGGGCAGTGGGAAAAACAGGATGATTAGCTAAGTAACTAAAGGTCCACTGGTATGCCTGGGGTGCCAGGCTTACACTCCTCCCCAAACAAAAACTTATCCATAACCCCAATTTACCTCACATAAGAGTAGTTATCTTCAGTAATTATGGCATCTAAGTTTGGCAGCATCTGTGATGGGTCTGCTTCCAAGGATAAAACTGGTGATGGAATCTGATACCGATGGGGAAAAAACAAACAAATAAAAGAAATCCAAAACTGGACTTCAACTTGTCCAAACATCTTGGGGAATAATTCCAGGAATTAAGATCCAATTGCTAGTCAAAATAGGTGACAGTGTGCATGTGATCCTGCATCAATGAGTGGCAGCGAGTGTGACGAATGTTGGTTTCTGATTCAGAATGTCCAGGTTCGAAGGGTAGGTGCAGCACAGCAATGGTGAAACCGATCGCTGGTGATGTACATTCCAGCTGGGAGTGTCGAAGGAGGAATGGGAGACATGTTTTTGCACACAATTAGCTAGCAGGCCTTGGGGTCCTAGGGATGTCAGGGTCCTCTAAAGGATGCATGATTTCACCCATGTATACCTAAACCAGCACCAAACCTACCATGTCAGAAGGTGATTCACTAAATGATACATTGATTGACATAAAAGTACTTCTATTAAAAGTCTATTAAACCCTTGTAAATTGTGTATTACAATGAGTCAACTTATACTATTTTTAATATCTCAATCATATGGGCATTATAACTAAGTATGCACTTTACATGAATAGTCGCTGATCTGTATCGAGATTTAAATACGGGCTGTGGTCTTGTGTTAATATAGTGCATGGGCAATTCTTGACATGGCTACGATGGGTGCTCATTTGATAATAATGTGGTCTTTGTTTTCATAAGCTCGTTTTAATTTTGGTTCACCGGATCAAACAGGTACATTTACTTACGACTTCTTCAACGTTATGCTCGCAAAATTGTACACAAACACGCTCCTCACTACATAAGTTGCCTTTTCACTTCACTCATCTACTGTGAATGCTGAGGGAACAAATCACTCTTTCCTATAGACTTATGATTGTCGTATTAGTGACGATCCAAATGATAGGACTCCAATCTGATATATTTTTGTTCATTGGTATCTCGTTCAGTTGGGGAGGGGGTGCATGTTGTAACGCACACTTTCCAAGACATCCCCGACAACAAGACGTCGCGATTCCGTACAATGGAAGAGCATGACAATAATAAACCTCCAGCGTCAACTATTATGGACTAGACAGTGAAGAGCTGAGTGGTTGGGTAGAGGAAGAGTGTTAGCTCTGTGTGTGCGTGGGAAGACTCGCCGCTCAGGAGGGCGGGTAATCATAACGCATTAACAGCTCTCGTTACTGTATAATCTGCTAAATATGGTAAATATATCACATCAAAATATTGATACTTGATTACTGCTGCAGTCTAAAGAAAGGGCTAGGGTGGGTGGGTAAATTAAATGTGTAGATATGTAGGAATAAGGATCAGAAGTCAGTGATGAGAAAAACAGAAAGGACTGAGGGTCAACAGCGATGTCGTACGAGAACACAAGGCGTGCGAATCCTACATATGCTCAGCTGGACGTTGAGTGCCGAACTACTCCCGGCACGCCAGATCGTGCGGCACTCGACACTATTATAACTTTTTTTCAGTATTTATATAGCTTACGTATTTTGTTAATCTACTTGGGTACTAACCGTAATGAGGTGGGAGGACGGGGAATAGCGCAAAAGAGGGTAGTAAATTGTACTACGATGAGGTGAAATAGTAATAAAATGGCAGGCTGACATTGGTGGTCTCTGAGGCGCGCGCGATGTTGATATTGATGATGTCAACCTATTTTTATATTTGCTTGAGACCATTTAGCAACAATGCTAAGATACAAGAGACTAGGTAAGTCAGGTTCCTTAGCTCGTGTATTATGGGAGAAGAAGAAAAAACTGCATGGGCCAGTGAGTGGAGAGCCAAAGGTTGGTTGTTATAGTAGTCCGTGCCCATGTGTAGACGGGGTGAGGCGAATGGAGAAACAGAAAGAATGGAAGAGAGGCAATTGATAATATAAACTAACGGTTTTGCAACAAGGTATCTGTTCTATCTATAAGCCCAGGCAATCAGATGTGTTTTGTTTCTTCGAATACCCGACCACGGACCAAATTCACCACTAGAGCGTCGGTCATTACAGACAGGCAGACACGCCAAACCCGAGAACTGTATTAATATCAGATTGGTATGACATTAGAACTACATAGTTAGAATTGGACCGCCTCCCCGTCCTTTTTTGAATGGTATGGAGAAAGACCTTGATCCTTAGACACAAGGCCCCTTTCTCATCTAAAACAAAACCTCGTGGACAATCTGTCTCCCCCCTCCCAAGGTACCACAGTATATCCTAAACCCGGGAACCTCTGCCGTTCCCAGGTCAAGATCAACTCCATTCAACAAGTTGCCATCTTTCGCCAACTCCTCAGTACCTTTCGCGTCCTTTTTAACGAGGAATTCTTTAAACCCTTCGAGCGCGTAGAAAGATTCGAGGTTGAAGGTGGGATTCTTGGGAGGTTCGGTGTTGGGGGATTGATTGTTAGGAGAGGGATTAAGTTTTCTTGTGCTGATGAGCACACTTTGAGGAGTACCAGGAGGAGGTGAATGAACCTTGCCCTTGAAAATATTTGGTCTTAAAACCCCTTGGCTCAGGAGATTCAAGGATGCGACGGCTAGTTTATTTCTCTTTTATTTAAAGGACAATACGAGCGGGCATGATATATATAACGTACCAATGATACTTTCCAATAATGCATATTCCGGTCCCAATCTCACGTTCAACATGAGCGCCCTAACATGCTTTGCATCGAAGCGTTCTGCACCAAGGTGTAGAGCGTGGCGCGGGCTCAATGAGCCGAATGGTACGGAAATGGGACCAGAGGCGCCATTACGAAGGGACCGTATACGGCTCTGGGGTGATTACATTAGTTAGTAGTGTCCATGGGCAGCAGCGGACACATACGACGAGGACATCCAAGGCCTCGCTGACTTTCGATAAAGAAAACTTCCCCTCATTTAGATCGAGGGGTGGATGCTATGTGACATATGCAACATACAGTGGGCGGAAGTCAGAGAACATCCAAGACGGATTGTTAGACACGCACCCAAAGGCTAACGCTCCCTACTTTGAACACCATCTCATCCAGCCTGTTATGGTACACTACCATTTCCTTCTCGACACCAGCCTTCTCGACGTTATTTACCAAAAATTCATGGAAAGCCTGGAGCTTATCATTCCCGGTTCGTACCTACTCCTTGTATCAATAACGCGCCCACGACAACACGAATAAATTGCACACAATAGGGAGAGAAAGAGCTATACAGTCGCATCCCAAAAAACGCGTCAAAAATGTGCTCATCATAATATAACCTTGGATAACGAGACTTACTAACGAGAGCACCTGAACGTCTTAATCTCCCGTTTGATGGAGCATCTGCAGCTGCTTCCGTGGATTGAAACCGAGAAGGAGTTTTCAAGTTGCGGAGGGGTAGCAAGACCGACCGCATACTAAGCTTCGTCAAGAGAGCCATGGCGAAGAAGTTTGTCAAAAATTTACACAGACGTAAATCTGACTTATGTAATCATTCACTCTAGCGCTAGTTCTAAGAGTCAGTTTTATCACACCCAACAGGGTGAAGTCACGACGCGGTTTGAGAGGGAAGTAAAGCTATAAACCATCAGCAACAAGGCTGAACGTTCCTAGAAGATTATAGCTGGTAGCACTTTATAACTATATTTTGATGACCTGAATTACGCTGATGTTATATTACAGTAACAAATAGTATGAGTTGGCTTATTATATATACACAAACTACAAGGGTTTAATAAGCTTGTAATGAAGTATTTATATCAATCAATGTGTCAGTCAGTGAATCACCTTCTGACATATAAGTTTGGTGATAGTTTAAAATCCCGCATAAAGAGGAAATGTAAAGTACAATCTCTTGAAGTTTGTGTGGTGCTGTTCTTAGACTCAAAATCGTTCCGTTTGTTTGAGTAGGTAACAATAAACTCATTGTAAACGGATAAGGACTACTTTACATATCTTAGCCCTATATACCTAAGCAACCGATTACTAATTTCCCCGTATGGTTCGACTCCTTGCAGCTCGCATACCGAATTCCCAAAATTCAACACAATCAGTGTGCTTACATAGTGTGGTCGATGTTATTGGTGCTAAAAATCCTAGATCTCATGCAACACTGCGGCGACGATGTGACACTCCCATATCTTGTAAAAATGATACGGACCTCGAAGAATTCACAAAAGTAGTTGCATTGGTGCTTTGTTTTTAAATTCCGGTGACCACTGGAAAGTTTGACAGCTGCAAATACCAACCCAGGATCACTGGTAGACAAAATTTGGTGTAAAGATGCTTTTCAACTCAATCACTCTGTAAGCCTGGCGGAGGCATACCAGCGGGCCTTTAGTTACTTACAAAATCGCCCTGTTTTCCCTGCTGCCCAGCCATTTGTGTATCCTGTTCTTTAGTTCGTCGAGCAATACACGGCGGTCCTATCGACCTGTACGACCCGAACAGTGAGCTTACTTGACGACAGGCTTTCAAACTCAATAATGATTTTAAGTTGGCCAATAACACCTATGGTATACATCACGTAGCCACCGCTTACTTTACACAAGGCATAAGGTTTGCTCAAAAATCCACGGATTTCTTATTCCTCGTGCAGAATGACTCCTTCAGATGAGGTGGTTGAATATCTCAGAGGGACTCGGAATACAATCAAAACTGAGTGATTTGCAAGACAAATTTCGAGTCAATTTGACAGGCTGTAGAAATACGATATTATATTGGTTGAAAGCTATCGCTAGTTGCTGGGATGTAGCATTGGAATTGTACTTTGTTGACCTAAACTTTCAGACATGGATCTTAGCATCTTGGTTGCCATCCCATCCCAGTATGTTTCCATCCATTGCATCATATGGTGCTCCCATGTCTAAATTCTCACAACTGGGACGGACCTCAAATCCGTTGGCACGCTCCCCCAAGCACGCCATGCTGCCTCTCTTGAGTGCTTGGGGGATTTTTTACCATTTCCAAAGCAAGCTATTGCTTTCATTACCACAAACTAAAATTTATTACATCACTTAAACTAGTCATAGAATACGCTAGCGACTCTTGAAATGGCCTGAACTATGATGCTTCAACGCATTATTTTGAGCATACAATCTTTTATCTTTCACTCGGGCCAATTTGGAAGTTATTTTAACTAAGCAGTGGCTAATTGAGGCACACAATACACACTCACCACTCTCTCATGATGGCCTTATTCTCTTTGCTCAAATATCTTCCAGTTTCACAACACTTAACTAGGTGCACTTTCCATCAACTCCCCTCGTGTCATACATTCTGCAGGTATGATGATGGATACGGTTATCTCCTTCCAATGCACACAAGGGGTGGTGGAATATAGGAATGCCGGACTGAGAGTAGGGGGGGGGGGGGTGGTCCCGCATTACTCTTAAGTGCCTTGACTGTGAGGCAGAATAGAACAAGGACAGAGGCAGGTGGCCTCACACAAGCTGAGGATAAGGGACTCTGCCTCTGTTGCTCCCACACAGGTCAAATGATTGTCCGGTTCTCACGGGAAGGGCTTCGGGTTACAAATCCGCAAATTTGTCGGATCCAGGGCTTTTACCGGTGGCTACGGCGCGCTGCGCTCAAGGTCCCCCAGGAACAGATCTCCGTCATGCAAATAAGACCTGTCTAGATCTGGTAGACGACTATGCCTGGAAAAGCCACCTATCACGAGGGCCAGCTCTGTAAACATTTTAAATATGTTTATAATTATCCGTTATAGAGCGTTGCTTGCCATAAATTTCGATCAAGCGAAAAGTAATAAGCCCAAATGTAATTTAGCCCCAGTGGTCGGGAGAATCCCAATTTCAACCAACCCAATGCCTTTGCTTGGTGGACCGAAGATATTGGGCTTTTTTCGGACGCGAAATATAAATTGTATGCTTCAGATTGAGGTAGCGATGTAGCCTCACTTACAATAGCCATTCGCCGGATAGCCATACTATATTCGCAATGGATGACGGCCCAAAATAGTATGATGATATACATACTCACCTGACTGGTGACCAATGTTTTCTTTTATAATTCTGGACGGTTGGAGTTTCGTCAAGAAAAATAGCTATTTGGTACTGATAAGGGTCTAACATAGCCTCTCGGACAACGAAACTAGGGCCCTTTAAATACCTAGAAAGACACCAACACATTTATCAACAGCCTCATAAAGAACCTCCTTCTCAAGATGCTTCCTTTTGCTATCATCATCGCGTTGTCTTCTATTCTCACCGTCACCGCCCATCCAGGCCTCGAACGCCGTAGCGGCCACGCGGTATGTACTGCAAACTTGCTCGGTGTCAATGTATATATAAAATAAATCGCACAGTTTACTCTGACGAACAAGTGCGGAAATAATGTCCAGCCAGTCATCGCCGACACCCGATGTGGATTCAGCCCACGTCTGTCATCAGCGTTATGTATTCTCAGTCGAGTCTAACTCACGCAAACTTCTGTAGGATGCAGTGATGCCGCTGCGTATTCTGGACCTCAGCCTCATGTGTTAGGCCCCGGTCAGAGTCAGACCGTGACCATCAACTCCGACGTAAGAATGACACATTAATTTTTGAACCAACTTTGATAATCACTTCCCCATCAGTGGGTCGGCCGCATTTTCGTCCAAAATGGTGGATGTGGCTCCAAGGGCGAGGGCTGTACTCTCGCCGAATATAACCTGGGTAACGCTAACAATTCCTGTACATGACAACCCTGTTGACATTGAGAATCGATTGTATAGATACCGGAAACCAATTTACACCCCAGGCTTATGACATCTCCAACATTCAGGGGTTTACTCAGTCCATCCAGCTCGGTGCTAACGGTTGTGATACAGTGACCTGTACCAACGCAAACTGTGGGGTGTGTTTTTTCGTGTGAATCAATGCTAGACGCTGGAAATAACGCTTTATCACCATAGTGCTCCAATGCGTTTCCCGTTGGGGTGATTCTTTGATTTTTATATTCTATTTGCTGTTGGCTAATTAATTATGGGCATTAAACAGGATACTAGTGGATGTGGAAACGACAGTCCGGTTAGGGCTTGCGGAGCTGGGGATATCGCTTTTAGTGGTGCGTGATATCACAGAACGGTGGCTTATATGAACTTAACTGATACGTCAAAGTTGTCTTCTGCCCAAGTTGAGCATCCTTCAGAGGACGGGGTAGCTACAACAGGGACTGAGACATGGCCAATTCTGTGGCACGGGAAGAGATAGGGAATTTGAAACCAACTAATAATCAGAAGGTGTAGTTTCCTCTTAGCTTCTACCGCTCGAACCGGTCAATAAATGTTACCTTACCATGTGATCGCCTGACAAGCAAAAGCGAGGATTTTGAGCAGAATTTACTGACTACTCAGGTGAAACAGAAAAGCTGGGTATGCTCAACCTGGTCCATTTTTCTGACATTGCTTTACTGCTAACCCTTCAAGTCTTAAGAAGTTTGACTTCACAAATAGCCGCTACATTTCAACGGCTAATCACTGTCGCGACGTTATACCGCTGACCACTGTAAGCCTGGTGGCCCAGTCTTATGCGCGCACCCTTTAGTTTCTGTTAGCACCTGATCACGGTGAATGTAGCCGGGCAGTTTTCCCTCTTTCTTCTGCACCGTACGCTACACTCTCCTGTTTCCAGTCGCTTTAGACTATATATCGTGGTCTTGTCAACTTGTGATAACGGGCTTTCAACTACAAACATATAGGAGGGAAGCACTAGGCCTTGGATCGTGACTAGCAGTCAGAAGGAGCGAGGGCTCGGCTGTTAGTCACGCTCATGGTAATGGCCGCTGGGAGATTGGCAACAACTCCCCTTCACCGGCTCCCAAGGTTGGCCAGCCAACCCCTCCCTCATAACATTAGTACCGCATAGGAAGTTACTCAATTTATTATTAGTATTACTACTCTATTTATCTATTATGACATACCCTATGTGATATAATACGTACATGTGTGTAAACCCAATTAAAACTGATCGTGTGTGTAAGTGCTTTGAGCTGGCCGACTGGCTGGATGCAGTCGTTACGTTGGGGACGTAACATGACCAGACACATCGAGATAACGGATCTGGACCGCTACTAGGAAATTAAATTACCGGGGAATTCGATCAATGCGCCTTGCGAATGTCTCAACATTCCTACTACATATTGACTACATTCTTCGCTGACATAGCCTCGCGAAGCTGAAACCACTCTCGGCCTCTATCAATCCTAGCATTCGCCTTTCATCTTCTCAAAGTCCATTCACTACTCTCGAAATTGCTGAAATGTGAGATGTTCTATACCACGACGTCGGATGGTTAAGTAATATACGCTGCGTTGGGTACACGTTTCGACATTGCGTTTGCAGTACAACTAGCCTCGCGGTTTCGATAGATCCGGGCGGCGCTCATTAAAACGCCGCATGATGATTTGGATCTTTATCCACGTCTGAAGGAAGTTGAATACTACGTCAGTTTAACAGACGTGCATGACATCAGTGTGTTAAATGATCTAGATCACCACTCCACAGATGGTAAGATGGTGGCGCACGTAATCATGAATTGTAATTCGAAGGACATATTTGGCGCTCAGGTAAATACTACTTGCATCTATTAATATCTGACAGTTGCGAACATAGTATAGTTGCTTCCCGCTAGGGCTCGCAATCATCCTACTTATACTGCACCGGGAATCTTGTTAACTTAATTTCTAAATAGTTAAGAGTGATCCACACTGATACTTGCCAATATCTCACATGGCATCCATCGCAGATCTTCAAAGAGAGGTTATTCAAGCAGAAACTAAGCAGTAACTACTTACACCATTTATTGTATACATGCGCCATCCTAACCGAGATTTTCCAGTCTACTTCTGACCCGCACTAATTTGGCAACCCTAGGTATGTCTATATGCATTGGTAGTTGTTTACCAAATTTATAGACCGGCGGCATCTCAGTTTTGTTTAGTTATGACACAATCCTAACTCTCCCATCGGAAATCGCATTCGTATGGAAGGCCAAGATCAGACTTGCATCTGTGCTGTACATCATCGCCCGATATTTATTCCTACTTCTCGCAATATTTTTGGAAACCGTTGATTCGGTGGATCAATCGATATCGTTAGAGGTAAGCGATGATGGCTTTTGTTTTTGAAAGTGCTCCTTCACCTTATCGCATTTTGACAGTGTGTAGTATCTTTTGAACTCTCGAGACGGTTATTTACTGAGAGCCACCTTATTCCAGGGCATGTAATGCAGCATACCGTGTGGTGAATGTGCTGCACACAATAGTAGCATCTAGTGCGCAAGGTGATTGGTCTATCTAACATTTACTTAAATAACTTAACTTAGATATTAGGGATATTACTGGCAAGGGTTTACGCGATAAGCAGGGATTACAAGTACCTTGTAATACCAATATCGGTAATATATCTCGCACACTTCTGCTGCTATGTGGTGTGTTTCCTTTTGGCACTGTGTCTGGATTCCTATGCTTACACGAGCGTTGTAGGTTATGACAGCCTATGAAGATTGTACTTCAGAAATGAATTACCAACTGTATGTCTCGTTCGCAAAGAGTAACCCAAATATTGACCGCAACAAACAGGAGTACGGAAGTCAATTGAATATGCCTCCAGAGCTCGAGTTGACATGATCGTTCTAGTCGCAGTAACAAACGCTTTTAACATTATATTCGATGCACTCTTATTATTCACCACATTATTCCACACTATTGGCTTATATAAGTTACAAAGAGATGTTAAAGAATTGCGGGGACAATCTATAACCTATTTACTTGTGCGGCAAGGTAACTTATCTCGACGTTGATAGCTATATTATGGCTTACTTACATTAATTGCAGGTGTTCTGCGATTTGCGTCAGTGCTAAATTATCTTGCCCTTTGTTGTGTAATGAAATATTAATCCTGATTGTTTAGCGTAATTTTCATATGGGGTTTGGAGGCTCTAATTGGAAATAAGGTATAGTATTATTACTCCTCCCAACTATTTCACTGATACTACTGCGTTTCGTCTAAGGTTGCCTCAGTGAATATTTTTTACCACCCGAAAATCCCAGCCATGCACTCATTTCACATCCAATATAGATCGCCTTTAGGGACTTCGGCTCAAACGTGGAGAACGGGCAAGTACTTGTCGTAAACATTTCGTCCTCACTTTTATAAAGCGTTAACCGCAGCGTAGCCACCATTATCGTTTGCCGCTTCTTTCTCGATCTACGAGAGTTAAACTCACAACGTAACGCAACTAATGCGACGAACAATCTCGCGGTCATTACCTTCCAAGGAGCAGTGCGCAGTATTGGAAATACTTTGGTTGAGGACGTTGGAGATGTACGTTATACAGAAGATTTTATTTCGGAGGCGGCTCCTGAAGGGGACCTCCCCCTTCATTCCGCGGAGGGGTGTTCAACTGAGGAGACTCTGAGAGTTGAAGGCCATGATGCATAGTCATAAAATGGAGTTATCTACAAGTGTCAAAAACCATGAGATTTATGACCATTGGAGAAGCAAGATAAAAGCCCCCAAAAAAATCATTGGGTATGGTTCATATGTCGAGTAACCATTCTCTGTATTCAAGATATTAGTAAGAACCCAAGCATAGTTGTATTAAGTTATTTTCCAACTCCCCGGTATGATGCTGCTTTTGAACATGTAAAGTCTGAAATCGACCGATAATCCGCGCCAATTTGCACTGGTTGGACATTTTCGCGCAGTTGTGCCAGTGCCAAACTTGAATTTTTTTCGAAGGCGCTGATGAGCAGTCCGAACGGGACTTATAACCAGTACGTAAGGGACCTATTCTATTCTCTGGATCTGATGGGCTTCAAATAAGTCCCTTTCTTTTCCACTTATCAGGGAATTGGAAAATAGTTAGTGAGTCTAGCTAGGCCTAGCGACACCACCTCGAATAATGTCGTTGAGGTAGGATATTGTCATATTCAATATAGAGTAGATATTGCCCGTTGAAACTAGTTAGTCTTAGTGTATTCTAGCTAGTTATCGTATCTTCCAGTAATCGTATCTTCCATCCAACTAGATACCTCATCTAGGCAACAACTAAAAGTTTTATAATTATTTCAATTAAATAATAAATAATTCTTATAAAACTCTGACAGTGAAGTTTCACTGTGTGTCAGGCCACCAGGCTAGAAGCTCACAAGAAGGACTTGGATTGCATTTGTTGTAAGTGGTAATGCCAAAGTATTCTATATATTTTCAATAATGTCTTAGATGGATTGAAGTCCATAACTAATGGGAGTATTGAAATGATTATCGGCTGCGAAAGTAGCCTTAAGGTGACTGTTCAAGTTGGGGGTGATGCCCCTGTTTACGAAGGGGCAGCACGCACGGAAATTGTCATCCGTGCAATCAGCGACGGTCAGGGAGGGCTTTATCCGATGGGGTGATAGCCAAACGCCATAGCGAGCCCCCCGCACATGGAAGAGCGGGTGGAGATTCATCAGTGTTCCTCCTCTAACGTTCCCTCTTTCGATGGTATATTCCATATTACATTTTATTAGATTGCCAATGGGACCTTAAGTGCCGATCGTGATTTAACACTACCCCCAAGATTTAGGAATTATCCAAAGAGAAAATTGCTCAATTATTTTCAGTCATGCTTCACCTGAATACTTTCGAGGACAAGAGTTCGTCGTCACAGTTGTGCAAGTTGGGGGTGTGTACCCCCACAAAGCTGTGAGATTTCTCATGTAACCCAACTGACCTAAGAGTACAAAGGTGTTTATGCTCCTGAAATCCAATACCAATACCATTGGCTCTTTCACCAAGTACAATGCTTATGTCGGAGTCTGCCAGTGCCAACTCATCCCTCCTGACACAGGGTCTCTAGGAACAGAGTGTACTCTCTAAGTGTCAGGCTACTACTAGGCTAGAGGCTCACAAGAAGGACTTGGATTTGATTGATCGCTAGTTAGGATGCTGAACTTTATGTTAGCATTTTGGAGGATGAACTTCAAGAATCTCTCAAGCATTACAAGAAGAAGACTGGGGATATTGTCTTCCAGCAAGACAATGATCCCAAACACAAGAGCAAGAAGGCCACCAATTAACTTAATGGCAGTGATTTTGATGTCATGATATGGCCCCCTCAATCTGCTGATCTTAATCCAATTGAATACCTTTGGCATTACCTCAAGAAGAGTTTTATATATTAATCATAATATTTTACATTAAATATGAAGTATTGTTTTAAAAATTAATACATAGTATCAGGTGTAATATAAAGGAATGATAGTCTTAACACTATCTATATGAAAACCCTCTAATTTTGTTACAATCATAAGATCTTTTATTGCTGGAACTAATTGTTTGGTAGCATAGTATGGATAGTCTATGGATAGGTTATTTTTCTCTACTTCATCTAGTGTATACATTTTTTTACCTTGTAGTCTTTCTCCATTATTTACAAATATGTATTCTAATTTAGATTGCCAATCGTGACCTTCTAACATAAGCCTCTTTGCCATTAAATACTGTGGAGAGTTCTCTGTCTTATATTTTTCTAAAGGTTTTACAGATTTAGTTAAAACTAAATCATCTACAATTATTAGACCTTCCATTAGATTTATTATACAATCTATAATATAATCTTTTATTACTTCTTTATTACTTCTCTTTCCTATTAAATCTATTATACCTTTGTAACATTTTTTAACATATGGACAATAATTGCTACATACGGTAGCAACTCCTTTAAATGATACTTCTTCATCCTTAAACATAACATATCTTTTCTTAGAAAAGAATAACATTATATCATAATATTCTTCAAAGTTTAATAACATAGGCTTGGGAAGTAACTTATTTATGTTTTGACATATCAAATTAGTAATTTTTATACAATCTTCCTTAGATGAATATCCTTCAAAGTATATAACACAAGAGTCTGTATCACCATATACTACTTTTAATCCATTGTCTTCTATATAGGATGCTACATTTTTTAACATTTCTCTTCCTATACTAGTTATAGTACTTGAACACATATAATGACCTAAGTATTTATTCTTTTCAAAATGATTATTCCTTTGGAATTTATCCCAAAACCTGAGGGAAAATCCCAAGGAAATATTCAAAATTATACAACAATATGATAAGAATATTAAAAGTATTGATAGCTTAGAACAAGTGAATGAAATTTTCTTTCCCAAGGAGGTTGAAGAGAAAGAAAGAATATCGACAATATATACTTCCACATTTAGCACTCCTTATTATATTAGCCATTTGTCTATATAATATTAATACATTTATTGTTTTCATTTTATAATATATTAGTTCTCATATGTATAGTAGTTTAACATCTATGAACTTTGAGAGATTAAGAAATAATGTAGAAGATATATCCAAGAGTTTAAATTGTAGTAATATGAACAATTTTTAAAAACAAATATTAGAACGGTTTACTATCAAAATGAAAAGACCTATATTTGGGAATCTTTGTTAGTATCATGGAAGGCACACCTTTACAAAATAAGATGGTGAACAGCTAAGAAAAGAATAACATTATATCATAATATTCTTCAAAGTTTAATAACATAGGCTTGGGAAGACTTAAAACCATTCTCAAACCTAAGACAATCTATTCCTCTAAATCTTATTTCTAGTTCTACATCATCATGTATTACATTTTTATTCTTAATGTTTTTATACAGACAAAGAAGCTGTAGAGCTATAGTGAAACTGATGAAAAGAAATGGAAAATCAACCTTATCCTGAAACTTGTATGGAGGACTTAGTCCAAAGAGAGTTTATAATAAATCTTATGATTTATATCTGTAAAAATAAAGAGATTCCTATATTACTTTCTGGTAAAGAAGCTTTACCATTTGATCAGATCACATAACTGACAATTTCTAATTTAAAAGGTAATGGAACTTTCAAGAAATACTACATTCTTACTTAGGTCTCTCTTTAGAAAATTACAAAAAATTATTGGGTTCTTATTCTATTAATACTTCAAAGAGAGACTTATCTCCTAATCTATCTATGAACTTTAAAAGTATTGCTAGGATGATGGTTGTGGCTACTAGAGTATGAAGTGGAACCTAGGAGTTACGGGAAAGGGTCCAGACAGAATAGGACAGGATTCCTGCTTCTATTTGTCAGAATTTGATAGAAAGTATGCCTAGAAGGATTGCAGCTGTTTGTATGCCAAGGGGGGTTACACCAAGTACTAGATTATATGACTTGTATTGGATTATACACCAGGGACAAAACTGTTCCAATGAGATTGCATTAGTATTTGATTTATAGTTTGATGACAAATAATGCTTATGTCATAGAATCATTAGGGAATATAGCCAACATATGACTACCTAAATTAAAAATTTCAGGTCAATTGGTCAAGTACTCATTGAGTTATTCAACATTCTTTGACATATAAAAAATTATTGGAATGGTTTTGTCCCCCACTGTATGAAAATGCATGGATCCCAGGCATTCACTATCAATTTGAAAATTGATGAAGCAGCTGGTCATTTTTCAACCCCAGTATCTGAGAAAACTGCAGACCTAGAAGGCATCCTTGAGAAATACCATGATTTCACAGATGTTTTTAGTAAGCATAAAGCTGACCAGCTTCCACCCCACAGAGAGTATGACCTGAAAATCGACCTTGAAGAAGGTGCCCAGCCACCCCTTGGACATATCAACCCACTGTCCTCCATGGAACTTTCCACAATCCGGGATTTCCTGGATGAACATTTGTCCATAGGTTTTATCCAACCCTTGAAGTCTCCTTTTGGAGCACCTGTTTGTTGAGAAGAAGGATGGATACAGGGTTCCTGTGGAGATAGCAGAGCTCCCTGAGGAAATGGCTGAGGTGGGGAAAAAACACAGCCCCATAAATGTAGATCAATAAAATAATAAAAGTTTAATAATTTTTTTTTAAAAATAAAAGTAAAGCATGAAAAACATAAGAATCAAAGTCTGTGGAAAATGTCAGAGCAATATATATAATATATATTTTTGCCATTTATTTTTTGATTTTGGTTTATTTTATTTTATTTACATGTGCATATAGCAATGCAGGCATGGTGCGAGAACAATTACATAATCACGCCACTGCCACTGCCGTTGAAAGTGGTCATGCCGTCACAATGCACAGGTACGCAGCAAAGTCACAATTTACGCATTTTGTGGGTGGTATGGCCAAGCAATGGCACTGACATAATGACAACGGTGTTGCCTATGTCCCAAACATGGCCGTGCAGTGGCACCATGATGCAATGTAGCGTGGCATGGCCAAACGACAGCACTGACATAAGGCCAATGCTGCTGCCAATGACAGACACACATTGCTTTGCACTGTGTGCCTATAGAGACCTCCTTGTGCACTGGCACTGCAACTGCAGTCAGTGCCTATGCAAATGCCGGCGCGCTGCACAGACCTACACAGTGCTGGGCAGGATTACATAAGTGCCAAAGCATGGCTATGCACTGTAGGGATGCATACATGCCGTTTTTAGTATTCTTCTCAGATTTTTCATAAATAAAAAATACTAAATAAATATTAAATAAATAGTATAAATAGTAGGCATGTACATAGCTAGTCTTTAGTTTCAATCTCTTAGGAATCCCACTAAAACAAGTGTGATCTCCCCTGTCATTGAGCTATCCCCTCTTCACTTCATATTTCTGTGTTTTATCTTGTGTTTGGTAGCCTTGTTAGTGTTGCCCTAACAGAAAATCTGCTTAAGGACTTGAAATCATCTCAGAACCTGTAAAAGCAAAGAGAGATATAGGGCGACAGGGAATAATGAGAATGAGTCAAAATGTAACATGGGGTCCACAGAGTGCAGTCAGAGAGAAGATAGTGGTCTGGGTTTGAGCGGATAAGCTGTATGAAAGTCAGTAATGATTTCCATGGCATTACCGAGTTCTGTGGCCAAAATCCATGAAGTTTCTTCATCGGTGCCCTTGTAACCTGCCCACTTGACCAAGTAAAGTAGTTTACAAGTGTGTCAACGCTTGTCAATTTTTGAATCTAAAATTTGTGAGATTTCAAACTCGGGTTCTCCATCAATAATGACTGGAGAAGGCGGAGATTGCACACAATCCAGGATAGTGTTAGCAGTACAAGGTTCTAGCATAGAAACATGAAATACCAGGTGTACCGCACACATGCTATCCAGAAGCCGTAGGGTCCAAGAAACTAAACCTACTTGTGCTATTATTTCAAATGGACCTAAATATTTTTCAGCAAGTTTCTTTGATGGATGGGTAGTCTGGAAGAATTGAGCTTTGACAAAAACATGATCACCAATTGTGAGGTTGGGTGGCAGAATCTGGTGTTTGTCCACTGAATATTGGTATTGCTCTTGGGCGGACTTTATTGCAGTCTGGAGTTTTTTGTGGAGCTCATGGAGGTCCGTGGTGAACTCTTGAGTATGGGCAGAGGTGAGATTTCATTCTGGATGTACTGTAATATTTGGATTATATCCTTTATTTGCAAAGAACAGAGAAATGCCAGTAGTGGCCAAGGGTGCATTGTTGTAAGCAAATTCTGCAAGTGGTAATAGGGATTTCCAATTGTCCTGTTGATAGTTGCAATATACACAGAGATATTGTTCCAATGTCTGATTGACGTGTTCAGTTTGTCCATCGCCTTCCAGGTGATGAAATATAATTTCATGTCCAAGGATTTCCTGAGGGATCTAAAGAAGTGAGATACGAGCTCTGATCCTCTATTGGAAGTTACATGGGATGGAACTCCATGCTTGGAAAATACGTGTCTGATTGACGTGTTTGGTTTGTCCATCGCCTTCCAGGTGATGTCCAGATGTGAAATGTAATTTCATGTCCAAGGATTTCCCAAAGGATCTAAAGAAGTGAGATATGAACTCTGATCCTTGATTGGAAGTTACATGGGATGGAACTCTGTGCTTGGAAAATACATGTCTGATTGACGTGTTCGGTTTGTCCACTGCCTTCCAGGTGATGTCCAGATGTGAAATGTAATTTCATGTCCAAGGATTTCCTGAAGGATCTAAAGAAGTGAGATACAAACTCTGATCCTCAATCAAAAGTCACATGGGACGGAACTCCATGCTTGGAAAATACGTGGATAATAAAAAGCTCCGCTAACTGCATGGACATAATTGTATGATATGTAGGAATGAATATACCTTGTTTTGAGAATCTGTCAACAACGACTAGAATGGCAGAAAACCCTTTGGAATCTGGTAGGTGTTCAATGAAATCCATCGAGATAGAATTCCATGGGTGTTCCGGTACTGGGAGTTGTTTCAAAAGGCCATATAGCTTGTGTTGCTGAGATTTAGAGCATGGACAAGCAGTGCAAGATTTACAATAGTGCTTAATGAATCTATGGAGTCCAGGCCAAGTATATTCTCTTCTTATTAATGATAGAGTTTTGTTGAACCTGAAATGTCCAGAGAGTGGATGGTCATGTTTGTACTGAAGGATCCTGGGGAAGAGGCTATCGGAGTCCAGTACATAGATGCGATTGTCAAGTCTAATGAAACCATACTGATCAAGAGACTACCAGGGTTGACTGGGGTCCACAGGATTGTCAAAGTGTGCTTTAGTTATTGGGTCTAGCAGAATTGCCGATAGAATATCTTGATGTAACTTCTCAATATCCATAATGATAATTCCATGGACAATGGAATGGATGAGGAAAGTTTCACGGACTGATGCAGATCAGAGTTTGTACAGTATCTCACTTTTTTAGATCTCTTGGGAAATCCTTGGACATGAAATTACATCCAGACATCACCCAGAAGGCGACAGACAAACTGAACGCGTCAATCAGACATTGGAACAATATCTCCACGTATATTGCAACTATCAACAGAACAATTGGAAATCCCTCCGTGTACACACCCTTTACATCTTGTACTTACACTATCCATTTGCCTCCTATGAGACACAGAAGGTCAAATGGGAATTATATTCATTATTGCTTGAGATTCACAAGCTTTAAGATCTTATTTCAACATGATTGCAGTTAATTCATTATATAAATAACTAATAGTTTTGCTCAATTAGGCAAAACATGTTCACACTATCATGCTACTTTCCCAAAATGGCAGACTTGCTTAATTAGGAAGGTAGGTAGCACCAACTACTGCACGCATTATAAAACTAAATTTTATAATGAGAAATATAATCTGCAAAGTGGGAGAAAATTAAATCAAAACACTTGTCGATATGAGGTAGCGCCTGGTATTGTGAACATGGAGACCTCATTATGCGTATGCAATTGATGTCAAAATATTGAATTTTTATTCAAATTAATACCTTTTATACAACAAGTAGACGAGGTTGAAAACATTGCACTAGTCGCGCAGCCCTTCGTGCCAAATTCTCATCATGATCAACCCGCTAGCTCCTAGGCGAGCCAGCCCACATCAGGGATTTGGGAATGTCTACACCCATTATGTAACTCCCTAGCCTTCCTAGATCTATAGTAAGCTTTTATACCGACTAGTAAATAGGGATCTCGCGAAAGTAGTGTGTCTAGCTGTGTCTAGCCGAGCTAGCTAGGTAGCTCTCCTAGATGCCTCTAGACAATATAGACGGCATACTTACTGATCTTCCCACTTTCCTGATGCAGCGACTTCATTTAAGTTCACTAGCGTGGTTCAATATCCTAGACAAATTGTAACTCATGGTCTAGGCGCTCTAGGTAATCTATATAGTAGCTAGATTTTTTTTTAAACGGGGCAGTGCCCCATCTGGGCCATCGGGCGCCTCACAAATGTTGCCAGTTCCCATGGAAACCTAAGAGAGCCCCATCTCCTAGACGTTTACACGATAAGACTGGAGTTCGAGTTTAATACTACTACCGCGCCCTAGATTGGGACAAGAATCCAGACTCAAAACTTTTATTTTGGAAATGTATGCTCAGTCAACGCTAGTTTTACAAGGAAAGGACAAGAAAGCGCAGGTGAACGACAATCAAAATGACAAGGGAAGAAAGGGTACGGATAGCAAATGGTCACAATCGACGGAACCTGCATCAAAAAGATGTGAACCAACGGAAACAACATCATATTCTTGACTTACCGAAAGGCTCTACCAACGATCGGGCAGTGTACCTTCACAGATATCACTGCAATCCGCAAACGGCGACAGGCATGCAAAATAGCGTCCATGGATAAATTCAGCTGATACTCAAATGAGATTTCAAAAGAAATTATCCTTTTGTGGAAATATGAGTTAAACACTGCCGACGATGCAATGCAACTGATTGAACTCACCGTAAGAAACACTAAATGATCGGGAAGCGATATCCACAATATCGCTGCCGCATGCAATCATGTAACCATATGAGGGGTTGATAAGCTATTGAGAGACCGACCTTCAGTTTATCAACTAAAATATGTAGGCAAAAACTTACCAGAGAGCCAAACGGGCCGATCAAACACCATTTAGTGATGTAAAAATCGATTGAGACCAGATCTGAAATCCGCAGACAAAAAGACGATCCAAGAAGTAAGATCAAAAAACAAAACCAAAACAATAAAAGGGACGGCATAGTGGTGAGGATAAATAAGACGGTTCACATAAGCCAGACAAAACACGGCTGGAAACAGTGTGGGAGGAAACTAGTCTCCAAGCCACAACCCCTTCATCCTTGCAGCAAGTCCAAGATACTTCTCAAACGCAGGAAGGTAACACGGGCCATTGTAAGAGAGGGCGGGATCTTGCCGATTCATTCTATTGTCATCCATCTCCATGTCATCGTTGCCCATCAAGGAGTCCGAGTCGGAGTTGGAGTCGCTGTAGTTCAAACTAGTGTCAGAAGATGCATAGTAGTCCTTAGAGGACCATACAGCGGGGCGAAGGCGACAGTTGATATCGGGGTACGGGGTATCGACATATTCGCCCTCCGTGGCGGTCATGGTATTCCGACTGAGAGACTCCAACACCGCGAGCGGTCGTCCGTTGCAGGAGAGGACGCGGTCATTGACGGGCCTGGTGACAGGAGAGCGACGGTAGGCGAGGAAGGGACCCGTTGCGTCAGGGGACTGATGACAATAATCAACAGACAGTCATAGATTAGTCTTAATAAAACACATTACTTTCGCAGACGCGGCAGCATCACGTCCCCACCTAGAGCTGACGATCTTGTGATCGGTACTTTCGGCGTCCGTGCCGGCAGGTGGTGATTTAGAACGAGAAGCTCGCTTTTGGTAGGGGGCGAGCTTCTGACGGGCCTGCGTGTTTCTTCCATTGCGCGATCGGGTTCTCCTATCGTAGGAGCCGTCCGTATCGGAGTCTCTCTCCGTAATCCTGAAATGGGTGCAGAGTCATTAGCATAGAAACGTGACTAGTGAGGAGAATGAGAAACGTACAAGTTGAGCGTCTTCAACTTGGTAATGCACTGCGAGAGAGGACATTGGTGAGATAAATGAGTGTACTGCAATGTCGACTAGCACTTACTGCATCAATGCAAGACTGAGAGGACGCGGCCCTATATATAGCAGGTAGCGTCAGTGATATATATATGGTTAAGCACTAGTGAACCTTACAAATGCATGTTGTCAAAATCAGCCACAAACTGATGGAGGGTATGAGCGAACGTATATGAGATATCATTTGACGACGTACACTCTCAATCAGAGCCTGATCGACGTCAGGGTATTTGGTGGTGATATCCTTCACCACACGCGTCTTGCGGAACGGGCGTCCCTTGGGTGAGGCAAGGTGCTGAGGAAGAGAGGACGAAAGGGTTCCTAGATCGAGTGCAGACATCTTGAGTGCTTGGGTATGAGGCTGGCGGAAATCGATGGTGGGTGGTGGTGAAAAGACAAAGAGCGGAGCTCCGTAGACGCCTAACATCCCTTTTATACTCTTTAAGGGTCGAAGCCGTCACAATTTCTATTGAAGACCAGATGACAAGGCGAATCAAAGTTTCAGAAGAGTCCCCGAAAACTCCTGAGAATAATGATCATATTTGATATTTTCGAAGATTGGTAGGAAATAGAGAAAAAAAAAGGCTGAAACATTGTTCTCCAACTTCATGTGACTTACATCAACCAGTGCTAGTGTCACAATATCATCCAATACAAGGAAAATGACAGGTAGAGCATCAGCGCAATGAGCAGAGACGATTCTTAACGTGTCACAGCGGCGGTTGGTCCGAACATAGTCCGCCAAAATGAGAAATCATGCGCAAGAGCTGTATAAATATTGGGTACGACATCAGGATATAATGAGCAAGCTCCAAAAGATATAAATAAAATTGGATGTGGTTTGGGAAGAAAAGTATCGCAGTAGACGTCACAGGATGATTCCCCAGAGGTAGGTATTGGAATGGAAGGAGGACCGAACAAACAAACACATTGAGGAGACCCCGATTGTGTTCGGGTTGCCAATTGACAGTGGACACAGCGACACATCGCCGCTGCATTGATTTCAAATTGTATCGCTAATCTGAAACTGACACTTGCTATTGAACAAAAAATTGCTCCCGTTGTATATCCTAGTGGGTTTTAAAGTTTCCGAATCAAGGCTAAGAAATGTATAAGCAGTGCAATTCTTGGGAGTATACAGCCTAGATTTCGTGATTTCTTCAACAGGGCTAAGAGCAGCGGCGTCATTCGTCATCGTTCAGAGGAAGCCAAATGGTGTTGTGCCCTCCCACGCTGACTAAGCCCCACCACATTCGGAAGGCGTTGCAACACGACGTTTCTCGCTAAGGTTTGATTTCCCTCATGTATCTGATACTCCCCTTATACCTATATATCCACTACACACTAGGGAATGGCTCATTTATTGACATATCGATGTTTTTATTTGACGCGAACCGGAAGTCCCTCGCCCCTATAGTTTCATGGCCACTTTGACATCAACCTTCGCTTCAACTGTTATCTATGGTGGAAAAGCAGTCAGAGGATCGATTATGTACCTGTCGCTCATGGGCGTCATCGATGAGCACACTGTAGAGCCGTGCTTCGCAAACACAATCGACTCTAATATTACTTCCCCGTAAACAGTACTGTGTCTAGCTGTAGAAGTGTATTCTCTTAGCATACATATGCTTACTATGGGAAGCAAGAAATTGTCTCTTCACCTGATGCTCAATGAGATATATCATGCCAGTCCTCGCATCCCTCTTGTATCATCGCACTTTGTTCTTCGTCCGCCAGTCGTGCTTCCTGTCTAAAGCGGACTTACAGTAATTCACCACCAGACTGCTCTCTCATCTGTACTCATGTCACGGAAAATTTAGTCAGCAGCCGAAAGCAAGCCGTCCCTTTTGCGTGCGGAATGTCTTCCATAATGACATTGCCTCCATGAGGTTCGAGGTATCCCCCTGCACCACGAGAAATGTGACGCGTTAGAAAAGTGGAAAAAGCTAGTACTCAGACGTCGTGGACATTAGGTCCGATCTGAGAGTGCATCAGACGAACAGCCGAAATATCGATCCCATAATTTGACGATACGCCTGATCTGCATTCATGACCAGTCGTCTGCGCGGCGAGGTTCTGAGTAATTTTCAAATTTAAATTTATATTTGAATTTGAATATTCAGCCTACACCTCGTCGGTATGTCGGATCGTCAGTCTTTCGTCCTGTTCCCAATCGCCACATACATATGGAAATCGAAGACCATTGCGGGTGTCGATTTCCTTGGCTGCAGCTTTACGCTTCCGCGACAGTAGTCACACTAAGTTCCGCGAAATTCACGTGGCACCAGGGCGAGGATCATGTTGTTATACAATGGCATCTTTTAATCTCAATATGTTTCAGGTTTGAAGACAAAGATCGCGCAGCCATTATTTACGTTAGGGACATAGATGCGGGCTGTGGAGCAGCTGGAGGCGAAGAAGGGGGAGAAGAGGATACAGGATCTTTAGCATGTGGATGTGTCTGCTGCCTGATGCCTTCATTGGCGCCATGCTGTGCATTGCACTTTATTTAGGTGATTTATTTTTTATGTGTGATAGACAGTGGACGAACAGTTCATCTTTGAAATACTATAATAATCCTCCCTCGCACCCTGGTAAAACAAAAGTGGAGTGTCACCGCAAGTTCAACGCAGCGGAGTGCTGATCAATGTAACAGTGTGGAAGGACTTGACCTACCTCGACAGTTGCTTGGTGTTCTGGACAAACGTTCAGCATTAGGTTTATTTGGAAACAAATTAACTCAATGCTACATTGACTTGAAGTATCGAGTCGAATATCTACGGATGTGCTCAATATCCTTTCTTAAGGTCTGACATTTATTTTTATTGCTCAGGTCCCGAGGAGCCCTATAACAACTAACATATGTGATCGAGATCATTAAACGTACGTACACTTGATCGAAGCTGTTCGCTTAGTCATAACAGGTGCCTTTTTATGTGAACAACGATATTCCCTTGGATGATAAATATCTCTTTATTTCCAAATTGATGAATTCGGTCCCATTGTCTGCTATTATGCCTTGGACTTTCGCATCAAACTGCATCTCGAGTTTCTGTATATATTCTCATATTTTCTGAATAGCCTCTGATTTGCTTGCTAATGTTTCAATCCATACAGCACATGAGTAATCATCAATGATTATTATGAAATATTGTTTCTTATTGAAGCTTATTGTTGTTACAACTGTGTCACAGCTGTTTGGCTCTGAGGTTAGTGCTACCTATCGATGATTCAAGTTATCGCTCAAGTTGCCACATCGGAAACCATCGCCCCCGATGCTGACGTATGCTTTCACGGTGATCAAACTCCGTTTATGCCCACATCAAAATATACTCGTACTATCTGGTTAAGCCTTTGATACATCCCTTTTATTATGATGATCCGTTCTATCCTATATGCCTATATATACTTGTAACCCTCGAACTATTTCCTTTTCCCGTAATTCCACTCTCGGTTATCTCTTCGGCCTCTGAACTAATCATAAACCTCCCATTCCTAGTCAAGCTTATTGTCAATACCTTGTTCCGCTCTTCTCCTAGTTAGTATTTTCTAGATGCCTAATACTTGTATATGAACCCGCTGTAGTTGTAGTTATTAGGCAATCAGAATATCGACTCAGAATACTCTCTTACGCCTCTAGCAGTCTTGTACTAAGAATCCCCACATCCACCTTCGTGTGCGCTTGTCCACTCTCAGTCACCGACCCTTGGCCCGACACTCAACTTAACCTTCGGTCCCAATCGGTATCTCGCCAAAAGGAACTCGTTAGGATTAGTCTTTGGCTGCCTGAAATTTAAGGACACTCAACGGACATTTGTGAGGGTGCAGCACATAAGCTGAAGCCAAGTCCTTCCGATCGGTCCCTGTCAGCCAACCGACATTAGTCAGTTTTCAGTTCTTAACAATTGTCTCCATCAGTCTGGCTAAATCCATGTGAAGGAGTTCTCTGAGTCGCGTCACTCAAGTTCAGCCAGTTTTAAATGGAGTTCAATGTTGTTTTCCTTTGATGCAAGCAATACAATCTGCTTTGAATTCCTCAAAATCATTGATTTCTATTCCAGATGTAAAATGCTGTGCTAGATTTCAGATGGCAGCCATGTGTAGATGGCCCAATCACTGATGCCATAACATCAAGTTGCTTGGTGATTTCGTGGAATACACTACAGGTATGTTGTCCAAATTTTCTTGTAATTCACCTTCTGATAAATTCATATATCCACATATTGATGATGAGGCTGGAATTGTCCTAAATTGGAATGGGTACACATTTCCCCTTTCGATGGCTTCACCTATGGTTCATCCATTCACATTGACAATTTTTGAACTATTTATATTCAAATTGACTTGATATCCATCCTTAAAGAGCTGTGTGGGATTCAGTAATCATACCTTGGCTTCAGGTGTCCATTCGACATTTGGAATTTTGCCTATGAATTCCAGTTCAAAACTCAACATGTTCAATTTCAATGTTCCAACACCCTTGGCATAAATGTAACCACCATTTGCTGTTTGAATCTTCTTTGGCACATTATACACCATAAAATTGTGTAAGTCCTGGATATTTGGCACATAATGTCCTGATGATGTGGAATCCAGGAAATATTTTTGTTGAATTGTATCTTTACCCATGAAAAATACTGAATCCACTGCCATAAACACCCCTCGGCTTGAGACTGAGGTTGACAAGTTATCAGATGTGTTTGCCAGCCCTTTATCCTGCTTTGGTTGTCCTCCAAATTGCTGAAAATTTTTCTTTTTCCTTTTCAGACAATTTCATGCCCAATGGGACAAGTCTCCACACTTGTAGCATCCTTGTGAACTTTTATTATTTGGCCTGCCTCATCCCAGGTTCCCATGTCCACACTGGAATCATCCCTGAGACCTGTTTGTATCACTTTGAGTGTGAAATGCAGAACCATCTGCAAACCTGGGACATATTTCTTTTCATATCTCAATCTGTCAAAGCTTGTTGACAATTTCTTTGACAGTATCTTTATCATAGTCAATCATTGTCAACATGATATCAAAATCTTCTGGGAGTGTGCTCATTAAAAGACTGAGGTAATCAGAGTCTGTAATGCTATGTCCTGCTTCTAGCAATTTGATTCAAATGGAATCCATTTGGGCCTTGTACTTGATTATTCCAGTCCCATCGTACCTCATACATACAAGTTCAGAAAGTAATGTTGCCCAGCTGTTAGCAAGATGTATTCTGTAAGTATTTTTCAGTTTGTTCCAAGTGTCAACAGGATTATCATTGGTCATAATAGCTACCCTTGGTTCATCTTCTATGTGCAACATTATTTCACTATATGCCCTCTTCTTTCAAAGCACCCAGGCTTCTTTGATTTCCAATTCATCCTTCATTGGGGCATCCAATTTAGCACACATGGGATTCACCAATTCTCCAGTTACAACTTTCCACTGGTTCAAAGATTTAAGTACTGTCTTCATACTTGCACTCCATGTAAAGTAGTTGTCCTTTCGTAGCTTCGGAAAGACTTGATATGCACTTCCGGTACTCAATTCATAGTCCTTGATCTTCTCCAAGGTAGTCATGATAATAATCCTGAGTTCTTTTACTGATAAGAAGGGCCGGGGCCCATAACCTGAAGATTAATGAGTGTGTGTTACGACTGTGTCGTAACCTTTCGCAAACCGACGGCCCCCGACGGAATACCCTCGTTATACGTCTCCGACAATACAACACCTCGGAAGCCGTCAGACCCCCGACGCTGACGTATGCTCTCCGGTCAATCAAACCCGACTACGCCTTTCTGTCTGGTTATGTTTTGATATGTCCCTTTCATCATGTTGATCCGTCTCATCTTATGTTCCACATATGTCTAACTATATTTGTAGTCCTCGAACTATTTCCTTTTATCGTAATTTCCATTCTCGGTTATCATCGGCCTCCGAACTAATCATAAACTTCCTGTTCCTAGTCAAGCTTATTGTTAATGCCGTTTTCCGCCCTCCTCCCCATTAGTACTTTCTAGACGCCTGTTACTTGTATATGAACTCGCTGTAATTGTAGTTACTAGGCAATCAGAATATCGACTCAGAATACCCTCATACGTCTGTAGCAGTCTCATACTAGGAGAATCTCTCTTCCGCCTTCGCGTGCGCTCGCCCACTCTCGGCCCCGACCCCTTGGCCCGACACCTGACTTTTCCTTCGGTTCCGATCGGTGTCTTGCCGAAAAGTTCTTCTTAGGATTTAGTCTTCGCCTGTCCGAAATTTAAGGACAACCTACGGATATTTGCGAGGGCGCAGCATATAAGCTGAAGCCAAGTCCTTCCGATCGGTCCCCGTCGGCCACCGACATTAGTCAGTTTCTAGTTCTTAACAGTGTGGATAGTTATTATTGTTCTTTATGCTAATTCTCATATATATATATCATACAGGTGGATAGAGTTTATCCATTAAGTGGATTGATACATCATAAGCTGCATCACCTATCATATCATATGCACAGCTCCACTCATTCCAGTGCCTATACCTTCACTGCTCATATCTCAATATGGATCCACCATACTTGGTCAATGATGAGTCCTCTTGGAATGTACACTCACTGCCTCTGTTGTATAAACCCATGGGCTATCAAGTTCTGACCAGGCAGTCTATTTGGATTAGCTCTGATGACTATGCAAGTGAAGACCACGGTAGGCAGTCACTGACACCGACACAAAGACCATTCTTGGCCAATGGTTCTGGGGTTCTGGATTTTATGTATGCCCCAGAAAACTTTAAAATGGGGAGAAAAAGATCCCACAAATCCAATCGAGACTTTAAATAATAACAGGTAGGTTTTCAAACCCTCGCAATCCCTTGACTATTGACTTAGAGCCTTGGGTTTAGCCTAGGCACCATAGGATTTGCCCACATAGGTGGCACAAAATCCAGAGTAAGTGGTTGGAGTCTATTGGACATTCATCTCTTTTCACAGTTATACACTCCCTCAATGAAGCTTTTTGCCATCGACTAGCACTGGGAACATTCTGCAACCAGCCAACGATGCACAATGCTGGGACGGCTTGGGATGCACACCCAATGCCTCTGGGGTACAGGTCCATGGGTGCATTGACTTCTGACCAGGCAGCCTGTATGGATATACTCTCCGGTCATCCTGGGAGTGAAGACCATGGTAGGTGAAAGGTCATTGATTGACCTCACTCAGTCAACACAGACAGGACTAGATTTCTCTGTTGAGTCGTTGTTGGTTCGTAAGATACAAAAGGTCCGAATCTGAATCTGTAACTACGTAGGTCAAGAATTATATACCATTGTCGGGCATCTGATACCGGCACAGGGTACCCAGGATAATTGGGGCTGTGTCATAAGTTAGGGAACAGAGGGGCGGCTCGGCCGAAGTCAGAGACGATCAGATGGAGGAAAAAAGGAGAGTCGAGTGACCATGTGAAGCCAATCAGTGATGTGTGCCTGTGGTAATACAGCCAGGATTACACCCCTCCCCCCTCCAGAAACTTAACTCAGTCAAACATCAAGTCCGTTTTCTCTTTCCCAAACATCTAATGCTTCCGTGTCTTCGATGGCCTTGCGAGGCATCCATTCGTCATGGTCTTTTCCAAAACCCACCCAGCATACCAAATATTGGATCCCATGGCCATGCTGGCGTGCATCGACAATCCTATCGATGAGAGTCTCTTCTGTGCCATCTTCTGTGACTACTATGCCCGGGTGGGTGAGTTCTCGATTGGCAAAAAGGGAGGTGTCATTAGGGATGAATGGTTTAAGGAGGCTGGAGTGGAAACCCGGGTATGAGGTGGGATTGTTGGGAAGTCACAAGGTATAGACTGATTTGTCGGGGAAGGCATGTGTTATCTTGTATGGGCCATCAAAACGGGGCATAAACTTTGCTACCCGCTTCTTTCCTTTTCGTTTTTAGTTACAGCGGCGGTGTGAAGTAGATAGCATGACCAAATTGCCCACTTTGTATCGAATTTCTGCACCACGGTGTTCATTAGCGTGATAGGCCTGACGAATTTTTGGGGCAGTGAGGTTGTCTTGTGCTTCCGGGACATCTAACTCCAGGCAGCACAGGATCTCGTGTGCTGACACCTCAGCAGGGGTGACACCTGGGGGTAAGGGTGTGATTGGAGGAATGGGTTGCAGGGAGCGTCCAGTTTTTAGCTGGAATAGGGAGAAGCCTGTGGAGGTGTTGATAGTGTTCATGATAGCAAAATGTACGCGGGGAAGTTGTGCCACCCATCCCTTCTGGTTGATATCAACATGATATCGAATTAGCTGGTTGAGGGTCCTGTTGGTCCGCTTGCTGGAGCCATCGCTTTGTGGGTGGTAGGCAGTCGACATCTTCAATTTAACTCCTGAGAGTTTGTGTAATGCCTTCCAGAGTTCAGAGGTAAAGAGTTGGTCACGATCTGACACAATATTAAGCATTAACCCATTTTCACAGTACCATTCGTCGAAGAGTACGACTGTGATCTGTGCTGCTGAATAGGAAGAATGGATGGGTGCCAAACGAATGTCTGCACCCAGGGTGTCGGTCATGGTCATGACTGTATCTTTCCCCTGTTTTTCAGGGAGAGGACCAATGAAATCGATGGCAACGGTTCCAAAACAGCCATTGGGGACTGGAAGAGGATGTAAGGGGCCAGTAGGCCGGCTGGTGCAGTCTTTATTCCTCTGACATTCGGTGCACGAAGGTATGTACGCTGTTTCTAAATCTCGCCTCATGTTGGGCCAGTAGTAGGAGTGCCGAAGGGCTTCATAGCTCTTGTCGAATCCGGAATGACCCAGAATGTCATGTGCAAGATGATACAACATTTCCCAGATTGTGATGTCACGAGGGATGACGAGTCGGCGTCCAACATAAAGGAGACTGGCTTCCTTCCTTGCACCTTCAATGCTTCCTGCAGTGATATCACTGTCGAGATGATTACAGAAGTCATCATGGATATAACCTTGCTGGATTGCATCCAGTAGGGCAGGGTCAGTAGTGATGTTAAGTGTCCCTCCAACAATGCACCTTTTTGGAGATCAGGTGTGTGCTAATGCACAGGCAGCGTGCATGGCATTGGTGTCACCGTCAGGCATGCGAGATAGGGCATTGGCGACTGTGTTCTCTTCTCCACGGATATAGACAATGTTGAAATTGAAATCTGCAAGGTACATGGACCAGTGCATCTGTTGGCGGGACATCTCCTTTTGTGACTGGAAGTATTCTAGTGTTCGGTGGTCTGTGTAAACCTGAAAATGGCACCCTAAGAGACTGGTACGCCACTTCTTGATGGCTTTGATAATTGTTAACAGTTCCTTCTCATGGACTGGGTAATTGCGTTCAGCGTTATTCAACTGGCATGAGTGATAAGCGACAGGTCAGGCCGTGGCCCAATCCTTGCCAAAACTGAGTACAGCACCTGTGTGTCGATCACTGGCATCTGTAGTTAGGAAGATATTGCCTGTTGGATCATCATAGTCGATTACGGTGAGGCAGTCTGTACCAGTGACCAGCTGTTTGATGGTGTCAAAAGCCTGCTGGTGTTCCTGAGTCCAGATGGGGAATTGGCGGTCACATTCTTTCGTAGTTAGGGGGGTAAGGACACTGGTGTGTTCTGCCAAGGCAGGGAGGAATGCAGAAACATAGTGGGTAAGCCCAAGAAAGCCACAGACATTTGTGGCTGTGGTCGGCTGGGGCCAGTTGGTGATCCATTCTGTCTTCTGGGCATCCAGGCGAATGCCCTCTGAGGAAATGTGGTGTCCAAGGAAGGAGAGCTCGGTGGCAAAAAGGACGGATTTGTCTGGATTACAATATAGTTTGGCCACACGCAGTGCTTGTAGTACTTCACATACATTGTTCTCATGTTCCTCCAGTGTCTTCGACCATATAATGATGTCATCCAGGTATACATGGCAGATCTTCCCGAGTAAGTGCCGTAGCACATCTGTCATACACTGTTGGTGTGTGGATGGTGCATTGCATCCCCCATTGGCATGACAGTCCACTTGTATAGTCCCCAAGGGGTGCATACAGCTGTCAGGTAGACATCTTCAGGGTGCACCCTGGTCTGAAAAAATGAGTTTGTCATGTCTAATTTACCGAAGATCACACCCTGCCCACAGTCTGACAGAATGTTGTCCACCCAAGGCAGTGGGTAGTTGTCTCAGATGGTGTTCTTGTTGAGTTCCTGGTAATCATTAACCCATCGTGGTGGGATGTCAAGGGCAGGTATGCCATTGCGGTATTTGGGCACACAAAATGCTGGGGATGCATATGCTGAGGATGATGGTCATATTCGTCCTACTGCTAGATGTTCTTCAAGAAGTATTTTCCAGGAATCGTGGAATTTCTTCGCTGTGGAATACCCTCGTCCAGCTGCTATCTTAGAGGGGTCTTTTAGACGTATGCGGTGGTGTACATGGGTTGCAATTCAGACATATCTGGTAATCTCAGTGGAAATCAGTCAGAAAAGGTATCCTTCAACTCTGCCTCCTTTTTTGCTAACACTTCCTGTAAAGCGAGTCTCTCAATGGTTTCGTGCACAGCAGCCATAATTGGGACAGGTAGCAGGTACCCAGCAAGCGGTGGTTCCGAAGTCTCCTTGCACTGGGAGGCTTGTGGTGCCTTGATATGTGGTGTTATACAGGTTGTTGGTCACTCCCTCTGTCCAGAGCTCTTGGGGTTGATGATGTCATAATTTACCCACTTGTCGCATGCCGTTCACTCGATAGTGTCAATCACTATGTGGTGTGAGGAGAGAAAAGACATTCCCAAGATGAGTGGTATGGGTAATCCATCGTTTATTTTCGCATTAAATACTCCTGACTGCCATGCACCATTCCCCGATGTCACCTTAATTCTAACAAACTCCTTGCAACTCAAGGGCACATTTGATAATGATGATAGATTGTCTTCAGCCTTAGGCAGCGGAAATCGTCAAAGTCCCAGCTGGGTGACTAAGGTGTCACTAATCACTGTAGCAGGACATCCAATATCAATGAGTGCTTTCAAGGATAGGGGGAAGTCAGATATGAGAGGTCCCATCATCTCTATGGGTGCATAGAGATGTGGGACTGTGAAAGGAATGTGTGGTGGGTTGAGTGAGGAGGTGACATACGTGTCTGTATCTTCATCTATGCATTCTTGGATGTTGGCCATGGCCAGGCCTGCTGTAACGTGTGGTGCAGCTGCACGTGCCATTGTTGAGGTAAGAGGTTTGTATGTGGCAGCATCTGGCCATGAGTTGTTCGTCTTCATGGGGCATGTGTCAGAGCAATGACCTGCATAGAAAACACAGCAGCATGTGCATCCTTGATGCTCATGTAGTAGTCTCCTCTCTTCGTCAGTCAGCCTTGGAAGTTTGATGTTGGATTTGTTCATGGAAGTGGAGCTGGGTGTAGGGTCAGATACATGAGAGGCTATATCCTTCCTTTCATTGTGGCGGAATGCCCAAGCGGCATTGTTGGCAATGATTTGCTCTTGCATCAATTCCTGTTGTTCACGAACATGCTCGTCACGCTCCTTCACTTCACTGGTCCATGCTGTGAGTTCAGTTGCAAGGATTGGTTCGACAAGAAGGTTTTGTTTGAGGGCTTTGTCAAGATTCGCCTCTAGTTGTGTCTTCAAGGCAGCATTGGACAAGGTGAAGGGTTCTGCTGACATGGTGAGAATCACATTGAGGTTCTCCATCTCAATTTTCCAGTCGATGAATCGCTGGTTGTCTTGTGTGGTGGTTAGGATTTTTTCTCTAATGAGGTGGGCCCAGTTTTTCTCAAGGGTAATTTTCGCGAGCTCCTCCAGATATTGTTCTAAGGTGAGGGTATCGATCCATGTCTGATGCCCTTGGTACCAGGCCATGAGTCGCAGCTCCATCATGGCGTCCACGACATAACTCACAATCTCGTTGGGTTTCTTTTCCCCAAACTTCATGTATCGGCGACAAGCTGTTGACCAGTTTTGGTGGACGATTGGTGTGTAACGTCCAGCAGTGAGCATTGGGCATTCTTTGAGTTTGCCGACCTTGACTTCTGCTATAGGTTGGCTTGGCTCGTGTTGTGGCATCCTTGACTTTCTGGTTCATGTTTGTGGTGAGACCTTGAGAGTTGGGGGGTGCATTTGAAATGTTATATATTTGGTGTTGGTATCGGTGTTGGTTTCAGAGGGCCCTGATTCGGTTGGTGAGGTAGGGTGTGCTGTGGTTGCAGCATCGGTGGAGGGATTTATGAGGAGGGGAGGTAATCCGAGTTGGTGTCTCCTTCTCGTTTCTGAGCGAGTGAGTAGTGGCTTCGGTGTGGATGGTAAACGAGGCACAGTGGATGGCTTGTCTTAGTTGATGTCAAAAAAAAAGTGTAAGGTCATTGATTGACCTCACTCAGTCAACACAGACAGGACTAGATTTCTCTGTTGAGTCGTTGTTGGTTCGTAAGATACAAAAGGTCCGAATCTGAATCTGTAACTACGTAGGTCAAGAATTATATACCATTGTCGGGCATCTGATACCGGCGCAGGGTACCCAGGATAATTGGGGCTGTGTCGTAAGTTAGGGAACAGAGGGGCAGCTCAGCCGACGTCAGAGACGATCAGATGGAGGAAAAAAGGAGAGTCGAGTGACCATGTGAAGCCAATCAGTGATGTGTGCCTGTGGTAATATGGCCAGGATTACAGTAGGCTATCATTGACACCAACGCAAAAATCATTCTCGGCAAATGGATCTGGGCTTCCGGATTCTGTGTATGCCCTGACAAACTTTGAAATGAAGAGGACAAGTCCTACACATCCAGTCAAGGCAAATTATAGAGGTAGGTATTCAAACCCTGGTAGTCCTCCTTGGCTATTGATTTGTAGCCTCAGGTTTAGGTGCAGACAGACACTAAAATGAGTGATGGGGAATAAAAGTACTACTTTCTTTAAAATCCACTTGTAGATAATATATACTGGTGGAGAACAATGGGATGTGGACAACAATCCTTTCGCAGACTTCAATTCACGCTTAATACACTATTAAACACATATGTAATATTTTAGATATCCCACCTTACAGATTCCTTCTTTCGGTTTCATACACCTGATCACTATCCGATATAACATTTTGTTTGACCTCTAGTGATATATGAATTGCTTATCGCGATTTAACACTTCCGCCGAGATTCAAGAATTATTCAAAAGAGAGAATTGCTCAACTATTTTTCAGTCTACCGTTCATCTGGATACTGTTACGAAAAGTAGATCGAGACGCGCCGCCAGATTGAAGGAAGTGAACATGTCCAAGAGTAACCGCGAAGAAGCATCCATGCTGGGAATACATTAATTACCTACGGCAAGGGACTTGCTCCCAGAAAACAGAAACTTTACTAGCATATTGAATTTCAATGATAATATCTAGGAGACTCCCCGTCCTGAAGGATTAGAGCCTTCAACGTTACTGCTACCTCGAACTCCTTCATTACGCATATCCCCTCATGAATTCTAGAACAGCTACTTGTTAACCACCTCTGCCAGCTGCCGAGGAATTCTTTGCTCTTGCATTCGAACCCGACGACTCCGAGGTAGGGACAGTGACAAAGAGAGCTCCATCACTGGCAGAGGTGGTGATTCATCTCTGTTCACATACTTCCTTAATGTATTTTTTCGACATCGACTAGCACCGGGAATGTCAGGTAATCGGTCTGTTGGAAACCACTAAGCCAACGTTGGCTTAGTGGTTTCCAACACGTTCAACGATGTGCTCCCGGACCCATTGGGATATTGAGTTTTGACCAGGCAGCCTATTTGGGTGGGCTTTCCCATCACCCCTGCGGGTGAAGACCACTGTAAGCGGTCACTGACCTTAAAGATCATTCTCAGCCAACGGATCCGGGCTTCCAGACCCTGCGTATGCCCCGGCAAGCTTTGAAATAGGGAGGTCAAGTTTCACAAGGCAGTCGAGGCTGAAAATTAGAGCAGGTAGGTATTCAAACCCTGGTAATTCCTCTTTGGATATTGACTTGGAGCATCGGGTTTAGTCTAGGGATTATAGATAGGATCGTCAATGGCGAACGACATTGGCACTACTATACATTTGAGGAATGGACTTTAGTATATGCTTTTACGCCTCGCAGACTGCAAGGCATTAAACTGTGTTTTAAGCCGGATGGACTTGGTCAATGATGATTCAACATTGCCGACCTTCCAGTCGACGGCAATATTCCGCAACGGTTCATCCCCCAACAACCAAGTCTACGATGGCTGGTGGCATCGACATGTATGTTTATTTTGAGTCTTTACAGAAAACTTATATTAACACTGAACAATTTCGCAGAACGTATTCAACCACCAGCACATTAAGAACACATTAAATATCTACTTAAAAGCATTTGATCCCAGAAAACAACAGTTTCAATAGCACGCTGAGGAGACTCCCATCATCATTTCTACTAGCAGAAGAAAAGAGTTCGAGCATAGAGAAAGGGAGGTAAAGGAACACAAATGTTAATCTTGTACCTACAGACTCACGGCTTATGATATATGTTTCTCAGGGGCAAAATACAACTTTGATGCATCAACTAGGTCTCATAATCCATGAGTATGTTGAATTACGTACCATTGAAAGCAATATCCCCAGCTCCGCAAGCCCTAACCGGACTGTCGTTTCCACATCCACTAAGATCCTATTGTAATGCCCACAATTAATTAACTAGGGACAAGCAGAGAGTAGAAACTAAAGTACGAACCCCAACGGGATACGCATTGGAACACTACATGATAAAGCATTATTTACAGCGTCTATAACTGATCCAGAGGAAAAAAACACACCCCACAGTTTGCGTTGGTACAGGTTACTGTATCACAACCGTTAGCACCGAGCTGGATGGACTGGGTGAACCCCTGAATGTTGGAAATGTCATAGGCTTGTGGTGTAAATTGATTTCCGGTGTCTATACAAATGACCTTCAGTGTCCCTCATGTTATCATGTACAGGCATTACCCAGGTTGTACTCGGTGAGCGTACAGCTTTCCCCCTTGGAGCCACATCTACCATTTTGTACGAAAATGCGGCCTACCCACTGAGGAGGAAGCTTTAGCATGGGTGGTTTATAAAATAATGTGTAATTTTTACGTCGGAGTTGATGGTCACGGTTTGACTCTGACCAGGGCCTAGCACCCTAGGCTGAGGTCCAGAGTATGCGGCGGCATCGCCACATCCTACAACAATTTTTCATAAGTTATAATCCATTGGAATACAGCGGGAAGCATACGAGGGCTGTATCCACATCGGGTGTCGGCGATGACTGGCTGGACATTGTTTCCACACTTGTTCGTCAGAGTAAACTGCGTGATTTATTTAGTATATACTGTGAGAAGGAGCACATTTACTGGACATACCTGGTGGCCGCTACGGCGTTCGAGGTAAGGATGTGCGGTAACGGCGAGAATGGAAGACAGCGTGATGATAACAAGGACAAGCATTGTTGGGGAGGAGATTCTCTGTGGGGCTATTAAAAAAATGTGGTGTTGTTTCTCTAGAAATTTACAAGACCCTCATTTTGTTGTTCGAGGTTATGCCAAACCGCCGATCAGCGCCAAGTAGCTATTATGCTTGGGGAAACCCCACCGACCTCCAGTTACAAAATAAGACATCAGTCAAATAAGACATCAGTCACCAGTCACCCGTTAGGCGAGTTCTATAGGGTACATTATCATACCGTGTTGGGTGGCCATCCGTTGTTAAAAAAGTATTGCTATCCCTCACATGGTTACCGCGCGCGGGTAAAGCTCCGCCGCTACCTCAGCCTGAATCATGCAATTTGAATTTCGGGTCTAGAGTCTGCATGATATTTTAGGCGGGAAACGGCATGGAATCTTCCTTAGATGGATGGAAAAATTCGGGCCGGTTGAGACAGGGATTCTCACTGATGCATCGCTGAGTTTGATTCACACCCGTTAATCCGCGGCAGATGCGCAGGGCCTTTCTAGAATCTACGGCAGCACACTATAAAAAAAATAGCGTGAAAAATATAATAATACTTAAAGAGGTCGCCGTCGTCATCAGAGCTTTCTAGGAGGGCTTCTGATAAACCAGACGATCATTGAGAATGCAAAATAATTCTGGCTGTATGGGGAAGCTGAGCGGGTCGATATATTATTATACTGGAGCGGCAATATGAGCTCCTTCACAAGTCGAATTATAGCACATGATCATGGCTGTTATTCGAACATGGCATCATGGGACGAGGTAGGCATCTATCGCAGGTTGCTGATCAGAAGCAAATGTTTCATGTATTACTGTATTGTTCTCCAGTTGTCCTACCTTCCGAGACACTTTAGGAAGTGATAAGTTCACTTAGAGGATCAGCCTAACCTGTTTAATAACTCTAAGCGGCCTTCGGGGTCGAGTGGCCGTGGATCGCCATTGATAATATCCGGATGAGGGCCATCACTCTTTCGTTGTCGTACACGATTTAACATGGTTTTTTTGTTAAGTATGAGTGGCAATGTGATTCCGGCTTGACCAATCAGAATGTTGATATAGGGGAAGGAGGTCGAATCTAAGGAACGTCTTGAGAGATATTAGTACTGATAGGTGTAATATGATGGCCCTTGCTAGCGGAATACACGGAGAAATGTTGAAGAGTTGAAAGGTTGAGCAGCAACGAGCCGGCAACTTAGACTTGAAATAAGCCCGAAATAGAGCGTTTGAGTTTGGGTTAAGCACCGTGTACTATCTATAGTGAGAAGAGTCGTCGATAGGAGCTCTTGTAGTATTTCTGTAATTCCCAACTCGATATTCGTTGTCAGACTTATCAGCCACCAACTCTGCTTTACTCCTTTCCAATCTCGTCATTTCCGGATTTCAATTGATTTCACTGTCTAGGGAGCTCTCACTGATAATGTCTGTTTGATTCAAAACGCTGGTTCCTGATGATTAAATTAAATGAATCCAGCAACTAGGCAATACCCCGATGAGAGGTGCGGTCGCGGTAGTCCGGACCCTGCCTTATGTAAACAAATAGTGGTCACTACGCATCACGCGCACATTTCCTATCCATCTATCAGGTTCTATGACGTTTTTTTTTTTGGAAACTATTTAATCACTTAAGTTTAAAAGCATCCGGATATCTATTTTTTCATCGTTGTGCACCATAAGGCATCCGCCTTTACAGTTTGACTGCAAGCGCTGATTCTTTGCTGGGAAATGTTCAAGTGATTAGTGCAATTATGGTGCCTGGTTTACTTGGTGATGTTATATTACCTTTGTATAATCTAATTCGTATAAGAGGTCAGAATTCGTTCGATAGCGACACACCTTGCGGCAATTTCCACCTCTTTCATTGCTCTTTGAAATGCTGTCTGCCATCATCCTTGCCTCTCTCCTTTTTGCTACCGCTCAAGCAGGCAAACGTGGTCTCACCTGGACTTTCTGTGAGCCCTTCATTACTCAACGTCCACATACTTTTCTTGACCATCATGCACAGATAACGCCCCCCTGTATATTTCGTCGCTGGATGTGTCTCTTTCTCCATTCTGACTCCTTTTCTTGCAGTGACCCGGGAGTCTTTAACAACGGAGATGGGCAGGTGGTCGCAATTTATGACTATGAGACCTTTTCCCCTGTCTCCAAAAATGGCTTGGGTGGCCTTGGATTCATCGGCATGCAACGCTGCTTGGATTGTGCTTCCAGCCCCATCAATCAACTTGCTTCTCGCCAGGCCACCCAGAAATGGGCTAGCGAGTATTATTCATTATTCAAAAGTCGATTGTATCAATTATTATTATTATTTCAGCTGTTTTCACTTTGAATGAGCCTGATATCAACGGTATCTCTCCCAGTCAAGCGGCTGCGTGGTACAAGCAGAATATCAACCCATTGGTAGGCTTCCATAATTTATGTCCATTTATTGTGACCTTTTCTAATTATCGGATTTTTTAATGCAACAGGCTATCAAGAAAGCTTTTCCTGCCGTTACGAACAGCGGAAATGCTGGGCAAGGCTTGGACTGGCTCTCACAGATGATTAGCGCATGTGCTGGAGGTTGCTTTGCAGATTACGTCAACCTTCATTGGTACGGGTAAGTGGCAGTTATAAGATGTTTCATCTATTCAGAGTATCTAACCCATTTATCACAGGCAGGACTTGGCTTCTTTCCAGAGCCATGTTCAGTCGGCCCACGCCAAGTTCCCCGTGAGTATTTCCTCGCGAAATAGTGTTTCGCTTCGGGCATTCTAACAAAATACAGTCCTTCACAATAGTCATTACTGAATTTGCTCTTCAAAACCCCTCTGGCGGACAGTCAGCCCAGTATGTCCCTTTCTTTCGGTCCCGTTGACAGGTCCCTCTAATGGAACTTGTTAGGGTTAACTTCTTCCGACAAGCCTTCGCCTGGCTCGATTCTCAGTCATACGTCACGCTTTACTTCCCCTTTGTAGCCACCTCGCCCGCTCTCTTATCCAGCAATGATCCAGGTGCTGTAAGCTTCGTTGGCACTGGATCATGCCTCTATAACAATGACGGCAGCCCATCTGCGGTTGGAAATCTGATGTTCTGAACCAACTTCAGACCTATTGCATCGATGTTTTGGTGGAGGTAGACCATTAGACACAAATGATTTAAATTCATTTCGTTTTCGAGGTTGAGGTCACCAACAGATATTTTCAAACATTTCGTTATAAAGCTCCTGAAGTTGTCGAGTTGCAGAATAAATGGAATTGTCCTCGCAGAGATAGGGCCATTAGCATAGTGCAATGGGTGAACCCTGTGGCGAAAGCGAGAAGCCTCTTAAATTATTATGTCCTGACGGAGCGAACAAGGCAGCGGTTTGAGTCAACTGCAACCAACTTCCCTTTGTATGAAGTGTTCCTTGGATCTGGCTCCTGTGTACCTGGCGATGACCAGGAAGAGTGGATGGGTGCCGACAATTCCCAAAGACAGAAACTCAAAAATGACGCACAATTTCTAATAAATCCAACAAACCGTACGTGTGGATACGAATTCCCTACACGAAATTGTAGTGATGTCATGTACGAGATGCCCCTTCAAATCCATGTCCTTCGCGACGGGATCGTCATCACGTGAAGTGTCGGGTGGAGAGGAAACTTGAGATGTGATGGTGAAGAAGAACTTGCCTCCCTTCCCGAGTTCGGATTCGACCCACATATTGCCTTGCATATGAGCGACAAGACGTTTTGAGATAGAAAGACCGAGGCTGGTCCCGCTGTATTCCTGTCAAATGACGGTATATTAGCTGACGCCCTATGTTAGATGCTAAGTAACCTGCTCGTGTCGTTGATCTATAAAGAGTAGTCGTCAGAAAACCGGAAATATCTCTAGATATAGGTTACACCCCATCTGCTTGGTAAAAAGTGTTGGATTATCCTTCTCTATACCTATGCCAGTATCTGAAACGCAAAACTTCAATGTCCACACTCAGCATTTAATGTCAATAATCTACGCTAAGAGCCACCAAGCCCCTCCTCGAGACTTATTCAAAGGATGATCTGAATACCTAAACAAAGCAAAGAATGCAGGCATTAGAGACATACCCCACTCTGGGTAAATTTAATTGCATTCTGTGGAGGGGGCCTGAGCACAGCGAGGGGAACACTTGTTGATGCCATCTGCCGAGGAATTCTTTGTTCTTGAGTTTTAAAGTCGACGACTCCGGCGTAATGACATTAGAGAGTATTTGCAACTAATAGTAACAAAGGGAGACAGACTATCAAGGCCTTATTTCCCCATATGAACACGTAGTCGGTTAATTTTCGTGATTACCGCTTACCACGAATGAATGCCGGCTGCTACGCAGGCTAGTGGACTTCAGCCGAAGACACCGGACTGATACCCCGGCTGAAGATGAGCGGAGGCAAGATCGCAAGGTTTTAGAGGACCTTGTTATTGCTTTCATCCTCCAAGGCGTCCAGTCGGGTGTCATAAAGTTTGAATTGCCTGTCAGTATTTTGTGTTGTTATTGGCACTTACGGGAGGCTTGGGACGAAAATATAAAGAAGAAGGTTTTTTTTTTTCAATTTATACTTGAACTACTAATAGCTTGCAGATCGTCATCAGACCCAAAGACCGTAATAAAGAAGATTGTGGAGAAATTTATATGTCGTCTTTAAAGACGTTTTGAATCTCTCAGCGTAAAACGTTCGCTATATTGTACTGTACCTAAAGACGTTTTGAATACTAAATACATGTAATAAGTTCCACTTCAGAATGAGGCAATAATCAAAGTACTTATTCTCAGCGTAAAACGTTCGCTGAGAGATTCACTAACTATACTACGCGTATATAATAGTATATTCGAGAGGATTGAACATTTATGACCCTTATTGCGTTTTCTCGAGACATTCTGTCTCACCTTTTTCATACAAGCGCTTACTTCTACGATACTCGTTATACCTAATAGTCTTACAAGAAGCAGTACCTGACGGCAGAAACCCCTGAATAATGGAGAACGATGGTCAGAGATCCAAGAGGCGGCGGAACAGAAGGTTTGGATCAAACATATGGCAGATACATGGATCCCACATAGGGAACGTTGGTGTTGTGCTTGGTGCAAAGTCAGTCCTGTTTAATCACATGTTGCGATTTATTTTCCTTCTGGCATGCACATTAAGGTATAGATACCAACAATTTTATTGAAATTTGGCATTCCGGTATCAAGCGCAATTTATTTCATATATTAGTGCAAGAAATTTTACACCCTCTTTACTAAATGCTTGAGAAAACACAACCTTTCATTATTTAATATTATCTTGATCGGATCAGCAGTCCGGTGAATTTCATTGTAGCGGCAATCACGGAAGTTGATCGGCTATGCATTCGTATGGGATAAGGCCACCCTAGCGTCTAGTAGCGTAACCTCTTAGTGGAGTTACCACTCACTGAGAGGTATGAATATTATTATTGCACGCAGTAATAGATACTAATTATTATCACAGTCTTTTAATACCTGCACAATTAACTTTTACATTTTTCCGGTCTCATACCTTTTTGCGAGCTCTTTTGTATCTCATTAGCAGCAAGATAACTGTCAAATAGTTAGTCCCCTAATAGAAAATGTAGCGAGTTAGCAGTTTTGGGACAAAAAAATAGACAAACGTCAGGGTTGAATACGAAACACTTCCAATACCCCGACAAGGGTAATAACTAGTATATGAAGTAGTGTGATGACTCGGAAAAGCCCAATGACCATTAGAAGGTTTCGATTTGCGGGTAGGAAGAATTACAACGAATTAAATTTTATGGACTGGCCAAAATATTACATTCCATTTATTTCCATTTAATGTTGTGAATAGTAATCGTAGCAATATCTTCGTGATTTGTGGGTTGATTGTACGCGAAATACAGGAAAGACAAGAGCTAACGAGGCTGCCATACCGGAGTAACTTAAGTCATTTATGTCAATTGCGAGCCACGCAACATGCAGAGCAGTACCACACCTACGCACCGAGCCACACTCCCCTTGTAGTCAAAAGAGGATAATATATATTTATTCGAGATGTTATCGCGTCTTTTATACTAAATAAATATTAACTAATTACTAATATTTCCGGATACGGGATATCGAGTTGCCGGCCCCACAACATAGCATTAGTGAGCCGCTGACTCGTTACACTGGAATGTGATGGAGTCGTCGGGAACCGTTACTAATATATTATATTATATTACCAATACCCCTACCTCCCTTTCGGGTATCTTCCTATGATTTTGATGAAGCATGTGCGCCAATTATCCACTTTTCGAGTCATTCCGCTGGTACTCTTAGACATTGCGAGCGAATGGAGATGGCACGCTAAATGGCACTGACAAAGGCGAAGTCGTAAGGAAAATTTTGAAAAATCCATATTGCGTTGGCAGTGAAGTGGAATCCTCGTAGCCGAACGGTTCCCCTCCAGTTGTACCATAACCAATCGCGAGCTCTGAACCACGGCGCAGCAATGCATCGACCTTCTCAAAACCGGTTGAAAAAATGTTAAACACATTATCTGAAGAGAGAGGGTAAGAAATGTTCAGATATTGAATTATATAATATTCACCAAATTTCAAGGATTCCACGTCAAAGTAATAGATGTAAGGATAGAAATCAAAATTTGTGTTGTTCTTTAACTTCATTCCGTAGTAGTTTTGTGCTGGATCGACGATGATATCAACAATTCCGTCCCTAATTAGATTTTGTACCGGCTTGACTGGTCTCCAAATTGGATTAAAACCTATATCAGCTCCTCCCTTTTGGCGCTCTACACGGAAAAACGTGTCTAGCCAAGTCTAGCTGAGCTAGCTAGCTCTCTCCTCGATGGCTCTAGACAATATAGACGGCAATACTTACTGATCTTCCCACTTTCCTGATGATCGGTCTGATCCGTGATGTAACTTCATCAATCATAGAATGAGTGGCTTTAACTGTTCATCTCTGGTTAAATATTATAGGGATATTATGACAATTGTGTATCTCATTCGAGGAAGGAGCCCCTTCCTAAGGTTTTGCTGATTGCCATCAGAAACCATTGAAAGCAGGGATCGATGTATCTTTTAGGGTCACAACGTAACTGTTGGATTTCGAGCATCATACAAGCTCATATTCTTTTGTTCCTTTTCCCCATTGTCCTCTTGTATCACATCCTTGTTGTTTTCCTCATTAGGATTCCATTGTTCCTATTGTATATATATGTAGCTATGTGTGAATAGAGCTCCCCGCACATTTACAAGGGTCCCTGCTATACTTGGGTGAGGTCAAAGTCCATCTTATCTCAACACAAACGCGCAGCACACCCTCTTTCGTTCATTTCACTCTGTGTCATTCTATTCGTTGAGGGTGACTAGTCTTATTGAAGAAACCACAGAAACTGCAGAAGCCGAGAAGTTTTGTGATGTCAGAAAATGAGACTCCGAAGTTTGGACAACTGAATGATTCAAATTATGCAGAGTGGGCTCTTCGAATGGAGGTGGTCCTAACCAGGAGAGGGTTATGGGGTGTTGTTCATATTGGTGTACCAAATGCAGATTCGAAGGAAGAAAACAAAGTCAATGCAGAGCTACAAAAAATGTTGAAAGTGCAGAATGCCTCGAAGATGGCGGAAGCGTGAGCTGAGATGATCTTGTGAGTTGAGGATAGCCAGTTATCACATATGCGTCTACAGGACCCTAGGGAGATTTGGCTCACCTTGCAGAATGTCCATAGAGCAGCAGGATTCGCCACAAGCCTGGCTTTAAGACGACAGTTTTTGACGATGAAGAAGCAGGCATCTCAGTCAATGCAAGCATGGATTGGTACCATAAAGGCAGTGGCCTTTTGAATGGAGGAAGCCAGAATTGATGTCAGCAATCAAGACAAAATTTTAGCACTCACAATGGGTCTCCCAGTCACCTACGATGTGGTTATCATCAATTTTGATGCAACACCTACAGACCTGTTGACATTAGATCATGTTATTGGTTGCTTGTTAAATGAAGAGACCCACCTGTAAGGGCCACCTCAGTAGAGCCTGTGGTACTCACACTAGACTAACTAACAGAGGGATATCCAGAGTATATTAGGTAGCTACTAGATACAGATAAGGACTACTCACCTAACAGAGGGATATCCAGAGAGAAAAGGATAAGGAGGTGCCTCTGCTAGATGTTCCGAAACATGGGGGTGTCTAAAAATAGAATGACAGCTTACCCTCAATGGTCCATAACTATCTACTCTATCCTAGAATATTCCTAGAGGATGGAACAGTCCTCTGAAAAATGTGAGAAAAATATAGGAAACAATATAAAATAACCTCTAAGGGTTAGTAAGTATAGACATGACAAAAACCAAGAGACAAGACATAGAATGTCCCCTTACACCGCCAGCAATCGAGAACAGTCAGGACCAAGAAAGAGGAGTTGCAGGATAATCAGGCCTGGTTGCCAGTTTGGGTGGTCAACGTCAAGATTCAATTTGCTGCTTTTGCAGTAAAAAAGGCCATATCAAGATAGATTGCAAGGAGCGAATTGAGTGGGAAAAACACAAACAAGAGAAGACTGTTAAGAACTGAAAACTGACTAGTGTCAGTGGCCGACAGGGACCGATCGGAAGGACTTGGCTTCAGCTTATGTGCTGCGCCCTCGCAAATATCCGTAGTGTGTCCTTAGATTTCGGGCGGGCAAAGACTTAATCCTAAAGAGCTCTTTTTGGCGAGATACCGATTGGAACTGAAGGACAAGTCGAGCATTGGGCCAAGGGGTCGGGGCCGGAAGTAGGCGAGCGCACGCGAAGGCGGATGGGGGGATTCTTAGTATGAGACTATTACAGGTGTATGAGGGTATTCTGAGTTGATATTCTGATTGCCTAGTAACTACAACTACAGCAGGTTCATATACAAGTAACAGGCATCTAGAAAATACTAATGGGGAGAAGGGTGGAAAATGGTATTAACAATAAGCTTGACTAGGAACGGGAAGTTTATGATTAGTTCGGAGGCCGATGATAACCGAGAGCGGGATTACGATAAAAGGAAATAGTTCAAGGACTACAAATATAGATAGACATATGTGAAACATAAGATTGAACGGATCAACATAATAAAGGGGACATATCAAAGTTTGACCAGACAATATGAGTTATTTTGACGTGGGCGTAAATGGAGTTTGATCTTCGCGAAAACATTCGTCAGCTTCGGGGCCGATGGTTTCTGAGATGGTGACTTGAAACGTTGATAAGTGGCGATAACCTTGGGACCAATAGGGTTGCGACATGGTCGTAACAAAGACCGAAGTCACAGGTGTTGCTGAATCTATCGAAAGTTCGGAAGAAGAAGAATGTTTCTGATTATTCAGCTTCTGGGGGTGTATGGTGTATGAGCTCGTGGGGGTGTGTTGGATTTTGAGCATCATACAAGCTCATATTCTTTTGTTCCTTTTCCCCATTGTCCTCTTGTCTCACATCCTTGTTGTTTTCCTCATTAGGATTCCATTGTTCCTATTGTATATATATGTAGCTATGTGTGAATAGAGCTCCCTGCGTGTTTACGAGGGTCCCTGCTATACTCAGGTGAGGTAGAAGTCCATCTCATCTCAACAGTAACTGGCACTCAATCAATCAATGTTCACATCTGTGGAGGTGTCTCGGAGATTGGTTACCTTGTTTTATATTGTTTCCATGACTAAGTACTTCTGGTGGGTATAAGTGCATAGATTGTATCACACATTTTGCAGCAAAAGCTTATTATATGCATATTTGTAGAAATACTTAAATTGCTATTAGTTGCATATATGCCTGCCACTGTGAATTCATGAGTGTCATTTTCTGTCACTGCAGTCTTGACATACTGACCTACCATCACTGCAGCCCGAGCTCACAAATGAGGCAAATGAGATTGGCACATACATACATAAAGGACATGGTTCTAGGATGTATATAGGCTTCATGGTGACTATACAAATCAAGAAATTTCTGAGGTGAAGGAGCAGTTTACTGCATTCTTTCATCAATGTATATGTTGAAATTTGGAAAAACAGTCACTTCATTTTAGTATATTGTCATAGAACTTGAATCTGATGGATTCAGAAAGGCGCTAGGCTGTTTACACTCTGCAGGGGATTAACATATCAATAAGCTCTCAAATAGGTGTACAATGGGGTAAATGATATCTCACAGACTTATAATGGTCATTAGTTTCAAATAAGATCTCTGTAGAACATTACACAATGATGTCATGGGCTGAGAAAGGAAAAAATGTAGGATCTGATAATAATGAAGATAACCACTAGGAGACACCTAGGTTTCCTCTAATGCAGGTATGATAGGCCCTTTTTTTAGGCAATGTTATGACCCGTTCCCAGATATTTCAATATCTGACTTCCAACTCCCAACTTCCAACTTCCAACTTCCAACTTCCAACCTCCAACTACGGAACATCATAGTTACTGTATCTTCCATGTTCTTCCCTTGTTCTGCATTTGGTAATTTGTCTGCTGACAAGTATTCACTCATTTATTTATTATATTCCCACTTCGGAATATTGTCTCCCCAATTCATCTTGTTGTATTCCCATTTCAGAATACTTCCATTTCCATCTTATTGTGGTCTTAGTTTGTAGTACAATAATGAGAAGACTTATATTAGTTTCCACAAATTTGTACTTTACTTTAAATCTGATATCGACTTAGTTTCTTATTCCCTCTTCCGTCTTTCTGTATGCTCGATATTCGGAACTCTTTGGAACTCTGAATATCCGTATCTTCCATCATAAGTCTCACCTTTGAAATTAAGGACTCTTGAGCATTTGTGTAGAGGTGCAGCACATAAGCTGAAGCCAATGTCCTAGCCCTATCTGATAGTTTCCAACTTCCCAGTGACTTTCCGATAGTTCCGGAATAAGTTCCTGACACAGCACTTAACAGGTGAGATGCACAGATGAGTTAAAGTTCATTATCGAGAAATAGGTCAGATCATTACATAACAACAAATATTAATGGACTCAGTGGTGAAATAGGGCAACTGTTCTCAGACTTGGACTATTACGACAGAAAAGCAAGCCATTGCTGTTTGGCCTGTAACTGTCAGGAACCGGAAAACCCGCCAGCCTCTGGGCCCCCGGACCCTGTCCTACATGCTCCCAACCCTCTATATTGCATAGTAACAACCGGAGTTCCCACGGGAGCCCGCATGTCAACTTGTTTATGCCTGACTCTCTGTACGCACCCCACCTGTCTGCACCTAACCCTCCATGTCTCATACACCAGTCTTCGGACTCCTCCGGACTCCGGACTCCACCCTACATACACCCGACACTCTGTGTGTTATGTACCAGTCACCGGACTCTGACTGGACTCCTGGAACCCCTCTAACAGAGCATAGAACCCCGCTCCTGTTATCTGTCTCTGCATCTCACACACCAGTCATTGGAAAACCCACCGGACTCCACTGGACCTCCTGCACATCAAGCCTGTCTATACCCGACACTATCTTGTGCACCAAGTCACCGGACTCCGACCGGACTTCCGGAACCCCTCTAACTGAGCCCTGCTCCAGTTATGGTTAAATGATCTGTCATGATTTGTTCTCTGCTCCCGTTCCGTTCCGTCCCTAATTCCCAGTTTAGTATTTACTTGTTTCATTTTATGTTTAATAGTTCTGCCTCCCATTAATACCGGATTTGGTATTATTACATTTCACAGTCTATATAAGTCTGCTATATTCATGTACTTAGAATCCAGTTTCAATCTTGAACTAGTTTTCCCCCGAACAAGTTTGATCCTTGAACAGTCTCTAGTCCTCTTGTCTGTCTGCACACTCGATTCCTGGAACTCCCACGGGAACTCCGGAATCTATATCTTCCTGTATGCATTCTGTCAGCTCGAAATATGGACACCCGAATGAGTGTACGAGGGCACAGCTTATAAGCTGAAGCCAAGTCTATCTCAGTCATTCACCATACTTTCTGGTAATTATTCTGATATCACCGTTCCTTGTACTAATAATCCCCGGAACTTTTCTGGGACCTATTACCCGGGGACTCCGTGGGACTATTCCCGGAAGCAAGTGTGTGTTCAGAATAGTTACCAGAAACCTCCGCGGGACTATCCGTGGAGCTTTGTTCGGGAACTTAACAGTAACTGTGAATCAACACAAATCATTATGACTATCTAGCATCATGTTAGAGTATGATACTATAGCTCTAACATAGTCTATTATGATCTCCATATTTTTCTGATATTTGTAGTATTTTTCCCAGCACTGTAGGTGCAGTATTGAGTGAGTTACCTTAGGTCGGTAACTACTGTATAGGTGCTTAGATAAGCACCAAGTAGTATAGTCCACTGTGGGTGTGGGAAAGTCTCCTTAGTGTTTACTTTCCAATCACACTCACAGGTATATCTTTACAGTTGAATATACTTAGTGTTTACTTTCCAATCACACTCACAGGGGTGTTCTGCAAAGTGTTATTCAACTGTTTCAACACATCGACCAACAGGTAATTACATATGCTATGAGGGTAAGAGCAACCCACCAAAATAAAGACAGAGATCAATACCACCCAGAAGTGGTGGCGTGCTTTGTTGACACAAAGGAGGGTATACAGTGAGGGACAGAACCCTCCCAATGATTTTTAGTTGTGCAAAGATTCTTGAATAGCTCAAGAACCACTGTAGATATAGACCTGAAATTTGGTGTTTAGTTAGGTCTACATGTTATCTATATGCCCTTAAAATATTATGACATAAGTATTAGTATTTCCCTTGCTATAAATAAAATAATAATAAAATCACATTGGAAGGGTTTTGTCCCAGTCACATGATCAGCACAAAACATTATTGATTATATGTGTTAGGATACACACACAGGCCGGGTTTCCGGAGAAACCTGCGGGATATCCGGTAGGACTTGGCTTCAGCTTATAGGCTGCGCCCTCGCTAGATCGTGTTGTCCAATTTCAAACGGACGGACGGGGATCCCGGGGAGTCCGGGCGGGGTTCGTGGGTCGTAGGTCGTAAGTCGGGTCGTGGGTCGTAAGTCGGGTCGTGGGTCGTAAGTCGGGTCGTGGGTCGTAAGTCGGAGGTCATGGGTCGTGAGTCGAGTTGGTTGAGAGAGATAGATGCGCCGGAGCCCGTGGGCTCCGACTAGTGCGAGCAATGTGAATCGAGTAAGGTTTTAGAGCGGAAAATATTATTAGATTACTGGGGGGAATCTAAGCTAATTTTCTGACTGGATTGTATGTACAACATCTGCCAGTTTATATAGACCATGGAGTGAATGACATACCAAATCCAGTAATGGCGAAACGAAACTAACAAAACATGAAACAGGAATAGTAAACACCAAATTGGTGTTAGGAACGGAACGGAACAGAGCGGAGTCCAAATCGTGACAAAGCATAACCCATAATGGGAAACGGAGCGGGAGCGGAGTCCTAAATCGTGACAGGTCATTTGACTAAAACGGGAACAGGGCTTGATTAGAGCGGTGACGGGATTCTGAGCAGGTTCCGGTGACTGATGCGTGGGACGAAGATGGACATAGACAGAGACGGGATCTGGGGGAAGTCTGGTGACTGATATGTGTCTTAATGAGGTCGAACGTAACGAGTCTTGACGTAACGGAGTCCGGGCGGGAAATCCTATAAACAGACAATTGGTGCTTGTAGCGCGTGGGGGTGTACGAGTTAGTGCCCGGAGTCCGGCGGGATTTGTCCGGTCGTAACAATATGCAAAGAAGTGCAAATAAAAATCATGTGACCTGTCAAAATTAGATATATATATAGCTGTTCACTTTCCAGTTCAACAACATCCCCACAACTCAACATTCTACACCATGAAAGCTCTTAATCCTCCTCAGGTTAGCCACATTTTCATTTTTCTCAATAAGGGCAAGTCTGCTTCTCAGATCTCTGCAATAACTAGCAGAGGTCAATTTACTATATCCAGAATTCACTTTAACCATTGCCCATCACTTGCCAAAGCACCTGGTGGCCATCCATGCAAGATTTCTCCCTCAGATATTCATTATTCCCTCTAACAAATCACTTCTCAGAAGGCAGAACATGCCACTGAGGTCGCCAAAATCCTTCAAAATATGACTGGAGAGTCCATTTCAGTGAAGACTTTTCATAAAGCACTCAAGAAAGCTGGAATGAGAGCTGTGGTGAAGAGAAAAAGGCCTTTACTCACTAAGAGGCATAGGAAGGCAAGGATGGGCTTTGCTCTGGGACACAAGGACTGGACTGTGGATGATTGGAAGAGGTTTGTTTGGTTAGATGAGACAAAAATCAATTGTTTGGGGTCAGATGGGAGGAAGTAGGTATGGAAAGGGGCAGGAGAGGGGCTCAGTGATAGGGTGGTTGAGGGTACAGTCAGGTTTGGAGGAGGAAATCTGATGTTGTGAAGCTGTATGTCGTGAGAAGGACCAGAATATTCCACCAAAATTGATGGAAGGATGGATGCTGACCTTTATGTTAGCATTCTGGAAGATGAACTTCAAGCAATCATGAAGTATTATGGCAAGAACACAGAAGATGTGGTCTTTCAGCAAGATAATGATCCCAAACACAAGAGCAAGAAGGCCACCAATTGGTTTAAAGATAATGGAATTGTGGTCATGGTATGACTACCTCAGTCTGCTGACCTTATCCAATTGAAAACCTCTGGTATTACCTCAAAAAGAGGCTGGGAGAGTATGAAGTGGCACCCGAGAGTATTCATGAGTTGTGGGAGAGGTTTAGACAGAGTGGGAGAAGATCCCTGCCTCTACTTGTCAGAATTTGATAGAGAGTATGCCTAGAAGAGTTGAGGCTGTTTTGAAGGCCAAGGGAGGCTATACCAAGTACTAGATTGTTTGATTTGTGTTCTTTTTATACCAGGGACAAAACCCTTCCAATGTGATTTTATTATAATTTTATTTATAGCATGGAAAATACCAGTGCTTATGTCATAAAATTTTAATGGCATATAGATAACATATAGACCTAACCAACCACCAAATTTTAGGTCTGTATCTACAGTGGTTCTTGAGTTATTCAAGAATCTTTGCACAACTAAAAATCATTGGAAGGGTTTTGTCCCTCACTGTACATCAGTATATGGATGCGAACAAAAAGCGTTAGTATTACTAAACTACCGTACAGAATTATGTAGCTACGCGAAATATACTAGGACCTACATGTTGATATTAGTTGCAATTACTCTATTATTACCAAATGGCCAAAATTTGAACATGTCTCGCGAAGAGGAATCTACCCTATACGCTCAGACTTCCAGAGTCCTGAATAAAAAACCTATCCGATGACGGAGATTATGAATCATTTTATTTACTCTCTACTCTCTAATGCCTTCTTCACGAGAGTTTTGATATGAAACGACACAGTCAAGTAGTCGTCGTCTCTTGAATCAAATTTGGACATGCCGGTATGGCTTTTATTGAGGCCAATCGCCTCCGCATCCACGGCGCCAGGAACAACCGCAGTGTGCTTCTGCACTAACTGCAATCCGACGTGTCAGATTGTTCATTTATGACAAGGAGAATGTAACTACCACTTGTGAAAGCCCTCCCGGAATAGGTGTTGAGTAGGTTTCGTAGAAAAATACTGTATTGTACAGCCGACTAATAGAATTATATTGATCGAGTTGGTCCTGCAACACCTCTGAGTTTGCCGTGAGATGTTGGGCTACCTTCTTGTTTGTGGGTCGTAGTAGAGATTGGATCTTAAGGAGAAGAAGAATCAAATCGGTACTATCTGTTCCTTGATGTGGAGTTCCCAAGAAGACAAGGCCAGTCGTTGATGTAGCGATTGACTTGTGCTCTACTCGATGTTGATCATGTGCACCGTTCGCGACAATTAGGGCCTTCGATTTATTTGATTTTATGTGAATTATGTTCATGGAAGGAAACATACTAAGTGCACATACAAATTTGAGAACAATTCCTCCCAGGCTATGCGCTACGAAAATGATTGGGCGGTTCTATCCCAATATGAAGGTGCAATCCTTCGTATACATTGAAGGAAACCTTACCTGCGTGTCTATGCCTCGCCTATGCATCACAAGTTTATTAATAAGATCCTCCGCATGGTCGTGTATAGTTCGATCCGACAACTGCATCCTGCCTCTAGTAGCTGAATCGTAGCCATAGGTAAGGATTCTTGCGTTGGGAACGTCATCTGGAAGAAAGTCTCGAAGCCAGAGAGTGTCGTTTTCTGCTGTCCAAGATCGTTCTCGGTCACCATCCAAGCCATGGATAGCTACAATACTATCAAAACGAACGGTTATTTATGTTCGCATACTTTACATATTACGCACTCAACAACTGGCGAGTCCCCCTCTACAAGTACTTTGAAACCGAGATTAGTAGGAGGGGCATCACGTCCGCCCCATAGCAGAGCTACGACGGACGTGATAGCGCTGACGAAATCCGTATATGAAACCATAAGGCGAAGGGACCTATATTGAGGTGTGAGTGGTGAGTTGGTAGCAAGTTGTTGGCACGCGAGACTTGGCTTAAAGAAAAGTAGGCTGAAGCAACGTTTGCGATGCGGCACACCTGGGACTAGGGCGTGGGTTTTATGAGGATTGAATGTAGGTAGACTGGTCACCAGTTGACTTAAGTAGCGTCAATGTTACAAAAATCCAAAAAGCCTGATGAACCTGATAAGCGACAAATGTGGTCCGTCGCATGCCACTTTGACTCTGAGAAGCGATTCCCATGGCAACGTCCCAGAATATGATTTGCTGAAAGAGCCTGACCTCTGCATCAATGTGACTAACCGCACGAGAAGTCTCGAAGTCTTTCTGACCCTGGTCCATTTTGACACTTCTATGGCCAACCCCTTTTGGAGTGCCGGGGCAAGAGTTCATCGTCACATTTGTGCAAGTTCGGCGCCTGTACGCCACAAAGCTGTGATATTTCCTCATGTAACCCAACTGACCTAAGAGTACAAAGTGTTTATGCTCCTGAATTCCAATACCAATGCCATTGGCTCTTTCACCAAGTACAATGGTTATGTTGGAGTCTGCCAGTGCCGATTCATCTCTCTTGACACAGGCTCTCTAGCAACTGAATGTGCTCTCTGAGTGACAGTAAAAGTGCACCAATCAACACCAAGACGGACGCAGTTAAAGAAGCTAGGCTGGAAGCTCGGTAGAAGGACTTGGATTCTAATGGTGAGTGGAGCGTCACTATGTCAGGCTACTAGGCTAGAGGCTCACAAGGACTTAAATTTGATTGATGGCTAGTTAGGAGTGGGGTTTGGAGCTTCCATTGACTGGCCGTAACGAGAATCTATTTAATGAACATCCCAACTGAAAGAAAGGCTGATCGAAGCCCAGAGTAATATCGGCTGATGCGTGACGGTGTAGTTCCTCTGAGTAAGGCGGTCTTCAAATCAGTAGCCGGTTTCAGTTTCCAAAGTGATGGAAGATGTTTGCTATTTTCGTACTGTCATAAACGGCCATTAAGTGCTTTTTTCGTCTGGGTGGCTGGGGGGACAAAACGACGAGATCGCAAAAGGCATGCATGACTTTTGTGGGATTATATACCAGATTCATTCATATGACCCTGGCTCATTGACAGGCGTGCTTCAAGTTAGTGGACTTTGATGCGAGAGAAGCAGTCGCCACGAGGCATATTAAGGAGCAATTCGTACACAAATAGTCTTAAGTTGACTAGACGTTAAGTAGGTCGGTCCCTCAGAATTGGGCCTTTAAACTCTACTGCTACCTCGAACTCCTTCCTTACGCATATCTTGTAATGAATTCCAGAACAACTACTTCCTCATCACCGCTGCCCTCTGCTGAGGAATTCTTTGCTCTTGAGTTTAAAGTAGAGGACTCCGGCGTAACGACAATAACAAAGGGAGACTATCAAACCTCCCCAGAAATGATCCGGCAGATCGTTATTCTTGGCTTGTTTTAATGTAAAGCTATTAATCTGGAACGTTCTTAGACAGCACAATGAATTACTTAAATATCATCCTATTTATACTGCCCTTCATCCTCGTTTGTCAAACCATGTCGGGTCACAGGCATTCACGCCAACACAGGTGTTTCAAAATACACCGTAGGTTGTTGGATGTCCATTGAGCTTTCATCTCTGTTCAGACTTTTGATACTCCATCAGTGTAGTTTTTCATCATGGGCAAGCACCAGGAATGTCCCACAATCAGCCAACGACGTGCCCCCATGGGCCCCACGGCCGGTTTCTCGACCCCGGATGATAACAGATGCCTCTTCCGGTGGCAATTTCTCTAAAATGGTCCTATTCGCGGTGTGCCGCCGGAGTTTCTCATTGTATTCGGCAATTTCTGTTGCTTTTGGCGCTCTTTCTTATCATACCGCAAACATTATCGGTAATGTTTCAATTAACTCCTTCAGCGGGACATTGAATAAACAAGAAACTTGAAAGGAGTCAGAGGCTTGCACTTCGACCTTCTTCCCATCTCCGCCTTTCGCGGCTCCTTTAGGATCCAGATAATGATGGTCGAAAGTGGCATGGAGCATGCCAATGAGCGCATTCTAAAAACACTGTGCATGGTATATCTCTAGGGAATCCAGGCGAGTACGTAGAAGAAGGATTCCTAGTCGTCGGCCTGGTCGGGGATCGCTGGAGGTTGCCCGGGGTTGGGAACCACCAGCAGACGAGCAGCCATGAATTGCCAGGTACCCTGTCCATGGCAAAACACCAAAAAAAAGTTCAGGAATTTTCCTAATAAGATTTGGAGAGCAGACGAAGACATTCACAGTCCTCGCGATGTGTACTTGTCCTTCACGTCTATGTTTGAGCTGTTTGCAGAGATCCCAGTCAATTAATAATCGCTGCCCATGGCAGTAATGAAAATATTGCCTGAGCTGATATCTCGGTGAAGAATTTCATTCTTGTCATAAGGGTCCCTATGGGCTGTTGAAAACGAATCAGAGGCAATTCCAGTAAGAGACCGATATACGTACCTATGATGGCGTCTCTGACTGCAGTCACCATCTCCTTTGTATTCCTCAAGTCAGTTAGAGACCTTCCGATTTCGTTCAAAAGGAGTAGATAGTGCTGCAATCGCCTCAATGGCAAAGAAAGGCGTCTTGCCATTGACGAATCCTGCATCAAACTGACCTAAAACATCACATTAAGTGACGTAACTGACGACCTTCAGCGGAGTTTCAATTCCAGTTTCTCAAACAGTATCTCGTTCTGTCACCTTGAAATTATCTCAATATGCAGACAAACTCTCCCTTTCTTCTTACGTTCCTGCCCACCACCTGTCCTGTCTTCGCCCTACCAGAAATTGGCGAGCACAACCGATTATCCAATCATCGTCCATCGTCGTCAATACCTAATCCCCACTCTTGTAGATGTTGACAATTGGCTGTGGCCTGAAAATGACAAAGAGCTATGGACATTGGCCGGACCTCAGTGGCAGAACTTCTTTACCAAATGGCGTGGAGCTTCCGAGTGCGATTTGCTCGCCGATCCCAGCTCTCCAACGCTGTCTCTTGTGCCTCTCACTGAGTTACCATCATATCCTAAAAGCTTTCCCATGTCGATTTTCGTCGGCGAGTCTTCTGTTGCTTCCTCTAGCATGTCCAAAGGAGCTGAATTGAATCATTCATCCCATTTTACTTGCCTTACAAAAAAGGGTAACAGTATCCAGTAAGCTGATGTTGGATCTGGATTTGAGTATAGTTTCTAATAGTCATACTGGAGGTGATGCTGAGGGTGATGATGATGATGAGATGGAGTATTATATGAACAGCTTTACAAATGAAGATCTTCTTTCGGTAGACTTACATGGCAAAGAAACTATTATAGTTTCTTTGCCATGTAAGTCTACCGAAAGAAGATCTTCATTTGTAAAGCTGTTCATATAATACTCCATCATCATCACCCTTACTATTGCCTCTGGTATAACTATTAGAAATTATACTCAAATCCAGATCCAACATCAGTGGATCCGCGACACTTGGGCAATAATGGATCCTCATCTCACCTATTCCCCGGCAAAATTTGAAATGGGGAGCCCAAGTCCCACAAATCCAGTCCAGGGTTCAAATAATAACAGGTAGGTTTTCAAACCCTCGTTATCTCTTGACTATTGACTTGGAGCCTTGGGTTTAGCCTAGGCACTATAAGATCATCGGTCGCGAACGACGTTGGCACTGCTTTACCCCTGGGGGATGAATTTTAGTACGTGCTTTTACGCCACCCAGGTTGTAAGGCATTAGACTGTATTTTCAGCTGGATCGACTTGGTCGATGATGATTTAACATTGCCGACTTTTTCGTCGACGCAACATTCCGCGACGATTCATCCCTAAAGAGCCGAGTCTATGATGGCCGGTGGTATGGACATGTGTGTTTATCTAAGTATTTACATCAACTTTTTATTACCACTGAACAATTTCGCAGAATGCCCACGATCACCGGCCAAACGGGACAAACCTGAGCTTTAGCAAGGGAAGTGGAACGCAATGGAAGCCTTCCTTACCCCGAAAGCATCATGTCCAGGAGGCACGGCGGACCGTCGCATAATTCTAACAAGTTCCCAGAGCCACTAACCAACAGCCCACCAACAGACACTGCATTCGACCATAATTAATCTCGAGACCAGTAACCATGCAGCAGTACCGCTACAAAGAAGTATTAAAAACCAAATACTAACAGAGGTGGTGAAGAAAGTTGATGCCATACCTCTTGTATCCCGCTCCCTGTCTTCTCCCTCCCGCCTCATCTCCACTCTTCTATCATGAATTTTGTATTATACTATAATCTCAGCTCATGGTACTCCACGCAGTGTGATGGATGAGAGCATAGCTGCAATGTTGTAACATGGCCGCAAGAACCGGCCGGCAGCTGTCATAAGCTATAAGAAACCTACCAGGAAACGACGAAAATACCAATTGTAACATCATTTCTAAATTTTTATTCAGCTCGGCCAATCATGTACGTTGAACTTATAGTGTCGATTCTGGCTAATTTTTATTAAGGATTCATTTTGCGTAAGGTTTAATGGCTAATAATACTTCCACGGGCATGGATGACTTAGGAGGACAAGTCCTATAAATGCAGTTGAGGCTTCAAATTATAACAGGAAATCAGAAGTATGGAAACTAGCAGAAATGCTCTGCAGAAGAAACAGAAGTATGAAATGGCCAGAAGTGATCTACGAGAACATCCTAGGCTATAACTTGGCATGCTGTACTAAAATGCCAGTGAAGAGGACTCGGACAATCTGCAAGGGACAAGTAAAATTCAACTCTCCGTTAGTTCCTTTTCATTTGTCTCTATAAACGATGTACATGACTGTTTTAACAAAAGTAAATTCAACATCTTTTTCTTGATCATCTGCTTTCCGGGATAAGTATATCTGTGAGTTCAAGTTACCGTGGACATATTAGTCGTATCTGAATAATAAAAAAGAAAATGCCACTAACGAGGAGGTTTGATATAAGTAGGAATAATGCCTTGAACACTATAATTAAATATCTACAGTCCCAGATAGTCTTTCAGGATGGAACTGATCCGATCGTCCTTTTGCTGCAGGATTTCCAGCGTCTCTTCCTGGTAATAGACAAAAAAACATATAAGTTGATACGATTAGCGTTGCCCCAATATTTGTACACACCCAAATATGTTCTTGCATTGACATCCCTTCATCGCTTAAAGAATAGGAACTCTCTTCGGTGATGCGACAAGATGTTGTGTAGCGTCCATGAAGCGATGCCTGATTTTCATCTAGCTCCGTCAGAGCGGACCAGAGGACGGCTCGACTCCCCATTTCAGCAGATCGCCCGAAGACGTTCTCCGCCACCCTTGCGAAATATCCCTTGTAAAACGCTATGAGGTCAGGCCTGGATGCTGCGTCAAATTGCTGTAGAATGACGCCTTACCGCCCAGCTTGCCACCAAAGAGTTAGACAAGTTTGTCTTACACCATCCAGGAGTTACCAATACCACCGAAACCACCGGAGCATTGTTGGCCAATGGTTGCTTTTTCACGAGAGTGGATAGTTTCCTGGTCATAAGAAGCACGAAGACTAGTAGATATTCAGATTCTACTCGTGGATGGTCTTTCTACAAAGTTGAACGCCTCACGTTTGGTTATGGGATATCTCAACATCATGACCCTGCAAAATAATGTTTAATGTTGTGTGTGTAAAAAAATGAAGTTATTAATCTCACCAAGATTCCATACAATAGGTCTTGTCGTTGAGTTTGTCCAGTATAGGAGGATCATTTGCTTGTTGCACCTTCCATATGTAATAGTGCGCTTCGCTTCCAACAAGCACTATACGTGGCAAGCCTCCAGAGGGGCGAGCTTTCACGAGGTATGGGAACAGGAGAAATGTTAAGAGCCATGTGCTAAGATGATTTACTTGCAGCCTAAATTCAAAGGATGACGTTTGGGAGAAAACAAAAGCGTAGCGACAACGTACAGTGTCTCCCAGCCGTCCTCTGTGTAAATCGGTGTGGAACCCTGAGCAGCCGCGTTCATGACCAGCAGATCAAGATGACCGCCTCCTTCCTTCTCGTATCTATCTGCAAATGCGCTAACGCTAGAGAACATGGCCAGATCGAGGTGCCATGTCTCGATAACTCCTTCGTCAATTCCCGTGGTGCGGATGATATCTGACGACGAAACAGATCAATCATTCCCCCTAATGACATCGCTCAAGCATACCTGCTCTAGCCGATTCAGCCTTATCCATATTTCTACATCCTAATATCAATCTACCAGGCCCCATACCCGCCAGATGTCTAGCGGTCTCCAGCCCAACTCCCGAGTTGGCCCCAGTAACGATGACAGTCTTCCCATGCAAATCTTTTTTGAGTTCAGAGACTGCAGGCAGTGTGGAAAAGTGTTCCTGATAATATCGTGTAATACCCGAGAGCGTCATTGTTTTCAATTTCAAGTGGAAGAGTTGAGGAAGAAACTATAAAGACTCGAAAGGGAATTTGTACGCGTCATGAAAGGCGCCCATATTCTTCTTCGATGATCAGGAATGCCGCTTCTTTCTTTGATAAGCTTTTTTTTAGCTATACAGACTCATACCTTTAGGAGAGAAGGTTGAAATGGGCGCATTTGCATACATTTCCGGTTGGCACGGCGATTTCGGTTAGAAGGCGTGATCACAGTTTAAAAGCGTTGTGAAGATTCCGGAGCCTCCGGGGGATGTCGTCGCGTTTAAATCCATCTGAGAGTTCGGAGTATCGGTAAAATGAAGTATATTGCAATACTGTACTGAATCAACCGATATTTGGCCCGTGTCACTACGGCTGTCAAGGTTTTTCCGTATTGGAATTGCCATTGCCATTGCCGTGTTGACCCATGACTAACTAGACACTGTCATTTCTAAGACGGGTACGATCATGCCAGAATTCTTCTCACGGGCGACGAATTATACACTGACGTATGTATAGTTTACAAAATATAATGTCCCAACAATAAACCTACTGCTTTACTTACATAAATTACCAAAAAAAGTTTCCTATCAAAATCCACAAACAATGACTGATATAAATTTATCTTCAGACCGAGCGGAGCGAGGGAAGAAGTTTTCAAGGTTGAAAATAACTGCCTCCAGACATCGTTTCACTGGCTTCCGCTGTCTTGATTCGTTAGAAATACCAGAAATCTTTCAAACCCTGGACCGGAAAAATATCCTGTTGGGGACATTGTCGTCAAGAACTATAATCGAAAAAGGAGAAATCAGTACAACTACTCACTCGGCTTTGGGGTTCGGGAGACATGTCGTTCCGATCCAGACGTCAGGGGGCTTTGTTGGCGTCGAGACCTTTATCTCATAGTGTTCAAGAATATACGAAATGACGGTTTTGACCACTGCGGTGGCGTAAAACCGTCCCGGCTAAAAAGTAGTAGGAATGAAACTTTAACATCACGGGAACATGCAGATTTTACGGAGGCAATACTGACACTGGGTATCGTGTGTCAGACGAAGTGCACGAAATAAATAAAAAAGTTTGTCCGTACCAAATGTGTTTTCCAATACCGAAGGGCAGAAAGTCGTCGCTCGGCGCAACGAGTGCCTGCATGCGGGACTCGGTCCCATTGACACCCGCACTTCTGGCAAAGCGGAAGCCGTCAAATGTACCGGCATCGTTGTATATCTCCTCGTCGTGGTGCACGGCCCACGCAGCCGCGTACAAAAATGTCCCCTTGGGGACGCGACTTCCGTCGGAGAACGTGAATGGCTTCAAGGCCTTGCGCCTGCCCGTCACTTTGTTGTTCGTTAGAGAAAGGACACGGTGCACATCACGCGCGTTCGCACTTACACAGGCCGATGCCAGTATGCCGCATGCTTTCTTTGATGTAACTATCGAGCTTGACCATGTTGTTGTACGCCACGCTAGTCCTGCCGTGCCGCCTTACTTCCTCGAGGACCTCCTCGCGCAGGATCTCAGCATCCTCGGGCCGGGTGCAAATCTCGTACAAGACATGGCACACGACCTGCACGAAAGACGTCAGTACCCGCCGAGTGAGCGCAATATGTACAGAAAACCACGCACCATCGTTGTCGTGTGTGTGGAGGCGAGATTGATATTCATCAAGCGGCCGATAATCCCCCCATAGTCCGTGTTGGGACCGGGATTTGGGTCGTAGCGCATCAGCCAGGAAAGCATATCATCCTTGATATATGTCAGGAGCCTGTCAGGCAATACTGCACAGCCCAGAGCGTACCGGAAGCTGGTCCCAGTCCCTGCCATTTGCATTAAGATGTTCCTCGCGTTGAATAATCATTGGCTTGATGTGTTTTTCTGCCGCACGCAGGGGAGGGTTATACCAAGACAGGAACGTCCCAACAACACTGTGCTATTAATTAGATAACCGCGAGTGATCGTGCGAGGCGGGGACTTACGGCTTGAGCACGTCTGGGAAGGTGTTAATGAGCTGGCTGACCACCATGACGTGTATAGCAAACTTGACAACTTGGTCCATGTATTCTGTGTCGCGACCTGTATATATTAGTCGAAATTAAGCATATCCGGCCATGTCAACCAGTTTCACATTACATTTTGGACCGCCGACCCAAATGCGGTTGTTGACCCTTGTGATTACGGTTTGAATTGTCTTGAGCGCCTTCACTCCCGCCCAATCTGGTCGAGAGTCGGGGGTCAGATCCAGCCTTCTGTTGGATGTGCCACGTACTTTTCGAATTATCTTCTCCTAAATACTGGGAGAGAGCCATACTTGTTTCGTCGAACAGCGCATCGCAGACCTCGTCTTTCATGGAGGACTCGAGCTGAATATTGCTTGTTTAACAAGATCGGCCTGTATAGAGACTCATCTCATACCTGTTCTTTGATAACGTTTATATGATAGCTGCCTTTGTTTAGGGGTACTCCGTGTGTGTAGGTTGTATGGAGAGCCTCACGTCATTTTCTAGGTAAGTACCTTGCACGCATATTAAAGAATAGACCTCACTTGTTCTGCCGCATCATTGAATGAAAGCACGTCATCTGGAGCCTTGCGGAGGTCCGGTAGCAGATCGCCACTGACAAACACAGCCCAGTGGTCGAGCTGTGGGATTTGAAAGAGTCGCGATTTATACTGATATGTGATCAGATTTTTTCATTATAATCAGACATGATGCGCACTTTTTGGTATCCTTCGACAACGATGAGACGACCCTTTCCCTTGGGCCAGTAGAGGGCAGTGCGCAGGTTAGCCAATGGGCCAGAGATTGTGACGGCAGGAACATCTGGCTGCAGAACAGAAACGCAATTCAGGTAGTAGACAGTTCATGAGCTCGAAAGTGACTGGCAGCGGCAAGATTAACTCTACGTACACATCGAGACATGATAAAGCCAAAGAACAACCATGATAGTAGCAGAACTGTGATGATAACGACCAGCCATGCATGAGAGAAGGGAAGGTATTGTTTAATAGCGCCTAAAGCTAACATAGTTGAAAGTAGGAGGATGTAGCAAGTCGAAAGAGTTAATATGCACGAACATTCCCCATTCATTTTTTATCTATACGGGATCCCCCACACAGCCCAGGGCCCATCACAAAGTGGACCGGTGAAGTATTGAATTCCGCCCGCCAAAGACAATACAAGTCGGTTTGATGGAAGCATTTTTCAGACAAGCGGGCGTCCGCACTGGCGAGGGTTTCACATTGGATCGCCTATTTGACCGGGAAAGCCGGGGGAGTCGAACACCCGGAAAGCTTCGATTGGTGTTTAGCTTCCTTCTTTGGCGGTCAGTGGGACATGCTTCTTCCATCCCAAGACCACCCACCCACCCCATACGATAGCTCTTCTCTATGATTGCACCCACTCTCACCCAGAAGCGTCCGCACTCATGCGGCCCCGCGCTTTCAACGGCCCCCCACATCATCGCCACCTCCGCCTTCGATAGTGACGTATTTATATATCAGGTACCGGAGTAGCCACATGGGGTGACGCTACTGTAAAAGTGGATGCATCTATCTATCTTTGGATGTGAGCGTTAACAGGGAGGATGGTTCACAGCATCTTGTTGCAGGGTCTTCTCGGAGATGAATCTACATTATGTAAGGAATGCCAGTTTGAAAGAGAAGAGAGGCCACACTTACTTGAGTCGCCTGCCCTTAAGGGACATCGATCAAGTCATCACGGTCGTCATGAAGGGTGCTGGGCATTAATCTTCATCCGCTTGATCCGTTTCTCGCAGTCTTATCCACTGATACTACATAAAATGCACAAACGGACCTGTGATAATCAGAAATTGGTAACCGAATGGTTGGACATCAAAAAAATGAACACGTTATAACATAACCATAATAAAAAAGTCTGAAAAAGAATTCTTTGGTACTACACTCGATGATGCAGAAATATCTTCTTACAGCACTTAAAATATATATCAAACTGGAATAGACAAGTATTTGTCGTTTGAATCTATGGAATGGCACCGGGAAAAGCCCTTGCTCCAAAAATCCTCAGTAGAGGCTTATTTTATATAAACTCCGCCAATCACTCTAACCGATTTAAAGTCGGTTAAGGATCCAACATGTGATTAGCGGGTTTAGAATCCAACGAACTTTTGGATCCTTAAAAGATCCTAACATGTGATTGCAGGGTTTAGAATCTGATAAATTTTAGGATCCTCAAAAGATCCCCAATCAAATTTAACTCTTATAAGGATTCAATGGATGTCCATTGGAGTTTATATAAAATAAGGCTTTACTAAGGATCGTAAAATTTTTGGAGAGGGGGGTTATCCCGGTGTGGGCTATAATGATAACCCTTGGAGATTGTTCTACTCACTACAATTTAGGTCCATCAAAAATTCTCTAGATCCAGTGTATTCTAAGATCTTTTCTTTTCTTACTTTATACCCCATTTAGATACCTACTAACTGACATAATAATTATATTTTATTAATTCTGTATATATCTGGAACTCCAGAAGCATTAGCACAATAAATGAATTTTTAACGTTCTTATTATCGCTTTAAAAAAAAAAGATAATCTACTTGATCTCAGCTTTTCTCGCCGTCTTTAACATATCTGCACACTTTTCGGCCACAGCGACCACCGAGGCCTGCAAATGAGTAGCAAGGACATTCGGAAATATACTCGCGTCTGCAATCCGCAACCCGCGCACCCCATGAACGCGAAGCTCGTCATCCACCACGCCCGGATAAATATCGCCTTCCGGGGCCATACGACACGTCGATGTATAGTGGTAGATTGACTGGCCCCACTGCACAATATGCCGGTCCAACGCCTCTGCCGCGGTGCCGCCGGGAACAGCGTAGTCCGTGATGGGGTACCCGTTCTCGGCCATGCGCTCCTTGATGCGCAAGCACAGTCGCATGCCCGCGTGTGCGCTCGCCCGGTCCGTCGGGTCAGCAAGGAGGTTCGGATCGCACGCCACCGGCACCCGGGGATCGCTCGACGCCAATCGAACTGTCCCCCGCGAGGCCGGGCTGACGGGGATGGCCCAGAGACTGAAGCCCCCGCGGTGCCCGTCTTCCTTCCTCGTCTCTCCGTACGCGATCTGGACAAGGATGCTCTCAGCTCACGTGTAGCAGGCGCACTAGGGGGTACTGTACTACCGTCATGATCTCGATGTCCGGTATGTTGGCCGGATCCGTCCTGTCGAGCTTGGTCGGGTCCGCCACGCCGTTCTGGAAGTCGGCCGAGAGCAGCTCGCTCTTCGCGAAGAGGGAGAGCTCGTGCACCGGACACAGGAGCATGCCGGTGCCGAATATCCAGTACTTGAAAAACTCGCGTAACGCCACCCAGGGCCGTCGCTGCATAGATAGTATAGAGTCTTCGAGGGGTACATTGAATAGTATGGGGATGCCGATGTGATCTTGCTATACCCGACGCTATTCAGTAACGATGATATGGGGGATAAGCGGGAACACACAAGATTGCTTCCCACGCCAGGCAAATCCTTGATCACTTCGATCCCTGCACTGGCCAAATGTTCGCGGGGGCCGATGCCACTATAAAGTGCGCGGCTTTAGGGCGGACGCTGAAGTACTCGTGACAGTGAAAACGCCACACCTTAGCATGAGTAGTTGAGGGGTGCCGAGACTACCTGCACAGAGCACAACCTCGTTATTCGCAGACACTTTCGCCGACACGCGTTGGCTGTTTTCAACGTGTACGCCTGCGACAACAAGCCCGTTTTCTTCTGACCGATCCGACAGCAGGCGGGTGACCAGCGCATCCACACACACGTGCAGATTTTCCTTGCGCTTCAAGAGTAGAGTTTCAGGGAGGAAGGCGGAGGCGGCATGGTTTCGGCGGCCGTGTTCGTCGATGGTATAATGCAGCTTGGCGATGCCGTAAATAGGGTGCTCGTCAGAGTTCAAATCTGTAATGAACGGAAAACCAATCCCTTTGGCGGCTTGAACAGCCCTGATAAATACCCTGTCAACTGCTGGAGGTAGTAGAGAGAGAATCTGAGGAAAACATGCCTCTCTGCTGACTGAAAAAAACGTTGAGCGTGGGATCTGTTCCTCCACTCGCCTAGCTAATGGATGAGTATCCCCAAAAAAAATTTTTTTGGGAACTTGCCAGATGTATTATGAATCTTACTAGTCCCCTGTTCATCGAGGGCGCGTTCCGCCTTGCGGAAATAAGGGTGCAAGTCGCCATAACTCCAGCCCTTCCTCCCCTGCTCTTCCCAAGCATTAAACTGAGCAGGTAGCCCCCACGTGTAAATCATTCCGTTAATTCTCGACGTTCCCCCCAGTGCATTGCCGACGACGATCTCCGTCACCTTGTCCGCGACATGCCGTTGGGGCACCGAGGCGGTCTTCTGGCTGCGCGTGCCGTCGGACTGATAGTCCGACGACAAGAGCGGGACCCAGGAGGCCCACGTAAAGGCGGTCTTTCCGCGCTCGAGAAGGAGGACGGTGACACTGGGGTCTTCGCTGAGGCGGCTGGCGAGCACACAGCCTGCCGTGCCTCCGCCTGGACATTTTTTTTGTCAGAATTTTTCACGCTCGCTTGGGGCAGATATATGTACGCACCGACTATGATGTAGTCATAGGAGCTTCTGAGCTCGTCGAGCGAAATCGTGCGGCAGGTGTTGAAGGGCCACATCGCGGTGCGCTAGTGTTCAGGGCCCCGTGAAGATAGACGTGGGGCTCGATCGTGAGAAAGGAAGGACATCCACACCCTGACATCGGTCCCCACCTTAAGAAGACTAGGCGCCAAACTTCGATTTGGAAGTGGACCCGGACTGAATTAAGCAGCGGAAGGCCGCGATCGAAAGGCATGTCACACTCTCCGTGACGAGAGCCAAGGCGCAATTAATGCTATATATATATCTGTAACGGGAAAGCGTCCTCGGGTTTCCGCTTGATTGCCAGTTTGGCGAGTGAAAGACGAACGAAAGCGCGATACGTACGTAATTGCACAGGCTACGCAGGGTCGCGTGAAGAGAGCATCCATCGACCCTGGCGGTGGCTAAACTTACGTCCACAGATCATTCATTCACCAGCCATCTCGATCGAAGCCCCATTTGGGTAATCGACTATCAAAAGGCTCGCCACGATTGATCTATAACTTGTGATACAAACGCTGTTGTGCTTCGATCCCCCCTTCCTCCCTTCTCACATGTCATCTCCCATCCCTCTACCAGCCCTCCCTGCGTTTGACAACACAGTTGGCGCTGAGCTCATCGGCGTGCTCGTCTCAGTCCTGTAAGAATCCGATACGATCATTGTGCTGGCAATATCTTGAAATTGCCCGTCAGATTATATGGGATTTCTCTAGTACAAGTCTATATATACTTTCAGACATTTCCGGATGATTCGAAGAATTTGAAGATCCTTGTATGTTTTGCCATACTCTAAATGCTTCTCTGGCGGCTGATGTACCCAAGGTTACGATGCTATGCCTTCTGACGACTGTTGCTGCTGTTTTAACGTGTAATGGACTGTACTACTATGTAGTAACCAACTTTGCCAATCCCCAGGCAATGCTGTATGATTATTGGTAAGTCGTTTATTGTTGCAATGATGATGTTTACTGACGGTATCCAGGTCATGGGTGGTAAGTGCTTCACTCGCTGGCACGGCCAGAATGAAATTAAAGCGATTGGTGCCCGCAGTACGAACCATTCTTCCAGGTGAGGTGCAACGCACAAAAGTTAGATAGCACACAAGGCTCACGCCAGCCCAGATTATTATATCTCTCACCGTTGAGACGTGAGTAGCACGCGATCAATCATCTCAGGATGAAAATTAACAGCCGCAAATAACGTAGCTTTTTCGCCCTCCGCGTCTACACATGTGAGTCTCCAGCGAATCGCGAGAGAGCCCGTGCTAAGGCAACGGTCACTAGTGAGTGGAAAAAAGAAGATCTTTTTCATCCTCATAGTAAGCGTCATCAGTCTGTCATCCTACCAGCACACGCAACTAACCCGAAGTAAGGCCGTACTCGCCATCATCGCCAACGGTAAGCGTCTATAAAATATTAAACTCGCATCACGCCCCGAGGTCCATATTGATATTTTTTTGCTCGCCTAGGTACCAAGCTATGTCCGTCCCTGTCATACTATTTGAAATTCCGTGTTCCCTAACCCTCTCTACGACAGTTGCAATAGTACAAGTGTACGTGCCGATCGCACCCCCCCTGCGCTCGTCTGGCTAATGAGGATTGCAGCATCAAACACCCCTTCACGGGGCAAAATCCCGGGAAAATACAACAAGTCCGTTTTTTTTTTTTCCGTTGATTTTGAGATAGGCTATATGCGTGGTTCTTAGATCCCGTCGTGCATTTCTTTGGGGGCCACGGCGGCGTGCGACTTTGCCATCGCGAGCATTCAAACGTATTATCTGCAGCGCGGAAGGACTGGCATCAGGAAGTATGTTAAAACAAAAATACTCGGTGCATATATGCCCTTACGCTTCTCCTTTTTTCCTTTTTAGGACGGACCAGATGATCAATATTCTAATCATGTATACGGTCAGCTCCGGAACTTTGACTACGTGTGTCTTTCGCCCTAATTTATCCACGTCGCTGATATGTCCCTTGTAGAGTTGCTGCAATATTCGGACTCGTCTTCGTGAGGGCCTCTGTCTGACATTATTTGAAAAGCCGTCTCACGCCTTCACAGTATGCCATTATGCCAAACAACACTATTTTCTGGGCATTTACATCTATTAGTTGCGGTTGTAAGTTGGTGCCTTGCGTATGGATCGTATACTAAGCTGTCTCGTCTCCCTATGCTTCGTTGTTTAGCATACACCAATGCTCTGCTCGCCTCGTAAGTCCAGGACGGTCTAATCACGCTAGGCCATAGCTGATCATGTTCAAAGTTTAAATGGGCGTAGAAACTTGCGGTCGACAATGGCCTCGACTAACGGCCGTAATGTCGCTCTCAGCAGCATGGGGTTGGCGAATGGTCTCAGTCCCATAAGAATTGGGCCCCGTAGGGTATGCTTGGTTTCACTTTGATCTTGCTTGCTGGCCTGCCACTCATGGAATACCTTTTCCAGTCATGTGACAGCACCACCGTTAATGACGGGGTTATTAGTTATACCCCCACTGACAAAGAAAACACGAAGGAAGAGGTATAGAGTATAAATTCAGGTTTATACGGGGATCCACATGTTTTATATCTGTATCGATACATAAACTAGTCAAGTTTAATTCAACCTTGTTTTGCGTGCAGCACTTTGCGAAAAGAGCTGTGTGTGTGTATAGGAGTGGCTGATCAAACGTCAACGCGTCATGCCGGGAGGACCGGTACTAGCGGTCCGGAGCAGTGTCGTGCCGGTTAATCTTAGCCAACACCGGAACCAGAGGCAGCGCTCCATCAGTCATATCGTTATTGACCGCTATTGGACCATGTCACAAATCGGATTGTGGTGGCCTTCGCCTGCTTTCAGAATCTGTCTGTGTGCTATTTATATACGTCCCCTATGATCTGGGCACCGCTCCGCTTTTGCGATACATTCGGGCTAGTGTCCGCAGAATGGCACGGAGTCCTCGGATAAGTCCGGCAACCTTCCCAATTGTCCGTCAATAGCTCTAACCGACACTGATACGCGAATACCTCCGTAGTTAGGTCCTGATGTATGAATAACTAACAAATCAATGGTGCTCTGCAAACGATCATCAGGCACGCCAGCTTCTTTCATAGTCACTTCTGGCCACACACAGTCTTGTAGAAGTGGGACGCCTATCTTCTCACAAAAAAATGGGGTTCCGCTTCTCAGCGGCAGGGAGATCTCAGTTGGCAGCCATCAGACTTTTAACGGCCCCTTTCTCGTTGGGCGATGGCATCACGACATTGATAAGGTGAAATCATGGTTCGTGATCCCATCAGGGTAGAAGACAATAAACAATTCGACAACCCAGCCGCCAAGGCTTAATGTCTCACGACTGCCTATCAGCAACACCAGTCAGTTGAGACCCAATTCCTACTTTTCCTATGCTGGACGCACCCGCACCTGTTATTCTCGTGGCACTGGTGTTTCCTGTTGTGTTGAGCATCTTTACCGCTACTCGCAAGGACCCATTAGTAAGAAGAGAAACAAGGAAACCTTAATACGAGAAATTCAATATCTTTTTAGTCATTTATTCCATGTGTAGGGCGAGCCGGAAGGTTTCTCTCCTTCCTGGATGCCATCTACAACTTCTGGGATACCGAAAAGACCCTGAAGGAAGGCTACAAGAAGGCGAGTTCCGTCCTGTTCCCTTCCGTCTGTCATAATAACGAGACTGTCCTATATAAGTTTGGCCATGGCCTATTTCGGCTCGCTGAGCTGTCCAAGTGGCATGTTATCGCATCCAGCAAGCAGCACCTGGAGGAAGTGGCAAATGCACCCGAGGAGGTCCTCTCTTTTACACACGGAATCAACGATGTACGTGCGCACGATTAAATCGGGCTCATTCTCCATGTCGAACACGCGTGTGGTAAACAGGCTTTGGCGATGGAGTACACCATGGGAGAAAATGTCCTCAACAACCTGTACCATGTCGACATCTTCCGCACACGCCTTACAAAAGGTCTCGGGCTGCTATTTGACCCTGTGAGAGACGAGCTAGTTAAGGGGTGTAACGAGGCCATTCCCGTGACGAGTGGTGGGTAATCACCGTGTGCATCTTACCTGTGTCCAACCGTCATTCTCCTTTCAGAGTGGACGCAAATGCGCGTCATGGAAGCTGTGACCACCATAATCTGTCGCAGCTCCAACCGCATCTTTGTGGGAGCCCCACTTTGTATGTGTCTCCCTGTCAGACAATCTTTTCCCGTCCGCATCATGACATTATTATTTCCAGGTCGGGATCCAGAGTATGTCAAGTTGAATATACAGTTCGCCCTCCACATTACCTTGGCGGCACACATTATCCGGCTATTCCCCAAATTTCTGAAACCGTGAGCCTCTTCAGTCCACCGCCTCCTCCCTGTTAGCTGAACGACAACGACACTTGAAGGCTAGTCGTTCGATTTCTCACAAACGTTCCCCAGTCGATCCAGAAGGCGTCAGCTCACCTGGCCCCTATCATCGAGGAACGCCAGAGAAAAATCGATGCGCACGGCAAGGACTATCCCGACAAGCCCGTACATCTTCTCCCCTATTTGCATGTCCTCCACTCACTCACTTTTTCGCTCAGAATGACCTCCTGTCGTGGCTCATGGACGAGGCCGTAGGACCAGAACGAACAGCGCGAAACCTCACCTTGCGCATGCTGATCACCAATTTCTCTGCAATACACACAACCTCGGTGGTGCGTCGATTTACTCCTCACAGTGCCAAGTGTGTATACCCACGCAGTGCCACAGGCCTTCAGCAACGCCCTATTTCAACTGGCGGCACGCCCCGAGTATATCCACCCACTACGGGAGGAAATCGAACGCGTCGTCTCCGAAGAAGGATGGTGCAAAGAGGCCCTGTCGCGTATGGTCAAGCTAGACAGCTTCCTCAAAGAATCCCAGCGATCTCGAGGCATATCAGCGCGTAAATCCCCCTTTCTTTATTTTATTTTATTTTATTTACCTCGCCTTGCGCGTTTCTCATGCCGTGCCCATAACTCACTCACTTGTGCGCGTCGTGCAGTGTCGATGATGCGCAAGGTCCTGCAGGACTTCACCTTTTCCGACGGCACGCGCCTGCCCCGCGGGACGTATCTCGGGGCTGTGTCGGTCGCCCGCCAGATGGACGCGAAGCACTACGCCGATCCCGCCGAGTTCAGGGGCTTCCGATTCGTCGACGCGGACGCGGAGGATGACGACCTGCACACGGAGGCCAGAAACCAAATGGTGGCGACGAGCACCGAGTACCTCGTCTTTGGCCTTGGGCGGCACGTCTGGTGAGTGTAGCCACGGTCTCAGATATGCGTCTGCCGCGCCGTCTCATTGTTCCCCCCCTTCCCCGGTATGTTTTCGACAAAGTCCTGGGAGATTCTTCGCCGTGCTCGAGATGAAGTGTTTATTAGCCCATATGATTCTCACGTACGACATGAAGATCGACAAGGTTCCGGATCCCCTGTGGTTCGGCGTTGCGGTCATCCCCGACCACAAGGCTGAGGTTCGTTTTAGAAAACGGGAGGTGGCATAGCGTCGGGGTAAAGGCGGTGCAAGTTCACCTCTGATGGAAGAGACCCTAACAACGTCTGTTTTCAATGCGTGGATATTAAACTCTAGACCCTAGCCCAAATGTATAGTAAATAGGGAAAAAAATTAAACACTACGTATGAAGATGGCGTTTCGGTCAAAGTTTACTGTTCGTCTTGCACGATAGTCGCACCACGAATAATAATAATATAGCCCAAAATTTACGATTAACGAGAGGTCTGACCGGGTTATGGATGTATTCTGTCATAAAGCAATATATTTTACATCCCATAATCAACCTTAGATTGAGTGCTTGATTACAACCATCCCGCCGCCAGCCAGGTGACTCTGAAGAGCAGAGAATCGACGGCAACATAGTATACGTGAAATTTGAAAGATTGTGTAGATAACAGTGGGAAAACACGCGAGTTTGTCGGAATTACATGCGATCACCTGATTAAATATATACTTGGAGAGGGGGAGACTTCTCAACTACGCCACAACAGCCCCATTCATGGTTATTTTACCCCTGCGAATCAGCAACGCCACCAACCCGCCCAGGGCAGAGGCGACGATCCCAGCAATGAAGACCTTGTCAATAGCATTAATATACGCGTGTGTGACAAGCCCTTTCAGTGGTTCCGGGAGAGCCAACACTGTTTTTACACTCTCCAAAACAAGCTGCAGTGTTTCTGGAGGCAGGTCAGGCGCGAATATCTTGATCTGTGCGCGCAGTTGTCCGGAGAAGACGGCACCTCCCGCACTATTATGCATGAGATTAAAATTGCGGTTCATGGAAAAAGGGCTGAGAGGAGTAGAGTATATTATTGTACGCACGCTATGCCGATTGCGCTCCCCAAGAGCTGGACAAATGTCATCAGGGACGTAGCCTGCGGGACCAGCTCTTCTTGCTTTACAAACTCGGCTTGGGCAATGACGATCTACAAACACACATGAAATCCCACGTCCAACCGTGTGGTTTATGTATATATGGCAACATACCGTGTTCTGGATAGCGGCCCCTATACCAGGACCCAGCAAAATCTGATACCCCGCTATACGGGCAAGACTCGTATCCGGTGAAACCGTGTATAGCAGAGCGAATCCTGCCGCAGAAACGAAAGGGGCAAAAAACAAGAATGGCCATGGGTATCCCGTTTTCTGTCAAATAAATAAATAATTTGGAATATTTGACAGATGTAAATACTCTTGAGTACGTACTGTAATTATCCCACCGGCGACAAGCGTGGCTGGAAAAAAAGCTCAGACATGGTGAAAACTATTAGTGAGATAAAAATGATGAGTACCCATTACTCCCGAGCTGGATTGCATTGAATGAGTGAACGTCGGATGATCTATGGGACAACGTACATCATGAATGGCAATATATCGATGCCAGACCTCGTCGCGGAATGTCCTCGCAATTGATACAACAGAGGCTAATAGAACAAGGGAACAATACGGCATTTTCATTTGAGGGGGGAGTTAAATTTCACTCGATATCGTGCGTACCAAATAGTACTAAATATTTCAACCCCCAGGCCGGTCAGATAAAAGGTAAAGTGAACACCAGACTAGATAATGGACTCACAATGGCCAAAATGAACGCCATCTGAAGCATAAACTGTGGTAGAAAACGGGGGGAGTGATTGATAAGGTCATGCAACATCTTCTGCTGAGAGCACCACTCACACCCTCCAGGAATGCCCCAAGGATGTTCCGTCGCCCAAGCATTCTGAGCGGAAGGATCGCATTGTCTCTTTGGAAGTGTTCCCACACCACAAAGCCTCCGAAGAGGACGAGGGACTGTGAAAGTAGGGAGGCGGTGTCGGAGACAGACCACAGCGAATTGTGAAATAGACACTCACTACGACAATGAGAGCGATGACGAGAGGGTCATTCCATGGCCTTACCCCGCCACCCCATTGTAGTGGGATGAGGAGGAGTGTCGTAGCCGCTAGACTCAAGAATGACCCAACCCAGTCTAACCGCATCCATGCTTTGATATGCGATTGATCTTTAGACACAATAGGGAGCCTGGGGAGTGTTATAAACGACGAGAGGAGAGCGGCGCCTCCGATCTGAGACATCAATCGTTAGGTCTCAGAGTGTCACAGGCAGATACGAAACACCAGGGAAATCTTCTTACGGGAAGGTTAATATCTGATGCAATTAAATACATGAGCGTGTGGAGGACACCGAAATGGTAAACCTACAGAAGCACCAGCTGCCAGACCAGGAAACGTTAACGACATATTCTCTTTCAAGAAATCGGAACATACCGCCACGAAACACGGTCTTTCAAGAGATGAGTGAAATTACTCTAAACATTTTTATTTTGTTTCAAACCATACCTGCAAACACACCCCCAAGCAGTGGTCCAAAAATCGAACAAGTTGCAAACACGGCACCGATGAGACCCATCAACAGTGGTCTTTGAGTGAGGGTGGTCGTCTTTTGTATTATTATCAGAAAACACGAAAATAACAGATTAATACCCGGAGTTATCACAGTGACAGACGAAATCTTACGCGTGCAGTGATGGCCATGATCGCTACCCATATGCCTGCCCCGCCAAGACCAGCCACCGCGCGTCCAAAAATTAAGAAGTTCACAGAGGGTGCCACGGCGCAGAACAAACTGCCAATTTCGAATATCGCAACGGAAACAAGGAATACCGGCTTGGCTGGTGCTATGACGAGCACTCGTCCGAAGAACAACATCAGGCCAGCCTGGAAAAATAGACGTTGCCATTGTCAGCTGCAACGTAACAGTGTATTTTGAGGGTTTATATTCGATTACCTGGGGCAGGAAGTAGGCCGAGGCAATCCACGACAAGTCGGAGACAGCGTTAAAATGAGATGCAATTGTAGGGAGCGCGGTGGAAATGATGGTCTGGTCGAGACTGACTAAGGAAAATGCGAGCATAAAGGAGCTGCCAAACGAAATAGTATCTCTGAGATGGGGGACCAAGGTACGGCGATGCTACGGGATTGCATACCTAAACATCGCTGCAAGACGCGGACCGGATAGCAGAGTACTCGGCGCATCGTGGGCTACTAGGGCGTCGTCGGTCCCATTGAGCATTATGTGTTCCTTCGGCGAGGGAGTCTCCAGCGGGCCATCCTCGGAGCGAGAGAAATACGACATGGGAAAGCAGATAGATTGTGACTTGGTGGGACGACCCCGTAGAAGTAGGCTATTGTTCTATTGTGGTTGAATTGGGAAGGCGCTCAACCTTATCTGGTGTGACTGGAGATGAGTCGCGGGGTGGGCGGTCTGCGTGGGCGGAGGGCACGCCCATGTGGCGGGCTGTTGCGGTGTGGACTCGACTTGCTTCTTTTCGTGAACCATGATTGCTGTTCAAGTTTTTCCGGTGAATTGAAGATTGATTGATTAGCGCTTCGGGCAAGTCGCGTCATTGATTTGACCATAACCGAGGGTTTTGGCGACTGGTCGAGATGAAATGGCAACCTGGCACGACCGTGACGCGTTCCAACTTGAAATCTAACCTTCGAAACTTACAGAAGTAGGGCAACGTACGATCTGTACGTAAGATCACATTCTGACAACATACGCGATCTTTACATAAGCACAAGGCTGGGACATACTCCTCAACTTTGTTCTGTGTTGACAATTCTAAGTATTTATCACTGATTTAACTCAGAAACTTATTTTCATTTCATTAATTATTTACAATTCACTTTTATATCTTCATTTTGAATTCATTGAATCTTAAAGACATACATAAGTCAGTCTTTTTCACAATTGGTTTGGAGTTAGAATAATTGTTATTCAAGCAATGAATGCCAACTCTTCCCCTGTTATGATCTTCACCTGAAGTGAGTCATTTGTACCAACCATAGCCTTGTTCCATTATGATAGGTCTCATTTCAAATGCTCCAAACATCCTTCTATAATCATGATATTTATCCAGCATCCTCACATTGGTCTTCCTGATTGTGACATCTCTATCAGCTGGGTCTCAATGCTTATATGACTTTTTTATTACCTTCCATTTTCTTATGTGGCTGTGCTTACCCTTACCATGTCATATTGAGGCCTTTCACACATCCTGGCTCCCATTTAATTTTTATTCATACTCATACTCCATTTCCCTCTCATTCTGCTCATTTTTTTGTTATGGAGTCCTTTAGTATAAATCACTGTCTCATACTCTAGTATTCTTCAGTTTGAATATTGATATATAATCTCCCTCTCTTGTCTTAGAGTTTGCATGCTCATATCTTCTGGTCTGAAGTATTGACTGTATACATAATTATATCTTCTTGAGCATTTTGTCATGCTGGGTGTTATATTCTTGTCTCTGCTTGTTTCCTATTTATCTTAAAATACCAGAACATCTGAATAGCTGTCTGAGAGCACATGTTATGACCCATGCATTCGGCACACTGTCAGCCCTGATCGGACCTCATGCAAACCTCCAATCACTTGCAAACTGTTGGTAAACCGACTAACCCCATTTAGCACATCCATTATTCCCGATTGGTATTTTCTGTCCACCCTTTCTATATAACCAGTTTCCACCTCTTTCCACCTCTGTAGTAGTCTACATCTGTTATGACCCGTTCCTGGATGTTTCAATATCCGACTCCCGATCTCCAACTATGGAACATCATAGTTACCGTATCCTCCGCATTCTTCCCTTGTTCCACATTTGGTAATTTGTCCGTTGACAAGTATTCACTTGTTTGTCTATTATATTCCTGTTTCGGAATATTGTCTCCCCGATATGTCTTATTGTATTTCCGTTTTAAGAATACTTCCATTTCCATCTTATTATGGTCTCAGTTTGTAGTACAATAACGAGAAGACTTATATTAGTTTCCACGAATTTGTACTTTACCTTAGATCTGATATCGACTTAGTTTCTGATTCCTTCTTCCGTCTTTCTGTACGCTCGATATTCGGAACTCTTCGGAACTCTGAATATCCGTACATATCTTCCATTGTAAGTCTCACCTCTGAAATTAAGGACTTTGAGCGTTTGCGTAGAGGTGCAGCACATAAGCTGAAGCCAACGTCCTGACCCTATCCGACAGTTCCTGACTTTCCGGTGACTTTCCAATAGTTCCAGAATAAGTTCCTGACATGGTACTTAACAGTATATCAGATCTCAACTCTGCGACTCGCTCATCATGGGTCCCAAATGCAAAGCTGCCAAAGGACCATCCCAACTTCAATCCCCGTTGCAACTTTATACCACCCAACCTGAAACCCCAAATCAGCCGACAACATCAGCTTCTGTTGAAGAGGTTACTGAGGAAGTTACTGAGGTAACAAAGGATCCCAATATTCCCCACACTTCCGACAATGAAGCAGAAGATCAGCCAGAATCATTGAAAAAGAAATCTTCCGATGAACCGACTGAAATGTTGTTCATCAACTCCATTGTGAAATTCGCTGACTATTTGAAATCTGCTGAGGATAGTAAAGAATCATCCCGCACCGGAGTCAAAGAACCCGAACCATTTACTGGCAAGGATTCGAAAAAATTGAATAATTTCCTTCTCCAATGCCGTTTCAGTTTCCGTGATCGACCCACTGCATTTAAATCCGACAGTCGAAAAGTCAATTTTGCACTCTTATCTCAAGGATACCGCTCAGGATTGGTTCGAACCTGGACTATCTGGAATATCCAATGAGACACCCGTATGGCTCGATGACTGGGATGCTTTTGTGGAAGAACTGGAAACTAATTTCAGACCTTACGATCAATCCAGTGAAGTGGAAAATGAATTAATGACGCTTAAGATGAAGGACAATCAACGAGTTTCTGATTATCTCGTCAAGTTCAATACCCTCACCACATGATGTGGATGGGACGATTTTGCCCTCAGTGTTAAGTGCCGTGTCGGGAACTTATTCCGGAACTATCGGGAAGTCACTGGGAAGTCGGAAACTCGTGGATAGGGTCAGGATGTCGGCTTCAGCTTATGTGCTGCGCCTCTATGCAAACGCTCAATGTCCTTAATTTCGGAAGTGAACTAACGACGGAGGATATGGATATTCAGAGTTCCGAAGAGTTCCGAATATCGAGCGTACAGAAAGACGGGAGGAGGAATAAGAAACTAAGTCGATATCAGATCTAAAGTAAAGTACAAATTCGCGGAAACTAATATAAGTCTACTCGTTATTGTACTACAAACTGAGACCATAATAAGACGGAAATGGAAGTATTCTTAAAACGGAAATACAATAAGACATATTAGGAAGACAATATTCCGAGACGGGAATACAACAACAAATGAGTGAATACTTGTCAACAGACAAATTACCAAATGTGGAACAAACGAAGAACGCGGATGATACGGTAACTATGATGTTCCGTAGTTGGATATCGGATATCGAAAGTGGGAGATCGGAAGTCGGATATTGAAACATCCGGGAACGGGTCATAACAGTACCCCCCTGTTAGGCCGAAATCCCATAGAGGCGATTAGGTACTGAGTGTTTGAAGCGACGGCTGACTGTTATGTGTCGTGAAATTTACGCAATTATGGAGGTGAGAGTTTCGGTTATTATTCTGAGTATAAAAACCTCCAAATATTCGAATTAACGTTTTTTGTTTCTTTATCCATGACTTGTATGTTGATTCATCGGCTGTTATTCATCACTACCCCGGAAGACTCAGATACCGAAATATCCATCCTGCAAAGAATGTCGAAGGTCGCAGAACTTCAACAAAAACGCCAGAAAATGGAGGAGTTGAAGCGACAACAGGAGGAGGAGGAAAAAGCGTTGATAAAAGAGTTGAGGGATGCGGAAGAGGCGGAAAAATGGGAATTGGAGCGGGTGAAGGCGGAAAAAGAAAAAGAGTTGGCGAGGTTGCGGAAAGTGATGGAGGATCGGAGGTTGAAGGAAGAAGAAGTGAAGAAACAACAAGAAGCTGAGGCGGCGGAAAAACGTAAGGAGGTAAGGGAAGGAAAGGTGAGTCCGATTCCATAGATTTCCGTGGTTACAACCGATAACTGTTGCGTACAGCGAAATGCCGTGGAGGTGGAAGTAGAGGGAGAAGCTGGGCCTTCGAGTCCTAAAGTAAGTGCATCTACAAAAGGTCGGTAATTGACTAATCTTTCAAAACAGAAACAAAAGGTCAAGGCTCCGGAACGGATGGAAATTACCCATGACACTTCATGTGTTCGATGTTCCGTACGGGATATAACTTGTTGGAAACAGAAGGTAAAATGGGGTGGAACTTGTTATCCTTGCGCGGTCCTCAAACTTCCGTGCACTCTTGCTGCGAAAAGGGTTCCGAAAAGTGAAAAGGCTCAAAAACCTACCATCGCGGAAGGTTCAGGAGCGACCAAAACTGCGGAAACTAAGGTGCCGAGTACGGATGGTATGGGCGTTGAGCTCCTTAAGGAATTGGTCGATACAATGGTCTTCATCGGGGTTGAGATGCGGGAAATGCGGGAAACACTGGATCGCCATAATGAGATCCAGGAGAAGGGTTTCCGTTCATTGGTCTGGAATTTCCGGAGGCAAAACGATTTCCTGGAGAAGATGATGGTTAGTATCGGTGTAATCGCGGTATCCGAACGATTTGCCAATAAGGCGAAAAACCAGCCGAACGATCCATTGGCGGAGTGTGTGGAGTGGAGATGGGGGTCAGGAAAAGAGGAGAGTGAAGATGAGGAGGTACAGGATATGGTGGAAAGTGCGGAGGTTGCAGGAGATGAAGTGGAAGGCGGATTTGGGGTGTCAGAGACTTTGAGATAGATTTAATAATATTTTTGACTTGCAAAACCTAAAATGAGTGTGAAAACGGAAGTGTCGGAAGTTGATCAGAAAAGGAACAGAAAGATTAGAGTGATGATAAAGGTCCGGGTTTGCCTGGATAAGCCGTGTGGAAGTCAGTAACAATTTCCATAGCATGTCCAAGTTCCATGGCCAATATCCATGAAGTTTCCTCGTCAGTACCTTCATAACCTGCCCATTTGACTAAATAGAGCAATTTACAAGTACGTCGGCAATTGTCGATTTTAGAATCCAAAATTTCGGAAACTTCGAATTCAGGTTCTCCATCAATGATGACCGGAGGGGACGGAGGTTGAATACGTTCCGAGAATGAGTTAGGAACACAAGGTTCTAACATGGAAACGTGGAAAACGGGGTGGACTGCTCGCATACTGTCAGGAAGACGGAGAGTCCATGAAAGTGAGCCGGCTTGTGCTATAATTTCGAAAGGTCCTAAGAATTTCTCAGCGAGTTTTTTAGAAGGTCGGGTAGTACGGAAGAATTGAGCTTTTACAAAAACCTGATCACCAACTTTAAAATTAGGAGGCGGGATCCTGTTTTTGTCCGCGGAACGTTGATAATGTTCCTGTGCGGAAGAAATAGCTTTCCGAAGTTCTTGATGTAATTCGTCGAGGTCGGTAATAAATTCTTGAGCACGGACAGAAGCCAAATCTTGTTCGGAATGTACTGTGAGATTCGGATTATAGCCTTTATTGGCAAAGAAGGGAGATATGCCGGTGGTTGCATTCGGAGAGTTATTGTAGGCGAATTCCGCGATCGGAAGAAGGGATTTCCAGTTGTCCTGTTGATAATTACAATAGATGCGGAGATATTGTTCCAATGTTTGATTAACACGTTCCGTTTGTCCATCACCTTCCGGGTGATATCCCGAGGTGAAGTGTAGTTTCATGTTGAGGGCTTTTCCGAGGGCCTGGAAGAAATGGGAGACGAACTTGGAGCCTCGATCGGAAGTTACGTGAGATGGAACTCCGTGTTTGGAAAATACGTGAATAATGAAAAGTTCCGCTAATTGTAAGGACGTGATTGTATCATGAGTGGGTATGAAAATGCCTTGTTTCGAGAATCGGTCCACAACGACTAGAATGGATGTAAAGCCTTCGGAAGTCGGGAGTTGTTCGATGAAATCCATGGAAATTGAATTCCAGGGTTTTTCTGGTATCGGGAGTTGCTTGAGAAGGCCGTACGGCTTATGCCTCTGGGTTTTAGAGCATAAGCAGGTGGTGCATGACTTACAGAACTGAGTTACGAAATCTCGGAGGTTGGGCCAAGTGTATTCTCTACGGATTAAACCAAGAGTATTGTTGATGCCGTAATGTCCGGAGATTGGATGATCATGTTTATACTGAAGTACGCGGAGTCGGAGATTGTTGGAATCTGGAACGTAGATACGTCCATCGAGACGGATAAAACCTTGAGAGTCTTGTGACCATCGGGGTTGGTCGGGATTGTCGGGAACTTCTAAATGTGGCTTGAGGGCCGGGTCAGAAGTGAGTGCGGAAAGGATATCTTGATGTAATTGCTCAATGTCCATAATCATGACGCTACGCATAATTGGATAGTAAAGGGAAGTTGCTCGGATAGATGCGGAAAGTTGTTGCGTTGTAAAGACCGGTTTCAGGTTATGTGGATTAACAACAGCGTAGTTACTTTCCCCCTCTTTAGGATAGACGTCCCATCGTCGAGTCATGGCATCTGGTTTTCCACCAAGACGTCCGGGTCGGAAACGGATAATCATGTTGAAAGCGGAAAGAAATTCAGACCAACGGGCCTGCCGGCGGGTTAAACGTTTAGTGGTAGAAAAATATTCGAGATTTTTGTGATCGGTAACGATGTCAACGGGAGTTGCGGAACCTTCAAGATAATGGCGCCAATGTTTGAAAGCTTCAAAAATTGCCAAAAGTTCCTTATCATGAACGTCGTAATTGAGTTCGGATACTGAAAGTGTCCGAGAAAGAAATGCGACCGGATGAATTTCACCGTCGGACTCTTGAATGGAAAGAATCGCGGCAATTGCATAATCGGAAGCATCGGTTTCCACAATAATCGGAAAATCAGGTTTCCAATGGGAAAGAATCGGGGCAGAAGTGAAAGCATTTTTTAAAGTCTGGAAGGCGGAGCGGCATTTGTCGTCAAAAACCCATGGTTGAGTTTTACGGGTAAGACGAGTGAGTGGTACTGTAATATCCGAGTAGTTCCGAATAAAACGACGGTAAAAGTTGGCAAAACCTAAAAATGATTGAATGTCCTTGACCTTCCGTGGTTCGGGCCAGTCACGGACAACTTGAACCTTGGTTTCATCCATATGGAGACCTTCAGGGCCGATGATGAAACCTAAGTATTCAATAGAATCCATGTCGAAATAACATTTTTTACTGTTGGCGAAAAGACCGTTTTTACGGAGTCTTCAGAATACTTCACGGACTTGTTCATCATGAAGAGTGGGATCCTCGGAAAATACCAAAATGTTGTCCAAATAGACTATAACACATACGTCAAGCATGTCGGAAAATATATCATTAACAAAACATTGAAAAGCGGAAGGGGCGTTGGTAAGGCCGAACGGCATAACCAACCATTCAAAGGATCCATAGCGAGTCCGAAAAGCAGTTTTCCATTCGTCACCCTCGGCAATTCGGACCAAATGATAGGCGTGTTTGAGGTCTATTTTGGTGTAAATTTGAGCTTTCCGTGGGGGGTCGAGTAAGTCGGTAACGAGTGGGAGTGGATACTTATCTTTCCGTGTGATGGAATTTAACCCTCTGAAATCGACACAGAGTCGAAGAGAGCCGTCCTTCTTTCGGACAAAAAGGACGGGTGCTCCATACGGAGACTTTGAGGGACGGATAAAACCTATCGACAGATGTTCATCCAGGAACTCCTGAATAGACGAAAGTTCCGATTGGGATAATGGGTAAATAGGTCCTAATGGAGGGTTTGAACCAGGCTCAATATCGATTTTTAAGTCGTAGGGCCTATGTGGTGCAAGCCTGTCAGCTTTTTGCTTACTGAAAATGTCCGCGAAATCATGGTATTTTTCGGGAACTCCTTCCAGATCGGCTTTTAGCTCGGATAATTCTGGAGTCGCAAAACGTCCAGATGCTTCATCAACTTTTAAGCTGATCGAAAAACATTGCGAGCCATCCAGTTTACTCGCCCTAACAAATGCCGAAGCGTTGATGAGAGAGATTTTTGGGGGCTCGGAAGTTTCGATAGAAGCCGGAGATGCCGTTGATGCCGAAAAGGCGTTGGCCGGAAAAGACGCTGCAGGAGGAACGGAAGTGTCGGGAGTCCGGAAAGTAATACTGCCCAATACCCAGTCAACCAACGGATTATATCGGGTGAGCCAGTTGTATCCAAGAACTGCCGAACAGCTAGAGTCCAACTGTGTTACGAAAAATGTAACCGTCTGGGATGTTCCACAAGGGAACCGGATAGACATGTCGCAGGCTTGAGTAATTGCCATATTGCTAGTGCCGTCAAACAAACGCAAGGAAATTGCGGGAACAGAATGGAGTTTCAGATTATGTTTCGTGGCAAAGGTGGTATCTACAAAACAGTGTGTGGAGCCGGAATCTATTAGAGCTCGGAACACTAAATTTCCAAGAAAGTCAGAGACGAGTTTTACAAATAATAAATCGGGATTAGAGAGAGCGGACGCGTTGAGACGGACAACCTCGGAAACACAGAGAGAGTCAACGCAACCCTCTGTCCGTGCAGATTCCGGAGGGTTGCTTACTCTTTTTTTGACTCCGTGGCGGGTTTTTCCTTAGACGTCGTAGTCGTAGTGGAAGTTGCTGCACGAGCCTTGGAAGAGCTGGATTTAACGGTACAGTCGGAAACCTTGTGTCCGCCTTTCCCGCAGAAAAGGCAGAGGTCGTTGTCCATACGTCGTTGTTTCTCCTTCGGGGTGAGTTTACCGTCGGTACCCAACAAATGGGAAATGTCGGGTTTGTCGGAAGTTGACTGTTTTTCCTTGTTGGATTTCTTGTCTTTCTTCCAGTCGGAATTTGATTTGCCAGTATTAGTGCCAGAGCCGGTATTATTGCCTGAGTTGTTGCCGGAAGACTTGCTAGTTGATGCCTTGTTGTTCTGAGAACGTTCTGTCGGGTTCTCTCGAGAGACCTCGGCTTTTCGTTCCCAATAACGGGCATTGGATGTTTGAGCTTTCATCCGCATGAGTTGGAGAGTTTTTGGCTTCCCATCTTTGCAGATTTCGTCTTTAAGGCGTGACGGAAGTCCCATATAGAAATGGTGCCTGAGGGCGGAATCGTCCCATCCACATCGTGCGGCGAGGGTATTGAACTTGACGAGATAATCAGAAACTCGTTGATTGTCCTTCATCTTGAGCGTCATTAGTTCGTTTTCTGCTTCGCCGGATTGATCGTAAGGTCCGAAATTAGTTTCCAGTTCTTCCACGAAAGCATCCCAGTTGTCAAGCCATACGGGTGTCTCGTCGGATATTCCGGATAGTCCGGGTTCGAACCAATCCTGAGCGGTATCCTTGAGATATGAGAGCGCAAAATTGACTTTTCGACTGTCAGATTTAAAAGCATTGGGTCGATCACGGAAACTGAAACGGCATTGAAGAAGGAAATTCTTCAATTTTTTCGGATCCTTGCCGGTAAATGGTTCAGGTTCTTTGACTCCGGTGCGGGATGATTCTTTGCTATCCTCAGCGGATTTCAAATAGTCAGCGAATTTCACAATGGAGTTGATAAACAACATTTCAGTCGGTTCGTCGGGAGATTTCTTTTTCGATGTCTCCGGCTGATCTTCTGCTTCGTTGTCGGAAGTATGGGGATCATTGGGATCCTTCGTTACCTCGGTAACCTCCTCGGTAACTTCTTCGATTGAAGCTGATGTTGTCGGCTGAATTGGGGTTTCGGGTTGGGTGGTGTAAAGTTGCAATGGGGATTGAAGTTGGGATGGTCCTTCGGCAGCTTTGCGTTTGGGACCCATGATGAGCGAGTTGCAGAGTTGAGATCTGATATACTGTTAAGTGCCGTGTCGGGAACTTATTCCGGAACTATCGGGAAGTCACCGGGAAGTCGGAAACTCGTGGATAGGGTCAGGACGTCCGCTTCAGCTTATGTGCTGCACCTCTACGCAAACGCTCAATGTCCTTAATTTCGGAAGTGAACTAACGACGGAGGATATGGATATTCAGAGTTCCGAAGAGTTCCGAATATCGAGCGTACAGAAAGACGGGAGGAGGAATAAGAAACTAAGTCGATATCAGATCTAAAGTAAAGTACAAATTCGCGGAAACTAATATAAGTCTACTCGTTATTGTACTACAAACTGAGACCATAATAAGACGGAAACGGAAGTATTCTTAAAACGGAAATACAATAAGACATATTAGGAAGACAATATTCCGAGACGGGAATACAACAACAAACGAGTGAATACTTGTCAACAGACAAATTACCAAATGCGGAACAAACGAAGAACGCGGATGATACGGTAACTATGATGTTCCGTAGTCGGATATCGGATATCGAAAGTGGGAGATCGGAAGTCGGATATTGAAACATCCGGGAACGGGTCGTAACACTCAGGCACCATTTCTATATGGGACTTCCATCACGCCTTAAAGATGAGATCTGCAAAGATGGGAAGCTGAAAACTCTCCAACTCATACAGATTAAAGCTCAAACATCTGATGCCCGTTATTGGGAACAAAAAGCCAAGGTCTCTCGAGAGAACCTGACGGAACGATCTCAGAACAACAAGGTGTCGACTAGCAAGTCTTCCAGCAACAACTCAGGCAATATGTAACACCGGCAACTCTGGCACTAATACTGGCAAATCAAACTCCAACTGGAAAAAAGACAAGAAATCCAACAAGGATAAACAGTCAAATTCTGACAAAACCAACATTTCCCATTTGTTGGGCACCAACGGTAAACTCACCCTGAAGGAGAAACAATGACATATGGACAATGACCTCTGCCTTTTCTGCGGGAAAGGCGGACACAAGGTTTCCGACTGTACTGTTAAATCTAACTCTTCCAAGGCCCACACAGCAACTTCCACTACGACTACAATGTCTAAGGAAAAACCCACCATGGAGTCGAAAAAAGAGTAAGCAACCCTCCGGAATCTGCATGGACAGAGGGTTGCATTGACTCTCTCTGTGTTTCTGAGGTTATCCATCTCAACATGTCTGCTCTCTCTAATCCCGATTCATTATTTGTAAAACTCGTCTCTGACTTTCTTGGAAATTTAGTGTTCCGAGCTCTGATAGATTCTGGCTCCACACACTGTTTTGTAGATACCACCTTTGCCATGAAACATAATCTGAAACTCCATTCTGTTCCCACAATTTCCTTGCATTTGTTTGACGGCACTAGCAATACGGCAATTACCCAAGCCTGCGACATGTCTATCCAGTTCCCTTGTGGAACATCCCAGATGGTTACTTTTTTCGTAACACAGTTGGACTCTAGCTGTTCGGTAGTTCTTGGATACAACTGGCTCACCCGATATAATCTGTTGATTGACTGGGTATTGGGCAGTATTAATTTCCGAATTCCCGACACTTCGGTTCCTCCTGCAGTGTCTTTTCCGGCCAATGCCTTTTCAGCATTAATGGCATCAACGGCTTCTATCGAAACCTCTGCACCTCCAAAAATCTCTCTCATCAACGCTTCGGCATTTGTTAGGGCGAGTAAACTGGATGGTTCACAGTGTTTTTCAATCAGCTTAAAAGTTGATGAAGCATCTGGACGTTTTGTGACTCCAGAACTATGTATCCAAGCTAAAAGCCGACCTGGAAGGAGTTCCCAAAAGATACCATGATTTTGCGGACATTTTCAGTAAGCAAAAAGCTGACTGGCTTGCACCACACAGGCCCTACGACTTAAAAATCGATATTGAGCCCGGTTCAAACCCTCCATTAGGACCTATTTACCCATTATCCCAATCAGAACTTTCATCTATTCGGGAGTTCTTGGATGAACATCTGTCAATAGGTTTTATTTATCCCTCAAAGTCTCCGTACAGAGCGCCTGTCCTTTTCATCAGAAAGAAGGATGGCTCCCTTTGACTCTGCATCGATTTCAGAGGATTAAATTCCATCACACAGAAAGATAAGTATCCACTTCCACTCATTACCGATTTACTCAATGCCCCACGGAAAGCTCGGATATACACCAAAATGGACATCAAACACGCCTATCATTTGGTCCAAATTGCCGAGGGTGATGAATGGAAAACTGCTTTTCGGACTCGCTATGGATCCTTTGAATGGTTGGTTATGCCATTCGGCCTTACCAACGCCCCTTCTGCTTTTCAACGTTTTGTTAATGATATATTTTCCGACATGTTTGATGTATGTGTTATAGTCTATTTGGACGACATTTTGGTATTTTCCGAGGATCCCGCTCTTCACGATGAACAAGTCCATGAAGTTTTCTGTAGACTTCGCAAAAATGGTCTTTTCACCAACAGTAAAAAATGTTATTTTGACATGGATTCTATTGAATACTTAGGTTTCATTATCGGACCTGATGGTCTCCATATGGACGAAACCAAGGTTCAAGTTGTCTGTGATTGGCCTGAACCACGGAAAGTCAAGGATATTCAGTCATTTTTAGGTTTTGCCAACTTTTACCATCATTTTATTCGGAATTACTCGGATATTACAATACCACTTACCCACCTTACCCATAAAACTCAACCATGGGTCTTTGACGACAAATGCCGCTCTGCTTTCCAGACTTTGAAAAATGCTTTCACTTCTGCCCCAATTCTTTCTCATTGGAAACCTGATGTTCCGATTATTGTGGAAACCGATGCTTCTGATTATGCAATTGCTGCGATTCTTTCCATTCAAGATTCTGATGGTGACATTCATCCAGTCGCATTCCTTTCTCGGACACTGAAAGTGTCTGAACTCAACTACAATGATCATGATAAGGAACTTTTGGCAATTTTTGAAGCTTTCAAACATTGGCACCATTATCTTGAAGGTTCCGCAACTCCCATTGATGTCATTACCGATCACAAAAATCTTGAATATTTTTCTATCACTAAGCTTTTAACCCACCAGCAAGCCCGCTGGTCTGAATTCCTTTCCACTTTCAACATGATTATCTGTTTCCAACCTGGACGTCTTGGTGGAAAACCAGATGCCATGACTCGACGATGGGACGTCTATCCTAAAGAGGGGGAAAGTAACTACACCGTTGTTAATCTGCATAACTTGAAACCGGTTTTTACAACACAACAACTTTCTACATCTATTCGAGCGACTTCCCTCTACTATCCAATTATGCGTAGTGTTATGATTATGGACATTGAACAATTACATCAAGATATCCTTTCTACACTCACTTCTGATCTGGCTCTCAAGCCACACCTAGAAGTTCCTGATAATCCCGACCAACCCCAATGGTCACAAGACTCTCATGGTTTTATCCATCTCGATGGATGTATCTACATTCCAGATTCCAACAATCTCCAACTCCACGTACTTCAGTACAAACACAATCATCCAATCTCCAGACATTATGGCATTAACAATACTCTTGGTTTAATCCGTAGAGAATATACTTGGCTCAACCTCCGAGATTTTGTAACCCAGTTCTGTAAGTCATGCACCACCTGCTTACGCTCTAAGACCCAAAGGCATAAGCCGTACAGCCTTCTCAAACAACTCCTGATACCGGAAAAACCCTGGAACTCAATTTCCATGGATTTTATCGAACAACTTCCAACGTCTGAAGGCTTTACATCCATTCTAGTTGTTGTGAATCGATTCTCGAAACAAGGCATTTTCATACCCACTCATGATACAATGACATCCTTACAATTAGTGGAACTTTTCATTATTCACATATTTTCCAAACACAGAGTTCTGTCTCATGTAACTTCCGATCAAGGTTCCAAGTTCATCTCCCATTTCTTCCAGGCCCTCGGAAAAGCCCTCGACATGAAACTACACTTCACCTTGGGATATCACCCAGAAGGTGATGGACAAACGGAACGTGTAAATCAAACATTGGAACAATATCTCCACATCTATTGCAATTATCAACAGGACAACTGGAAATCCCTTCTTCCGATCGTGGAATTTGCCTACAATAACTCTCCGAATGCAACTACCAGCATCTCTCCTTTTTTCACCAACAAAGGCTATAATCCGAATCTCACAGTACATTCTGAACGAGATTTGGCTTCTGCTTGTGCTCAAGAATTTATTACCGACCTCAATGAATTACATCAAGAACTTCGGAAAGCTATTTCTTCCACACAGGAATATTACCAATGTTCTGTGGACAAAAACAGGATCCCACCTCCTAATTTTAAAATCGGTGATCAGGTCTTTGTAAAAGCTCAATTCTTCCGTACTACCCGACCTTCTACAAAACTCGCTGAGAAATTCTTAGGCCCTTTTGAAATTATAGCACAAGCCAGTTCACTCTCATGGACTCTCCGACTTCCCGATAGTATGCGAGCAGTCCACCCCATTTTCCATGTTTCCATGTTAGAACCCTGTGTTCCTAACAAAATCCCAGAATGTATTCAACCTCCGTCCCCTCCGGTCATCATTGACGGAGAACCTGAATTTGAAGTTTCCGAAATTTTGGATTCTAAAATCGACAATTGCCGACGTACTTGTAAATTTTTCTATTTAGTCAAATGGGCAGGTTATGAAGGTACCGACGAGGAAACTTCATGGATATTGGCCACAGAACTTGGACATGCTATGGAAATTGTTACTGACTTCCACACAGCTTATCCAAGCAAACCCAGACCTTTATCATCACTCTGACCTTTTTCCCATTTTCTTTCTGTTCAGTTTCCGATACTTCTGACATCACACTCACTCTTTGAAATCATACAAGTCAAAAATATATTTGCAACTATTTTAATGTTTCTGACCACCCCAAATTCTCCTTCTGCTTCTACTCCCATATCATCCGCAATCTCCACACTTTCCACCATATCCTGTACCTCTTCATCTTCACTTTCTGGCCCCTTTCTTGACTCCCACCTTTTCTCGACATATTCCGCCAATGGATCATTAGGCTGTTCCTGTGCCCTATCGGAAAACCTCTCGGATACTGTGATAACACCGATGCTAACCATTACCTTCTCCAGAAACTCGTTTTGCCTCCGGAAGTTCCAGATCAACGAATGGAAACCCTTTTCCTGGATATCATTATGGCGATCCAGTGTGTCCCACATTTTCATGACTTCCGTCCCGATAAAAACCAATGCGTCGATGGTGTCCTTGAGGAGCCCAATGCCCGTATTATCCGTGTTCGGCACCTCAGTTTCCGCAGTCTTAGCTACTCCCGAACCTTCCACATCGTTAGTTTTCTGAGCCTTCTCACCTTTTGGAACCCTTTTCGCGGTGAGAGTGCATGGAAGTTTGAGAACCGTGCAGGGATAGCAAGTTCCACCCCATTTTACCTTCTGTTTCCAACACGTCATACTCTGTATGGAACATCGATAACACGGAGTGTCGTGGACGACTTCCATCCATTCCGGAGCCTTGACCTTTTGCTTCTGTTTCGGAAGTTAATCAATTACTGATCTTTTGCAGAGGCACTTACTTTAGGACTCGAAGGCCCAGCTTCTCCCTCTACCTCCACAGCTTTTTGCTGTACCCAATAGTTATCATTTTGGAACCACGGAAATTTATGGATCGAACTTACCTTTCCTTCCCTTATCTCCTCACTTTTTTTTGCCACCTCAGACTCCCACTGTAATTTTTCCGCCTCTTCCTTCTTCTTCTGAGCCTCCACCATTTTCCGTATCCACGCTTCTTTTTCCGCCTTCGCTTGCTCCAACTCCCGTTTTTCCGCCTCTTCCACCTCTTTCAACTCCCGCATCAAAACCTTTTCCTCCTCCTCTTGTTGCCGTTTCATTTCCTCCATCCTCTGTCATTTTTGTTGAAGTTCTGCAACCTTCGACATTTTTTGAAGAGCGGAAATTTCGGTGTCTGAATCTTCTGGGGTAGTGATGAATAATGGCCGATGAATCGACATGCAAGTTGTGGATAAAGAAACAAAAACGTTAATTCGAATATTTGGAGGTTTTTATACTCAGAACAACAGCTGAAACTCTCACCTCCAGAATTGCATAAATTTCACAACACATAATAATCAGCCGTCGCTTCAATCACTCAGTACCTAATCGCCTCTATGGGACTTTGGCCTAACAGGGGGGTACTGTTACAACCCATTCCCGGATGTTTCAATATCCGACTCCCGATCTCCGACTACAGAACATCATAGTTACCATATCCTCCACATTCTTCCCTTGTTCTGCATTTGGTAATTTGTCCATTGACAAGTATTCACTTGTTTGTCTATTATATTCCCATTTCAGAATATTGTCTCCCCGATATGTCTTATTGTATTTCCATTTTAAGAATACTTTCATTTCCATCTTATTATGGTCTCAGTTTGTAGTACAATAACGAGAAGACTTATATTTATTTCCACGAATTTGTACTTTACCTTAGATCTGATATCAACTTAGTTTCTTATTCCTTCTTCCATCTTTCTGTACGCTCGATATTTGGAACTCTTTGGAACTCTGAATATCTGTATCTTCCATTGTAAGTCTCACCTCTGAAATTAAGGACTTTGAGCATTTGCGTAGAGGTGCAGCACATAAGCTGAAGCCAACATCCTGACCCTATCCAACAGTTCCCAACTTTCTGGTGACTTTCTGATAGTTCCGGAATAAGTTCCTGACACGGTACTTAACAACATCCAGATTTGTAATGTTCCATCTATTGGTCTCCATCCTTGCATCACTCTATATGTATGTAGTTCTGCCTTCTCCATTAGTATTTTCCTTTGTTCTGTTTTCATTCAGATAAGTGCTGGATTTCCATATATATGCCACTCATGTATCATAGTATTAGGACAATCAGAATATCGGCTCAGAACACTTGTATACCTCTCTCATAGTCCCGCTCTAAGTATCCCGCTCCCACCTTTGCTTGCACTCACTCACTCTTGGTCTCTGACCTTGCAACCCACTACTGTCCTTTGGCTTCTGATGGGTGACTTACCAAGAGGACTATTCGACAGGATTGATTTTCCACCTGCCTGAAATTTAAAGACATCTGACAGTAACTTGCAAGGGCACAGCACATAAGCTGAAGCCAAGTCCTTCTGTTTGGTCCCCATCAGTCTTCCAACATCAGTCAGTTTTCTGTTCTTAACAGCACAATACATATGTTGAAGCCAGGTTGCACTTGTTAGAAGGCTAGTTACAGGCCATTTATGTGCAGGCAAGCCTCCATTTCATCTTCACTGAATCCAGTCTGGCCAGAGCAATTGCTTCATTCAGCCCAGTTAGAGAGTGGGTATGAGAGATACTCACACAGGTGTGGTTAATGGGCCACAGTTCAATTCTGAACATCCATCTATTGCAAGAAGTACTCAAGCCACAAATCAGCAGTACCCACTGTTCCTTTGGTTGTACTATAAACATTCTTTCAACAGTAAATGAAGATGGGTAGTAAATAGACATATAAAGTTTTATCCACATTGATCACAGCATTGACCTATGTAGACCAACAACAGACATTACTGTCAACCATGTTTACTTTTAATTGTTATCTGGGTCAGCCACTACAGAGCATTTGTCATCACTGAATACAAGTCATAAAGTCTCATCACAAGTCTGAAGTGTGGCGCTCATACTGTCAAATCTTGTGATATCTTCAGATATGTGTTGACGCAAAGGGGGGGGTATACATCGGTACACCGTGGACGCGAACAAAAAGCGTTAGGATTACTAAGCTACTATACATAATTACGTAGTTTAGCATGAAGTATTCTAGGACCCACAAATGTCATTACGTTGAGATTATTACCGAGCGGCCATAACTTCAACAATATGTTGCTAACTTGACTACTGTCAGGATAATCTGAGAATTGTAAATAAAGTGATTGATTATGGGTCGACTATGGATCCATGGTAGTATACTATATTAGGTGTATTTGGGTGGGGACCTCGGTTACCCTAAGCGGAGGTCCCCCACGTAGTTCACCACTATGTATTAGTGCTCTGTGGGGATCAGTTCTATACACGTTCTAGTTATCTCATCTATAATTCTGCGATATGAAAAGTTTATATTTACTAGAGTTTTGTATTATCTCCTAGAGTTTAGTTTTAACATTATGATATGGGGGACGGAAAATTGTTCGATAGGTTTTGGATTGTCTACGAGTTTAGTCCTCCTCCCATATGCATCTCGGTAGCTGTAAGTATGTCACGTATCTTTTAAAAATATTAATTCGATTAAATAAAGACAACATCGATACTCACGGTGGGTAGTTGTCGGCTACCGGGTCCGGCCACACATCCTCATCCATCCAACTGGGCTCCGCATCATAAGAAGCACGCAATTGCACAGCCGGGATAGGTCCTCCCGAGGGGCCATAAACAATACGTGGATACATGGTCTCAAACAAGAAGCAGATAGGCGGGTCTACATCTCGGGGGTGCCTAAATTACTCTTAGACACTAACCATAAGGGGAGAAGTGAGACATACAAATCCTGAGGCATTTCCACTCTTAATGATTGTGTGTAGCCGAGGACTATTGCCACGAAGGTTTCAGTATCATTTCCAAAGAGCTGAAAGCGCTCCCGTGCTTACTAATCATTAACTCGTGTGGAGCAACACCCGTAAGCCCACGTTTTTTTATGTAAAGCGGTGCGTATTCTGCCCATGCTTTCTGGACTCTCTGGACTTGGGAGGTGTAGAAGTTCTGTGAATACTTCATTTTGACCGTGACAAGGCGGCGGTCATAATGGATGATGTTGTGGTTAATACGACAGGTATGTCTAGACGGGAGAAAACTGAGTAACCATGTTGTCAGTGTCCTTGCCCGAAAGATACCTTTTGATTGGTGTTCCCCTTTGTATTATTGCAGTCTCAAGAAGTACTAACTGTTCGATAAATACGGGTTCCCGATGACCTTCGAAGAACCACTCAAAGAACCACCCAATGTCAATGGTGACTTCGGGCTCTCCACCCAGGATATCAGATAACCACTCGTGTAGATTTCCAAGCACTACAAAATGGCCCGTAACATTGTCCCGATGGCCCACGTCTCCCAAAGCTGAGAACCCCACGTCTCCCAGTATCATTCGGTCCTGAAGTGTCCCCAGAAACCCATAGTCCAGTAGTTGATTGGCCAAATGATGGTTAGTATGCAAGCTTCGAAGTTGTTGATCCATTGAAGCAGTTCCGAGACGCCATGAAGACCAAGCAGAGATGAATAACTTTGCGACGAAATTTGGTGATGATGGATCGACTTTACCATCTCTGTCAAATATATGAGAATCCCAATTTTCTTCGGATTCGTCCAGTGTTCCGATAAACACAAGCCCCAGATTATGGCGATTGGCGGGACAGTCAGTCACAGTGACAAGTAATTCACCGAGAGTAAGAAACTAGATAGACAAAGTTATCATCGACATCTGACGTGGGTAGAATTAACCAACAAAGGTTGCCCAAGGAGAAATTTGGTTGATTGTAAAGAATTCACTCAATCCCTATATAGGATCAGCACTTGCAGGAAAGAAGGAAAGTAAGTACGTTACATTCAAAGAATCCCTCTAAAATATCGTGTTAGCTTATAAATATCATTAGTAATTTCATTCACCATGTCGTATAGCCCCAAAATGGCTTGTCTCGGATCGGATGATCTAGTGCGTTGGAGCCAATTACATGCGTCCTCAGGGTGAGGGTCCGGATTACGGAAAACTTGAAAAAGCACATTGTTTCGTGCATTGGCGTAGCCCAAGAACTGGGCAATGTTAGGGTCCCTAGATATGAATACGATTAAGCCACCTCGGTTGTTTAATTGAAGTGTAACGTTCTTACCATGTGCGTTGATAGTGCCTTAGGTCCCTTTGGAGCTATGCCAAAAGTGTGATATGTTACAAGTACTTTTTAAACCAAACCAAACCAAAGCTCATACATTTTCGTGCCTCAAGTCCCACGTGGATGTCCCGCCTTCGTATATTTTGACCAATACCGGTTCACCGTCAGTTACAGTCTTTGCTTTGCAAAGTTTAATACGCCACGGCACGGTAACCGAGCGACCCCCTGCAAATTCAAGACTAAACTTATTCGTGACCGATAAGGCGGGGGATAATAGCTGGTAATTTCTTTGATCGACCAAATACTGTATCATTCCTATGAAGCTCAGGGTGTGACACTTGAGATGGCGGAACAGGCGCACACGTTCATCATTTTCGTCTCTCACGTCGTCATCGCCCTGGGAGGCTTGCCCTCCCTCAAGGGCTCTTGCGGCCATCTGTTGCAATTGGAAAACTATATTGTTGTAGTCTGCATCTTCGTTCGATGGGAACTTCACCATTTCATTGTGAGTCTTGTTAACGCCGATAGGTTCAGCATCAACAGCCCCAGGGACTATCGCCGAGGAGGCTGGGACATACTAACAGAATTCAGCTAAATTGGGAAAGAAATGTAGACAGGACTAGACTCACTTCATTTGCTTTCGATCCTTGTGTAGCATACAACGCATACCCAAATACGGTCTTGAACCGGGTACTAATGGAATTATACTGTGTCAATTGCTGTTGCAATACTTCCGAATGGAAGGCCAATGGTTTAAGTAACGGGTTATCTTGCAGAGACTCAAGTGATCGGCCGTCCAAGCGGGAGTGAACCCATTCAGGGAGGTTGACACCTTGATGGGGAGTACCCATGAAAATCACACCACATGTTGATGTTTCAACTGCCTTGTGACTGCGAAAATGACCATCATGAGCCAAGCTTGCTTGGATAAGTGCCTAATAAATGTGAGTCAGGACAATGATCGTTGGATGGCTCTACTGACATTTTTCAACATGATTCCACCAAAGCTATGCGCAATAAATATCAGGGGCCGGTGCTGGAACCCGTATCAGAAAATAGGAATAAAATGCATCGAACCACGAACATCTGTCCCTGAAAATAATCTATATGCAGCCAATTTGACTACGAAATCCACAGATATATCATAAAAGGTCTGTTGTGATCTATTCTCGCCGTGGGTACGCGCATCATAACCGTAAGTAAGAATTCGGGCAGAAGGTAACGCCTTTGGTAAGAGATCGCGAAGCCAAAGGACACCATTATCTGCAGTGAAGGATTCCTCCCGGTGCCCATCGAGGCCGTGTATAGCAACAATACTGTGAAGAGTTCAATAACGATGGTTTGTGATGAGGCAAGTTCCACTTACTCGACGGTGGGAGATTCCCCTCCAGGTGCAAGCTCTTTGAATGAGAAATTGGATGCATCGGGATTTGACATGATCAGTCGAGACGGAGAGATGAAAGCTGACAGGAAATTGGGTAAGAAAGTCGGCATGTTAAGCGGGGACAGGAAAGTTGACAGTCAAGGTGTGGTCGAAAAAGGTAAGTAGCCGGATCGTTCCGCAGCTACCCGCCTTGCGGCAATAGAGTGTAAACCCTAAGTAATACATATCAGCCAAACTGAATTGGTTTCATGTAATTAAAAATGGGTTTATCACTATTTCAAAAAATGATGATCTATTTTGAAAAAAGAAGCCTTTCGCTTCATAGGAGGGGCTGTGGGTGCTAGTTTTCTTTGTTACTAAAATCTATGATGTTATATGTTTAGACAGTGACAGTCCTCTCCCGCAATACTTCCGAATGGAACGCCAAATGTCTAAGTAACGAGTCGTCTTGGAGGCACTCAAGGGATCTGCCATTCAACCGTGACCAAGCCCATTCAAGTAGATCGACACTTTGATGGGGTGTTCCTATGAAAATTACATCATATTGAAAGGCTGCTGTCAAATGCAGCCTTACATTGGCATCGGTCCAGACGTTGATAGGACCAAACTGTATTCCTCGAGAACGGCGAGTACGATACACGATGATGACGGTAAGTAAAACGATTAACTAAAAATGATACTACGCGCGTCTGTGATAATGTAATCGGTATGTCGTAAGCCACCAGGCTTACAGCTGGTTGTCTTAGTCGCCGCCATCGATAGTTACCTTCGACCTCCTAGAAACTTTGACTACAAGCGGCCTCTGCAAAATCGTCGTGCGCATGTTTTGTATGCCGTCGCGAAAGGCGTCGACATCGAAAGAGCTGGGCAGGCTCATATCGAACGCGAGCACTAGCCTTGCCATGACATAACGCATTTCCTGGTACGCAAAACTTTTTGCAATGCAAACATGTGGACCTAAGTCGCAAGGGAGGTAGTGTTGTCAAATGACATAAAACAAAGTAAATGGGTCAGGCAAATGTGAGTGCGTTGGCATATATAAACGCACTCACCCGAAGAGAATGAGTACAACGTGCCCTGAGCACGTCTGCTGTCAGGATACCATCTCTCGGGACGAAACACCTTGAGAGACCAGTGCGTTAATCGACGAATGAAAGAAAATTTTTTTAAATAAACCTACTAAAGGATCTGGAGGGTATATTTCGGGACTGAGCTGTTGCGAATAGGCAGCAATCGCTACTATCGTACCACCAGGGATAAATCTCCCATCTACGGTGACCCCTCCAGCCGGAACGATCCGTGGAAGAAAAAAGGGGGAACCGAGACGGAGAGTCTCGTTAAGGACAGCGTTTAGGAAAGGTAGGCCCATGAGCTTGCCCCCGTCCAAACATCCAAGAGGATCTGGGAAGGCTGAATCCAGCTCGGATTGTAGTTTCTCGTAGCAAGGTGGTCGCGAAAGGAGAAAGTAAATTGCAAGAATCATTGTGGTAGATGTGTTGTCAGATCCTGGATCATAGTGGGTGGAAAGCAACGAATTAGACGGTACTGTAAGTGAGGAGTGAGCTGTATCTTACCGCCTTGTATCGCTACCATTGCATCCAGCTCAAGATCCTCTTGAGAAATTTTCTCTTCTGTCGAAAGATTACCGTCAATCTATGATGTAAAATATGTCAAAAGGTCAAATTCATTCTTTCGTGATACGAAATCTTACAAGATAGGAAGAAAGATCACGAATCTGCACGTCCTGGTCCGCTTTAATACGAGCTCGCATCGTCTCCGCGGCGAAATTACGCAGTTTTTGCATTTCACTGCCGGCGGGTAGATGCCACATGATGTCCATCAACCATGGTGTCTGACCAATACTGCAACCTCCAAGTAAGTTTCCCATGCAAAGGACACAGCAGGATAAATCACAATATACCTATCTAAAAGAACCGTCGCCCTCTTTCCGCTTCTTATCAGGTTCTGAGTGTCTCCGTTCTGCATCAGGTTCTACCAAATTATATAGCAATAAAGTTCTGCCTCAGTTTACTGTGAACTTGCTTACAAAATTATTGCACCCTCCAAAGACCATTTCCCCCTGCCCATGCGCATGCATGCCGTCGGTGATCTACCAATGAAGATGGATTATTGGAAACGCACCATAAAATCGTACGACCAGTGCCCAAGACATCCTCCTAATTCTACCGTGCCGTCGGACGTTTGACGCGTTTCAATGCATTTCAACAATTGCCGTGTGCTTCGTTCCAAAGGCGCCCAAAAGTGAGAGACACTGCATTACAGCCACGTATCAATGATACATGCCTACTTAAGACTGATATACTACTACGATACCTTGCTCCTGTGAAGGCATTGGCCCAGATCTTCTTGCGGTTCGCGTGCATATCTTTCGTCTTCTGCTTGAAGAACAGACCGACAGCCTGAGTGTGGCCAGGCAGGATGTATGAGTCACTTTTCTCCATGCCGTGTGTTCCACTGTAAAAAATGTTTGCAGACGGTAAGTTGACCGAAAGCGTGTTTGGGCCTTATATACATCCAGGGATTAGTAAAACTTCTAAAATTGCATTTTCATTGGTCTCATACCTATCCTCAAGAATGGTCCATATCTTTGGTGCAAGTCATCTAATAACAAATGTCGTTTCCCACCGTAAGAGACGCAAGTGAGTTTAAGACTGCTGATCCACCACGATCGCGGGCCCGGATAACCTGCAAGAGGATGCCATGGTGACATGCGATAGAGTACGGTTGCAAGGAGGGCTGAAGCACCATAAATGGCTGATAGGGTAGCAACGAAACAAAAAGGGGATTCGACAGCTCTCCCGTAGTATCGCGTAACGTAATATGCGGTTCCAAAGGCAAACGCATAAAGCAAGAGGGCAAAATCCCCCCTGACGGCCCGCCAATTGAGAATCTTCCATGTCGTCTGCAACGTACATAAAAGCATAATAATGATAAAATGGAGTCAGTAGAACTTCAGGGGTGTCGCTTCACATCCTTACAAGTCCTGTCCCAGCGGCGACAACGAGCAATCTCGGCTCATAAGCACTATACATTGCCACAATGTCGATAACCCGGAACTAAACAGAACAGTAGAGAATGTTATTTAAGATGGTGGAAGTGTACCAAGAGAGTTGATAAATCAACTCGTTTTTAAGTTATCTCAGAAGCAGGTGGACACTTACATGCTAGGACTATAGCGCTTGTTCCTTCAGATAATATTGAATGAAGTAGACTTATTAAATCAGAGATAGTTTGATACAAACATGAGAAATACTATTTAATTCGTCTTCTTAGACGTTTCATTGTTATCGGAACAGCTTGCAGTGACAGCTGAGCTCTGTAGCGAATTGAGATAGAATGCACTTACTATGAACCGATAACCTTATCGATGGCGCAGAATGGCGCCGATTTTGTGGCGTGTACTTCCTTGATTGCCTCGCAGCCTCAGCTCATGTCACCGAAGTTGTCTTCAATCATTTCTTCCATCATAACTTTAAGACTACATTTATCCCTCATTTATGCCTCAAGGAACAGCTGATGCACTGCCTACAAGGGTTTAATAGGCTTGTAATAAAACTACTTGTGTGTCAATCAATGTGTCAGTTGGTCAATCACCTTCTGACATTGTAGGAACTTAGGCGACAGTTTAGGGGTACAGTGGTCAAATAATGTGTTAGCTCACTTTGTGATGGTCCACAATATGGATTTTCACAGTCAAAAGTAAAAGAAAGAGGTGAATATCCCTTAGGAGGAGGGTGTTTCATCATCATTTCGAACACAACCAGATCTGTTAATAACAGATGTTGGGCTGTATAGTCTAACCTGACAAAATCCATCAGTGGGTAGCAACTCTATACGACACTGGGACTGAGATCCTATCGGATCCTGTTTAACGCTGCCACGTGTTGTGAGCACAACCTCCACCGTGACCTATATCATCAAGGTTTTCTTGCATGGTATACCTCAGTCGTTAGATTGCCAAACTCCGGGCAGCGACTGAGCTTCGGGCAATTCGTGCCGTATCATGGTTTTTGTCATAACCCATGATATCATCTTAGTAGAAATTCAGTAATTATTCGAAAACAAAAGTTGTGATGGAAGAAATGGTTTGAGACAGCTTCAGTGACATATGGGAGGCTGGCGTTCAAGGAAGCACACGCCACGAAATCATTATCGTCCTTATTAAATAATCATCAATAAAGTCACAAGTTGATCAGTACATTTCCAATGCCTTATATTCATCTCAATTCGTCGTCGTAGAGCTCAGCTAGGCAGTTCCGATAACAATGAAACTGTCTAAGAAGACGAATTGAATAATATTTCTCACGTTTGTATCAACTATCTCTGATCCAACAAGTCTTCTCGATTCAATATTATTTGAAAGAACCAGTGCTATCCTGAGCATGTAAGTGTCCATCTGCTTCTGAGATAGCTCAAAACGATCTACTGTCCGAACACTATAGTTCTCATGATACCTTGCCTTAATCCTGTACTTCCTTCGAAATGCCCCGACGATAGGCTGTACAATTTCGACCCTGAGAGTACCGTAATAACGCCAACGAAATAGTTCTACCCTTGATTTTTCATAGAGAGCTGATTCTCATCACAAAGCTCACATTACTCCTTCTTGCGGCTATATCCCATCACGCTGGGATGAGAACTATGATATTCTAGGTGCCAAAAGGTATTCTGAATGATCAAAGGCGGCCGCACTTTCCTCCCAGGACCCCCCGCCCATCTCTGAATCTGAATCTCTTTGGAGATGATCAAGTTCGCAAAGCATCTCGATCAAAGATGTTACACCCTAGCATGTTGGCCGAATTACGAGGGAGGCAGTCAGATACCCTTTTTCATATGATATATACCGATGAATTATATATAAAAGTACGTCGTCTCGTTTATCGTTTAGACCCTGAGAGCATCATAATACGCCAGCGAAATGGTTCTGCCCTTGATTTTTTATAGAGAATTAATTCTCGCCACAAAGCTTACATTACTCTTTCTTGCAGCTCTATCCTATCATGTTGGGTTAACCTCTCCGAATCCCCCACCATCCAAGAATGACAAGGTTTACAGAGGACAGATATTTGAGCGATTTGTTCGTCTCCTAGCAACTAAGTCGAAGGTATCTCCTTTGCTCTGATATTCTACTCATAAACGTCCATTAATCCACCTTGTCCGTAGCTTTTCGTCATAACATGTATACTATCCGAAGTCATAGTTATAATATCTTTATATTATTCGTCGACACGGTATTCGACTGTCGCTTTATCCAGGCTTTGTAGTAGCGGAAATCCGGCGCTGGAAAAGATGGGGCAGCTAAACCTGTCTTTCATAGTAGGCTGTTCGCTCATGCTCCTCTCTGGAGCGTTGCGTGTATGGTGCTTCAAGACATTGGGCGTCCTCTTCACATTCGAAGTCACTTTAAAACCCTCGCATAAACTCGTCACTTCAGGACCATACGCATACGTTCGCCACCCCAGCTATACTGCTATACTCTTGATGGTCATCGGTGCTGCCCTGACATGTTTTGCTGGGGGCAGTTTTGCCATCGAATGCCATATCATGATCACGCATGCTCGCTGGCTCGTCTACTATTATTTTACCATGGCTGTATATACAATGGTCTCTTTGTGGAGAAGGGGATGTGTCGAGGATGATGCTCTAAAGGATGTGTTTGGACAGAGCTGGGAGGTGTATAAAAGTCGTGTCCCTTGGAAGTTTTGGCCTGGGATCATCTAAAACAAGAGGCATTCTAGTCAGTAAGGTGTGTCTGTTGGAGCTTAGTCATTAGGGTATATAGGTCGAGCCAATGTAGTTACATTTCTTTACGTGTTTGACAGAGCTCAAATAAGCGCGAATATTGTTAGGAGATGAAGCCTTGTAATGTATAATGCAGATATTCTTAAGTTAGCTCCAGTATATGTTAAAGTTTTTCTGGCGCTGTTCTTGGACCGAGTACGCTTCCATTTGTCTGAGTTAGCGGATGGTACTTTTGTTGACTTCTCTGGGATTTGGGATAGTGAGGGATTACAAGCATTTGGGCTCAGGTCGCTGCGGTGTTAAATTTGATGATGAAACACACCTTTTTCATAGGGGGAGTCCACCAATTATTGCAACTTTTCATATGAAGATGACCATGCATTTGGAGGCTAATGTGTGTGGGAACCACTATACACCTCCCAGAGCACCAAACCTATATTGTCAGGAGATGCTACACTAACTGACACAAGATATTGAGACACAAGTACTTTCATTACAAGCTTATTAAACCCTTGTAGATTGTGTATTGCAATAGAGTCAACTCATACTATTTTTTAACATGCAGTTGGGAATCACCGCATAGTTTGGGTTTTATATAGATATATTTGTATATATTTGGTCCTTATCCATTTACAACGAGTACCGTCAGCTCACTCAGACAAATGGAAACTTATTTGGTCTAGGAGCACCACCAGAGATAATTCAACATATTTATCATTCTCTCCCATCATTACAACAAAAGCAGTCTTAAAAGTATAGGATGGCCTATTGTAATAAGATTATACAAGTGTGTAATAGACTTGTAATATGAAAGTGTTCTCAAATTTAAGGTATCAGGCTAGTATTTCCCAACAGGATAGGTTTATGGTACATTTCTATGCTACATGATCCACAATTAACAGTTTCATACAGTGACTCACAAAAGGTATCTAATGTTTTGCAGTTTTGGCTTATATATGTACCTTATATGTACCTGGGTAGATAAAATAGTAGAAATCACCAAAATATTTGTCAAAATGCTCTACCATGTATATTTTGATGTAATGCAATACCATTATGTAACCTCCATATATGGTAACAATATGAATATTTTCATATATGTAGCAGGTTCATTGGATATCTTTTGTTGCTGACAGGCTCTTGCATGAAAATCATGTGACAAGGCTCTCTTGTTCCATGACCACCACCTGCCTCTGGGGTTGGGGCCCCCAGTGCTTGTGGTGAGGGGTGGAGAGGTGGATGACAGTGAACAGGTTTGGGGGCCTCTGGATTCACTGCTCTGTCAAAGTTGGCAGCCTTCAGCCGCACACTAGTGTCGTCTGCAGAATGTCACTGGTACCTACCAACCATGACTGCTGCCTGGCAGCGGTGTACCCTTCCTACCCACCCCCGACTCCAGCATTCACCTATGCACTAGTAATGCAAGACTTTGGTGTCCCTGCAGCCCTTGTCGACGCCTGCTAGCAGGATCTCGGGCTTTTCTTGGGGCTTTGGCCCAAGGCCTCAAGGCCTCAGCTCTATACCATGTATATATATTATTCCCCCCCTCTTTGCTTACTAAAATCCCTTCCACGCACGTAGCTCACTCAGAACTTCGTACCACCATAGCATAGTTTCTCTGGGGCCTTTTCACCCCCTAGCCACAGTTAGCCATTGTTGCTTGAAGTGGGATACAAATATATCAAAAAAAAAGAAAAAAAAGAAAAAAGAAAAACATGTGACAATGTAGATTGTTTGCACTTGTTTATATTTTTCAACATGTCATGTGATCATGCTTTTTTTTTTAATACATTTATATACCACATTGCATAAATAAGATACATCATCTAAACAGGGTAGTCACATGCATAGAGGTGCTGGACTAAGGGTGTTCAGTGGGACTTTAAGTAGAACACTTATGTATGTACATGGTGCTGCCAGAACTGAAGAAAGTATCCAAGGAACCTAAAATGGGTGGCCAGTGGTGCCTCCACACCCTAGCCAAGCTAAAGAGAAGGAAATCAATCATTGGAGGTCCAGATTCTGTGATAACCCAATATCCAACAATCAACAGATTGTAAATGGGTGGGTTAGTTGTATCCAGGACTGCTGAATAACTAAAAACCAACTGTGTCATAAAATGACCTAAAGAGTGCCTTTTGCAATGGGGGTCTGAAAAGGGCTTCTGAGAGATAACAACACTGTTAGGCCTTGTTCAAAGGATTTGTGGAGGACTGGTTCTACCAGTGAACTGAGGAATCAAAAGTATGGGGAAGAGGTGAGTGGATGTGTGGTGACTGGAAAGCCACTGTCACAAATTGAAGACTCCAATGCAAGTCTCAATCAAAAAGTGGGGGTCTGAAAAGGTTTGCTGCTGAGTGACAATACTATTGCTAGTGTTGTCAAAGCATTTTTGAGGGAGACTGGGTCTGCCAGCTAAGCCGAAACTAGAGGATTTGAAATGCTAAAAGGGGTAAAATGCTAGAAGCAAGATGACATGGCTTGGGTGATCTGAAAGGAGTGGGTGCATTGCAAATTGGGAACCCACTGTTTACACAGGGGAATTCAATGCAATCCTTTGCCAGTGCAGAGGCCTGAGGGGTTGCTTTCTTGAGCAATAACACTATTGCTAGTGCTGACAAAAGGGAGAGAGGGAGCCTGGGTCAACCAGTGGAGCTGAAACTAAAAGGACTGGGAAGCTAAAATGAAAAAATGCAAAACCAAGAGACAAAAAAGAGCTTGAAGGTCTAAAGGGTGGATAAGTTGCAAATCGGAAGGCCACTTTTACAATCAACCAGAGGGCTGACAATGCTAAGAGTTATAGAGGTAAAGGTCAGGGCTGGCCGATGACACCTTTGAAGGGATTAAGAGAAGAGTAATATGTATGTAGATATGTATTAAAACAAGAGGAGGGTAATCTACAGTGACTTACAAAACATATCCAATGTTTTGCAGTTTCAACTTATATAGCTTATACCCTAGTAGATAAAATCATACAAATCACCAAAATATTTGCCAACATGCTCTATCATGTATAGTCCAAGGCATCATAAGGTCATTATGTAATATCCATATATGGTAACAATATGAATATTTTAATAGAGAGGGGTCATTGGATACCTTTTGTAACTGACAGGCTTTTGCATGAAAATTATATGACAATGTTGATTGTTTGCACTTGTTTATATTTTTCAACATGTCATGTGATCATGCTGTGCTAAAGTATAAGTAGAAGGGCTTTCACAGCTAAGATTCTTCTAATTTCAACTATGCATCCTCTGTCCCCTGCTGCCCAGCAAGAGATCCTTTCTCTACTTGATGCTGGCCATTCTGCCAAACATATTTCAGTTTCCACTGGATATGGCTTTGCTACTATCTCTAGACTTCACTCTAAACATCACTCCCACCTTTCTAAGTCCTCTGGTGGTCGTCCTTCCAAACTCTCTACAGCCAATATCTGTTTTGCACAACATCTTATCAGCTCTGGGAAGGCTGATACAGCTGTAGATGCAACAAAGGCACTTTGCACTATCACCAACCAGTCACTCAATCCTCAAACAGTATGTTGTGGACTTAAGGCAGCTGGGATGAAGCCTGTGGTAAAGAAGAAAAGGCCTCTTCTTTCTAAGAAGCATAGGAAGGAGAGGATGGACTTTGCTTTGGCACATCAGGATTGGACTGTGGAGGACTGGAAGAAGGTGGTGTGGTCTGATGAGACAAAAATAAATAGGCTGGGGTCAGATGGTAGGAAGTGGGTGTGGAAAAAGGCAGGGGAGGGCTTGAGTGACAGGCTGGTTGAGGGAACCCTGAAGTTTGGTGGTGGATCTTTGATGATGTAGGGGTGCATGCTGTGGGGGGGGGGTTGGTTTTGCATGCAAGATTGATGGAAGGATGGATGGGGATCTCTACATACAGATTCCAGAGGATGACCTGCAAGCCAGCCTCAGGGATTATGGTAAATCTGCAGATGATGTCCTCTTCCAGCAGGATAATGACCCCAAGCATACCGCAAGAAGGCCCAGAATTGGTTCCAAGAAAATGGTTTCAGGGTTCTCTCATGGCCAGCACAGTCTCCTGATCTGAATCCCATTGAACACTCATGGAATCACCTGAAGAGGAGGTTGGCAGGGTATGAGAATGCACCCCAGGGGTTGGAAGAGCTTTGGGAGAGGGTGGTGGAGGAATGGTACAAGATTGATGCAAAGGTGTGCCAGGATTTGATTGAAAGTATGCCTAGGAGGGTTGCAGATGTATTAAAGGCAAAGGGTAGCTATACCAAGTACTAAATATAAGTAATTTCTTGCCAAATGCCTGTCAGTGACAAAAGGTATCCAATGACCCCTCTCTATTAAAATATTCATATTGTTACCATATATGGATATTACATAAAGACATTATGGTGTCTTGGATTATACATGATAAAGTATGTTGGCAAGTATTTTGGTGATTTTTACAATTTTATCTACTGGGGTATAAGCTATACAAGTTGAAACTGCAAAACATTGGATACATCTTGTAAGTCACTGTAGCATACATAATAGGAGCTTTTATACAAAGGTATAATGGATTTTTGGAGGTCCAAAAATGGAAGCAGAGGGCCAAGACAGATCAAAAGAAGCATTGGAAGGAATGGGGAACAAACCAAAACTAAATACAAGGCAACAGAGCTATTCTAAAGGGTATGAGGTGGTAAATGATGACTACAGTGAACAGATCATAGGAGAGTATCAGAACAGAGATGGGAATGGAACAGCTAAGGGATACTCTATAATAAAGCAAGTTTTGGGTGGCAAGGTGGCAGTCCTGGGGTCTGGGGCACCAAGATTAGGGTATGGAAAGGTGTGTCAGAGTAGGAATGGGTTGTGGGAGTCCAAAAGAGATATGGATCCTGACATTGAGAAGGAAACAGAATGCTAAAGGGGTAATCTCCAATAAACCAAGTTTTCAGGGGACCAAGGTGTTGGTCCGTAGCCTGGGGAGCTGATGTCAGGGTCCCTGAAGGCTACCAGAGTTGGAAACAGGTTGTGGGGGCCCAAAAAAATGAGGATCCTAACAGTGTTAAATGTCAGATTTGGCTTCAGATTATGTGCTGCACCCTCATGCATTCATTTGGGTGTCCATATTTCAGAGGAGATGGAAGTCAGAGGAATGCAGATATTCAAAGTTCTGAAGAGTTCCAAATATCAAGTGTACAGAAAGACAGAAGGAGTGAGAAACTAAGTTGATATTCAGACTGAGGTGTAGGTACAAAATGCGCTAGACTAAATAGAATGCTATCACTATTGTACAATGAACTAAGATTAACAATGGAAAATGAAAATGGGAAAGGGGTTTCCAAAACAGGAAGGTAATGGAAACAGGATTGGGGATGGAAGTTCTGGAATGAGTGGATAATGGAAATAGGCTTGGGGATGAGGATTATGGAATGGGTGGATAATGAGATGGGTGGAATGAAGAATGGCAGACGGAGGAGGATTGCCAGATATGGAACAAGAGGAATGAGGATAAGATGTATAGGAACTGGTAAGGTTCTGTTGATGGAAGTTTGGATTGGAAGATTATATCAGGAATTGTGGAAGATGGAAGTACCTGGAACAGGTTGTAACATGGAGGTGGAATATACATATGATAGGGGACTGGGGTGAAGGGTACTTGAGGGATGAGGGTCAGGATCTGGTGGATTCCAGATCTTGATACTGGTCCAGAAGATGGTTTTGGAACCAAAAGAGTTTCCGGGAATGGAGCTTCACAAACAGAATTCTACACCCATTATGTAGACTCCCTAGTCTTTTTAGTCTCCCTAGCCTCCCTATACATATCTATAGTAAGCTTTTATACCAACTAGTAAATAGGGACCTCATGAAAGTAGTGTGTCTAGTCTAGCCTAGCCAGCTAGCTCTCCTAGATGGTTCTAGACAATCTAGATGGCATATTTACTGATCTTCCCACTTTCCTGATGTAACACTGGATGAATAGAAAAGCTGATCAGAGTGTCACCAAAAGATATAGTGTGGTTTGACTCCAGAAATTGTAGAGGTTGACTGTTGAGGCTTCAAAAGACTTTCAAACCCCAACATTGAATCTCACTGTGTGGCTGCCGTGCACTGCTGTCACTAGAGGCACCCCAAGGTTTTTGGAGTTGGAGAACCTTCTGAAAATCCTACTATTTGGCCAAATTTTCTAAGAATTCTCTGAACTAATAAATTGTTTGAAATTTTTTTAAGTTTTAGTAGGATTTTCCAAAGTGGAGAATCATATCTGAAAACCTTGAAAATTTGGATTAAGGAACTCTGACTGATAATGTTTCCTTAGATTTCCTGATGCAAATATTTAAAGTTTTCATATATGATTTTCCACTTTGGAAAATTCTATTAAAAATCAAAATTTTCAAACAATTTATCACTTCAAAGAATTCTTAGAAAATTTGGCCAAATATTAGGATTTTTAAAAGGTTTTCCAATCCCAAAAACCTTGGGGTGCCTCCAGTGTGTGAGGGGTGCTGCGAAAAGTGGACGATTGCCACGAATATATATTTTGGCTTCAAACTAAAAACTAGCTATATTTTGTGGTAATACTCAAAATACCACTTTAAATGATGTATGCTCTTAGAAAAAGGGCTATTCACAATTTGAAACATCAAAACCCAGTCTTAAAGCAAATTATCAAGGCCTTAATACACAGATTGATACATTATGAAGAATATATACAACACTATATCTATTTTATGCTAGGTAAATGCGTCTTTGAAGGCATTTTGAGGTGTTCGCGGGAGTTGTGGCAGTCGCGATACCCTGCGCGGCACTTTCCCATGGCCCACTGAAACCGCTCTATGATCCGAAGATCATAATATCATTCAACACATTTGCACATTAGACTCCTATCAATGCCCCAGGTGAACCGCGTCAAACTACGTGTACTCAGTACCGTTAGGCAGAAAGATACATCGGTTACTTGCAATTCTCATACAGTGAAACTAAGATGACAATATTATCGATAACGGTCTCATACCAGTAAGGTTATGTTTACATGCGCTGAATTCAAAGGAAACGCAATATTAGGCCAAGAAAAAAAAATCGTCCCTTGGAGAATAACAACACATATATATTTTGAAAAAGATATTCTCATGACGAATGTGTTTAAATGTGCAACTCTATCCAGTTGAGGCATGATTCATTGAACTTTTCGTCAGTACCGTTAAGTTCATTATGTAATTCGTGGAACGCGTCCTTCATTACCATTAGCAACCCGATCATCTTACATGTAAGAAACGAGATGCGCACCGGGAAAGATATGTAGGTTTTATCCTTTGCAGAGATATCGTCGTGAAACTTCTTGGAAGCAACAGGACAAGTCACCTTTCAACGGACGCATGTCAGAGAGGAGAAAGGAAGATACAGGAAACGAAGGTACGGGATCTAATGTACCGTGAAGGAATATAACCTGGTGAAATCCTGGTGGGTATCACGATGCAACAAGGCAAGTGAAACTTGAATTACCGGAAGATCGTATTGCCAGTTCTGGTAGCCATTCAATGCAAGCTCCTCGCCCTTGATCAATCATCAGTACAGAGTAGAACAGAAAACATTAGGTACTTACATCGTCAAGTAAGTCTGACAATGCTTTCAGTGTACCTTGGGTCCTTATCAGCGGGTCTTCCTCCCACGCCCTATTGGTTACCGTATTGTGTGAAAGATTCTATATCGTATGATGTTTAAAGTTTAAATACGTATCACTGATCAAGAAGAATACCTCTGACTTGGAACCTGTAGGGAAGACTGTATTGGGGGCCAGCAATCCGATCTTCGCACCGACCCAACGTGTGGCCTTAGAAACTGGCCTTGACTCGAGCACATGCGGTGCGTACGCAATCACTCCCTTGATGAGCTCAAGCGTTTGACGAGAAGGCGGGGGATTCTTTCGAGTCACGACATGAAGAACACGACCGCCTCCCTAATAAAAACAAATTCGAGAATAGCAATAACGCATATAAGGGCTCTATCTTGCCATAGAAAATCCCATGAGAAAGAGGGGAATATCCTTGAATTGGTGGGCCACCAGATTCACAAAGAACTCTATGTCTTCAACTTGCTCTCTTCCACTGGTCTTCCCAAAGGAGGCATTGGGGGCCTTTTTCCCAACCTCAGAACAGGTGCGGCCGTATCCCCGTTGGTCATATACGAAAACTGCTATACCTCGTTTGTTCCAAACCGGGAACACGTGCTCATATCTTCCGCCTACAGATCTGAGTTAAAATTCATTTTTGGCTTGCTTCAAACTAATTGCCCACCATGCTCTAAGAGGCCGTGGACGAAAAGTACAACAGCACGGGGCATATCATTGGGTGAAAATAAACGAGTATAAAAAGGGCTGTTTTGTGGACCAGTAACCCATTCCTCTTTGAATAGGGCATTCCCAGAGACTTTCTGCATAGTAGAGAAGGGGAGAATGTAAGTGTAAGTGACAGTGCGATGTAAGTGACAGTGCGATGTAAGTGACAGTGCGATGTAAGTGACAGTGCGATGTAAGTGACAGTGCGATGTAAGTGACAGCGATGTAAGTGACAGTGCGATGTAAGTGACAGTGTGATGTGCGATGTGCGACAGTGCGATGTGCGATGTGCGATGTAAGTGCAAGTAAGAACAGAACTCGTCACTATCACGCGTACCCCTTCAAGCATGTGCGATGTGCGATGTAAGCGACAGTGTGATGTGTGATGTGCGACAGTGCGATGTGCGATGTGCGATGTAAGTGCAAGAACTCGTCACTATCACGCGTACCCCTTCAAGCCTCGGCTGTGCTTCTCGCAAGTGCCAGATTGGCGAAGAGGGTTATATGATGCTATACAACATATGAATCAAATATAAGAAGGAACAAAATAAATAAAATGAACTGAAACAGATGATGAATTGCCTTCTGAAATTTACTGTGCTTCTCCCAAGTGCCAGATTGGCGAAGAGGGTTATATGATACTCAATCAGGTAAATTATGTTATGCAGTGTATGTAAATTTAAACCTTATAGTCCTCGAATAATGAAGATCCCGTTTCTCTGTCTCTACACTGTCCCAAGGTCAAGAAATATGGAACCTTTGAAGGAGAAGTAGGTCTCATTCCTTTAGGCATCGTCAGACTTATTGCTTATTTATCTAATGACTGCTAGAACCCCCAGCACGCCTCTTGCTGACCGAAATCAAACGATTTCAAAGATTTCTCAGCCCGATAGACTCGAATATAATAAAAGAGGCTTTGACTTCTGGATGGTCTTCGTGGCTAATCTTTTGGTCGATTTATTGTCTGCTTTAGATTTGGTACGCACCCTTCCTTCAAGCCTGGGCCTAATTTTGTGTTGATATAATTTGGATATAATTATCACAGACAGCTGTCTCAACGACGCTCCCAACAATAGTTTCGGATCTCAATGGAACAGATTTCATATGGGCTGCGGCTGCATACACCATATCTTCCACCGCAATAGTCCCTACTGTTGGTGGACTCGTCTCAATATTCGGACGGAAGCCCGTTCTTCTTACTTTTATTGTATTCTTTGCGATTGGGTCCGCCATATGCGGGGCAGCACACAATATGAGTATGATAATCGCGGGACGAGGTATGTCAATAGTTAACAGCCTTTCTCCGGCTTACATAGTGGTCATGTATCTCCTCATTATAGCAATACAAGGATTTGGAGGCGGCGGATGCATATGTACCACAGAGATCATTTATGCTGATTTAGTCCCTCTTCCCGAGCGTGGAAAATTTCTGGGTGTGACAGCCTCGTGAGTGCCTCCTTCATTAGAGGAAGATCATAATTGATCCATTGACGTCAAGTGTTTGGGCGTTTGCCTGGTGCGTTGTGTCATTATGGTTGGCTTGACCATTCGTCCTTATAAACATAATAGTGCGATTGGACCCCCGATTGGTGGTGCACTCTCTAACTCAGGGGCTTGGCGCTGGCTTTTCTATCTTAATCTCCCTCTTTGTGGGCTCTCGTTCAGTTTGTGCACAATATTTCTCCGTGTACACACGCCACTGGACCCCTTCCGGACAAAAATTCGCCGCATGGACTGGTTGTGAGTACATCTTGTAATTGGGAACTGAACTTTGGTTGAGCCTAGCTTCATAATTGTTTGGAAAAGGGGAAATGCCATCATAATCTCTAGTACAACGTCGGTCATGCTAGGTCTGACCTGGGGCGGATTGCAATTCCCATGGTCTTCTTGGCATGTATTGGCACCCCTCTGTCTGGGGGCTGTGGGAATGGGCCTTTTTGTACTCGTAGAAGGCAAATGGGCAAATGAGCCGACGGTATGGAATCTCAATCATAGCTCTGGTTCCAAGTCACATTACTCATCGGACGCCATATTCAGGTCCCATTATTCTGTATAAAAAATCGTACAACCTTAAGCGGGTGAGTGACAAGTTTCGACTAGCAGGCAAGGTCACTAATTCACCTATTCTTAGGTATCTCGGGACTTTTTTCCATGGCATTGTTTCTATGGCAGCGATATGTAAGTTGGAGGCCAGCTTCTCACCGACTTAGAGCGTGCTATCTATTCTGCTAATATTATTATTTTAGTCTACCTCCCTGTTTATTTTCAGGCATCCAAGGGCGCGTCCCCAATCCATTCCGGCATTGACTTCCTTGGCATAGCTCTGACCATAGCACCTATCGCTATTGCCACTGGTGCATCAGTGCAGATCTCCAGACGATACAGACCCCAAAATTATATAGGTTGGATGTTGACTATCATTGGATTCGGGTTGCTATCCACTCTCACACCAGACAGCAGGGTGGGTGCATATGTGGGGTTTGAGATTATACTTGGTATTGGATTAGGGATGATCTGGATAGCGACCCAGTTCCCTATCTTAGCACCACTGCCTTATTCGAACAACGCACATGCATTGGCGTTCTTCACATTCATACGGTCCTTCGCACAGGTGGGTTTATTTGAACTCAATTCCCATTCTGAAACTGGATTATGCCTTTATTATTTACACTGGTCTCGTTGTTGCACGCTCAAATGCTGACGCTTCTTCTGTTCAGAGCTGGGGAACAGTCATTGGTGGCACTATCCTACAAAACAAGCTTCTTAGTACTATTCCAGTCTCACTGAAGGCGTCGCTACCACAAGGTATACAAATTGCGTATGCCATTATCCCCCAAATACAGCATCTGCGCCAGGTGGACCAGGATGAGATTCGTGTCTCTTTTTCAGCGAGCATGGCATTGATCTGGCAGGTCATGGCGGGATTGTCCGGAGCTGGGCTGTGTACGTGCTTATTGATGAGGGAAGAGCCCATGCGAGCAGCTATGGACGAAACGTGGGGCCTCCAGGAGAGGACGCATGAGAATAGAGGCGATAGTGGCAGCCAAATCGCTTAATATTTATGTTTTCCTGATGTTATTAGTGCCTATGAAAGTTTGATTTCTGATTCCGAGGATACCATAAGAGGGATCAGAAGATTTTTTATTGCTGTAGTCGATAGTGTTGGAATTAATTCTCGAGGGTCGCAAGAATCACAAGAAAGATAGATATAATTTCCACTGGGACCTCTGTGCCTCGCAGGAGGTAAACTGATAGTGTGTAAGTATAAGCAAACAATCTACTTATATATGTGCCTCAGAACAGTATGTTAAGTTAATGATATCAAAATCAAATGGTCAGATCTTCCCAAATACAATGGGAGTCACTCCAAAGTGTTAGAGTACATCCTGGATATCACGAGTCTTTCAGAGATTTCAGAAACAATGAGCTCATTACTAGGGGTCACTCTCCCCAGATGACTCACCAGGAATGCTAAGATTTGGTGGAGCACCTTAGACTGCAAACATCATACTGGGTTTAGTCAATCTCATGGATCTTTCCTCTGGGGTATCATCAAAGGATTACTGGGAACTCACTAGCACAAATCCTTAGCTCTAGAGTAGGAAGAAATGAGATTTCATAAAACAGGTCATGACCACGAAACTCCAGTGCAGTATATTCAGTGAAGAATTAAACTATATTGCATTCTATATGGTTTCCATCAATATGAGAAGGAAGAAATGCACCATTTGACTCTGACCTTGCCCATGGAATGGCTTAATCTACAAGAAGCTCTCATCAATACATGGAGCCAAATGCATTGAGAATGGTATAGTTTGTTAGGATCACAACTTTCGGACCTCTGACAATTGATTTGGCCAAGTTACATTCTTCGGCTTCCTGACATCGGCACCCCTGCACATGGCACTACCACTTGTGGTGCTCTGATACTCATCATCCCGTCCCACTATCCTGTCCTGTGTTCAATCCCGACAGTCTTCCATCCCTGCCATACCTCCATCCTCATTTCCTGCTACCTCACTCCTCTAATATGTTGCTTCATCATCTGTACTTAGTTTTAGATTGATCTGTTACCCTTCCCCATGCTTCTTTTGACCTGTTTGCCCCTCTGCTTCCTTGACTGGACCCCTGACCTTCCATGTTACTTAGTATAAATAACCTTCATGTATTCTACAAGCTCCTTAGTTCGAAAATCAACTTAGATTAGCTCCTTTCAACTTAAGGAACTTCCTCCTAATTCCTTCCTTCAGTTATCCTTCATCTTGGACCTACATCATAGTTGTCGGCATGCCGCAACTATCATACCTTATGACACCTTCATGCATCGGCCTCCCAGTCAAGTGAATTAGGTGTTGTTCTTAGCTTGTATTGTACTATCTGCTTTGTTTGAAATATTGGAGCACCCTAACAGTTCATGTGAGGGTGCAACACATAAGTTGAAGCCAAGCTCCACTCATCTTATAGAGTCGGACCTCCTGACTAGTACAATTCCTATCGTCGGCCCCCTGATTACTTCATATCTCATTGGTGCCCCCCTGACTAGGACTTCCCTGACCTCCTTAGGCTTAGGTCTTAACATAGTTCCAGAAACCTAGAGTCATGTTGATGGAACAAGAAGAGTCAAATCTGGAGACTGAGGACAATCTCCCTCCTCCCAGTCACATCCTCACCAGTGAAACCAAAGAGAGAACTCCAATGAGAAAAAATGGTCAATAAAATTCAAACCCAGTACAAAGCAAGGGCACAGACCAGAGCATTTCAAGATTGGTTGTCCTTGTTGGACAACACCATTACTATTCTTGGAAGAACAAAAGAAATACAAGTCCAGAATACAAAGGAACCACAAGGCCACACAAGGAACTGAAATGTGGTCCTATGAACCATAGTTCTTTTTGTCTCAATCTTTCCTTTATTCTATATTCCTTTGTTCATACCATCTATTGTCACATTAGTATATACATATACATAAGTAGAAAGGATGTTATGACCGTGTCACAACCCAACGGTCCCTGAGGATATTGCTGCCTATTGATGTTTCAAGTTATCACTCACATCATTGCATCGGAAACCGTCAATCTCCCAACACTGATGTATGCCTTCACGGCAATCAAACCCCATCTACGCCCCCATCAAAATATACTCGTACTATCTGGTTATACTCTGATACATCCCTTTTTATTATGTTGATCCGTTCTACTCTATGTTTTACATATGCCTAAATATACTTGTAATCCTCAGACTATTTCCTTTTCTCATAATTCCACTCTCAGTTAATCATGGCCTCCGAACTAATCGTAACCTTCCCATTCCTAGTCAAGTTTATTTGTCAATAACATTTCCGGTCTTCCCTTAGTTAGTATTTTCTAGATGCCAAATACTTGTATATGAACCTGCTGTAGTTGTAGTTACTAGGCAATCAGAATATTGACTCAGAACACCCACATACATCTCTAGAAGTCTTGTACTAAGTATCCCACTCTCCACCTTCATGTGTGCTCGCCCACTCTCAGTCCCCGACCCCTTGGCCCGACACTTGACTTGTCCTTCGGTCCCGATTGGTAACTCACCGAGAGGTACTCATTAAAGACTAGTCTCTGCCCGTCTGAAATTTAAGGACACCCGATGGATATTTGTGAGGGCATAGCATATAAGCTGAAGCCAAGTCCTTCTGATCGGTCCTGTGAGAGGTACGGCAAAATATAATCAGGAAATATAGTCGAATAAGCTCATGCTATATTTCCTTTATTATTTCTACTTTCTCTTTATTTTATTACACACTATAATTAGTTCGACGACCTATGTATGCGGTACATCGACTCTTGTGGGCGCATACACGCCAGACTTATGTATTCTAGCACCCGTAGTTAAAACTCAGACACTTTTTTACCTCGTAACCACAACTTACCCAGACACACAGTTAGTATCCTGTAAGTTGTGATTGAGGTATCGTCTTGACCGTCACAGATGGACTTCAACTGTCTACACCTTCTTGGTTTCGAACTGCATCAGTCGAAACCTTATCTATATCTCAATCCGCGTGGACGACATCCGTGCTATTCTATCATTCAACTCTCGTTACTCATTTCTACACTCGAGCAGTCACTCAGGATCATACCTACAGTCAATTCCTTATTTCTTTGTAGCTATCTACTCTACTTTAGATAGTTACTTCACTTGGACGTATCAAACTGAACAGTCGATACTTGTCGGCGTGTATTGAACTTAGATAGTCAATACAACTACATGTCGTACCTAAATGGTCGATATTCTTCGTATATAGAACAGTTAGAACTTCCACCACTCTTCACAGGTCCCCATCAGCCTACTGACATTAGTCAGTTTTCAGTTCTTAACAAAGGACACTCATGCACCTCAGTCCATTATATGTACATCCATAATGTATTTAGGGGTTTCTCTCAGATAGCTCAATATATGCTATAGTGTCACAGAGCTTCAACAATAAAATAAGCAAAGGTCCAGATGTTATAATAATAAGCCATTTTATGAATTTTCAGGCAGTCATGCTACCTCTTGCTGGTTGCACTACCTGCACACCCAATTGCTATAGCCTAATTTGTCACTAGTCACACAATTTCATGGACTTGTCTTTTTGGAAGTGGATGAGAAATGTAAAATTATGGGTCTAGTCATCTTATTGTACTGTAATGACTCCATTTACAAGTGTTTTAATAGATTTGTATTAAAAATGCTTTAATATTCAATATGTCAAAAATCACTTCTTGACAATATAAGTTTAGGGCACTTTTACTAAGCTATCAGTAATTTCATGCATGAGCCTCCAAAAACATGGTCCACAATTTTGAGTTTCATATGTGTAATAAAGAAGACAAAGGAAATAAAAATCAGAAAAATAGGAGATGATATAACGTAAGTTTCCAATGATTTGAAAAGAAATATCGCCGGTTTTAACAACGTGATGATCAAAAAGTTTAACAAATAACATACATATCTTCCCACGCCTCAGCATAGCCCATAGAAGTTCCATCTATTGACGGAAATTACAATTCTTTGACGTTGGGTCCACAAACTCGAACTTGGCACACCTTTTCAAATGCTTGAACTTCCCTGCCCTATTCCACGTCCCATCAAGCAACTCGCCATCAGCCTCATCTCAACCATGTGATGTCGCTTCATCAGAAACGCTTATGACCACGCAAGTGAGAACGGCATAAGCCTAAAGTGCACGTGATGTACAAACGTTGTTGATAAAAAATCAGCTTTACTGGATTGTACGCCATCTGTGTCTCCAGACTTGGTTTCTCCTGTTTCTCCTAGAATGGCTGGACTTATTTCATTCCTGAAACGTATCCAAACAGTAAGGATAAACTTACTTCGACCCCGTGGATTAGCGGTCTCACTGCTATTTAAAGCTCAACAATCCACCCCTGGCAGAGAAACGGACTTCGGCGTTGCGTTTTGGGATCCTTGGTGCTGCTCGCATAGGTCCAGATGCACTTATAACACCTGCGAGAAGTCATCCAGACGTTATCATTGCCGCTGTCGCAGCAAGAGACCACTTCAAAGCAACTCAATATGCAAAAAAACATCACATACCCACGGTTTATTCTGGACAGGGCTGTTATCAAAGTACGCGATGCAAATTTTTATGGCCAGGTAGTCTGTTATGAACAGTCGTTGTGCGTAGAGCTCGTTGATGACCCTGAGATCGATGTCATTTATAACCCGGTAAGCCTGGCATTCTGATAAAGCCACAAACCATCATGTCTTTGCACCTTAGCTCCCGAATGCATTGCATTATGAATGGACAATGCGTGCTCTTAGGGCTGGGAAACATGTCCTTGTGGAGAAGCCTATGGCAAATACCTCTGAAGAAGCCCGCGAGATGATAGCCACCGCTCAACAGAAAGGTCTCGTTCTTCTCGAGGCCATTCACTACACGTGAGTAGATTTTCCTCGATGATTTATATCGTGCGTACTAATATGATATGAGGATTGTTGACAAATATTTTCCCCAAAGATTTCATCCTGCTACCCAGCGCGTGAAAGAAATTATTATTAGTGGCGAGCTTGGAAACGTGAAAGATATCAAAGCCGAATTTGCGGTCCCAAGTCTCCCATATGGTATTCTATTCCACAAGGACGACATTCGCTTCAACTATGACCTCGGCGGTGGATGTACAATGGATATGGGAGGTAAATTCCGAACATAGCATACTCTTACATTGCAGCCCTTAACTTTATAAGTATATCCCCTATCTGCCTTGCGCTATTTTGCTTCTAGTGAGCCTATAGAAGTCGTATCTGCGACTGCGACTGGCCATGCTACCGATCCGACGCATATCGACCGGTCTATGCACACTATTTTCACGTTTCCGGCATCAATCTCGGGTGAGACGTTTGTCGATTTCCAACTTCCTGGATGGGGACCCTTCAGTATCATCCCTCAAGGTCTCAAATTCTGTGTCTACATAAAGCTAGAAGGTGGCGAGATCGATTTTACAAACTTTGCGCTCCCCCATTTGTGGCACAGTATCAAGGTTAGACCAAGGGATGGAAAGGCGCGCATCGAAAAGATGTACAAACGACCCGATGGGTCAGGAGAGGAATGGTGGTCATCGTGAGTACGCACTTCCCTGGCTTCCCCTGCATATACTGCCCGGTAATCCCATGATGCTCTACTATAGTGTAGAGCCAATCATTCTCATCCTTGTCTCGTCCCAAAGAGTATTTTATTAACACCTACATTCATCCACCCTAGATATCGCTACCAGCTCGAGGCCTTTGTCGAGAAAATTCGGTCCCGTACGCCCCAATACTGGCCTGCTTCCGATGAGGCCATGCGTCAACTTACGTGGGTGGAAGATATCTATATTAAGGCGAGCGCTTCTCCTCTTTTCCTTCGACATGGAATGTTAATACTGCCGGTTCTGGGTGAAAAGGCTGGTTTACCTGTTCGTCCAGCTTGTTCGAGTAAGCGTATATAGCCACCTGCAAAACTCCTTGTCAAGTCGGTTCTTCATTATTTCTTGTTGACCTGTATGCGATTACAACTTTTGTTACTTACTATGAAAATATATGTGGATAGCTCATGAAACTATGCTGTGTTTTTGTGTTTTTCTTTCTGGAACTTGGTGACCCTAATTTACACTGGGTGAGGTCTAGGAGCTCATTAACTTCAGTATCAGCACATTATTTACACCAGAGGCACCCCAAGGTTTTTGGAGTTGGAAACCTTCAGAAAATGTTAATATTCAGCCAATTTTTCTAAGCACTTTTTGAACTGAAAGACTGTTTGAAATTTTCAAGTTTAAGTTTTTTTTTAAAGTTGGAAAATCATATCTGAAAACTCTAAAAATTTGTCTCTGAAAACTGCAGGTATTGAATGGTGAAAAACCTGACATTTTCTCACATCTGATTCAGGTTGTGGTATACCTCCCAAACAGGCTGCTGCATGATACCTTTACTATGGGGTTCCCTTTGCACCTATTGCACCTGACCTGGATTTACATATATGTAAGCATACAAGGCTATGACCTGTGGGGGGCAAGCCCCCACCATGCTACCACTGCACAACTTTACTCAGTCACTTAATGAACTAATAAACCAATAATAATCTCTTCAGACACTACATCAGCAGTCATATCTGCCTTGGAATAATACAGTGACTCTCAAAACCTTTTCAATGTTTGACATTTGCGTATTGGCAGGCCACTACCAGGGGAGATAAAATAGCAAAAAATCTCAAAAAAATACAGTATATAGCTAAAACATGTGTAGAATCAGTGTCTAAAATATCACTATGTAATATCCATTTTTGGGTATGCTAAAAATAGTTTATTCAGGCCTGCTCATTGAAAAGGTTTTGATGCTGATGATTATGATGCAATATATGCTATATTAACTGGCCAAATCACATGATTTTGTTGATTGTATTCAATGTGGTCGTGTGACTTGTTGATTTATAGTCAATTCTGACATTCCTAGCTCTTTTCATTACCAGCAATCCATCATGCACTCCATCACACCTGATCAGCAACAATACATTACCTCCCAGCTTGAAGATGGCCATTTCACTCCATACATTGTCTCAATAACTGGTATTAGCATTAGTACTATCTCCAGACTTCACTCTAAATACCTTCCTACCCTCCCAAAATCAACTGGAGGTCATCCCAAGAAGCTCTCTCCCACCAACATCCATCATGCAGTCCACTTCATCACTCTGGAAAGGCTGAAACTGCAGTTAACATAGCCAAAATACTTCAGACCATCACCAACAACTCAATCTCCGCTCATACAGTTCACAGGAGCTTGAAGAGTGCAGGGATGAAAGCAGTTGTGAAGAAGAAGAAGCCACTTTTGTCCAAGAGACACATGAAGGAGTGGCTTGACTTTGCTTTGGCCCACCAGTATTGGACTTTAGATGACTGGAGGAGGGTTATATGGTCTGACGAGACTAAAATAAATCACCTTGGATCAGATGGGAGGAAGTGGGGATGGAAAAAGACTGGGGAAGGCCTGAAAGAGAGGCCAGTTCAAGGAACAGTGAGATTTGGTAGAGGGTCTGTCATGGTTTGGGGGTGCTTCATGTGGGAGGATGCAGGATATGCCACCAGGATTGAGGGTAGAATGGATGGGGAACTTTACAGGAGCATCTTGGATGAAGACCTCCAAAACAGCATCAAGTATTACCAGTTGGACCCTGCTAAAATCATCTTTCAGTGGGATAATGATCCAAAACATACCTGCAAAAAGGCAAAGGAATGGTTTGAAAATAATGGAATGACTGTCCTACCATGGCTTGCCCTCTCCAGACCTCAATCCAATTGAGCATCTATGGGATTACTTGAAGAGAAAGCTGAGACAGTATGCCACTGCACCAAGTGGGATTCTGGAGTTGTGGGAGAGGATAGAGAAGGAGTGGGAAGATATACCAGCTTCTGAGTGTCAGAAGTTAATTGAAAGCATACCAAGAAGGATTGAGTCAGTCATAAAGACCAAGGGAGGGTATACCAAGTATTAAAATATAGCATACAGTAGACAACAAAACTGTTCAGATGTTTCTTTGTTTTGAAAAGATCCTTTAGCATTAGCCCAAAATAAAGTTTAGAAATTCTGAATAAATTATGATAGATGCTCTAATATCACTAAATGTTGATTACATAACCATGATGTCATATGTCCATTTATGGTGATGTAATAATAGGATTAATGAAGCTTGTACATCCAAACAGTTTTGTTGCCTGTATTTTATAAACCCTATATACTAAACTAGTACTTGGTATACCCTCCCTTGGCCTTAATTACAGCTTCACTTTCTATCAAGTTCTGACACACCTCCTTTGGAATCTTCTCCCATTCCACTTAACAGCACTCCTAAAGCTCCTCCACTCCACTGGGTAGTCTGTTATAGTCAACTAGCCTCCTTTTCAGGGGTTTAGATCTGGAAACTGTACTGGCCAGTTCATAACAGTGTAGCCATGGTCATAAAACCACTTTTTGGCCAGTTTGTTGGTATGCTTTGGATCACTATCCTGCTGGAAGATGATATCAGATGGAGTTTTCTTGTAAAACTCAAGGGATTGCTAATGTTCATCCTCCAATATAGAGTAGTAAAGCTGTGAATCCATCTTTCTCTCAATCCTAGTGGGATATCCAATGCCTTCCCAAAGCATGCAACCCCCACCAAACTTCAATGTTCCCTCCACCGGCCTATCAGTCAACCCCTCCCACACCTTTTTCCAAACCCACTTCCTTCCATCTGACCCAAGATGATTGATTTTGGTCTCATCAGAGAATACAACTCTCTTCCAGTCCTCCAGAGTGTACTCCTGATGTCTCTCTGCCCACTGTAGCCTCTCCCTCCTATGAGATTGTCACAGAAAAGGGCACTTCTTCTTCATCACAGGCCTTAGGCCAGCTTTGTGTAAGGCATGACAAACAGTTTGGGAGGAGAAGGATTGATTTGTGACATCCTGAAGTGTGAAGGATAGGTCACATAGGAGGTGCGGCTAAAGGCTCTAAGCCTTACTCCTTAGCTGCTTTATAATTTCATTATTTTCTTTATGTTCTATATTTTTATTCTATTTCTATATCTCATAAATACAGGTCAAACCCCCTTTATTTAGTTCGAGAGTCCATGTATGCTTGTGGGTGCTCTCGCCCACAAGAAGTATGCACATGTCACAGTAGTAGTCACACGCGATAAAACTCAGACACTTTTCAACCCCGACAACCATCACCTGCACACGCAAGTACTGGTCCAGGGTCTAGTCTGAAACTAGTCTTCACCTTATCTCTCTTCCTAAATCTACGGTAACTACACTTTGCACTGAAACAGTTGAAGTCAGTTACTACTACTCGATTTGACTTTTACCTCTTGGTTCGCACGGTAAGAATATCCATCGTAGCTCACGTTCTTAGGATATTCTCTCTCTCTCACAATATATACTTTCTCTCCGCTACTTGTCCATTGGCCCAGCTAGCTACGCAATCAGATCGTACTGTAAGGTCGATCCGCTCTTGTAATTATCTACCGATTGCACCTTAAGGGTCAATCGTAATCTATATTTGATCACTTCAAACTACTAGTCGGTTGTAATTCGTACTATCATTAGTTGATAACAATCGCACATTGAGTAGTAAACTACTTGACCCTTTACATGAAGAGACTTGGAACTTGCATTGCATTATCAGCTTTCTGCCTGCAAATGAGATGCTTAGCATAGCTGATATTGGCAGATGTAAAGGTAGTTGGACAACCACCAAAGGACTTGGGAGCCTCAGGACAGTATTCAGAGTGTATTTTTGAGATAGTTCCAATGCTAACATCAGTGGTCTGATGAATAGAGTGCCCAGAGACATTAGAGAGGAGCAGAGTAATGATGTGTTCACAAATAGTAAAGGGAACAGTGCACATAATGAACTGTGGAGACAAGCATGCTAAAAGGCCTTGTATATATACTTGAACATGAACAAATCATGTGACTTTTGGGTTTAAGGTTTAGGTTTTAGGTTGTGGAAGTAAAGTCATGTGATCATGAATATTTTTAGACCACTTCTTTGCTCTGTGAATCTTGGCAACAAAACTGTTCAGATGTACAAGCTGCATTCATGGTAGTATTGCATGGCCATAAATGGACATATGACATCATGGTTATGTAATCAACATTTGTGATATTAGAGCATCTATCATAATTTAATCAGAATTTTTAGAATTTATTTTGAGCTAATGCTAAAGGATCTTTTCAAAACACAGAAACATCTGAACAGTGTTGTTGCCTACTATATATTGCATCATAATCATCAGCATCAAAACCTTTTCAATGAGCAGGCCTGAATAAACTATTTTTAGCATGCCCAAAAATGGATATTATGTAATAATATTCTAGACACTGATTCTACATATGTTTAGCTATATACTGTATTTTTTTGAGATATTTTGCTATTTTTTCTCCCCTAGTAGTGGCCTGCCAATATGCAAATGTCAAACATTGAAAAGGTTTTGAGAGTCACTGTATTTTCAAATATTTGATCACATAACTTTTGTATTACCTTCTGTGACCATGTCATATTGAGGGCTTCTGTACATTCTGGCTTCCCATTAATTCTCATTCATACTCATACCCAATTTTCCTTCCCTTCTACCCATCTACCCATCTATCTGTCATTACAGCTGTTTCGGGTACACAGTGTGGAATTTAGAAATTAATAAAAAATTCCACTTTGGATCTCAAAAGTAATTGGCTTGTAACTCTATATCAAGAAAGAAATAAGATATGAAACTTTGGATTTTATATATTTATATGTATATGGGGCAATCCATCCTGTATCCATAATAGTCCCTATCCATGGCTTTGGTTCTGTCCACCATGCAGTCAATCTGAGTCTGAGTTTGAGTATGAGTGGTGGTCTATTTGTCCACTAGGGTCACTATTCTGTGTCCTGATCCCCCTTCCTTCTATCATTTTAATATATTCTGTTCACAGAATCTTCCTAGTTTCCGATATTCCACTATCTTGCCTTGTTCTGTATTTGGTAACTTGTTTACTTGACAAGTATTCACTTGTTTGTTTATTGTATCCTCACTCTGTAATCCCTATCCTATTTTGTCTTATTGTTTGTAGTACAATAGCCACAGATCATATATATATTAGCCCCACACATTTGTACCTATACCTTAGATCTGATATTGACTTACAGTAGTTCACTATTCCTTCTGTCTTTCTGTACACTCAATATTTGGAACTCTTCAGAAATCTGAATATCTGTATCTTCCACTGTAATGCTCTCTTCTGAAATTAAGGATGACTCTAGCATCTGTATAGGGGCACAGCACATAAGCTGAAGCCAACATCCTGACCCTATCTAGAAGTTCCCAATTCCTGGTAACTTTCCAATAGTTTCCAGAATACATAGTTTTCCATAAACTGAACACTTAATAGCAATCGCCATCTGTCATTGTTCATTCTGCCCATCTCATTATCTGCCTGTTCCAGAATCCTCAGTCCCAAACCTGTTTCCATTGTCTGCCCATTCCAGAACATCCATCCCCAAACCTGTTTACCTTTCTGTTTTGGAAACCTCTCCCCTTTCCATTTTCCATTGTTGATCTTAGTTCATCATACAATAGCATTAGTGTTCTATTTAGTCTAGTGCATTTTTGTATCTACACCCCAGATCTGATATTGACTTAGTTTACTATTCCTTTTGTCTTTCTGTACACTCGATATTCAGAACTGTGATGTATTTCTAGGTTTTTTCTATTTTTTAACCAATTTCCCCTAACAAATTGCGAAAAAGAATATTTAAATGGATTCATATCACAATGATAAAATTGTACAATATTGTCTTTATTTATCTTGAAATTATGCAATGTGTTTTATATTTTTATCTTATAAATTGAGTGAGCTAGGGAATTTCTATCTCTTATTCCTTTTTGATTAACATGTCAGTGACTCAGCACTTATGCACAACGCACAAGAATATTGTCACAAAATGTGACAATTGTCATGATGTGATAAGTTGCCACCAACCCGACACTTTGTCACAAACACAATAAGCCATCACAAATGGTTGACAGTCACAAGTACCAAATATCACACATATGTAATGTGCACGCAGACATGCATGGGAATATTACATCAGCATGTATACAATAAAAGTAGTGGAAACTCTTGCAGTATTTCAGAAGGTTCCTGGTATAACAGTTAGAAATAGGTATATACAAGTAGATAGAATATTGTAGAATGTTCTATTATGCCAAGAACATTCTATAATGTCTTAGAAGTAGTTAGAATCTTCTGTAATACTTTAGAAAATTCTAGAAAATTCTAAATGACATCATTTAATCTTTTAGAACCTTCTAAAATGTCTCAGACTAAAATGTATATAAGGAGCTCTGCTCCAGCTGTGAAATATAACTTATTATCAACCAATTATCACCACATCTGTGTGTCACTGCAGCAAGCAGCCTACTCCACCCCAATCTGGGCAGTTGGACATCTACTTCCACCTCTATCAGAGCTGTTGGAAACCCTTGCCACCTCTATCAGAGTTGTTGGCCCAATCAGATCCCTTGTCACCTCAATCTGAGTTGTTGACTGATCTGTTGTTCCCCTTGTCACCTCAATCTGAGTTGTTGACTTTTATTTGTTCCCCCTTGCCACCTCTTAGTTGAGTAGTTGGCTTTATTACTTTTCCACCTCTATCAGAGTTGTTGGAACCTGTTGCCACCTCTATTTGAGTTGTTGACTATCAACTAAAGTAATAAACAATTTTGGTTGTTATTGTTTGAAATTAGGAGTACATTTCTAATTTCTACCTGGTTTAAGGCATAAATAAATACTGAGAAAATATTTGCAAGATCCTTAAGACTACATTAAGATCCTGATAAGTTAGTATCACAGTAGATCCTGTAGGTTAGTGTAAATAAAGCATATATTAGCCAAATAGTGTTTTATTCTATATCTAATCTTTTGACCTGTTTATAAATATTTTTACTGTTTGATAAATAGTATAAGATATACATAAACTAGTGAGAATTGAAGTTGAATCTAGATTCTGAATCAGTGAATTGTTATTCCTATTTCAAGAAGTTGTTTTAACAGAAAAGCACAGCTCATACTTTTCTAGTGAAATATTATTTAAATAAGACTAATACATCACAGGAACTCTTCAGAACTATGAATATCCATATCTTCCAGTGTAAGTCCCTCCTCTGAAATCAAGGACAACTCAAGCATCTGTGTAGGGGGCACACCACATAAGTTGAAGCCAACATCCTGAACCTATCTAGAAGTTTCTGATTCCCAGTAACTTTCTGATAGTCTTCTGGAATAGTTTCCATCAACCCAGGATTTAACATGTGCCCTTTCACCTTGATTTGTGCTGCACAGCCCTCCAATCTCTTTTAAACATTTAGATATAGTATATGAGATTATACAATCTGAGGTCTTGTAAGGTTCGGCTTTAGAGATAGCATAATCCTTCAGTTTGAGCTTCTTACAAAGAGGAACAAACAGAGTAGGAATAGGCTCCAATTTGAAAAAACTCCTGTAACTAATGGGTGGCTTCCCTATTCATGCTAGCATTTGTAGACTAACCTCCTTAATGACAGATAATAGAAATGAAATGGTGTAATGATTGGAAAATAATCTACCCTCTATTTACCTCCTGAGACAAGGCGGTGGACCACCCCGTGCCACGTCCGCCACCAGGTCCACTCCTGTTACACCCACCCTCCCACACTGCAACACAGTGTGCAATGTGCTGATGCCCTTACGCACCCCTCAGTCGCCTGCAGCGGACTTAAGACTGGCATGCCCTTTCCAGGCCAAGTTTCAAGGCAATGCACTGGAGATGATGCCACTGGCACGGAAGTACCCTGCTGCCACCTCCTTCTTTGGTGATGGATAGCACTTGAGGCCTGTGTTTGGTGCTGTGACCCTGGTACATCCAGCCATGGAGACAACCTGTCTATCAGCGATGCAGGTTGTTGTCTCTCCCTCCAGGCATGGGTCCATTCCCTTACACGAGGGTTGACCGTAGATTTGGGTTGTGGTATGTTATTCTTCTGCTGTGCTTCGAGGAGTTGATGCTACATAGTCTCAAACTGCTCCATATGCAAGTCCCATGCACTTGGATGCCTCGAAGAGCACTATCGCAAACAGAAGCCATTGTAGTTGTCAGAAACTTTGTGGATACTTGCATTGGATAATCCTGAGCATCCATAGTGGGTGATTCTTGCACAGCAATTGGAACAGCTGAACCAATATAAATAGAAGGCAAGTCTTCAGTGCTTGATATGTAAGACACTTCCTGATGACACTCCAAGCTCAAAGACATCTTGGCAACTTCAATTTGATTAGAGAGCCGCCCTGGGCCCCTGGGCAATGATCAAGCACTTGTAACACCTAATGCCTCCAGGTAAGCCTTCATTGGCTGAACGTGCTGAACATCTTGATATGGCAACCAGGTAGTGTCGCCAGTGTTCTACAAAACCTCAAAGAAAGCATTGAGGCCCTTGCCCGAATGAGCAAGAATCTTCTCGACCACCCACTCATGAGGCCAACTACCAAAGCCAGGAATCTGCCTCAACTGCCTCCCTGGGAACAGATGATCATCATTCGGAATGTGTATACGAAGCAATGATGCATGAAAACTTGGGTTAATCCCCTGCTGCTTGAGCTCCCTTGACAGTTCCAACTGGTATGTCACTCCTGGCTCCAGCACCTGGCTGATCCTAAAAGGCCCAATATATTTCGGCAGCAGTTTACGTGCCCAATTTTTTGGTAACCATAAGTTCTTCATGGACAGATAAATTAAATCATTGATGCTAAATGCAGCAGACCTCCCATGTCGATTTGCCTGCTGCATCTGCTTAACCCTGGCTGTTAGAATCTCATCATGTGCATTCATGATTGCTAGCTTCATCCATTCTGTAAATTCAAGGACACCTGGATACTTCATGTTGTTGTCCCAGAGCAGTGGCCATGGTAGCCGACCATAATTCAGAAAAAACGGTGAGAATCCAGTTGTTTCTGATGTAGCATTATTCATAGCAAACTCAATATCTGGCAGCTTTGACACCCAATCTTTTTGGTTTGGTGCTACACATTGCCTAAGCATTTGAGTCAGGGTTCGATTTGCACATTTGGTAGTGCCATCTGTTTGGGGGTAGTATGATGAAGACATCCGCAATTCGACTCCTATCAACTGATGAAGCTCTCTCCAAAAGATACTTGTAAATAGCGAATCTCGATCGCTAATGATTTTGTCTGGCAGCCCATGCAACTTGTAAACATGTTTGAATATCACCTCAGCCATTTGAATAGCAGTATAGTTGCTGTGTGCCAGTGCCAAATGGACCATGCAAGTTGAATGGTCAATAATAACACAGATGCTATTGAACTCTCCAAGGCAATTCTTGGATGCTGGCAAGGGTCCTACAAAATCAATCCCAATTGCCTCCCACAGCTGTGATGGCACTTCCATTGAATGAAGTTGTCCCTGCGGTTTCTGTGTTTCAGATTTCGAAGTGGCACATGCTGCATGACTTGCAAAATAATTTGATGTCCTTGGTTAATGATGGCCACCACACATTGGTTCACAAATATGTGGCAGTTTTCCTTGCCCCTAGATGTGCCAAGATGGAATGGGTGTGCGAGATAACAATTTCCTGCACTTGTCGATTCCCAATGGTAATATCAGGGATGCAAAGCAGTTTGACACCCTCCATATTTAAAAGCAGAAAACCATCCTGTGACGTAAAGCTGTTATACTCCTGTGGCATTGCCCATATCCTCGAGAAGAAAACATCTGATCCATACTATCGTCGTAGGACTTCTGGGATGTCCAATCCTGAGTGGCCCTCCAATGGAATTTCCACTAGTGGAAAATCTGAGGGCAACCCAGGTAACCTGCCCTCCATTGTCACTCGTGAAGATCGCCATTCAACATAATCTTGATGACCAGACATATTTCATGTTTTGCCCCTCTCCCCTTGTGATGGATGCTCCAGGGGCGATCCAGATGACTTACTATGACCCTTGTGTGTGTTTTTGGTCATCTGTCCTGATCCTTCAATACATCTTTTCCTACTTGCTCCCAACCCTGCGAGTGTTGCATATAATGGACATGTTTGAGTGGCCAACATTCCTGACTGTCTTGGTGCTTCCTCCGATGCTAATGCTGCAGACCCTGTATACAGTGGTGTCGACACACTGTTGAAGCCAGGTACCCCTGAAACATAGTGCACCCCCCATGTATCCTCTTCCATCCCTGGAATGTCAGCTACATACTCTGATTCAGCCCTAATAGTACCCAAGGGCTTATCGCTGTACATTATTGATAGTGCATTGGCAAAAGCATTCGACTTTCCAGGGATATAGTGAATCTTGAAGTTGAACTCATTTAGAAGATCCAGCCATTGTGTCTGTCTCAGAGACAAGTTCTTCTTTGTAAGTATATATTCTATCCCCTTATGGTCAGTACAGATTTGAAATTTTACCCCCAACAGTTGTGAGCGAAATCATTTCAATGATTCCACGATAGCCAACAACTCCTGCTCATGAACAGGATAGTTCTGTTGAGCTGAGTTGAACTTCCCTGACCAGAATGACACTACTGTGGCAGTGCTAAGATCTTCAAACTTGACTGAGAATGCCACTTGCACCTGTTAAACAAGCACCTGTCACCAAGTTAATGGTTTGGTGACCTGGTGAGTAGTCCAATGCAATTCGATAGCTGTCATTATGGGCCTGAACAATACACTTGATATCTTCGAAAGCACGCTGCTCAGTAGCCCCCCACCACCATTGCCTGTTTATTCCTGTCTGGGCTGCTAAAATAGCCATTAGGATTCGAACTCCCTCACAGTTGTTAGTGAGATATCCTACAGCCCCCAAAAATCCAGCCAGAAGTTGCTTATCCATAGGAATCTTCCAGTTGGCCACTGTGTCAACTTTATGTGTGTCCATTTTTATACCTTTATTGTTAATCACATGCCCTAAAACCTGTAACTCCAAAGCAAACAAGTGCATCTTGTTGACAGCCAGATATAAATCTTCCCAATGGAGCACTGTAAACACAGTGCATAAATGCTTCACATGATCACTGATAGAGTCAGAATGTATGACAATATCATCCAAGTATACATCCATGAAGATGCCGATGTACGGTACAAATATGTGGTTCATCAATGTCTGGTAGGTAGAAGGACCATTGCAATCCCCAATTTGTAACGTTAGACTTTCCATAGTGCCATCAGGAGAGGTGAACAAAGTCCAGTGAACATGCTCGGGAACCACTCAGATCTGCTCGTAAGCATCCTTCCCATCTATCAAACTCCGAAACTTATGATGCACAACATTTTGCAGAATGGCTTCAATATCTGGCAAGGGGGTAGCCAGCTTATATGTATGTGTTAGCATTCTGATCATGCTTATCCACTACTATGCGTATTTGCAAAGTGCCATCAGCCTTTGGAGGTTTAGGAATAATGAGCATAGGGCATGCATTTGTTCCTGTGGCCACCCTCCACCTTCCATTCTTGATATACGTGGTTTTTTTTTCATGCCATAGCTCCCTCATTGCTTCAGGACATTTGGATGGTCTCCATGAGTAAGCTTTGGTGTCATCAATGATTGGAATGGTATGATTAACAGCCCATAATGGAGGCAGTGCTGTTGATGCAGTGTCTGGGTCAAGGTCAGCTGCTTCAGCACATAAATCTGCCTTTAACCTCTCTAACTTGTCATCAAAAATTTCCGCTACCACAGAACAGAGAGTCTTGATGGTATCTCCTTCCATGGGGAGTGGTAGAGGTGACCCAATGTTGACCCTTGTAGGATTCAACCCCATCATAACTTGATGTTGAAATATGAATGGAGTCCCTAATATCAAGTTGTATGAATTGAGATTAGCAACATCAAAATGCCAAGTACAATTGATGTTCTGATATGAAAACTGAGCAGTCACTGAATAATTGATTTTTGACCGTGATCCATGAACAGCCAGCTGGATAGTAAGTGGTTTTACTAGTGGATCCTTGACTACCTGCAGATTTGATGAGTTTCTTCCATGACGTATTGTCAGGATTGAGTCCATTATCTAACCATTTCTCTTTAATATAGTCATATGCCCCATCCCACATGATTTGCTTTAGTTGTCACTCATGAATGTCAGGAAACCTCCTCGCATTATTTTCGACATCTCATGCAAAATCATGAAAACAATTTGAAAAAACTCCTGTAACTAATGGGTGGCTTCCCTATTTATGCTAGCATTCGTAGACTAACCTCCTTAACGACAGATAATAGAAATGAAAGGGTTTAATGATCGGAAAATAATCTACCCTCTATTTACCTCCTGAGACATGGCGGTGGACCGCCCTGTGCCAAGTCCACCACCAGGTCTGCTCCCATTACAGGTCTGGACCTAAGGGGTGCATAATTCGGGCAGGGGAGCTCATTCTGGCACAGAGGTCCAAATGTTAAATAATAATTTCTAAGACATTCTGAATACAAGGATGGATTGTCCCATATACATATAAATATATAAAATCCAAAGTTTCATATCTTATTTCTCCCTTGTTATGGAGTTACAAGCCAATTACTTTTGAGATCCAAAGTGTAATTTTTTATTGATTTCTAAACTCGACACTATGTACCTAAAACAAGCTGTAAATCTTTTAGTATGAATTATTGTCTTATATTCTACTAAGCTTCAGTTCAAATATTGAGTTAGAACCTACCTGTTAGGAACTATGTACATATGGCATGTAGGCCCCTAATAGTGGGGGAAAGCCCCCCAACCTGTTCATTGTGTGTGGTTTGGACCCATATATACCCACATATATTTCCCTTATCAGTACTCTATTCTGACACCGCCTGAATCCTTCCATCCACATCATGTCCTCTGGTCTTACCTCCATCTTCTCTAGTGCTCCTCTCCTTGTTGAGGACAATTACTATGAGTGGAAGAGAGTAATGAAGATGTATTTCTTGGGTGCTGTCTTCACCTGGATCACTGATGATCCTAATGCTGTTGTAATGATGGGGAGAGAATGATAAATATGTTGAATTATCTCTGGTGGTGCTCCTAGACCGAGTAAGTTTCCATTTGTCTGAGTGAGCTGACGGTACTCGTTGTAAACGGACAAGGATCAAATATATACAAATACATTTATATAAAACCCAAACTATGCAGTGATTCCCAACTGCAGCGACCTGAGCCCCAATGCTTGTAATCCCTCACTATCCCAAATCCCAGAGAAGTCAACAAAAGTGTCATCCGCTCACTCAGACAAATGGAAGCGTACTCGGTCCAAGAACAGCGCCAGAAAAACTTCAACATATACTGGAGCTAAATTAAGAATATCTGCATTATACATTACAAGGCTTCATCTCCTAACAATATTCGCGCTTATTTGAGCTCTGTCAAACACGTAAAGAAATGTAACTACATTGACTCGACCTATATACCCTAATGACTAAGCTCCAACAGACACACCTTACTGACTAGAATACCTCTTGTTTTAGATGATCCCAGGCCAAAACTTCCAAGGGACACACTTTTATACACCTCCCAGCTCTGTCCAAACACATCCTTTAGAGCATCATCCTCGACACATCCCCTTCTCCACAAAGAGACCATTGTATATACAGCCATGGTAAGATAATAGTAGACGAGCCAGCGAGCATGCGTGATCATGATATGGCATTCGATGGCAAAACTGCCCCTAGCAAAACATGTCAGGGCAGCACCGATGACCATCAAGAGTATAGCAGTATAGCTGGGGTGGCGAACGTATGCGTATGGTCCTGAAGGGACGAGTTTATGCGAGGGTTTAAAGTGACTTCGAATGTGAAGAGGACGCCCAATGTCTTGAAGCACCATACACGCAACGCTCCAGAGAGGAGCATGAGCGAACAGCCTACTATGAAAGACAGGTTTAGCTGCCCCATCTTTTCCAGCGCCGGATTTCCGCTACTACAAAGCCTGGATAAAACGACAGTCGAATACCGTGTCGACGAATAATATAAAGATATTATAACTATGACTTCGGATAGTATACATGTTATGACGAAAAGCTACGGACAAGGTGGATTAATGGACGTTTATGAGTAGAATATCAGAGCAAAGGAGATACCTTCGACTTAGTTGCTAGGAGACGAACAAATCGCTCAAATATCTGTCCTCTGTAAACCTTGTCATTCTTGGATGGTGGGGGATTCGGAGAGGTTAACCCAACATGATAGGATAGAGCTGCAAGAAAGAGTAATGTAAGCTTTGTGGCGAGAATTAATTCTCTACAAAAAATCAAGGGCAGAACCATTTCGCTGGCGTATTATGATGCTCTCAGGGTCTAAACGATAAACGAGACGACGTACTTTTATATATAATTCATCGGTATATATCATATGAAAAAGGGTATCTGACCGCCTCCCTCGTAATTCGGCCAACATGCTAGGGTGTAACATCTTTGATCGAGATGCTTTGCGAACTTGATCATCTCCAAAGAGATTCAGATTCAGAGATGGGCGGGGGGTGCTGGGAGGAAAGTGCGGCCGCCTTTGATCATTCAGAATACCTTTTGGCACCTAGAATATCATAGTTCTCATCCCAGCGTGATGGGATATGGCCGCAAGAAGGAGTAATGTGAGCTTTGTGATGAGAATCAGCTCTCTATGAAAAATCAAGGGTAGAACTATTTCGTTGGCGTTATTACGGTACTCTCAGGGTCGAAATTGTACAGCCTATCGTCGGGGCATTTCGAAGGAAGTACAGGATTAAGGCAAGGTCATGAGAACTATAGTGTTCGGACAGTAGATCGTTTTGAGCTATCTTAGAAGAGATGGACACTTACATGCTCAGGATAGCACTGGTTCTTTCAAATAATATTGAATCGAGAAGACTTGTTGGATCAGAGATAATTGATACAAACGTGGGAAATATGATTCAATTCGTCTTCTTAGACAGTTCCATTGTTATCGGAACTGCCTGTAGGAACAGCTGAGCTTATTAGAATGAAAGAAGGGAAGGGGGATCGGGGCACAGAATAGTGACCCTAGTGGACGAATAGACCGCCACTCATACGATTGACCGCATGGTGGACAGAACCAAAGCCATGGATAAGGACTACTATGGATACATGTGGGTACTTAGGGTTCCGAACCACATATTCCAACAGAGCTCTACGACGACGAATTGAGATGAATGTCCGATATAAGGCATTGGAAATGTACTTGTCAACTTGTTACTTTATTGATGAGTATTTAATAAGGACGATAATGATTTCGTGGCGTGTGCTTCCTTGAACGCCAGCCTCCTATCTTCGGTTCATGTCACTTGAATGATTACTGAATTTCTACTACGTGCTTCGTGATTTGTCAGTAACTTCTAGTTCTCACGCATTCATCGGTATATCTCTATGAGCACTCAAGACAGATTTCACCACAACATCCCGTTTCGTACTCCTTCGCTCTTCATATGACACTCTCATTGTCGTCTCCAAGTGGCTTTCCCGCTGACCCCTTTGCTGGCGTGAACTGGGGGCCAACAATAGGGGTTGGTTATTTAGGAGTCGTCATATCAGCTGTGTGAGGTCCCATTCTAGCCAGCCAGCCTGCTGATAGTGTAACTAAAATTCAGTCAATTCCAGCTTTTATGGGGTTACGTGCGTTCAAACGTTCTACTATTTTCGCAACTACGGGAAAGATACCTGGCCGATTAAGAGTCTGGTGAATATCTAATACATTTTGATGAAACATTGTAATTGATCATCTTTTCAGGTGTTGTCTCTTCTGTAAGAATTTCTAGTGGAATTACGTGTGGGTGTAAGTTTACAATGGAGAAAATCGGTCGTGCCCGTTAGGGTTCTTGATTCGATTCATCAGGCCCTTATAACCCACATATTCTACCACTATCTCGTCCAGAATTATACCTCCCCTTTGGCTCTCCAGATCACAATTTGGTATGGTTCTCACAAACATTTGTTGGGTGTGATTTCTGCAACATTTTTGGCAAACTTTATAGGAGCATTCCAGTGAGCTACCACATTCCCCATGTGTTATGTCTCCCATGTAGTGGGCTTATGTCACATTGTTCATCATAGTCGGAGATAATTGTCAACGTGAGTTCCCACTTCACAATACTCCCCTTCAAATACATTGTTAGTCTGAGACTGTTGAACTGTTGATATCAGGCTGTGATAGCTTTTTTGGTCGAGAGGTCCGTCTAATTAGGTGTATTTGAGAAACGACCTCAATACTCTTTCGATAGTTTCTTCACCATCCGGATTTGGAAATGTACGTGCCTCGAGATTGTAGTACCGTATCTTGGCCGACGACTATGTAGTGAGCTCAAACATACCATTGGCAATATTCTGTGTGAGTATCTCTTTCATTGTTGATGCGTTTTAACCTTCCCTTGCAACTTTTCAGGAATGCTGGGTCAGCACCCACTTCGGTTTGTCACCATCCATGTACCACTATCAACTCTTAAGAGTCGTATCTTTGCCTTGTAGTGCTGAATTTGGGTGAGTCAAGTCCGTTTTCCATTCTATTTAAGCTTGCACTGATACGGGTTTGACCTAAGTATTCCCAATAAAAGCGTGAGCCCTGAAAAGTCTCATCCGTTATTACAACTACTCAGGCCACTGTCTAGTTTATCCTTTAGTGACTTCCAAGTTGGCGTTGTGGCGCTTAAGGTAAAACCATATTAATTTGGTGAATTAAGCTCATTGCTTATGCTTCAGTCCACGGGAACTACCGGGCTTGCGGTTGCTGTCGTTACCGACGTCATCCTAGCAGGATGCCTGTCATTTTATCTGTACAAAAGCCGAACAGGTTTTCAAAGGTGTGGTCATGCCTCTTAACATCGTTCTCATGTATAACTATTCTCAGGTCCGATGACATGATCACAAAACTAATAGCACTTACTATCACAACTGGATTGTTAACAACGTAATATTGTATCGCATCATCTGTGTCCGAGGCATTCACATGGGTTGACAGAGTCTTCGTTGGTGGAAACTTTATAGCTGTGAGCAAATTTGTTATATAATCATTACCGTGGCAGACTGTCTCTATGTCTTCGTTTCGCCAAGTATGTTGTAGCACCTGAAGATTTCTATCTTTTGTTCTTCAATTTTATGTTGGGAAAATGTAAGTGTGACTCGGGAATCATTCAATGCTCCAGGAAATAACAAATCTTCTAAAATAATAGTATACATCAATTCTCTTTTGACATCGTGAGTCAGATATATTTGTGGAAGGTTTTCAGACTCACGACGATGAACATAGCTTGAACTCACGAGCAGCCATCATCAAAGCAGGACGAATCAATCATAGCAGCCACCATATGACGAATTCATACCGTTTCGAACAGTTTAGAAATTATTCTAGTAATCTGGGTGGCGACAATGGGGGGGAATCTCTCACTATCAATGTTAAACAGAGCACCGAAAGAGATAGCGCATGCTGAGTACCACTTTCCTTCACCTCATCTCCTAGATAAATTTAACCATCGCCGAAAAGTTTGACAACTATTAATATATAACGGACTCTGTCGTCAATTCAATCCGTTTATTTATGTATCATCCCATACGCAGTTCGAAGATAAAAGTAAATATTATCTATAATTTTTGAGGAGCAAAGATATATTGGGGGGGTGGGTGGTAAGTTCTGTGTTCAAGATTCATTGATGTATGCCAGTGAAATTAATGAGAGTTAGAAGTCAGCTTGTAAAATAATGAAACATTGATGAGATGGATAGCAACCGAGGCAGTGAGCATTGCCCTGCTAGTACTCAATCTGATATCCCTAGAATACTGTAGAATAATATAGAACATAATTCTCCTTGCCAGAATATTCTTCCCTGTAGACATGTCACATGTGATCCCCTCTGTACTTCCCCCATAGTTACACTAGATTACATACTCTAACATCTGCCGTGGTCTGCGCACATTCTAAATCTATCCAATATAAGAAATATGTGTCAGAGATGCTGTTTTTTTTCAGCCTACCACATTCTATGATCACCTGCGCCAAGAAAGAATTTTGATTTGACTGAATGGGGGTGCGGGCCCAAATTCAACAACTTGGAGTCTACGGGTACATGACATTCGTTCCCCACACTGTGGGCGCTGGCAGCAGCAGGACTCAATGGTCATGTATGATTTCTATGTTCTGGGACAGTGCGTGTTCTGGCTCACTAAATAGCAAACCTTGCAAACCAATAGAGGCTACAATCTCAGTTGTACAATTGCTATCGTCTGAAGGGGTCCTGGCCTCAATATGAATCCTATGGTACCGAATTTACTTTCTAGCGTTTGCATGATGTTATTGGAATATCCCGACCTTCACCTCTCCATTAAACATTCTATGGAATCAGAGAGGTTTGATTATGCTCCTTAACATACACTGGTTGTGTTCGAAATGATGATGAAACACCCTCCTCCTAAGGGTGATTGACCAACTGACACATTGATTGGCACACAAGTAGTTTTATTAAAAGCCTATTAGACCCTTGTAGGCAGTGCATCAGCTGTTCCTTGAGGGATAAATGAGGGATAAATGAAGTCCTAAAGTTATGATGGAAGAAATGATTGAAGACAGCTTCGGCGACATGAGTTGAGGCTGCGAGGCACTCAAGGAAGTACACGCCACAAAATCGGCGTCATTCTGCGTGGTCATCATATTAGAGTATGGTGACATACGATTAGTATCATCTCATACCTCATCTTGTGACTGCATATTTCTTTACCGGTTCACGCATGTGATTAGTTATATTTAGTTTAGTGTTCACTTAGTTCCATGTTGTGGACACACATTCACAGCACAGAACAGTGCACAGACCATGTATTGTAGTATATAGTTATATACAGATGAGAGTAGAGCCTCATCTGGAAACCTAGTTATATCACTGGTTTATACCTCTACCTGCTCATCTCTTAGTGGCATTCACTCCAAGTATTTGAGAGTCCTCACACTGTAATTCCCCAGGCTTGCAGATTCCAACACATTGAGAAAGTTACCAGTTCATAGTAAGTGCATTCTCATGCTCATATCTTACATTGATCTCAATTTGCCACAGAGCTCAGCTGTCACTGCAAGCTGTTCTTATAACAATGAAATGTCTAAGAAGATGAATTAAATAGTATTTCTCATGTTTGTATCAACTATCCCTGATTTGATAAGTCTACTTCATTCAATATTATCTGAAGGAAAACAAGTGCTATAGTCCTAGCATGTAAGTGTCCACCTGCTTTTGAGATAACTTAAAAAAGCGAGCTATGACAGATATGTATATCAACTCTCTTGGTACACTTCCACCATCTTGGATAGCATTCTCCACTGTTCTGTTTAGTTCTGTGATTATTGACATTGTGGCAATGTATAGTATTTACGAGCCGAGATTGCTCACTGTCACTGCTGGGACAGGACTTGTAAGGATGTGAAGCGACCCCCCTGAATTTCTGCTGACTCCATTTTATTATTATTATGATTTTATGTATGTTGCAGACTGCATGGAAGATTTGTGAGAATGAGTGCTAGATACTAGATACAAGAATATGAACTCAGTATTTTGCAGGCAGTATGCCAAACAGCTAATTGATTACCTAGATACAAGAATATGAACTAGGTAAGGAAAGTAGGTAACAGACTAGATAAAGGTAATGATAACTATCTCACCTCAGTATTTGCACGCAGTATGCCAAATAGCTGAGGTGATGCTAACTAGGATGGCTTGTATTTAAGCTATCTAAGAACAAAAGGAAAAGTGGTAACAATAATGCAATTGTATAGAATGTACTAGAAATATTACATCTAACAAAGGAAATAGTGGAACAATGGAACAGCACGTCTTTTGTCTGCAGTCACATGTGGCCATGTCACTGTGCACAAAGGGACTATTGCGTGCTTACTAATCCAACAAGATTCTTAATTGGCAGGCCATCAGGGGGGATTTTGCCCTCTTGCTTTATGCGTTTACCTTTGGAACCGGATATTACGTTACACGATACCACGGGAGAACTGTCGAATCCCCTCTTTGTTTCATTGCTATCTGTGAAGAGTGGTGGAAGTTCTAACCATTCTATATACGAAGAATATCAACCATTTAGGTACGACACTAAATGTATTGACTGTCTAAGTCTAATACAGACTGAACGTGTATTGACTACTTAGTTCAATACGGTAGAGAGAAGTAGCTATCTAGAATAAGGTAGAGAGCTAGAACGAATAAGTAGAATCGACTGTTAAGTGCAATTCTGAACGACTGCTCGAGTGTAAAGTAAAGTAACTAGAGAGTCGAATGATAGAGTAGCGTGGATGTAGTCCTCGCGGATTGAGATAAAGATTGAGTTTTGACTGGTACAGTTCAAAACTCTGATTGAGTAGATGGCTAAAGCCCGTCTGTGACGGTCGAGATGATACACCAATCACAACTTACAGGACACTAACAGGTGTCTGGGTAAGTCATGGTTGTGGTGTAAAAAGTGTCTGAGTTCTAAACTATGGGTGCTAGAATACATAAGTCTGGCGTGTGTGCACCCACAAGAGTCGATGTACCGCATACATAGGTTGTCGAACTAATTATAGATATAATAAAAGAGAGAAAACAGAAATAATAAAGGAAATATAGTAAGAGCTCATCCGACTATATTTCCTGAGTGTATTTCGCCATACCTCTCACAGTGCCCCCCAGGTCGAAGAGCTATGTCAAAGAAGATGTCGAAGGACGCTTGGAACTCCTCCCCATGCATCCTGCGATGAACCCCCAAGGTGTAGGATAGTGTTGCCCCAGGCGAGATGCTTGGCACGAAAGGAAAGAGCGATGTCCTCCCACTTCGAAGCATCATTGGTGGATGTCAACCCATCCAGTTTTTGGATCAACGAGACCCAACAACCGTAGGCCTTCTGGCGCATTCGAATTATGGCACGAACGTGATCAGTGGAAGCGTCAGTAATGCGGGCAATGAGAGGGGGTCGAGGGTGTAGTGATGGCGGGTTAGGAGTGGAGCTCATGTCTCCCCCAGGGGGGATTCCTCTCGAGGTGTCCGAATCCGGCAACAGTTGCTCCAACAAGTCAACGAGGTCCACTGCTGAGTGGGTTAATGTGTGTTCAGGAAGAACACAAGAAGAGTTAACAAGTAAGGACCGAAACATGGAGAGTTCCACCCATTCGATATCCTCCACTAAACGCAGCTGTTCCTTAGGGTCGTTGACGCATAAGTAAAACGCACTCATGCGGTCCGACAACGTGAGAGACCCGCTATACCCCTGAATATGCCCTTTAAGAAGGGGGTGCCGCAGGGTTGGTCCCAGTCACGTTAATGTGCATCCCACAGTGAAGATGTTGGAGGGGTAATTAATGGACATGTGCATCCAACTTGACTGGAAGGGACGAGAGGGGCCAGCCGTATCCTGAGAGTGGAAGGGAGAGGGTGGCTGCGGTGGGGGGCTGCGAATGGGGTGGGCTGGGGGGGGGGTTAATGACAAGGGGCTCGTCAGCCTGAATATCGGTTCTTCGTTTCCCTTTTGCTTTTTCGCTTAAGGGGGGAGGCTCCTCGAAGACTTCCATTGCCGGGGGGGGGTTCTTTGGAGACATCTGTGGCTGAGAGAGGCGCCTCGAGGACTTCCTCCATAGGCGTTGCGAGAACTTCCAGGATAGGGTGATCAACATCCATTAATGTAGCGTTAGGATGCTGAATGGGGCTTCCCAGAGAAATGCAAGGGGAGTAGGGAGAGGCGGGCGGTGGACTCCATGTTGCAGAGGAAATAAGGGGAGTGTTTGACACTGCAGGGACCAAAGGCATTGGAGTAGAGTGGGAGGTGACGAGGGGGTCAGGTGATGTGTGGAGGGGTGAGATTGGCCATGGTGCTGGAGAAGGCTTGGGTCCAGATGAGGACGGTGATATAAGGGAATGTCCTGCGAAGGGGAGGGGTAATGGTATAGGGGGAAGAGAAGGCAGCTCGGCGGATGGTACAAGACCTCCCGGTAACTCTGAAAAGGGTGTAAAGTGCTGTAATGTGGGTATGGAAGAGACCGGCGGAGGTGAAGGGAGGTGAGTGGAACTGGATGGCATCACACAGTCTGCTGGATGATACCCCCTCCAAACTCTGACAGAAGTCGGTAGCTTTCGTCATTGGTTAGGATCACTCGTGAAGAAGTGAATGTTGTCAGAGAGTAGGAAACCTTCATGGCAGTCAGCACCGAGGTACTTGCTGTCGTAGGTGGGGTAGCGAGATTGATCGTCCTCCGAGTCAGATGAAAGATCACTGGGCCCCATCCGGTAGGTCCGTTCCTGAGGTCCATGTTGTGAAGGGGGTCTGGGAGGTAGTGCAACTCCATCTCCACGTTGCAATGCAATGCTTTGTAATTTGATCCTTTGTATTTTGTCCCAATCGTAGAAGGTGACCCCATCTTTTCCTTTCCGACTTTTTTGTCCCACACTCCAAACACATGGCATGCCCCCGTCGCTGCAATCCGTTTCAGCGAAATCCGTCCATTTATGACCCGAAGGGGGAGCGATGATTGAAGGATTATCGTGCCCTTCCATTCTCCTCCATTCCTGCCGTGTCCGCCTTGAAGGGACATTATCCCTAGCCCCCATCCTCCACTGTCCTTCCAAATACTCCTCTCTCCTCTTCCGTTTAAGCATTTTCAATTCCTCCTGGACCTGCGCAGAGAAAGTCTCAGACTGCTGTTTCTTTTTGATCTCCTCTTCGGTAGAAGGGAAAATACTACGAGAAGGTGGTGGAGTTTCGCTCCATGTTCCCGAGGGAGCCCCCCAAGTATTAGAGGACCATGGTGTAGCTTTTGAAATGGAGTCCGTCTGCATAAGGTTCGTGGACGATGAGGTCTCCTCCACACACTCGACAGTTTCTGTTCAAGGTGGTGGGGAAGAAGGAACTGTAGTTTGAGGTCGAGGTATTCTTTTAAAATTGGGAAATTGGGGTCTGGGGAGAGGAACGTATGGAGTAAAGACGGTTCCGTTTTCCCCAAGTTGGTGGACGTTCCTGCCGTGTCGCCCTGCACAGTGGAGGGTATTGGCAAAGGCATTCCAGAATTACTCGTGGAGTGCTCAACTTGTTCAGTACGAGACAGTGTGGTAGAGGTATTAATCAGTTGAGGTCACGGTATTCTTTTGAAGTTGGGGAACTTGGGTTTGGGTCGTTGCTCCTGCAACATAGTGTACTGATTTGAGAGGTTGACGTGGAGGGAAGAGATAGGGGGAATAAAATTTTCTTTAGTGAATTTATGTATTTTATATTAATTTCAAGCTCCACTCGGTTATTGAGGTGAAAGGCCGAGGGGGATGAAAGTGGGGGGTAGAGCTAGAAATAGATAAACAGTGTTGTTGTCGTGAGGATGTGAAATGATCATTAGATTCAATAAATAGTCTTGTAAGCTCTAAGAAGAGCGGGAGCGTTACGAAGGTCATTGCCATTTAACCAGGTGTCCTCCTCCGGTCCATATCCTTTCCATCGAACCTGGAAAAGGAGTTGATTTCGATGCTTTTTGTGCCCTACTATAGCTTCTACTTCGTACTCCTTGTCATTATGATTGAGTTCTCGAGGATTCTTGAGTAGCTCCCTGGATCCGAATTCCTTAGGGGAGAGATGGTACCGTTTAAGATAGTCTTGATTAATCACTGGGTGTAATTGATATTCCAAGGGAATGCAGAGTCGGAAGACTTGAGGAATTATCTTCTCCAAGACTTCGAACAGCCCTATCCGTCTTTGTATAAGTTTCCTTCCAGGTCCCTTGGCTTCGACGAGCTCGAGGGAATGGGGATTAATCAAAACATAATCTCCCTCTGAGATATCTTCTACCAATCTCCGTCTCTTATTGTAGCTACGAGCTTGGGTTTCTTGTGCTCGCACAATCGAATCCCGCGCCACTTGTCGGTGGTTTTCCAATTCTAAGATCCATTGGTTGGCTATGGGGCTATCCGATAATTCTCTGGGAACCACAGGGTTGTCCCCTCCTAGACAGCTAGACATTCCTCTTGGTAAGTAGCCCATCAGCAAAAAGGCCAGCACATAGCTCGTTGAGCTTTGAACCATCGAATTGTAGGTATGAGCCACTACTTCAGTCCATTTAGACCATTCCTCCTTCGAAGAGGCGCAGTACGCTCTGAGCATTTGCTCCATGATAGCATTAGCGTTCTCCATTTGACCATCGGTCTGAGGATGGTGGGACAAGGATACTGCAAGGGCACTTCTGTATACTTTGCAGACCTCTCTCCAGAACCTACAGGTCCACCTCTTGTCTCGATCACAGATTATCCTTGAAGGTAGGCCGAAAGGAGCGGCTACCTTATTCACGAAGATTCACGTGAATCCTTATGTGGATAGATCTGAAGTGGTGGGTTCACAAATTAAGAAACGAGTGAGTTTATCCACGGCGATGAAGATGGCTGAATAAGCACCCTCTGTAGAAGGAGGCAATCCGGTAATCAGGTCCATCGAGACAACCTCAAACGGCCTTAGGGGTACATCCGTGGGTCGAAGAGCTCCTTGTCGAGCGGAATGATCGATTTTAGTTTTCTGGCATATGTCGCAGCTGTGAGCATATGCCATGCAGTCATGCAACATCCTTGGCCAGAAGAAACGGTCTTTCATCAGCTTAAAGAGTCTGTGGCCGCCTGCATGAGCTCCTTCGAAGGGATTATCATGTATCAGCTTGAGTATGGTTGTCGTCATGCTGCTAGGAATGCAGATTTGACTTTTCCAGTCTGAATCTCAAAAGAACAATAGCTTATTCTTGCCGATGAAATAATGCGAAGGAGTAGTTGCCATGTTTGGAGAAATGGGATCGGTGGCGTAATGATTTCTGAAGGCAGGATCTTTCTGGTATCCATCGTGAAGTTCCTTAGCGTAATTTTCGTCGATCTCTATAAGCAATTGTGGATTTGAGAGAGTAAAATTCGCTTTGTCAATTTCGTCATTTCTAGGGAGGTTGTGCAAGTCCCATTTCGTTTGGGGGACCTCTTCCATGGTTCCGACTGGTTCGACTAACTCGTGATGAGTGAGAAAGACAGCCTTTTCCGCTGGTTTGTTCTCCCATAACGTCTCATCGTCATTCCGGTTATGAGAATCCGCTACAATCGGTAAAAGGTCGTCTCTCGCAAGGCTAACATAGTCCGGTACTCGAGGAAGTCTGGACAGTGGGTCAACATTGCTATGTATTTGTCCTGCTCTATGTAGGATTTCCAGACCGGGGTATGCAGCATATACTGCCCCCCATGTGGCCAGTCGACGATTAGTATTCTCGTAAGATCTGGCCCATTGTAACGCCGCATGGTCAGTGATCAGATGGATATGTTCTCCTTCGATAAAGGGCTGGAAATGGACTAATCCTTCTTTAGCGGCTAACGCTTCTCACTCTGTGGCTGAATAGTTACATTCTGCTTTCTTGAGCACACGGCTCCAATAGGCGATAATGCATTCGACCGTGACATTGGTGTCATCAAAATCTGCAGCCCAGGAATCCGTCCAGGTGAATTCCGGCTCTTTGGTTTTATAACAAGTAACAAAGATGGGCACGTCTCATGATTGATCGAAGGCTGCTCGTGCTTGGGCATAAATTTTTGTATCCTTTAGGTCCTTAAGTCATTTTCTGTATTTGTTGGAGACAACATCCTAGCGTGAAGTCCGAAGCGTCTGTGTATAACCGATGAGGCATACCGCTTGCGGGGTGTCCGACTACTGGAGCTGAGCTCAATGCAACCTTGATGTCCTCAAAGGCTCAGGCGTGTTCAGAATCCCAATTCCAACGAACTCCTTTCTTCAAGAGGTTGAAAAGTGGAGCAACCGTCCAGGAATAAAATGCTATGTACGCAGAGAAGTACAGAACCATCCCTAGAAAATGTTGAAGATCTGCTATCTTAGAAGGCGTGGCTAATTCTAATATAGCGGTGACTGTTTCTTGATGGGTCGAAAAGCCGAGTCTAGACACCTTATGTCCTAGTAGTAGGATCGAATTATACCCCACGTAGCACTTTTTTGGTGAGAGAGTGATTCCCACTGCAATTATGGCTTGTAAAACCTGGTCTAAATGTTCTAGATGATCGTCCCATGTCTTAGAAAAGATCACGAGGTCGTCAATATAAACTAGGCAGAATATCCATAAGTAAGGTGCAAGTACAGTTTGCATAACCTTTGGAATATAGAAGGTCCATTATGAAGTCCAAAGGGCATTCTCCTGAATTGCCACAGTCCTCAATGGGATCTGAAGGTGGTCTTCAGCTTGTCTTCCTATAACATTTCAAGTTGGGTAAAACCGGCTAGTGCATCGAAGGAAGATAAGACGTTGGAGCCCGAGAGCGCTTGCATGATTTCTGACTGGCATGGCAGTGGAAATTTGTCGGGGACTGTTAGGCTGTTCAACTTTCTATAGTCGATCACTACTCGTGGTTTCCCATTGCGATAGACGACAAAGGCTGGCACCCCCCAAGGACTCTTGGACGGTTCGATTACTCCCTGTTGGAACCAAGTATCCATTTGTTCATCAATGACTTTCCTATTAGCTGGGGAGGTTGGGAACATTGACATTGAAATAGGTTGCGCGCCCTCTTTCAACGGGACATTGACCTTGACATCTACAGTGGGTCAAAAAACTGCCCCAATGTTTGTGCATTTTAGAAAGATTGATACTGTGTGAAGGAATGACATCAGCAAAAATTCTGAAAAATTCACATGATATACTAGAACATGTTGGCTATCTACCAACTTAAGAAATCATGTGATTCCAATCAAAACTCATTGCTTAATAAATCAAACAAAATAATCACTCATTGGGGCAGTTTTTTGACCCTCTATTATTTACTCTGATTTTCAATATTACACACCAGTATAAGGTAGGAGTGGATCATATGAATCATCAACATGTCATGTGACCTTATTTGTATCAATTTGGCATGCTGAACTTTGTTCATTCATCTCCTTGACTCCTTACCACCACTATGAAATCCATCTCTGCAGAAAAGCATTCTTCTGTTATTTTTCTCCTCAATGAGGGGTAATCCCAGTGTCAAATTCAAGCTAGGACTGGTCTGGGAAAGGGTACTATTGGCAGGATCAGTAGGGAGGTAGAGGGGGATAAGGAAAATCATCCTGGTGGCCATTCTTCCAAGCTTTCCCCTTATGATAAACAGTCAATTATCCATTAAATCAGCTCTGGGAAGCTTGACAATGCTGTCCAAGCCACCCAATTTATAAATTCCATCATATCTACCTCTGTCACTCCTCAGACTGTTAGGAATGTGTTGAAAGAAGCTGGCTTTAGGTCAGCAACAAAGAAGAAAGTCCCTATGCTCAAGGGGTCTCATTGTCAGCAATATCTAAAGTTTGCCCAATACCATGAAAATTGGACTATGGAGGACTGGAAGAGGGTGTTGTGGACTGATGAGACAAAAATCAATAGGATTGGGTCAGATGGGAAGGTATATGTTTGGAAGCAACAAGGGGAACCAGTATCAGACAGGACCACCACACCAACTATCAAACATGGAGGGGGGAATAACTTGATGGTTTGGGGGTGTATGGGCTGGAATGGGGTGGGGAAGCTGATAGAGGTGCAGAAGAACATGGATACAGTGCAGTATTATGAGATTTTGGAGGAGGGAGTGGAGGAGAGCATTTAAAGTTTGGAGATGGCTGAGGATAAGTGGTACTTCCAACAGGACAATGATCCAAAACATACCTCAAAAAAGGCAGACCAGTGGTTATCTGACAATAACATCATTCCCATGAATTGGCCTGCCCAATCCCCTGATCTAAATCCCATTGAACACCTCTGGCAACACCTCAAGGCCAAACTCCAACAATATGATATATCACCGAAAGGAGTATATAAATTATGGGACAGGGTGGCAAAGGAGTGGACTGAAATACCACCAGAGACATGTCAGAAGCTAATAGAAAGCATGCCTAGGAGGATACAGGCAGTTTTAAAGGCAAAGGGGGGTCATACAAAGTATTAGATTGTAAAATAATAGAGGGTCAAAAAACTGCCCCAATGAGTGATTATTTTGTTTGATTTATTGAGCAATGAGTTTTGATTGGAATCACATGATTTCTTAAGTTGGTAGATAGACAACATGTGCTAGTATATCATGTGAATGTTTTAGAAGTTTTGCCGATGTCATTCCTTCACACAATATCAATCTTTCTAAAATGCACAAACATTGGGGCAGTTTTTTGACCCACTGTACTTGTCCCAATGGCCCGTCTACTCCGAAGGGTAGGACGTTCTTAGTTAATACCGACTCTTAGTTAATACCGACTCCAAGTGGGAGGAGACGTCGGTAGGGATGTCAGGTCCTAAGTTAACCAGCTTATGCAGATCTTCCGCACGAAATGTTTCTGTGGTTCGGACAATGTACATTTCGGCAGTAAATTTAAGGAGCATACCGGTGTCGTCCTCGAGATAAATGGGGATGTTGACATATCCTAATACTTTGGCATTACCAGTAAGTTGTACGAGGTGCAGCTTGAGTCCTTGCTTGAGCTTAGGGCGGTCCTCTAGTTCCTTATAGAAGTCCTCCAAAATTAAGGAGAGGTCGGCCCCAGCATCCAGCCTGATTTTAATAGGATTTGAGGCTTCTGAATTCCCTACGCATCCGTAGACGTGTAATGCTGAAATCCCAATACTGGAATATCCACCTGGAGGGTCCCTTCTGCAAGAGATAATAGTCGAATCCTCCTTCATAAGCCGACTGGATCGGGGGTATTGGACTCTAGGTCTTTTGCTTTCGTTTCTTGTAGCCAGTTTGACGTTCCTCCTGATACATCTACTGTTAGGTACCTTGGGAGTGGCATTCAAAATAGAGTCGTCCGCTTCAGAGTCTGACTCATCACTAGGAATTAAGTCGGGTAATTGCCCTGGGTCGAAGGGGAAGCTCTCCTCCTCCGATCCCTCTGACTCAGAGGGGTCTTCTATAATGTAGGTCTGACTTATTTCCTTATATCGGTTAGCAAATGCGTCCTCATCAATGATTTCCTCAATGGTGGGAGGTTCAGGTCGCGATAAAACTCTCATCTCAGTCAGACCTTCACGGTTCTGACGATGAGCGTCTAGCCAGTCTCCTTTCTCAAGAAAATCACGGTCTGATATAGAAACATAAACTTGCAATGTCTCATTCTCATTCGAAGATGCGTTCACATCTGAAACAATGTTGTCCTCTGACTGAGGAAGGTAGACAGAAATGAAAATCGATTCCTCATCAGTGTTATGTACTTGTCCCTGTACACTTAATCCATAAACCGTTTCATAAGCCCTTTGATCCTCTGCCTCCTCCATTGGGTTCTGCGTGGAGCATTTGTTAATAGAGACATAGTGCGACATCCTGCCTGCATGGGGGCAGTCGATCTTGAAATGCTCTAAACTCCCACAAATCCAACACTCCTTCGGGGGTTTGGCGACACTTTTCTTGTCACTTCATTCGAAAAAGAACTTGCCATGTTTCTTACCCTGCTTCACGTTCAATCTCCTAGGGACAGTTTTATCCTCGAGTTCACCGAGGAGGATGTGACCTCGGTTAGTGGGGTCAATTCCTCCAGAGTGTTCTTCCTCATGCCAGGGATCCGACTCATCTTGCTCGGCAATCATGACTCTGGGATTTTGGAACCAATAACGCTCTCGATGTGTTTGAACCCAAGTGTTAATCAGAGCCTCTTGTAAATTGTTCGCATAAGTCTGCAGGCTCATGATGTCGTCAATAGGTTGTCCCTGTAGAAGGTAAAGCCATTCTGTGGGCAGCATCAGGATGAGTCTGCGCATTTCATCCTTCCAGTTTTGGTGGAACCCATACAAGAATCGATAGAGCTTGACCCTCTGCTGAATGTAATGAATGGGTGTCTCACGATTGTGACCGATTTGTCGAAATTTCATGGCTTCCCATTCTAGAGCTAAGGATTCGCGCCAACGAGTTCCAAGTAATCCTTCTACGATACCCCAAAGAAATGATCCGTGAGATCAACTGAATTCAGTGCAATGTTCACGGTCTAGGGTGCTCCACCAGATCTTGGCATTGCCGGTAAGTCGTCTTGGCAGAGCGACTCCCAACAATGTGCTCATGGAGTCTGAGATCTTCAAGAGACTCATAATATCCATGATGTAATCCAATGCCTTGGATTGAGTTCCATTGTATTCGGGAAGGTCTGACCATTTTATCTTGATGTCGTTGGTGTTAAGAGCGATCCTTTTATCCTTAGGTAAGTCATCGATAGGTGCGCTGGCTCGAGGCTGCATCGGAGTTTGAAAGGGTGAGTTAGGTACTCTGCTGTAACGCCCCCCATGTCCCGAATTCCCTCCATAGATTGAGGCACTAGAACTCCCGGATGAATTACTAGGGGGTCCTCCTGCTGGCAGAAAGGGGTTCGAGAAGATCGGCAGGGAATGGCAGGGATCGACTGGATTCAGCGACCCTCGACCAGCAACTTGATCAGCTATACCCTCAGTGAATGCAGTAGAGAAAGACGGTTAACCCCTGTTGGTGACTGATCGATTCCTAGTCGCAGCTTGTTGATCACCGACGTTAGAATTACTCGGAATTCATTTGAACGTTGTAGAGAGTTCAATCGGAAAGTAACCTATATGGCAATAGTTTCAAGTCACGTCACAGCACAAATTCTTATATATACTTTGGCACTCAAGATGACTTCTACACAGCCAAATCAGTTTCATCAAACAGACGACCGAAACTCCATCATGTTCAACACTGCATCATCCTCCAAAGTAACCCTCAGTTCCTACTCAAAACCGACTCTTCACTCCCAAATAGAACTCCAGCCAATAACATCTCGCTTCTCCTCATCCTCAGACATCATTTCCAAGCCCCTACCAGCCCACTCATGCTCCTCCAAGAAATACCATTGTTTCCTCCGTCGACAAGGTATTCGACTCCCATATGCTCCAGACGATCCTGTCTTCATTCATATAGAACACTATAATGGCTCCTCCGAAATCCTCCACTATCGATTCAATCGAGTGTTCCAGCAGGACTGTTCCCCACCGTCATCGGGAATCTATTACATGGCAACGTTCACTCCAATAGGAGATCACAGAGGACCCAAGTTATTCAGGACCCCGGTTCCAGAGGGAAGTCAAGTAGAGCCTCGTCGAGGTCATCGTCGATTCGTGTTCCTTGCGTGGTTGTGGAGCCTACTCACCACCTGGTTCTAAAATGGTGATTGATTGCATCCCCTCCTTATACTGCAAAACTAGGAACACAATACGTCCAATCTCGATTCATCGATTGGTAATATTGTCAAGATTTCGAAATCAAGCATAGCATTTGAGGGTGATGCATTATCATGGGATTCTTGTGTTTCTGACTCATATCATCGATGTTTCATCAGCCATCACTTCTATTACTCCATCATCCCTATTGTCTGACTCACTTCCCCTATTGTTCTATTGTGTTTCCCCATTTATCCGTATCACATGTCTGATCTCATCTTTTGTTTGTCATTCTCTTATTGTTCAGCGCAGCCTCCCCCTATTATTGTTCACAGCTTTACTAACACTCCTATTGTGATGACTCAGAGATGACTCACACCATATCGCATCGTTATTGTGTCGTTGTTTGTAGATGTTTGATTTGACCTGTGCTCTCTCATGTATATAAGGGCCTCTCTTTTGCCCACTATTGAACAAGCAATTTCGTTGTATCTCATTTCGAAGCTCATTCTTAAGGACAATCTCTTAAGTCTTACTCTCAGTCTCACTCCTATGGCCAGTAAGGGATACTGTGGTGTCTCTTATTGTTGAAGTTATACGCTCCTCGACATTGGGCTTATGTCAGCCTTTTGTATTCATCTTCGATTATGTCATCCAAGGTCCGATCTCTAGCCTCTCGCTCCGAGTGTGTTTGGTTATAGACTGGTTTCAAGAACGACTGTGTTAGTAACCGTCATAAAGACTTGACCGTTGCGCACAGGTTATTAGGTCTTTTCCTAGTAACAAACTTACAACGTGACGTGAGAATGGTGAATTCCTTGATGGGGGGTAGGGCTAGGTTCCGTTGCGATTCCTCTCTCGATTTTGGCCATATTCAAAGGTCGACGAGGTTGAGGTTGATAGAGGGGAGTGCAGATTTCCATTCCCTTTTCCTGAAGACGTTCTGCAACTTGCGTCCTCATATCTGATGGGAAGTCTTGCAAAATAATGGGACGATTGAGCGAATGAAGGAAACGAGTGTCGGGAGACCCATTCAGGGTACGAACAAATGAACTGGTTGTGCAGATGGGCGAATTGGGTACCTGGATGGAATCACCATAAGGGTAGAGCACTTCCAAAACCATCTTATCAAGTCTCCTCTGATTTCACCTTAACCAACCCCTTAAAGTAAAATATGCAGACGAAGAATTCCGAGTGATCCCGTTAAGAGACTCCTCCAACATCCGGATGTATATATACTGGTAGTCAACTTTGGGGACGATGTGATCCCCACTGAGCAGGACGTGAAGGATTTGCAACGCGTCATCATGTGTGCGGAGCACTTCGAGAAATAAAGAGAACACTTCTTGCTTAAGAATCATCCTTCCTTCTTCCATAACAGAAGTAACCTCACTCGACCATTTGGGAATTGAGTGGGTCAGATCCTCAAGGGTTCGAGGTCGCATGAATAGATCTTGCGCCGATAAAATGGCCTGATAACAACCTAACCAGACTGCTACAGTCGCCGGTAGAAGAGGGTAATCCGAATTGTACTCCTCCACAAAGGGAGTAACCTGATCCACAGGGATTCGATCAGCGTAGTACACTTCCCATTGTAAGTCGATGGGTTGAGCGTAAATCATATGACCCCCAAAGAATTGCTTAAAGATGACCTGTCTAGGTGGGAACGAGAGAACGGGTAGTCTCGACGTTAGCTCCTGGAATGTTTGACTGCTCAGTCAGCGGACATTCTTCTCGTGGACTTGGGGGGGCTTCCATTGATGGTCCAGCTGCTGCTCTGGGAGGACTCCCAGGAAGAACTGGTTTTTGAAAAGTCAACGAAGACTTCCTCATGGTGACGTTACGGGGTGGTTCCAGACTTGCAGGTCTTTGATGAGGTTTTGAATTACTCGGGGTCATCGAAGGTCTTGACATTTGGTTCTTGCCAGTAGTCATTTACGTGCTTAGAAGCTTATAGTCGTAAGATATCATTTTTTCTTCATAGGGAAAGAGCAGTCCGGCTCAGATCACCACTGTGAAGAGTGGTGGAAGTTCTAACCGTTCTATATACGAAGAATATCAACCGTTTAGGTACAACACTAAATGTATTGACTGTCTAAGTCTAATACAGACTGAACGCGTATTGACTACTTAGTTCAATACCGTAGAGAGAAGTAGCTATCTAGAATAAGGTAGAGAGCTAGAACGAATAAGTAGAATCGACTGTTAAGTGCTAAACCCATGCCTAGTCATGTGACAGCACATTATGTCATGAATGCATGCATGCACACATGTGCATGAACTGGCACGGCACATTGCATTTGCCAACATGTGTAAGTTGCTGCATCATGAGTTGGTGCCTTCAGCACCTCCTGGTGGACCCTCTGTTAAAGTTGCTCGGTGGGTCCATGTAGGTTGCTTACCCAATGCTGACCAATGCTGATGAATTTCTGACCAATCAGTGACTAAGCAGCACCCACAGACCCACCAATGTAAATTAACTTATTGTAACAAGCCTGGGAACCCTTGCTTTGCTGCGGGGCAGTCACTTCGTGACCTGCCCCACAACTTCGCTGCAGGCTCCGGCTTGTTGGGGGGCAAAGCCCCCCAAACCCCCCGCATCAACAACTCTTAAGAATTTCTGAGACTCATTGTTAGAGACCAAGGAAATTGCTTTCAAATGGAAAGTCTCGTAGAATGTAAAGCAGCAGTTACAACAGGAAGCAACGGTTACAACAGGAAGCAACGGTTACAACAGGAAGCAACGGTTACAACAGGAAGCAACGGTTACAACAGGAAGCAACGGTTACAACAGGAAGCAACGGTTACAACAGGAAGCAACGGTTACAACAGGAAGCAACGGTTACAACAGGAAGCAACGGTTACAACAGGAAGCAACGGTTACAACAGGAAGCAACGGTTACAACAGGAAGCAACGGTTACAACAGGAAGCAACGGTTACAACAGGAAGCAACGGTTACAACAGGAAGCAACGGTTACAACAGGAAGCAACGGTTACAACAGGAAGCAACGGTTACAACAGGAAGCAACGGTTACAACAGGAAGCAACGGTTACAACAGGAAGCAACGGTTACAACAGGAAGCAACGGTTACAACAGGAAGCAACGGTTACAACAGGAAGCAACGGTTACAACAGGAAGCAACGGTTACAACAGGAAGCAACGGTTACAACAGGAAGCAACGGTTACAACAGGAAGCAACGGTTACAACAGGAAGCAACGGTTACAACAGGAAGCAACGGTTACAACAGGAAGCAACGGTTACAACAGGAAGCAACGGTTACAACAGGAAGCAACGGTTACAACAGGAAGCAACGGTTACAACAGGAAGCAACGGTTACAACAGGAAGCAACGGTTACAACAGGAAGCAACGGTTACAACAGGAAGCAACGGTTACAACAGGAAGCAACGGTTACAAAGGGAAACCCCCACATCAACAAATTTTAACTTATCTGAGGCTCATTGTTGTTTGAGAAAGGAAATTGTTTAAAAGTGGAAAGTCTTGAAAGAATGGAAAGCCTTGTTAGAACAGTAGAACGTAAAGTCTCGAAAGCACATAAGGTCTCGAAAGCACGTAAAGTCTTTAAAGGACGGGAAGTCACTTTAGAACAGAAAGTCACTTTAGAACAGAAAGTCACTTTAGAATGGAAAGTCACCTTAGAATGGAAAGTCACCTTAGAAAGGAAAGTTACCTTAGAACGGAAAGTCACCTCAGAATGGAAAGTCACCTTAGAACAGAAAGTCACCTCAGAGTGGAAAGTGTTCAGGGGATGGAAAGTGTTACAAAGGAAACAATTGTGAGAAAGATAAACAAAAGGAAACAAACATTACAAAGGAAACACCCTTTACAAAGGAAACACCTTTTACAAAGGAAACACCCTTTACAAAGGAAACACCCTTTACAAAGGAAACACCCGTTACAAAGGAAGGAAACAATTGTTACAACAGAAACACCCGTCACAATGGAAACACCCGTCACAAAGGAAACACCCATCACAACAGAAACACCCATCACAACAGAAACACCCGTCACAATGGAAACACCCATCACAATGGAAACACCCATCACAATGGAAACACCCATCACAATGGAAACACCCATCACAATGGAAACACCCATCACAATGGAAACACCCATCACAATGGAAACACCCATCACAATGGAAACACCCATCACAATGGAAACACCCATCACAATGGAAACACCCATCACAATGGAAACATCCATCACAATGGAAACACCCATCACAATGGAAACACCCATCACAATGGAAACACCCATCACAATGGAAACACCCATCACAATGGAAACACCCATCACAAAGGAAACACCCATCACAATGGAAACACCTGTTACAAAGGAATACAACCATCACAAAAAAAAAATGATCACAAAAACAACAGTTACAAAAGAAAACAACAGCCACAAAAGTGTAAGAATGGAAACTGTTTAAAGAACAGAAACCATTACAAAAGGTATTACAAAAGACAGAAAGAAATATCACAAATGGAACAATGGTTTCAAAAGGAACAATGGGAAAAGGAGCCACAGTTTCAAAAGGAGCAATGGTTTCAAAAGGAGTAATGGTTTCAAAAGGAGTAATGGTTTCAAAAAGCAATGGTTTCAGATGGAGTAACTGTACAGTTCTGAATAGAAATTGAGTTGATTCAACTGGAATTGATATGCAATTGACACAGGATTGATATGATATAGCATTGATTGAGAAGAGGAGAACATTCATTAAGCATTCATGGATCATTGATTGAGAATTGATAAGCATCGAAGAAACATTAATAGAGCATGGATTGAGCATTGATATATTGTATTGTATTTTGACATATTTTATTGTATATTAATTTATTGCATTTTATTTCTTTTATTCTATTTTTAAACATTTTATTTTGATTTATTGTATTTTATTTTTATTTTTCCAATTTTATTTAATTTTGACGCATTTTATTTTCATTTACTGTATTTTATTTTAATTTATTCTATTTTATTTTATTTTTAAACATTTTATTTTCATTTATTGTATTTTATCGAATGCTTCCATGAGGGGCACAGGACCAAAACGGCGTGGGGAATTCATCCGGAAACATCGTGGGAAATGTGTCCCTGAGGGGTGCGGGAAATAGTCCCATGAAGGGCATGGGAAATTCATATGTGAATGGCATGCCAAATGCTTATGTGAATGGCGTGGAAAATGCTTATGTGAATGGCGCAGAAAATGCTTATGTGAAGGGTGTGGGAAATGCTGACATGAAGCATGCAGGAAATTCATTTGGGCATGTGACGTGGTTCCAGGCATGTGACAAATACTCCTGCGGCCTGACAAAATACTCCCATGCAGTTCAAAAATGCTCCCGGGCATATAACAATACTTCCGTGCATGTGACAAAATACTCCCACACATGTAACAATACTCCCGCGGCATCGGAAAATACCTCCGTGCACGTGACAAAATACTCCCACGTGGTAACAATATTCACACATGTCATGAAATACCTCCGCGCAAGTGACAAAATACTCCCACCCATCACAAAATACTTCCGCACCCATCACACAATACTCCTGCGGTGTCAAAAATGCTTCCGCGAATGGCAAAAAGCCTCCAAATTTGCTCCTGTGCTGACTAATAACACCCTTCGGGCGCTAACACACCCTCACAAATTGGGGAAAAAGCTTGGGTGCTCCGCGCCCTCACAAATATGGCCTGTGGCGCCTAGGAACGCCCACAGACCCACCATGCTCCTTTCACTTATTTGATGAGCCTGGGAACCCTTGCTATGCTGTGGGGCGGTCACTTCATGACTTGCTGAGATCAGCTGATGGTACCTTTATGGCATCTTTTTGGGCCCACAACCCACAGAGCAACTTTAGTATAGTCAACACCTTTGGCCCACCACCCACTGTCCAACTTTAACTAATATGATCACCTCACATGCTGAATTTGGCCAAGCTTGCAAATCAACTTATTTGAGTCATGCCATTCACTGGAGATGGATCTGGACTCACCGTGAAAGACAGCACTATGTTACGACCGTGTCGCAACCCGACGGTCCCTGAGGTTATCATCACCTATCAGCATTTCAAGTTATCATTCAAGTCATCACATCAGAAACCGTTGGTCTCCCGATGCTGACATAGGCTTTCACGGCGATCAAACTCCGTTTACACCCCCATCAAAATATACTCATACTATATACTTGTAACCCTCAGACTATTTCCTTTTCTTGTAATCCTGCTCTCGGTTATTTCACGGCCTCTGAACTAATCATAACCTTCCCGTTCCTAGTCAAGCTTATTTGTCAATAATGTTTTCCACTCTTCTCCTAGTTAGTATTTTCTAGATGCCAAATATTTGTATATGAACCCGCTGTAGTTGTAGTTACTAGGCAATCAGAATATTGACTCAGAATACCCTCATACATCTCTAGAAGTCTCATACTAAGTATTCCACCCTCCACCTTTGTGTGTGCTCGCCCACTCTCAGTTCCCAACCCCTTGGCCTGACACTCGACTTATCCTTTGGTCCCGATCAGTAACTCATCGTGAGGTGCTCGTCAGGACTAGTCTTCACCTGTCCAAAATTTAAGGACACCCAACAGATATTTGCAAGGGCACAGCATATAAGCTGAAGCCAAGTCCTTCTGATCAGTCCCTGTCGGCCGACCAACATTAGTCAGTTTTCAGTTCTTAACACACTATAACATTCCATCAGAATCCTGGTTGTTATGCCTATCATCTGCCTTCAAGAGAATGTAATGAAAATCTGAGGTGTGATGGAGTCTCTGCAATGACTTTCTTGTCTCTGAGTGAGAGTCTGCAGGCATTGACTTCTATTAATTTTTCAAGCTATAGCAACTGGGTGCACAAGGTAGTGTGACTGCCTGAAATGAAATCTTGTGGAATGGCTTATTATTATAACATCTGATATAATATCATAATATGTATCAAATTAGAAATCAATGAATACTAATTTTTAAACTATTAGTGAGAAATATGCCAAAATAGGACTCACTCCAGTCATACTGGTCAATTATCACCTTCAAATATTTGAGGGAAAGTTTTTTTGAAACAAATAAAGTAGTATGTTAAGTTTTAGGCAATATATGTATATGCAGGTTATAGGGGGTTCTCAATGCAGCTGGCCAGCTGCTGCTTCTAAATATTGTCTTCAAGGTTTCATTAGAATCAAATATGAGTATTATCACATTTTCAAATATGTCACCATGTTTTAAGTAAAAATAATCAAAAAGTCTCCTCAAAAGAAGCATTTTGTCCACCCTGCCTAATTAGGAAGGTAAATAGTGTGACACTACAAAACCATATACTAGTTTTCTCCTAGTGCATAAATACCTAAAATGTACTTTAAAAGAAAGTCATCAAGTGTAATATCATCAGTGAAAAGTGATAAAAATGGGTTTAGGGTTTAGACTTGAAGTCCATTATGTGTATATACATACATATGTATGTACATATATTGCTTCAAATTTAATTGACCACTGCATCAAAAAGACTTCCTCTCAGATAACCCCCCTATAATCTGTATATATATTGCTTTGAATTTAATAGACTATTGTATCTTTCAAAATGAGTTTCCCTCAGATATTTGAAGGTGAGAACTTGGCCAGTATGACTGCTGTGCTACCTTCTTCCTAACTAGGAAGTAGAACACTCATGTCTTCAAGGGTTTCATTGTAATCAAATATGAAGGTCATCAAGTGTAATATTTTCAATGGAGGTAAAAGTGATAGAAAATGCAGATTTATTTATCTGTATAATTGATTCTAGCCCTCTTCCAAAGTGACATTTTACCCATATTGTCTAAAGGCTGTTTCTCATTGTTTTCACCATGCTTGCATTTCAAAACCATTCTTGGTTTGGGGTAATTTTGGGGAATAATTGGAACAGTTAGATCTTTCCATGCCCTCACTGAAATTTGGTTCTGACTGTAAATCAAAAATCATAGATTACTGTAAATGTATTATTAATTCTGACATTTCTGAGGAAGGTTTTTTTTATTACATACTATGTTTCCTTCCTTCTTAAATGCTGGTATACTGTCATTTCACCAATACATATAGTGTATCTCCATGTGTATTTCCAGCATCCATGTCCCATTGATAATTATGTATGTACAGTATGTATGTACTAGCTGGCCCAGCTGACACTATCTCAAACACTTGTCTTTCAAGCAGGCCAATGGATTCCTTATCAACATCAATGTATGGTGAAAGAGAGGACAAGGTGTATTGAGACTGCTATGTACATACATACATATGTTGTAAGAGAGTATAAAAAATGATTGGATGCTCAAGGAGCTGGTGGAAGGAGGTATCTTCTGTGGGGTAACTTTGTAATCATGATAAAGAGTAAGGATGTTAGGATCCACACCTTTTTGGACCTCTGAAACCTATTTTGACTCAGTTACACCTTCAGCACCCTGACATTGGCACTCCCACATATGATATCACCATCCATGGCACCCAATATTTGTCACACCCTGTCACTATTCCATTCTGCTCTACATGTACATGCTCATTTTTTCCACCTCACACTCTTAATATGTCTATATGTCATTTGTATTTAGTTTTGTTTGATCCATTTCCTCTTCCCATGCTTCCTTTGACCCATTCCCACTTCACTTCCTTGATTGGACCTCCAGCCACCCATTTCATTTTGTATAAATACTTTTCCATGCATGTTACAAGTTCTTCAGTTTGAATATCAACTTAGATTAGCCCATTTGACTTGTGAAAACCTCCCCCTAATCTCTATCCTCAAATACCCCTCTAGAATCCTCATAGTTGGTGGCATGCCACAACTATACTACCCCTATGGCACTTAGTATTTTGGCCTCCCAGTTGAGTGAGCTGAGTGTTGTATTCATTCTATATCATACTATCTGCTCTGTTTGAAATGCCAGAGCACATTCATGTGAGGGTGCAACACATAAGTTGAAGCCAAGCTCCACTCAGCCTTATAGAGTTGGACCTCCCAACTAGTATGATTGTGAGTAAAGGCTTTTTTCTCTTCACAACAGTCCTCATTCCAGCCTTTTTGAGTGCCCTATGAACAGTTCTCACTGAAATGGACTCCCCAGTCATATCTTGAAGGGTTTTGGTAATCTCAATAGCCTTCTGAGAAGTGATTTGGTGAATGGAATAATGAATATCTGAGGTGGAAAGCTTGCATGGACAGCCACCAGATGATTTGGCAAGTGATGGACAATGGGTAGAGTGAATTCTGGATATACAGTAGTAGAGCCTGGCCAGTGATTTTAGAGATCTGAGAAGTAGACTTGCCCTTAATGAGGAAAGTGAGAATGTGGCTAAGCTGCGGAGGAGTGAGAGCCTTTATGGTGTAGAATGTTGAGTTGTTGAATTACAAAGTAAATAGCTGTATATATATGTGTTGTATATATAATTTTGACATGTCACATGATTTTTATTTGCACTTATTTGCATATAATAAATAAGGTTATGAGTTAATCATGTGACCAGGACAAAACCTTCCAATGTGTGTTCATTAGTATTTTATTTATAGTGTGGGAAATACTGATGCTTATGTCATAATATTTTGAGAGTAAATATGTAGATAACATGCAGACCTAACCACTCACCAAATTTCAGCCGTCTATAGCTACAATGGTTCTTTGAGTTATTCAAGAATCTTTGCACAACTAAAAATCATAGGAAAGGTTTTGTCACTCACTGTAAGTTGAAGCCAAGCTCCACTTTGTTTTGTAGAATTGGACCTCCCAATTGGTATGATTTATATTGTAACCCCTGTTAGGATCTGAACCATTTTGGATCTCCAACATTTGTTTTGGCCAAGTTACACCCTCACCATCCTGACATTGGCACCCCACATGCATCACCACTATCCATGGCAACCCAATACTCATCACCCCATTCTGCCTCTGATCCCAATGGTCCTCCATCTCCACTATATGTCCATCCTCATTCCCTGCTACCTCACTCCTCTAATATGTTGCTTCATCACTTGTATTTAGTTTGAGTTTGATCTGTCACTCTCCCCCATGCTTCATTTGACCCATTCGCCCTCCACTTCCTTGATCAGACCTCCAACTCTCTGTCCTACTTAGTATAAGTACTTCCCATGTATCTTACAAGTTCTGTAGTTCAAAAATTGACTTAGATTAGCCCTTTTGACTTGAGGAATCCCCTCCTAATATCTCCTCTCAATTATCTCTCTTTGTCATAGTTGTTGGCATGCCATGACTATAATATGTACCTTATAACACTTTAGTATATATCATATTATCTTCTCTGTTTGAAATACTGGAGCACCCCTAACAGTTCATGTGAGGGTGCAACACATAAGTTGAAGTGAGGCTCCACTTGTCTTATAGAGTTGGACCTCCTGACTAGTATGATCCCTATCATTGGCCCCCTGACAAGGACTTCCCCACTCCCCTAGGCTTAGATCTTAACACCCCCTGATGTATAACTCCCTTTGCCCTACTTTCAACTTAGATCTTAACAATGAGTGGTATGAGTGGTAGACTGGGGGCTATAGTGAATGGGTGTGCAAGGCATGGCTAGTGCGATTGCCTGGTTCAAGGTTTGATGTAGTAGTCTACTGTATTAAATTTGAAGCAATATATGTATAGTGGACTTCAAGTCTAAACTCTAAACCCTAAATTTATTTTATTACTTTTATCTCCATTGATATTATTACCACTTGATAACCTTCTTTTAAAGTACACTTTGTGTAAGGACAACTCTCTAGACTGCACTGACTTGCACTGTGACTGAGTTGGGGCACTAGCAGAGGGAATCTGAAGTAAGTCTATACCTATCTACATATTTACATACATACAGAGTACAATACTACTTACCTAGCAGAGGGAATCCAAAGAGAAAAGTCTAAGGAGCCCTCAGCTAGTGGGTGACTAACTAAAGGTCCAGCAGAGTTTGAAAATGTGACAAAGACAAGGTGCCCTCACTCTTGACTTATGAGACTAGATTTTAGATGGTCAGAAGTGAATTTGGGAAACTTGAGGCTGTCCCCTGACACTTTGTGTGAATGTTTATGCACTGAAAGAATAAAGATACATAATTTTGTAGTGTTGCACTATTCACCTTCCTAATTAGGCATGGGCACACAGTGTGCACCCCAAAAGGCAGACAAAATACTTCTTTTGGGGAGATATTTTGATTATTTCTACTTAAAAATGGCAATATATTTGAAAATGAAATAATACTGATATTTGATATTAATGAAACCCTTGAAGACAATATTCAGGAGCAGCAGCTGACTTTTGAGCTGTGACTTCATTTTGAGTGTCATACTACAGTTTAGGGCACTTTCACTAAGCAATAAGTAATTTCATCCATGAGCCTCCAAAAATGTGGTACACAATTTTAAGTTTCATATGTGTAATAAAGAAGACAAAGGGAATAAAGATCAGAAAAATAGGAGATGTATATAATGTAAGTTTCCAATGATTTGAAAAGAAATATCACCGGTTTTAACAATGTGATGATCAAAAAGTTCAACAAATAACATACATATCTTCCCACACCTCAGCATAGCCCATAGAAGTTCCATCTATTGACGGAAATTACAATTCTTCAATGTTGGGTCCACAAACTCGAACTTGGCACACCTTTTCAAATGCTTGAACTTCCCTGCCCTATTCCACGTCCCATCAAGCAACTCGCCATCAGCCTCATCTCAACCATGTGATGTCGCTTCATCAGAAACACTTATGAGCATGCAAGTGAGAATGGCATTGCACATGATGTACAAACATTACAAACCTGTCATTGAAAATAGTATCAGCCTTACTGGATTGTACGCCATCTGTGTCTCCAGACTTGGTTTCTCCTGTTTCTCCTAGAACAGCTGGACTTATTGTTAAATGTGACCTGTGACTTACTGTGACATGTGACACACTCAAGTCTGAGGAAAGTTGTTACTATTCAGGTCACTAACTACAAGCTTATATATGTTATACATCAGTAGGCTTGTTAGCTGTCAGAAGTGACAGCTGATTGACAGCTTGAATGGAAACTGACAGCTGTCATGGGAAATGAACTGGGAATACCCTTGAACATGCTGGAAGGTTCTAGAAGGTTCTAGAAGGTTCCAGAAGGTTTTGGAGACAGTGGAGGCAGTTTTAACAGACCCCCCTGATCTCACATGTCTCCAAAGAAAAAGAAACAGAGAGAGAGACAGAGAGAGAGACTTTGCTAAACTACATAGAGTAAGAAAAAAGAAAAAAGAACTAAGTTCTAATGCCCCATTCCATCATGGCAAAATTGAACCTTGGGAGAGGATAGAGGCTTCGTTAGAATATCTGCAATTTGTTCTGCAGTAGGAATATAGGAAGGAGTAATACACTTGGCATTTACAGCATCCCTAAGCCAATAGTAGTGAAGATCAAGATGTTTCATCCTCCCATGATGCTCAGGATTCTTAGCCACACTGATGGCAGACTGGTTGTCAATGTGTAGAGTGGAGGGTTGATTAACTTGGTAGCCAAATTCACCTAGGATTTTTTGCATCCAGGCAATCTCCTTGCCAGCTTCTACAGCAGAGACAAATTCTGCTTCAGTTGTAGAAAGTGTGACAATACTTTGCAGTTTACTACTCCAGCCAATAGCACCTCCAGCCATCATAGTTACATAACCCCCAGTGGATCTTCCAGAATCAATGCAATCACCATGAGCAGCATCAGTATATGTGGTGAATAATTCAGAGCCACATTTACCAGAGTAATGCAACTTGTATTCCAGTGTACCTTTTAGGTATCTGAACAAGTGCTTCACTGCTGTCCAATGCTTTGGTCCAGGATTGCCATTAAAACATGCCAAGTAGGACACAGTATAAGCAATATCTGGACAGGTCATAGTAGCCAGGTATTGTAAAAACCCAACAGCACTGAGATAAGGAACACTATGCATAAAATCCACCTCTGCAGCATTCTCAGGACCTATTTCCTTGGAAAGGGATGTACCAGGTGTCATAGGTGTGAGAACTGGATGACAGTCAGACATGTTATAACGCTCAAGCATGTTGAGAATAAACTGTCGCTGATCAAGAGTAAGGAGACACTTAGAGCGATCTCTACCAACTCCCACACCAAGTAAATAAACAGTGGGTCCAAGATCATGGCATTTGAAATGCAGGGACAATTGCTTGACAGCTTTGTCAATGGCAAGAGTGGACTTGGATGCAAATGTAATATCATCAATGTAAATGGGCACAAAGATCTTGACCTCTCCATTTGAGTAAATGTAAACAGAGGTATCAGATTCAATTCGTTTGAAGTCCATTTTAGTAAGTGCACCATGTAATTTGATGTTCCATTGACGAGATGACTGCTTGAGACCATAGAGTGATTTCAAGAGTCTGAGAACCTTATTAGGACCTCCTTGATGGAAGCCTTCAGGTTGTCTCATATAGATTGTCTCATCAAGGTCACCATGAGTGAAAGCGGCAGAAATATCAACAGAGCGCAAGTCCATGTCTTCAATGGCAGCTAGGGCCAGAATCAAACGCAGAGTTGCAGGTCTAAAAGTAGGTGCAAACACTTCATTGTAGTCAATGCCAGGACATTGTGAGTATCCTTTGGCAACAAGGCGAGCTTTATAACGCTCAATTGTGCCATCTGCATTGTGTTTGACTTTAAACACCCAACCTGAACCAATTGCCTTTGCACTAACTGGAAGGTCAACAAGTTCCCATGTCTTGTTTTCTACCAGTGTATTGTACTCTGCATTTATCTGCATCATCACCTTTCATAGCCTGCTTGTAGTTTTGTGGATCAGCAGTTGAAGCTGTTCCAACAAACTGTACTTCCTCATAATCAATGTCCTCATCATCATCCTCAGCTAGAGCTGGAGCTGGTTGTACCTTCCACCATTCACCAGGTTGCTTTGAAACATGCTGAGAGCGACGAAGCTGTGGTTCTGGTGCAGGTGGAGGAGATAGTTGAATAGGTTCTTCAATACCAGGAGGAGGCAAAGGAGGTTCAGGAAGTGCAGGAATCTGAGCAGGAGGTGCAGGAACATGAACAGGAGGTGCAGGAACATGAACAGGAGGTGCAGGAACATGAACAGGAGGTGCACAGTAGATAGACCAGGAAAATGGTGTTCATCAAATACAGCCCGTTCAGAGATGATAAACTTCTTTGTAATAGGGTTGTAGAATTGCCAACCTTTGTATCCTACTGGATAGCCAAGAAAGATGCATCTCTCCATGTGTGACTGGAGTGACTTCCTTTTGTCCTCTTGAATGTAAACATAGGCAGTACACCCCCACACTCGCAAGTTGCTCACATCTGGTTTCTGCTTGTACCATTGCTCATAGGGTGTAGTTTTGGGAAATGGTGCAGTAGGCAGACGATTCCATACATAGACATAAGATGCCACAGCATGGTTCCAGAATGAAGCAGGCATACGTGCTTCATGCATCATGGCAGTGACATGATCAGCCAAGGTACAATTGGCTCATTCTGCAACTCCATTCTGTTGAGGGCGATTGTAAGTATTATGATGGTGTGCTATTCCACATTCATCTGTAAACTTGATGAAAGCATTTGACATGTATTCTCCTCCTTTGTCATCCTTCAGGGCTTTGACCTTGCAACCCAGAAGATTCTCAGCATAAGCTTTGTATCTCCTGAATGCTTCAAATGCATCACTCTTCCGTTTTAAGAACAGAACAGCTCGCAACTTGGTGCAATCATCAATAAAGGTTATCCAGTAGTGATAACCCTCAGTTGTTTGCACAGGAAGTGGTCCATGTAGATCACTATGAATAAGCTCAAGTGGTTTCTGAGATTGACTTGGTGAGGTAGGAAATAGATTGGCAGTCATTTTGCCAGCAAGGCAAGGTTCACAGATGGGATCAGGCTGTTCCTTTGAGTCAAGGTTTAAGCCAACCACTAATCCTTCTCTGATCATCTTCTGGACATCAGCATAGCTGTGGTGTCCAAGACGGCGATGCCAGAGGTTGATATCAAAGGGCAGAGTGGAGGCAGCACCAGCTTGCTCAATAATAGGTGCAGTGGTACCATTTAGAATACCTGCATTCTGTGCAGTAACTCTGGCTGTAAACAAAGTCTGGCCAGAGAGTTTGAAATGCATGGTTGTTCGATCAATCTGTATGAGTAGTCCTTTGTGCCTTGTGAGATAAAGACAAGACAGTAGGTTCCTGCACAGTTGTGGTACATGTAAAACTCTTGTAAGCTCCACAGATCGCGATTTCCTTCCATTTATAACTGGGTTGAATACCACAGAACCAACTCCTGCAGAGTAAATAACAGTATGATCTGCTAACTTGATTGGGACACATAATGGTGTGTAGTTACGCAGCCAATGACTATGAGGAGTCAGATGACTCCTAGCACCTGTATCAGCAAGCCAATCATAGTCAGAACCATTCTGCAGGGTGGAGGAATCGGATGAGGAGAAAGCAAGTGCATTTCCAGTATATTCAACATTGTTCTGAGACATTGTCTTCTGAGGCCTCTTTGGCTTCTTCTTCCTTTTAGCACGATTGGTAAGGACACTCTCCTGTGCTTCCTGCTGCTTCTTGATGAAGTGATGACACTTGTCCATAGTATGGTTGGTCATGGAGCAGAAAGTACATTTGAGAAATGCAGTGGGTGCATTGCCCTGAGACATTGTCTCCTGAGTGCTATTTGCCTTCTTCCCTTGAGTCTGATTGACTTTAGGGAATTGGGGAATGGAAGAGGGCATTGTAGTATAGACGTAGCAAACTCACAAAGAAGTGGAGAAAAAAGGTATTTAACTCGAGGTCCAGACGGTAGTCTCGAGGGAAACTCAGCCTTAGTGGCATACAAGTTCCTCCCTACTAGCAATAGCAATAAGGCTGGGCCTGGCAGGGGAATATAAAGTATAGGCTGAAACTTACTCAAAAGAAGCGAGTTTGCAAAATGTTATACAGTACTAGAGCGCTTAGAGCACAGGGCCCATAACCTGTTAAATGTGACCTGTGACTTACTGTGACACGTGATACACCCAAGTCTGAGGAAAGTTGTTACTATTCAGGTCACTAACTACAAGCTTATATATGTTATACATCAGTAGGCTTGTCAGCTGTCAAAAGTGACAGCTGGTTGACAGCTTGAATGGAAACTGACAGCTGTCATGGGAAATGAACTGGGAATACCCTGGAACATGCTGGAAGCTTCTAAAAGCTTCTAGAAGGTTCCAGAAGGTTTTGGAGACAGTGGAGGCAGTTTTAACACTTATTTCATTCCTGAAATGTATCCAAACAGTAAGGATAATCTTATTTCAACGCCGTGGATTAGCAGTCTCACTGCTATTTAAATCTCAACAATCCACCCCTGGCAGAGAAATGGACTTCGGCATTGCGTTTTGGGATCCTTGGTGCTGCTCACATAGGTCCAGATGCACTTATAACACCTGCGAGAAGTCATCCAGACGTTATCATTTCCGCTGTCGCAACAAGAGACCACTTCAAAGCAACTCAATATGCAAAAAAACATACATATCCACGGTTTATTCTGGACAGGGCTGTTATCAAAGTACGCGATGCAAATTTTCATGGCCAGGTAGTCTGTTATGAACAGTCGTTGTGCGTAGAGCTCGTTGATGACCCTGAGATCGATGTCATTTATAACCCGGTAAGTCTGGCATTCTGATAAAGTCACAAACCATCATGTCTTTGCACCTTAGCTCCCGAATGCATTGCATTATGAATGGACAATGCGTGCTCTTAGGGCTGGGAAACATGTCCTTGTGGAGAAGCCTATGGCAACTACCTCTGAAGAAGCCCGCGAGATGATAGCCACCGCTCAACAGAAAGGTCTCGTTCTTCTCGAGGCCATTCACTACACGTGAGTAGAGTTTCCTCGGTAATTTATCTCGTGCGTACTAATGCGATATGAGGATTGTAGACAAATACTTTCCCAAGATTTCATCCTGCTACCCAGCGCGTGAAAGAAATTATTATTAGTGGCGAGCTTGGAAACGTGAAAGATATCAAAGCCGAATTTGCGGTCCCAAGTCTCCCATATGGTATTCTATTCCACAAGGACGACATTCGCTTCAACTATGACCTCGGCGGTGGATGTACAATGGATATGGGAGGTAAATTCCGAACATAGCATACTCTTACATTGCAGCCCTTAACCTTATAAGTATATCCCCTATCTGCCTTGCACTATTTTGCTTCTAGTGAGCCTATAGAAGTCGTATCTGCGACTGCGACTGGCCATGCTACCGATCCGACGCATATCGACCGGTCTATGCACACTATTTTCAAGTTTCTGGCATCAATCTCGGGTGAGACGTTCGTCGATTTCCAACTTCCTGGATGGGGACTCTTCAGTATCATCCCTCAAGGTCTCAAATTCTGTGTCTACATAAAGCTAGAAGGTGGCGAGATCGATTTTACAAACTTTGCGCTCCCCCATTTGTGGCACAGTATCAAGGTTAGACCAAGGGATGGAAAGGCGCGCATCGAAAAGATGTACAAACGACCCGATGGGTCAGGAGAGGAATGGTGGTCATCGTGAGTACGCACTTCCCTGGCTTCCCCTGCATATACTGCCCAGTAATCTCATGATGCTCTACTATAGTGTAGAGCCAATCATTCTCATCCTTGTCTCGTCCCAAAGAGTATTTTATTAACACCTACATTCATCCACGCCAGATATCGCTACCAGCTCGAGGCTTTTGTCGAGAAAATTCGGTCCCGTACGCCCCAATACTGGCCTGCTTCCGATGAGGCCATGCGTTAACTTACGTGGGTGGAAGATATCTATATTAAGGCGAGCGCTTCTCCTCTTTTCCTTCGACATGGAATGTTAATACCGCCGGTTCTGGGTGAAAAGGCTGGTTTACCTGTTCGTCCAGCTTCGTCGAGTAAGCGTACATAGCCACCTGCAAAACTCCTTGTCAAGTCGATTCTTCATTATTTCTTGTTGACCTGTATGCCATTACAACTTTTGTTACTTACTATGAAAATTTCTGGATAGCTCATGAAACTATGCTGTGTTTTTGTGTTTTTCTTTCTGGAACTTGTGACCCTAATTTACACTTGAGGTCTAGGAGCTCATTAACTTCAGTATCAGCACATTATTTACACCAGAGGCACCCCCAGGTTTTTGGAGTTGGAAAACCTTCAGAAAATGTTAATATTCAGCCAAGTTTTCTAAGCACTTTTTGAACTGAAAGACTGTTTGAAATTTTCAAGTTTAAGTTTTTTTTTAAAGTTGGAAAATCATATCTGAAAACTCTAAAAATTTGCATCTGAAAACTGCAGGTCTTGAATGGTGAAAAACCTGAGGTTTCTCACATCTCCCAAACAGGCTGCTGCATGATACCCTTACTGCCAGGTTACCACTATTTCCACATGTTATGATATCATGCTGTGCACTGGTGTCATGCTGTGTACTGATGTCATGCTATGTACTGATGTCATGCTGTGTACTGATGTCATGCTGTACACTGATGTCATGCTGTACAATGATGTCATGGAATGTTCTAGATATTTTCAGTAGTATAAATACCATGCATGTACAGTAGTTAGCCTCAGCTTCAATCTCTTAGGATTCCCACTAATCACAAGTGAGAACCACCATAAGTCATTGATTCCTATTCCTCTACTCTCATCCCTCTCATCTCTTCTACCTCTTAACTGAGACCCTTGTGGTTTATCTTTTATTTTGGTAGCCTTGTCACTTGTTCAAGTGTTGCCCTGACACTTACATACTAAGGGGTTCCCTTTGCACCTATTACACCTGGATTTACATATAAGCATATGTACAAGGCTATGATCTGTGGGGGGCAAGCCCCCACATGCTACCACTGCACTTTACTCAGTCACTTCATGACCTAATAAACCAATAATAATGTCTTTACACACTATAACAGCAGTCATATCTGCCTTGGAATAATATTTTCAGATATTTGATCACGTAACTTTTGTATTGCCTTCTATGACCATGTCATATTGAGGGCTTCTCTACATCCCAGCTTCCCATTTATTCTCATTCATACTCATACCCAACTTTCCTTCCCTTCTACTCAACGATCTGTCATTAAATCTTTTAGTATAAATTATTGTCTTATATTCTACTAATCTTCAGTTCAAATATTGAGTTAGAACCTACCTGTTAGGAACTACATAGGTCATTTAGACCCCTAATAGTGGGGAAAAGCCCCCCACCTGTTCATTGTGTGTGGTTTGGACCCATATGTACCCACATGTACTTACTGTAGCATTATCTGCATGTTGGCAATCTACCACAACCAGTCATTTGAGTATCTTCTATTCTAACAGGTTATGGGCCTTGGCTTCCACTAAATCTTCACCAATTTCATATATTTCCTGTTGAAGTTTTTGTGGTGCTGCTCCTAGACTGTATAACTTTCTGTTTGTCTGAGTGAGATGACGGTACTCATTGTAAATGGATAAGGACTAAATAAGTACAAATAGACCTTATGTAACCCATGGTACATGGTGAATTCCCAACACTGCAACCCGAGCCCTAATGCTCACAGTCCATCACTAACCCGAAATCCCAGAAAAGTCAACATTTCCCTTATCAGTACTCCTATTCTGATGCCTCCTGAATCCTTCCATCCAACATCATGTCCTCTGGTCTTACCTCATCTTCTCTAATGCTCCTCTCCTTGTTGAGACTACTATGAGTGGGAAGAGAGCAATGAAGATGTATTTCTTGGGTGCTGTCTTTACCTGGATCACTGATGATCCTAATGCTGTTGTCTTGTCCTGCAGATAAGGTCACAGAGGATGGACAGGCACCTTTCTTTATCTATTCTCATATTTCTCCTCAACTCCAGTCAAAGGTGTATGATATCAGCACTGGATTGGTATCCTGGAAGGCTGTTCATACCTATTTTCAGAAGTCTACCATGGGTCATAGGGTCAAAGCTGTAGAAGCCTTTATGGCAACTAAACAGGATCCTTCCAAACCTATTGAGGTGTATATCCAACTGATTCAGAAGTCTCATCAAGTGCTGGAAGGTCTTGGAGTTCCATTCAGTGACGTTTTTATTGGTGACATCAAGATTTCCTGGTGGGTATTCTGGATGCTTTCCAGAAAGATCCTGGGGACTTTTTGAGTATTAGTCTGAGGAGTTTCTGGGGATCAGTCTAGGAAGTATTAGAATGTTACCAGGAATGCAGATGGACTTGGTTTCAGCTTATGTGCTATGCCCCTGTACACTCATTTGGGTGTCCATATTTCAGAGCTGACAGAGTGCTTACATAAGAGATGTAAATAACCAGAGTTCCTGGGAATTCCAGATATCAAGTGGACAGAAAGAGCAGAGAGTCAATTTAACTAAGTTGATATTCATATACATATGAGTATGGAAAGCTATATAGATATTTCCATTATTGTACTACAAATCTGAAGACATAATAAGATGGATTTGGAAATGGTTCCAAAACAAGAATACAATAATAATAAGTCAGATAAATGAAGAACAAGGTAAATACAAGACATAACTGGGAATAAGTGCAGGAAGAATAAAAAAACACATGAACACTTGTCAACCAGTCAGCTACCAAATGCAGGACAAAGGAACAGAGTCGGAATATCCATGGATGTCTGAGACTATCTGGAAATGGATCCTAACACTACATACATATAATGATTAAGTGAGCAGATATTCAGGAAAGCCACAGGTTCCAGGGAAGTCAGAACATTGGCTGAGAGGAAGTGATGAGTGTTGACAAGGATGATTGGGGGAAGGTCAGGTCATAGATTACTAAAGTATCTAGAACAAATGCAGGGAGTCTGGCTGGAATCCAGGTCGGGAATTGACCAAGGACACCTGGAGATGTGAACTGTGAAGGGGTGGAGTCCAATGGGTTCTGGGGAATGAGATGACACATCTAAATAATGGTGGAATATTTGACAAGGGACTGGGTTCAAGGGTACTTGAGGGATGAGGGTCAGGATCCAGTGGATTCTGGATCCTAACAGGAGTCCAAAAGATGGGTGAGGATCTGATATAATATCTGGGAAATACTCTGTGAAGTTTCCAGGAATGGATCTTCACACTGATATCATCAACATTCTCATTGGTTCCTCCACTTTAGTTATCAATATCAAAACTGAGCCCATTGAGGCTTCATTTTTAGCCTGGGGTGGATGAGCTACTAGAGGTGACTGTTACGACCGTGTCGCAACCCTATTGGTCCCGAGGTTATCGCCACTTGTCAACGTTTCAAGTCACCCTCTCAGAAACCATCGGCCCCGAAGCTGACGAATGTTTTCGCGAAGATCAAACTCCATTTATGCCCATGTCAAAATAACTCGTATTGTCTGGTCAAACTTTGATACGTCCCCTTTATTATGTTGATCCGTCCAATCTTATGTTTTGCATATGTCTAGCTATATTTGTAGTCCTTGAACTATTTCCTTTTATCGTAATCCCGCTCTCGGTTATCATCGGCCTCCGAACTAATCATAAACTTCCCATTCCTAGTCAAGCTTATTGTTAATACCATGTTCCGCCCTTCTCCCCATTAGTATTTTCCAGACACCTGTTACTTGTATATGAACCCGCTGTAGTTGTAGTCACTAGGCAATCAGAATATCGACTCAGAATACCCTCATACGCCTGTATCAGTCTCATACTAAGAATCCCCCCATCCGCCTTCGCATGCGCTCGCCCACTCCCAGCCCCAACCCCTTGGTCCGACGCTCGACTTGTCCTTCGATTCCGATCGGTATCACGCCGAAAGGTACTCACTAGGATTAGTCTTTGCCCGCCCGAAATTTAAGGACATCCTACGGATATTTGCGAGGGTGCAGCACATAAGCTGAAGCCAAGTCCTTCCGATCGGTCCCTGTCGGCCACTGACATTAGTCAGTTTTCAGTTCTTAACAGTGACTTGCATTCTTCATGTCAGGAATCAGAATATGGAGCTATTCCTAATCATCATTTAGAGGATGACAAAGGGTATCTGTTAGGACAATACTAACAAGACTAGTAGGATGTTTATAATTACTAGAATCTCAGATATTTACTAATAAAAGTCTTATTTTTACAAAACTCCATTTTTAAATAGTGATATCTATTCTGAAACAATTATATCATCAAAAAACAATCATCAGAAATAGTTCTCCATATTACATCTTATACAACCCATAGTTATTTAATAAATTCCATTGTATATACAATAATTTCCTTCCTTTTACAGATACCTACTAATACTTTTATTAGTATTTTGTTTTTAAAAGTTGTAATGTAGTTATTTCCATGTAAAATATGTAAAATATTATTGGAAACTTTTCATACCACAGCTGTCTTTATTAAGTGAAACCACCTATATATTCTGGGTATGTTGAATCAAGTAGAAATCTGTTCAGATTGACAGATCTATTCTGAAGCAATACATATGTATTTAGAGGTGCCAATGATATATGTACATATGCATGGAATGGACTATCTGAAGGTATCTATTTTTTAAAAGTATTAGTGTTTCAAACTACTAAATTTTTTTATTGTCTACTTGTGTCCAGAAAGATACTTCAGTTTGTAATGTACAAGAAAGTTTTAAAAACCAAATTATGTTTGAATCACATCCCAGATGTTTAAATGACTTTAGAGTATATTAGAATTTGGTATACTTAATAGTTTTCAGATATCCTCCCTACCAAAATACAAAGAGAGAACAGAAGAGAGGATAATATAAAGGAATAGAGGGATAGAAGTTCTAATGACTCAAGGATATCACACTTGTATGTAGTGAAATCCTAAGAGATTGAAACTGGGATCTAGTTATGTACATCATGTGTCTTTATACTAAACTCAAGGTACTATTAAGAAATGAAATAAGGTTTTAAGTTCAACACATGTATATCACATGATTGTCATGTGATTGTCATTGCATGGTAAAAACAAAATAAGATAAAATAAAATAAAATATATATTTATATATATGTAATATCAGGAGAGCCCTGACATTACCCATCTTACTGCATCTCCTCTTTTGAACTCTGACTTGTTATTTGTAAAACTTACTTCCATTTTGATCATGAATTCTGTTTTTTGTGTACTTCTAGATTTCAGCTTGATTGTTTTATACTGTAATGAAAGCCTTATCAAGCAAAGACAAAACAGGAAAGTAAACACCAATCCTGGTGTTAGGGACAGAATGGAACGGGAGCAGAGAAAGAAGCGTGACAGGTAATAAAACCATAAGCAGGCATGGGGCTCAGTTAGAGAGCTGACAGATAGTCCAGGTGGAGTCTGGTAACTTGTGCATGGGGCAGAGTTGGGCTTCGAAAGGTTGACATGTGCACAGGTCCCGGTGGGTATTCTGATGACTGATTCATTAGACAAACAGAGTCAGGCATAGATGAATGTGAGGTTTGGGTTTTAGTGGGTTTTTTAGTAACTGTAACTTGGTGCATCTTGAGACTTGGGTACATATACATAGGATGGGTTTCAGAGTCCGGTTCTGGTTGTAACATGTCAGGAGGGTGTTTATAATTACTATAATCTCAGATATTTACTAATAAAAGTCTTATTTTTACAAAACTCCATCTTTAAATAGTGATATCTATTCTGAAACAATTATATTGTCAAAAAACAACCATCAGAAATAGCTCTCCATATTACATCTTATACAACCCATAGTTATGTAACAAATCCCATTGTATGTAATTTCCTTCCTTTTACAGATACATACTAATACTTTTATTAGTACTTTGTTTTTTAAAAGTTGTAATGTAATTATTTCCATGTAAAATATGTACAATATTATTGGAAATTTTTCATACCACAGCTGTCTTTATTAAGTAAAACCACCTACATATATATTTTGGGTATGTTGAATCAAGTAGAAATCTGTTCATATTGACAGATCCATTCCGAAGTAATACATATATATTTAGAGGTGCCAATGATATACATATGCATGGAATGGACTATCTAAAGGTATCTATTTTTTAAAAGTATTAGTGTTTTAAACTACTAAATTTTTTTATTGTCTACTCATGTCCAGAAAGATTCTTTAGTTTGTAATGTACAAGAGAGTTTAAAACTTTTTGAAAGTTTTAAAAACCAAATTATGTTTGAATCACATCCCAGATGTTTAAATGACCTTTTGTCATGATCTGTGTTTTTGGTAAACCATCAGACCTGATCAGACTTCACAAAAACTCTTATCATTCACAAGTCCCCAATTTGTGAAAACTGTCAGCCTTCCAACTAACCCCATTAGGCATCTTCATTGTTCCCAATTGGTGTTTTCACCCACCCATTACCTTATACAATCGGAACAGTAATCCTGCCTTTCTGTCCCTGTAGCCTTTCCCATCTACATCCAGATTTATAATGTTCCGTTGACTAGTCCCTGTTCATGTCACTCTCTATTCTGTCCCATCTTCTCCATTAGTACTTCTCTTTGTTCTGTTTATGTTCGGCTAAGTTCTGGTTTTCCATATATAAACTGTTCATGTATTGTAGTTTTAGGTCAATCTGTTAAGGGGTGAATTCTGGCTTATCGAAAGGTTCTGGGAGAAACCTGTGGATACTGGTAGGCCATCACTTCAACTTATAGGTTGCACCCTCACAAGACTGTGGTGTCCAATTTCATAACTGATGGATGGGAAACCTGGGGAGTCTGGGGTGGTGATTGATAGTCAAGTTGTCGAGTTGTTGATGAGTTGGGTTGTAGAGTCAAGTCGCGAAATCCACGGGGGTTGAGGGGTCAGACACTGATTCAGAGTGGCCTGTGGGTCCTGAGATGATGATGACAAGAGTTTAGATTAAAGATGAGAGTGATAAGAGTAGAGAGGAATGTTCTAATTTACTAGGGGAAATCTTAGTTGATTTTCTGACCAGATTGTATGTACAAAATATTCTAGACTATATAGACTTTGGAATGTATGCTATACCAAATATGGTAATAATGAAAGCCTTATCAAGCAAAAGACAAAACAGGAAAGTAGACACAAATCCTGGTGTTAGGGATGGGATGGAACGGTAGTGGAGAAAGAACTTGACAGGTAATAAAACCATAAATGGGAATGGGGCTCAGTTAGAGAGCTGATGGATGGTCTGGGTGGAGTCCAGTAACTTGTGCATGGGACAAGGTCGGTTTTAGACAGGTTGACGTGTGTGTGGGTCCCAGTGAGTATTCCAATGACTGATACATGAGACAAACAGAGTTGGGCACAGAAAAATGTGAGGTCTGGGACCCGACGGGTTTTCCGGTAAATGTAACTTGGTGCATAGTGGGTTTTCCCGTCATAACAGTACCCTCCCTTTATGCCGAGGTCCCATAGAGGCTCTAGACTTGATAGAGTTTGTCAGTTACACATATGTGTCAAGACGTTGTTAGGTGATCTGGAAGGTAAGGTTCAAATGCGATGGCCCTATATAAAAATTCAAAATAATTGATTTTTTTTCTCCTTTCATACCACCACCATCTTCCACATGGTGCCAAAACCAATGCCTCAAAGAGCCAACATGACAGCTGGGTCCTCTGTGGCCCCCATCATCCAGGCACCTCTTACTGCTGCCCAATTACTGGTGCAGTGGGAGGAACAGTGCTGCTAATGGGAAGAGGCTGAGGCAGCTGAAAAAGAATTGGAGAGGGAGTATCAGGCTGTGCTGGAGGCTGAGAGAGAGGCAGAGGAACAGAGGAAGAGGGATGAGGAGGAGGTGGCATGGGTGGCTGCAGAGAAGGTGGTGGGAAAGGTAAGTTGACTTGTCATCTTATTGTTTGACCTTACTGACTTGTCTTTGTAGCACAAGGCTGTGGAGGTTGAGTCGGAGTCTGAGGGGGAGGGCAAGAGCCCTCAGAAGGTGAGTAGCAAATCCACAGAATATCTGAGGACTAACACAAACCACAGAAAGTGAAGAAGGTGGATCCAGTGCATCTGGATGCCAAAAACAACCCGCAGTGCACCAGGTGTTCTGACAGGAACACTGAGTGCTGGCAGAAGTCTGGGCAGGGACTAGGGTGCTACCCCTGTGCTCACTTAAAGGCCAGGTGCTCCCTAGTGCACAAACCCTTGGGGTTCAGGGGATGGGAAAATGGCAGGTTGTCTGAGAGGCCAGAAGCTTGGAGGATGCTTTGGAGAAGAATCGCCAGGCAGTATTGGAGACCCTCCATGGACTCCATGGGGACTTTGGGAAGTTCCTGGCAGACTATGGGGGGTACCAGTATGAGGAGTCCAAAGGTGGGATGAGGAGCCTGGGGAAGAGGAAGGAGTCATTGTGGAGGTGGCGGGACTCAGAGAAGAGTTCAATGAGGTGGGGAAGAAACATAGTCCAATTAATATAGACTGAAAATAATATTTCTTTTTAATAATTTTTTGTCCAAGTGTGAAAAGCATGAAAAGTCCACAGAAAATCCACTAAGACTTGATGTTAAGTGCCGTGTCGGGAACTTATTTGGGAACTATCGGAAAGTCACCAGGAAGTCGGAAACTCGTGGATAGGGTCAGGACATCAGCTTCAGCTTATGTGCTGTGCCTCTACACAAACGCTCAATGTCCTTAATTTCAGAAGTAAAACTTACGACGGAAGATATGGATATTCAGAGTTCCGAAGAGTTCCGAATATCGAGCGTACAGAAAGACGGGAGGAAGAATAAGAAACTAAGTCGATATCAGATCTAAGGTAAAGTACAAATTCGCGGAAACTAATATAAGTCTACTCGTTATTGTACTACAAACTAAGACCATAATAAGACGGAAATGGAAGTATTCTTAAAACGGAAATACAATAAGACATATTAGGAAGACAATATTCCAAAATGGGAATATAACAAACAAATGAGTGAACACTTGTCAATGGACAAATTACCAAATGCGGAACAAGGGAAGAATGCGGATGATACGGTAACTATGATGTTCCGTAGTTGGGGATCGGAAGTCGGAGATCAGAGATCGGAAGTCAGATATTGAAACATCCGGGAATGGGTCATAACAGTACCCCCCTGTTAGGCTGAAATCCCATAGAGGCGATTAGGTACTGAGTGATTGAAGCAATGGCTGATTGTTATGTGTCGTGAAATTTACGCAAATATGGAGGTGAGAGTTTCAGCTGATATTCTGAGTATAAAAACCTCCAGATATTCGAATTAACATTTTTGTTTCTTTATCCACGACTTGTATGTCGATTCGTCGGCTGTTATTCATCACTACCCCAGAAGACTCAGATACCAAATTATCCGTACTTGAAAAAATGTCGAAGGTCGCAGAACTTCAACAAAAACGCCAAAAAATGGAGGAGTTGAAACGACGACAGGAGGAGGAGGAAAAAACGTTGATGCAGGAGTTGAAGGATGCGGAAGAGGCGGAAAAGCGGGAAGTGGAGTGGGCGAAGGCGGAAAAGGAGAAGGAGTTGGCGAGGTTAAGGAAAGTAATGGAGGATCGGAGGTCGAAGGAAGAAGAAGAGAAGAAGCAACGAGAGGCTGAGGCAGCAGAAAAACGCAAGGAGGTAAGGGAAGGAAAGGTAAGTCCAATTCCATAGGTTTCCGTGGTTCCAACTGATAACTTTTGTGTACAGCGAAAAGCTGTGGAGGTGGAGGTAGAGGGAGAAGCTGGGCCTTCGAGTCCTAAAGTAAGTGCATCTGCATAAGATCGGTAATTGACTAATCTTCCGAAACAGAAACAAAAGGTCAAGGCTCCGGAACGGATGGAAATCGTCCATGAGACTCCGTGTTATCGATGTTCCATATGGAACATGACGTGTTGGAAGCAGAAGGTAAAATGGGGCGGAACTTGCTATCCCTGCACAGTCCTCAAACTTCCGTGCACCCTCGCCTCGAAAAGGGTTCCAAAGGGTGAGAAGACTCCTAAGGCTAACGACGTGGAAAGTTCAGGAGCGGCCAAAGCTGCAGAAACTGAAACATCGAAAACGGATAGTACGGGCATTGAGCTCCTCAAGGAGACCGTCGACGCGCTGGTTTTTATTGGGACGGAAGTCAAGAAAATGTGGGACACAATGGATCGCCACAATGATATCCAGGAGAAGGGTTTCCGTTCGTTGGTCCGGAATTTCCGGAGGCAAAACGATTTCCTGGAGAAAATAATGGTTAGCATTGGTGTTATCGCAGTATCTGAGAGGTTTTCCGATAAGGCACGGGAAGAGCCTAATGATCCGTTGGCAGAATGTGTCGAAAAGAGGTGGGCGTCAGGAAATGGGCCGGAGGAATCGGAGAGTGAGGATGAAGAGGTGCAGGATATGGTAGAAAATGCGGAGATTGCAGATGATATGGGAGGATTTGGGTGTCAGAAACTTTAAGATAGTTCTAATAATATTTTTTTTTGACTTGCAAAAAACCTAAAATGAGTGTGATATCGAAAATGTTGGGAGTGACGGAAACTGAACAGAAGAAAACAGAAAAGAGTTAGAGTGATGATAAAGGTTCGGGTTTACTTGGATAAGCCGTGTGGAAGTTGGTAACGATTTCCATAGCGTGTCCAAGTTCCGTGGCCAATATCCATGAAGTTTCCTCGTCGGTACCTTCATAGCCTGCCCATTTGACTAAATAGAGCAATTTACAAGTACGTCGGCAATTGTCAATTTTAGAATCCAAAATTTCGGAAACTTCAAATTCGGGTTCTCCATCAATAATGACCAGAGGGGACGGGGGTTGAATACGTTCCGGGATTGAGTTAGGAACACAAGGTTCTAACATGGAAACGTGGAAAATGGGATGAACTGCTCACATACTATCGGGAAGACGGAGAGTCCATGAAAGTGAACTGGCTTGTGCTATAATTTCGAAAGGGCCTAAGAATTTCTCAGCGAGTTTTTTAGAAGGTCGGGTAGTACGGAAAAATTGAGCTTTTACAAAAACCTGATCACCGATTTTAAAATTAGGAGGCGGGATCCTGTTTTTGTCCGTGGAACGTTGATAATATTCCTGTGCGGAAGAAATAGCTTTCCGAAGTTCTTGATGTAATTCGTTGAGGTCGGTAATAAATTCTTGAGCACAGACAAAAGCCAAATCTCGTTCGGAATGTACTATGAGATTCGGATTATAGCCTTTGTTGGTGAAAAAAGGAGATATGCTGGTAGTTGCATTCGGAGAGTTATTGTAGGCGAATTCCGCGATCGGGAGAAGGGATTTCCAATTGTCCTGTTGATAATTGCAATAGATGTGGAGATATTGTTCCAGTGTTTGATTAACGTGTTCTGTTTGTCCATCACCTTCCGGGTGATATCCCGAGGTGAAGTGCAATTTCATGTCGAGGGCTTTTCCGAGAGCCTGGAAGAAGTGGGAGACGAACTTGGAGCCTCGATTGGAAGTTACGTGAGATGGAACTCCGTGTTTGGAAAATACGTGAATAATGAAAAGTTCCGCTAATTGTAAGGACGTGATTGTATCATGAGTGGGTATGAAAATGCCTTGTTTCAAGAATTGATCCACAACAACTAAAATGGATGTAAAGCCTTCAGATGTCGGAAGTTGTTCGATGAAATCCATGGAAATTGAGTTCCAAGGTTTTTCCAGTATCGGGAGTTGTTTGAGAAGGCTGTACGGCTTATGCCTCTGGGTTTTGGAGCGTAAGCAGGTGGTGCATGACTTACAGAACTGGGTTACGAAATCTCAGAGGTTAGGCCAAGTGTATTCTCTACGGATTAAACCAAGAGTATTGTTGATGCCGTAATGTCTGGAGATTGGATGATTGTTACGACCGTGTCACAACCCTATCGGCCCCGAGGTTATCGCCACCTGTCAATGTTTAAAGTCCTTCTCTCGGAAACCATCGGCCCCGAAGCTGACGAATGTTTCGCGAAGATCAAACTCCATTTACGCCCACGTCAAATAACTCGTATTGTCTGGTCAAACTTTGATACGTCCCCTTTATTATGTTGATCCGTTCAATCTTATGTTTCGCATATGTCTATCTATATTTGTAGTCCTCGAACCATTTCCTTTTATCGTAATCCCGCTCTCGGTTATCATCGGCCTCCGAACTAATCATAAACTTCCCATTCCTAGTCAAGCTTATTGTTAATACCGTGTTCCGCCCTTCTCCCCATTAGTATTTTCCAGATGCCTGTTACTGGTATATGAACCCGCTGTAATTGTAGTTACTAGGCAATCAGAATATCGACTCAGAATACCCTCATACACCTGTATCAGTCTCATACTAAGAATCCCCCCATCCGCCTTCGCGTGCGCTCGCCCACTACCGGCCCCGACCCCTTGGCCTGACGCTCGACTTGTCCTTCGATTCCGATCGGTATCACGCCGAAAGGGACTCACTAGGATTAGTCTTTGCCCGCCCGAAATTTAAGGACATCCTACGGATATTTGCGAGGGCGCAGCACATAAGCTGAAGCCAAGTCCTTCCGATCGGTCCCTGTCAGCCACCGACATTAGTCAGTTTCCAGTTCTTAACAATGATCGTGTTTATACTGAAGTACGTGGAGTCGGAGATTGTTGAAATCTGGAATGTAGATATGTCCATCGAGATGGATAAAACCTTGAGAGTCCTGTGACCATCGGGGTTGGTCCGGATTGTCAGGAACTTCTAGGTGTGGCTTGAGAGCCGGATCAGAAGTGAGTGTAGAAAGGATATCTTGATGTAACTGCTCAATGTCCATAATCATGATGCTACACATAATTGGATAGTAAAGGGAAGTTGCTCGGATAGATGCGGAAAGTTGTTGCGTTGTAAAAACTGGTTTTAAGTTATGCGGATTAACAACTGCATAGTTACTTTCCCCCTCTTTAGGATAGATGTCCCCTCGTCGAGTCATGGCATCTGGTTTTCCACCAAGATGTCTGGTTCGGAAACGGATAATCATGTTGAAGGCAGAAAGGAATTCGGACCAGTGGGCTTGCCGGCGGGTTAAAAGTTTAGTGGTAGAAAAATATTCAAGATTTTTGTGATCGGTAACAATGTTAACGGGAGTTGAGGAACCTTCGAGATAATGCCGCCAATGTTTAAAAGCTTCGAAAATTGCCAAAAGTTCCTTATCATGAATGTCGTAGTTGAGTTCGGATACCGAAAGTGTCCGAGAAAGAAATGCAACCAGATGAATTTCACCGTCGGAATCTTGAATGGAAAGAATCGTGGCAATTGCATAATCAGAAGCATCGGTTTCCACAATAATCGGAACATCGGGTTTCCAATGGGAAAGGATCGGAGCAGAAGTGAAAGCATTTTTTAAAGTCTGGAAAGCGGAGCGGCATTTGTCATCAAAGACCCATGGTTGAGTTTTACGGGTAAGATGAGTGAGCGGTACTGTAATATCCGAGTAGTTCCAAATAAAACAACAGTAAAAGTTGGCGAAACCTAAAAATGACTGAATATCCTTGACTTTCCATGGTTCGGGCCAGTCGCGGACAACTTGAACCTTGGTTTCATCCATATGAAGACCATCAGGTCCGATAATGAAACCTAAGTATTCAATAGAATCCATGTCAAAGTAGCATTTTTTACCGTTGGCGAAAAGGCCGTTTTTATGGAGTCTTCAGAAAACTTCATGGACTTGTTCGTCGTGAAGAGCGGGATCCTCGGAAAATACCAAAATGTCGTCCAAATAGACTATAACACATACGTCAAGCATGTCGGAAAATATATCATTAACAAAACGTTGAAAAGTGGAAGGGGCATTGGTAAGGCTGAACGGCATAACCAACCATTCAAAGGATCCATAGCGAGTCCGAAAAGCAGTCTTCCATTCATCGCCCTCGGCAATTCAGACCAAATGATAGGCATGTTTGAGGTCTATTTTGGTGTAGATCCGAGCTTTCCGTGGGGCGTCGAGTAGATCGGTAACGAGTGGAAGTGGGTACTTGTCTTTCCGTGTGATGGAATTCAATCCTCTGAAATCGACACAGAGTCGAAGAGAACCATCCTTCTTTCGGATGAAAAGGACGGGTGCTCCATACGGAGACTTTGAGGGACGGATAAAACCTATTGATAAATGTTCATCCAGGAACTCCCGAATAGACGAAAGTTCTGATTGGGATAATGGGTAAATAGGTCCTAACGGAGGGTTTGAACCAGGCTCAATATCGATTTTTATGTCGTAGGGCCTATGTGGTGCAAGCCTGTCAGCTTTTTGCTTACTGAAAATGTCCGCAAAATCATGGTATTTTTCGGGAACTCCTTCCAGGTCGGCTTTTAGCTCGGATAATTCTGGAGTCGCAAAATGTCCAGATGCTTCATCAACTTTTAAGCTGATCGAAAAACACTGTGAACCATCCAGTTTACTCACCCTAACAAATGCCGAAGCGTTGATGAGAGAGATTTTTGGAGGCGTGGAGGTTTCAGTAGAAGCCGGAGGTGCCGTAGATGCCGAAAAGGCGATGGCCGGAAGAGATGCTGCAGGAGGAACGGAAGTGTCGGGAATTTGGAAAGTAATACTGCCCAATACCCAGTCAATCAACGGATTATATCGGGTGAGCCAGTTGTATCCAAGAACTACCAAACAGCTAGAGTCCAACTGTGTTACAAAAAAAGTAACCGTCTGGGATGTTCCACAAGGGAATCGGATGGACATGTCGCCGGCTTGAGTAATAGCCGTATTGCGAGTGCCGTCACACAGACGCAAGGAAATTGCAGGAACAGAATGGAGTTTCAGATTATGTTTCGTGGCAAAGGTGGTATCTACAAAACAGTGTGGAGCTGGAATCTATCAGAGCTTGGAACACTAAATTTCCAAGAAAGTCAGAAACAAGTTTTACAAATAATGAATCGGGATTAGAGAGAGCGGATGCGTTGAGACGGATAACCTCGGAAACACGGAGAGAGTCAATGCAACCCTCTGTCCATGCAGATTCCGGAGAGAACGTTCCGTCCGGTTCTCTCGAGAAACCTCGGCTTTTCATTCCCAATAACAGGCATCGGATGTTTGAGCTTTCATCCGCATGAGTTGGAGAGTTTTCGGCTTTCCATCTTTGCAGATTTCGTCTTTAAGGCGTGATGGAAGTCCCATATAGAAATGGTGTCTGAGGGCGGAATCATCCCATCCACATCGTGCGGCGAGGGTATTGAACTTGACGAGATAATCGGAAACTCGTTGATTGTCCTTCATCTTGAGTGTCATTAATTCATTTTCTGCTTCGCCAGATTGATTGTAAGGTCCGAAATTGGTTTCCAGTTCTTCCACAAAAGCGTCCCAGTCGTCGAGCCATACGGGTGTCTCGTCGGATATTCTGGATAGTCCAGGTTCGAACCAATCCTGAGCGGTATCCTTGAGATATGAGAGCGCAAAATTGACTTTTCGACTATCGGATTTGAATGCATTGGGTCGATTGCGGAAGCTGAAACAGCATTGGAGAAGGAAATTCTGCAATTTTTTCAGATCCTTGCTGGTAAATGGTTCGGGTTCTTTGACTCCGGTGCGGGATGATTCTTTACTATCCTCAGTGGATTTCAAGTAGTCAGCGAATTTCACAATGGAGTTGATAAACAACATTTCAGTCGGTTTGTCGGAAGATTTCTTTTTCGATGTCTCCGGCTGATCTTCTGCCTCATTGTCAGAAGTGTGGGGATCATTGGGATCCTTTGTTACCTCGGTAACCTCCTCGGTAACTTCTTCGACTGAAGCTGATGTTGTCAGCTGAATTGGGGTTTCGGGTTGAGTGGTGTAAAGTTGCAATGGGGATTGAAGTTGGGATGGTCCTTTGGAAGCTTTGCGTTTGGGACCCATGATGAGCGAGTCGCAGAGTTGAGATCTGATATACTGTTAGGTGCCGTGTCGGGAACTTATTCCAGAACTATCGGAAAGTCACTGGGAAGTCGGAAACTCGTGGATAGGGTCAGGACGTCAGCTTCAGCTTATGTGCTGCGCCTCTACGCAAACACTCAATGTCCTTAATTTCAGAAGTAAAACTTACGACGGAAGATATGGATATTCAGAGTTCTGAAGAGTTCCGAATATCGAGCGTACAGAAAGACGGGAGGAGGAATAAGAAACTAAGTCGATATCAGATCTAAGTTAAAGTACAAATTCGTGGAAACTAATATAAGTCCACTCATTATTGTACTACAAACTAAGACCATAATAAGACAGAAATGGAAGTGTTCTTAAAACGGAAATACAATAAGACATATTAGGAAGACAATATTCCGAAACAGGAATATAACAAACAAACGAGTGAACACTTGTCAATGGACAAATTACCAAATGCGGAACAAGGGAAGAATGCGGATGATACGGTAACTACGATGTTCCGTAGTTGGGGATCGGAAGTCGGAAGTCGGAGATCAGAAGTTGGATATTGAAACATCCAGGAACGGGTCGTAACACTTGAAAAGACTTGTCAGAAACCTGTAAAAGCAAAGAGAGACATAGGGCGACAGGAAAGAATGAAGTGAGTCCAAAACATATACGGTGTTACGACCGGAAATCCTGCCGGACTCCGGGCACTAACTTATATGCACCCGCACCCTATATGCACCCATTGTCAGTTTACCGGAATTCCCACCGGACTCCGTACATCAGACTTGTCTACATTCGACTTCGTTACGTTGTGTTTCAGCCACCGGAATACTCACTGGACTCTGTCCCTGTCTATGTCCAACCTCGTCCTGCACGTCAGTCACCAGACCCCACTCAGAGAACCCATCTTCCCTCTAACAGAGCCCTGTTCCCGGTTTAGTCAAATTACCTGTCACAATTCAGACTCCACTCCTGCTCCATTTCCCGTTATGGTTTATGATTTGTCACTATTCAGACTCCACTCTGTTCCATCCCATTCCTAACACCAAACTTGGTGTTTATTATTCCCATTTTATGTTTTGCTCGTTTCGTTTCATCATTACTGGATTTGGTATGACATTCACTTAGATTCCCTCCAGTAATCTAATACATTTTCCGCTCTAAACTCCTACTTGAATCACACCGCTCACACTAGTCGGAACCCACAGGCTCCGGCACATCTATCTCTCTTACCTATCTTGACTCACGACCCACGACCTCCGACCTATGACCCCTTGACCCACGATCCCCACCTGGACTCCCTGGGATTCCTGTCCACCTGTCTGAAATTGGACAACACAATCTAGCAAGGGCACAGCCTATAAGCTGAAGCCAAGTTGTTATGTATTTCTAAGCTTTTTCTGATTTTTAACCAATCTCCCCTAACAAATGGCAAAAACGAATATTTAAATGTAATTATATTGTGACGATAAAATTGTACAATATTTTGCTTGATTTATCTTGAATTTTTACAATTTAGTTTGTATTTTTACCTTGTAAATTGAGCAAGTTATTGAATTTCTAACTTTTATTCTTTTTTGATTAATATGTCGGCGACTCAGCGCTTATTCACAATGTGCGAGTAATCATGTGATATTCACATGACATTTCAAACTCCGATGCCAACAAAATGCGATGTGAAATAATTGCACATAATCAAGGCAATATATATATTTATATTATTATAATAAAATATTATATTTATAACTAACTAAAAATAAAAATAATAAACATAATAATATAAAGCCGGCCACCTGTGTTTATTATACGGCATGCGACAGTCACAGAGGTGCGCAACGGTCACAGAGGCATGCAACAGTCACAGAGGTGCGCAACAGTCACAGAGGCGCGCAACAGTCACAGAGGCGTGCAACAGTCACAGAGGCGCGCAACAGTCACAGAGGCGTGCAACAGTCACAGAGGTGCGCAACAGTCACAGAGGCGCGCAACAGTCACAAGACGTGAAGGGTGTCATGCGCGCGCACAGGCACGAGAGCATTATGTCATCATATATGCTACTACAGCAAAAACCGGAAATTCCCTGGAATATTCCAGTGGCTTCCAAAGGAATAGTAGTTGATAGGTACTAATAATAGATAGAATATTGTAGAATATTCTATAAGATTCCAGAAAGTTCTATTGTGCCAAGAATATTCTATAGTGTCTTACATAGAAGTAGTTAGAACCTTCCACAATGCTCTAGAAAATTCTAGAAAATTCTAAATGACATCATTCAATCTTCTAGAATCCTCTAAATGTCTCAGAATAAAATGTATATAAGGAGCTCAGCTCCAGCCCTGAATATTAATCAATCAATCATATCATCACATCAACCCACCACATCTGTGTGTGTCACTGCAGCAAGCAGGCTACTCCACACCAATCTGGGCAGTTGGACATCTAATTCCACCTCTATCAGAGCTGTTGGAAACCCTTGCCACCTCTATCAGAGTTGTTGGCCCAATCAGATCCCTTGTCACCTCAATCTGAGCTGTTGACTGATCTGCTGTTCCCCTTGTCACCTCAATCTGAGTTGTTGACTTTTGTTCCCCCTTGCCACTTCTTAATTGAATAGTTGGCTATCTTTTATATATTATTTCCACCTCAGTTAGAGTTGTTGGTTATCAACTAATAATATATAAATAATCTCATACTATAGTCATCTCTTAATTGAGTACTGATTATTAGTTTTCCTTACATTGTTATTTGTAGTTTAAGACTTCAGTCACCTCTAGTTGAGTAATTTGACTGTTTATTGCATTACAAATAATCCTTGTTCTATTGTTCATTCATTGTGAATCAGTAAAGCATATTCACATAAACAAATACTGAGAATATCCTTGCAAGATCCTAAGACTACATTAAGATCCTGATAAGTTAATATCACAGTAGACCTTGTAGGTTAGTGTAAATAAAGCATATATTAGCCAAATAGTGTTTTATTCTATATCTAATCTTTTGACCTGTTTATAAATATTTTTACCATTTGATAAATAGTATAAAATATATATAAACTAGCTAGTATTGAAGTTAAATCTAGCTTCAGAATCAGTAAATTGTTATTCTTATTTTAATAGTTGTTGTCACAGAAAAAGAACAAGCTTGCACAAGCAGCTCTCAAAACCTTCTTTGTGAAGTAGGGTGCATATATTCAAGTAAACTCTTGACTTCGGGGGTTCTAAGTCTATTTAGGCTGCCACTGATTAATATCAAATACTTAAATTATTTTACCTTGCAGTGAATTGAGTATTTGCACATCTTGATAGAGCATTGGACTCCTTTTTCGGAAAATAGTATTAAAATAAGGCTAATACATTACACAAGTCCTACCGGATATTCCACGGGTTTCTCTGGAGACCCACCATGTACATACCCTAACATACAGGGTCCATAGAGTGCAGCTAGAGAGAGGAAAGTGGTCCTGGTTTGAGTGGGTAAGCTGTGTGAAAATCAGTGACAATCTCCATGGCATTCCCAAGTTCTGTGGCCAAGATCCATGAAGTCTCTTCATCGGTGCCCTCATAACCCACCCACTTGACCAAGTAAAGCAGTTTACAAGTGTGTTGACACTTGTCTATTTTTGAGTCTAAAATTTGAGAGATTTCAAACTCAGGTTCTCCATCAATAATGACTGGAGGAGGCAGAGATTGCACACATTCCAGGATAGTGTTGCAGAAGCATAGAGACATGAAATACTGGGTGTACCATGTGCATGCTATCCAGAAGCCATAGGGTCCATGAGACTGATCCTACTTGTGCAATAATTTCAAAGGGAGCTAAATATTTTTCAGCAAGCTTTTTTGATGGACAGGTAGTCCAGAAAAATTGCACTTTGACAAAAACACAGTCACCAATTTTGAAGTTGGGTGGCAGAATCCAGTTTCAGTCTACTGAATGCTGATATTGCTCTTGAGCAGATGTTATCATGGACCAGAGTTCCTCTGACAAACCCTTGAGCACAGGCAGAGGCAAGGTTCCATTCTGGGGTGTACTGTAATATTTGGATTGTACCCTTTATTTGCATAGTTGACCATGGAGGTTCCAAATCTTTTTTCTTTTTGTCCTTTAGCAAGTCATCTATTAACTTATCTAAAGCATGTGCTAGAAATTCAGAAGCAGGGTCTGGCCATTGCTGTTGGGCATTAGATGGGGGATTTTCGACACCTTTGCCCTTGTTGGGGGCTGTGGACTCATCCTCATGCTCAGATCCATCCTCATCTTCCAGGACATCTTCAATACAGGCTTCATCCATAGCTTCTGGCTGGTGCATGAATGTCTGACTGGTGTACAATGTGAGTGGGGAATGAAGAGTTGATGGTCCAGGTATGCTTTCCTGTCCACATGCTCTTGTTCTTGGTGGCATATTGAAAATTTAACAGTCTGCGAGTCCTGGTCAGAAAATACTGTTAAGGGTTGAATTCTGGGTTATCAAAAGGTTCCCAGAGAAACCCATGGATACTGGTAGGACATGGCTTCAACTTATAGGTTGCACCCTCGCAGGACTGTGGTTTCCAATTTCATAACTGATGGACAGGTTGTCAATGAGTCGGGTTGTAGAGTCAAGTCAGGAAATCCACAGGGGTCGAGGGGTTGGACACTGATTCAGAGTGGCCCACAGGCCCCAAGACAATGATGACGATGAAAGTTTAGATTACAGATGAGAGTGATAAGAGTAGAGAAGAATGTTCTAATTTACTAGGGAAAATCTTAGTTGATTTTCTGACCAGATTGTATGTACAAAACATTCTAGACTATATAGACTTTGGAATGTATGCTATACCAAATCCAGTAATAATGAAAGCCTTATCAAGCAAAAGACAAAATGGGAAAGTAGACACCAATCCTGGTATTAGGGATGGAATGGAATGGGAGTGGAGGATAACCCAAAACGTTAAAAGTTATTTATCCACTAAAGTATATATATTTATATTGTTTGTTGTAAAATTAATATTTAATCAAATTCAGCCTATCAGATAATATTCTGGAGAATAAGGAAATATTAATATTTATCTTGTATCTGACAAAAGTTAGTCAAACAAACATATATAGATTATCCTTTTGGGGATAAATTCCACAACAAGGATTGGTTGGCCAGATAGTTCTGGTTAACTTTCTTAACCAAATAAATTTCAATTATATGAACTATATTTGAAAGTGTGTATAATATACAAGAGAATGCATCTCATCCCAAAGATTAAGTCATAACCCAAATAATTCTGGTTAACTATAATGTTTGTGGACATTTTAAAAGTCATGGAGATACTAGAGAATGTATTTTATCCCAAAGATTAGGTAACAACCCAGATAATCTTGTATAACCATGACATTTGTGCATATTTTAAGGGAGTGTACAAGTCTTAAAGATGAAGTTTTGGGTTAATGAAATATAAATCCCTAAAACATGTAATCATAGCCAGGAGAAATAGTCTCACTTAAAAATATGAGGAGTTTTTCATAAAATTTTGTCCCTGCTTGTACTCACTCACACTCAGTTTCCAACTCTCGGTTTCCAACCCTCTGACCTTCTGACCCTCTAACCTCCCTGACCCAACCCTCAACTTATCCTTCAGCTTCTGATCGGTGACTTGCCATGAGGATTGCTGTGATGTATTAGCCTTATTTTAATACTATCTTCTGAAAAAGGAGTCCAGTGCTCTATCAAAATGTGCAAATACTGAATTCACTGCAAGGTAAAATAATTTAAGTATTTGATATTAATCAGTGGCAGCCTGAATAGACTTAGAACCCCTGAAGTCAAGAGTTTGCTTGAATATATGCACCCTACTTTGCAAAGAAGGTTTTGAGAGCTGTTTTTGCAAGCTGTTCCTTTTCTGTGAAGACAACTACTAAAATATGAATAACAATTCACTGATTCTGAAGCTAGATTTAACTTCAATTCTAGCTAGTTTATATATACTTAATACTATTTATCAAACAGTAAAAATATTAATAAACAGGTCAAAAGATTAGATATAGAATAAAACACTTATTTGGCTAATATATGCTTTATTTATATTATTATATAATTATTATATTTACTTTTAGTTAATTATAAATATAATTGCTTTGATTATGCATGACTATTTCACATCGGTTGTCAGAGTTTGTGACAAGTGTCGGGTTTGTGACAAATTATCATATTCATGACAATTGTAACAATTGTCACATTTTGTGACAATATTCTCGTGCATTGTGAATAAGCACTGAGTCACTGGTGTATGACAAAAAAGAATAAAAGAAAGAAGTTTCATATCTCTCTCAATTTATTAGATCAAAATACAAAATAAATTGTATAATTTCAAGATAAATCAAGACAATATTGTACAGTTTTATCGTCACGACATAATTACATTTAAACTTTTTTTTCACAATTTATTAGGGGAGATTGGTTAAAAAATGGAAAAAACTTAGAAATACATAACAATTGCACAACAGGACTAGTTTCTCACCCACTGTTACAACCTGTTCCCGGATGTTTCAATATCCGACTTCCGGTCTCCCACTCCCGACTTCCGATCCCCGACTTCTGACTTTTGACCTCCGACTACAGAACATCATAGTTACCGTATCATCTGCATTCTTCCCTTGTTCCGCATTTGGTAATTTGTCCATTGACAAGTATTCACTCATTTGTTTGTTATATTCCTGTTACGGAATATTGCCTTCCTAATATGTCTTATTGTATTTCCGTTTTAAGAACACTTCCGTTTCCGTCTTATTATGGTCTTAGTTTGTAGTACAATAACGAGCAGACTTATATTAGTTTCCGCGAATTTGTACTTTACCTTAGATCTGATATCGACTTAGTTTCTTATTCCTTCTCCCATCTTTCTGTACGCTCGATATTTGGAACTCTTCGGAACTCTGAATATCCGTAACTCCCATCATAAGTCTCACCTCCGAAATTAAGGACATTGAGCGTTTGCGTAGAGGTGCAGCACATAAGCTGAAGCCGACGTCCTGACCCTATCTAGTAGTTCCCGACTTCCCGGTGACTTCCCGATAGTTCCGGAATAAGTTCCCGACACGGCACTTAACACCCACTCAAAATTTAAGGACACCTGATGGTAACTTGTGAGGGCACAGAATATGTATAAGCTGAAGCCAAGTTCTTCCATTCAGTCCCTATCAGTCTTCCGACCTTAGTCAGTTTTCCATTCTTAACACCTTTAGAGTATATTATAATTTGGTACACTTAGTAGTTTCCAGATATTATCCTCAGTGACTGTATGAAATAATGAGGTTGGCTTATGTGATATGTCACATGACATTAGGAAATTTATTTGATCAGTTATAAAACATTTAATGGGAATTATGAAAACATTGGGACAATTTTGTGAGTCACTGTATTCTGGGTATATTGAGTCAAGTAGAAATCTGTTCAGATTGACAGATCCATTCTGAAGTAATATGTATTTAAAGGTGCCAATGATATACATATGCATCATGGAATGGACTATCTAAAGGTATCTATTTTTTAAAAGTCTTAGTGTTTCAAACAACTAAATTTTTTTGTTGTCTACTCATGTCCAGAAAGATTCTTTAGTTTGTAATGTATGAGATAGTTTAAAATTTTGGGAATGTTTTAAAAACCAAATTATGTTTGAATAACATCCCAAATGTTTAAATGACCTTTAGAGTATATTAGAATTTGGTATACTTAGTAGTTTTCAGATATCCTCCTAAGTGAAATGGAAAGTTGGAGGGCCAATCAAGGAAGTGGAGGGGTGAACAGGTCAAAAGAAACATGGGGGAGAGTGACAGATCAAACTAAAACTAAATACAAGAGGTAAAACAACATATTAGGGGAGTGAGGTAGCAGGGAAAAGGATGGAGGTATGATGGAGACGGAGAACCATCAGGATCAAAAAGTGGAATGGAAGGGATGGGATGACAAGTATTGGAGGGCTGTGGGTAATGATACCATGTGTGGGGGTGCCGATGTCAGGATGCCAAGGTTGTAACTTGGCCAAAACAATTGTCAGAGGTCCAAAATGGTGCAGATCCTAACAACATGTATCTATTCAACAATCTCAATCTCCAATGTGCTCGAGAGATGTAGATGTAGCTATTGGGAAAAGAGTAAGTGGTTGAGAAAATTGATATCTAATAATGATTGAGAAGGAAACAGAATGCTAAAGGGGTAATCTTCAGTAAACCAAGTTTTTTGAGGGCTGAGGCATTGGTCTATAGCCTGGGGAACCAATGTCAGGGTCCTGGAAAGGTACCAGGATAGAAACAGGTTGTGGGGGCCTGAAACAGTGAGGATCCTAACAATATCAGTAAAATTGGCAAATCTGAGGAAAGACTATATGTCTTTAACTTTTCAGGGTTCTGGCCAATTATTGATGACTTGTACTTTGGCTTCATCCATTTGGAGTCTGTCAGGTCCCATAATGAAACCTAAATACTTCATGGAGACCATATCAGAAGTACATTTTTTACCATTCTCTAAAAGGCCATGCTGCCAGAGTCTCCAGAGAACTTCATGGAACTGTTTGTCATGTGACATGGGATCCTCAGAGTAGATAGGAATAAAATGTTGAAAAACAGATAGAGCATTGGTGAGCCCAAAGAGCATCACCAACCCTTCAAAAGCTCCATAACAGGTCTGGAATGTACTGTAGTTTTCCACTCATCTCTCTCAGCAATCCAGACCAAGTTGGTAGGCATGTTTAAGGCCTATCTTGGAGGATATCTGAAAACTATTAAGTATACCAAATTCCAATATACTCTAAAGGTCATTTAAAGATCTGAGATGTGATTCAAACATAATTTGGTTTTAAAACTTTCAAAAAGTTTTAAACTCTCTCATACATTACAAACTAAAGAATCTTTCTGGACACAAGTAGACAATAAAAAAAATTAGTAGTTTGAAACACTAATACTTTTAAGAAATAGATACCTTTAGATAGTCCATTCCATGCATATGTATTACTTCAGAATGGATCTGTCAATCTGATACAGATTTCTACTTGATTCAACATACCTAGAATAATATATAGGTGGTTTCACTTAATAAAGAAGGCCATAGGATGAAAATTTTCCGATGACATCTCACATATTTTACTAGGAAATAACTACAGTTTAGTTTTTAAAAAACAAATTAACAACAAAAGTATTAGCAAATATTTACATAAATTGGAAAACTATATACAACAGGTTCTATTAATTGATTCTGAATTGTTTAGGATAATATGGAGAATTGTTTCTTATGGTTGGTGGCTAACAATACAATAGTCTCAGAATAGATACTGCTATTTAAAGATGGAGTTTTGTAGCAATTTTGCTTTTATTAGTAAACATTTGATATTATAATGATTACAGACAACCTCCCTTGTATATGTAAATCCAGGCATTCCACAGAGCATCAAGTAGATCAGAAATAAGTGGGAGCAGATATTTATCTTTCCAAGTGACAGCATTGAGTCCTCTGAAATCAACACATAGTCTAAGGGATCCATCCTTTTTTTGACAAAAAGAACAGGTGCTTCAAAAGGAGACTTTGATGGCTGGATAAAACCTATGGACAACTGCTTGTCCAGGAAATCCTGGATTGTGGAAAGTTCTGTGGAGGACAGCAGGTAAATACATATGTCCAAGGGGTGGCTGAGCCGGTCAATTTTCAAACCATACTGTCTGTGGGATGGAAGCTGGTCAGCTTTGTGTTTACTAAAAACATCCACAAAGCCATGATATTTCTCCAGGACACCTTCAAGGTCTGCATTGTGCTCAGATTCTGGAGGCACAAAACATCCAGTTGGTTCATCAATTTTCAGGTTGATTGTGAATGCCTGGGATCCATCCAATTTTGTAGCCCTAATAAAAGCTGCTGCATTAATAAGGGAAATGGGTGGGATTACTGTGGATTCTGGAGAAGCCATGGATGTCATAGAGGCCATGGGTGCCAAAATGGCAGGATGATACAGTTATGTTGGGTGCCATGGGCCTCTAGAAAGTAATACTGCCTGATATGTACCCCATCAATCAACAGATTGTATCAGGTAAGCCAGTTATGTCCTAGGATGCCCAAGCAACTTGTGTCACATAGAAAGTGACCATCTGAGATCTCTCACATGGGAACCCAATAGATAGGTTGCAAGCTTGGGTGATAACTGAATTGCCAATTCCTTGTACCATCAAAAAGTTAAAGTCCAACTGGGTTTATTGAATAAGTTGACAACAAGTTTTTTCAGGTGAATTCAGTATCTACAGTATTACTGAATTTGGGATAGCATACATTCCAAAGTCTATATAGTCTAGAATGTTTTGTACATGCAATCTGGTTAGAAAATCAACTAAGATTTCCTCTAGTAATTTAGAACATTCCTCTCTACTCTTATCACTTTCATCTCTATTCTAAAACTCTCATCGTCATCTCGGGGCCCACAGGCCATCTGAATCAGCATCTGACTCCATTGACCTCTGCAGGTTTCCCAACTCGACTCTACAACCCAACTCACCAACAACTTGACAAACTCAACCATCAATCACCACCCCAGGCTCCCTGGGTTTCCCATCCATCAGTTCTGAAATTGGACATGACAGTCTTGTGAGGGCACAACCTATACGTTGAAGCCACATCCTACCGGCATCCCCAGGTTTCTCCAGAAACCATTTGATAAGCCAGAATTCACCCCTTAACATGATATGACTGTAATGATATGGATGAGTCATTAGTATTTACTTCTGTCCTGGGATCACAGTCCCAACAAATTGGTGAACCTTTGAGTTCAGGCATAGGATTGGTGTTAATAACAGAAAACTGACCAATGTTGGAAGACCGATGGGGACTGAACAGAGGGACTTGGCTTCAGCTTATGTGCTGCACCCTCACAAAGGTACCATCTATTGTCCTTAAGTTTCAGACATATAAAGTATTACTCAGTGATTGGAAACCAAGATGTAGGCAAACAGTTGGAAACCAAAGTGGAGAGTGTTGAAGTTGTGGTGAAGTCATGAGTGTCAGACCATGGGTCAGAAAGGTGTCGCAATGCGGTGGTCATGAACAGATAGTGTAGTCAGAGGTTAGAGGGGTATCTAAATTGATATTCTGACTACTTTGTAGCTACAGTACAGTGGGGCTTATATGCAATTTTTCGCATCTCAAAATTCTAACTAGGGAGAGTGGAAATGTGATGGTGACAAATAAATGTGACTAGGAATGGAAAGGCTATGATAACGTCGGAGGGTGTGATTAATTGAGGGTGGTAACTATGAGACAAGGAAATGGTTCATGAGTCATGGGTATGTATGGGCATAGAAATCAATGGATCATCAAAGGATGGAGGGATGTATCAAAGTATAACCAGATGGCACAAGCAAGACTTGGCAGGGTTGCAAGTGGGGGTTGATCACCATGAAGGTATACATCCACATCGGTATACTGGCGGTAGCCAATAAAGAGATGGGGATGGTAATCTCAAGGTATACTAAGTCGTCAGTATCATCAGTTGCCTACGGGTTGTGACACGCTCATAACAGTATCTCCCCATTTGGCCAAAATCCCAAGGAGGCTGAAATCTAGATCTTGTTACATAAAACTTGTTGGGTACGAGTGGTGTGTCAAAACATCACGTGATCCAGTAACAAATTACATATAAAAATTCGAGGTGTGCTGGTGCTAGAGTTTTTAATTCTTTCTCTTCAACCACAATGACCATGGGTTCTGGCTCTAAACCTTTCCCAATGAGAGCAACTGTAACCCCCATATCAGGACCCCATATGGTTTGTGTCACTGTGATTTAGAGCATAGACAGGTTTTACAGGATGTGCAATAGTGCTTAATGAAATATCAGAGGCTGGGCCATGTATATTCCCTTCTAATGAGTGGAAGAGTCGTATTGAGGCCAAAATGTCCTGAGATTGGGTGGTGATGCTTATGTTGTAGGATTTGCAGCCAAAGGGTGTCGGAATCCAGTACATAGATGTGGTTGTCAAGTCTAATGAAACCCTGTGAGTCTAGTGACCATCAGGGCTGATTGGAATCAGGCAGGTTGTCGAGGTGTGCTTTGGTGACTGGGTCTAATGGAATTGCTGATAGTATGTCCTGATGTAATGTTTTGGTATCCATAAGGATAACACTTTGCAAGACTGGATGGATAAGGTAAGTAGCTTGGATAGATGCAGAAAGTTGTTTGGATGAGAACATAGGCTTAAAATTATGTGGATTAACTGTGGCATAGTGTTACGACTGGAAATCCCGCCAGACTCCAGGCACTAACTTATACGCACCTGCACCCTATACGCACCCATTGTCAGTTTACTGGAATTCCCACCAGACTCTGTACATCAGACTTGTCTATGTTTGACTTCATTACATTGTGTTTCAGTCACCGGAAAACCCACCAGACTCCATCCCTGTCTATGTCCAACCTCATCCCACGCATCAGTCACCAGATCCCACTCAGAAAACCCATCATCCCTCTAACAGAGCCCTGTTCCCATTTTAGTCAAATGACCTGTCACAATTTGGACTCTGCTTCCACTCCATTTCCCGTTATGGTTTATGATTTGTCACTATTCGGACTCCGCTCTGTTCCGTCCCATTCCTAATAATAATTTGGTGTTTACTATTCCCATTTTATGTTTTGCTCGTTTCGTTTCATCATTACTGTATTTGGTATGTCATTCACTCCACGGTCTATTTAAACTGGCAGATATTGTACATACAATCTAGTCAGAAAATTGGCTTAGATTCCCCCCAGTAATCTAATACATTTTCCACTCTAAACTTCTACTTGAATCACACCACTCACACTAGTCAGAACCCACGGGTTCCGGCACATCTATCTCTCTTACCTATCTCAACTCACGACCCACGACCTCCAACCTACAACCCCTCGACCCACGACCCCTGCCCGGACTCCCTGGGATTCCCATCCACCTGTCTGAATTTGGACAACAGGATCTAGCGAGGGTGCAGCCTTTTAGCTGAAGCCAAGTCCTAACGGATATTCCGTGGGTTTCTCCGGAGACCTGCTGTGTACATACCCTAACACATAGTCACTACTCCCCTCTTTAGGTAGACATTCCATCATCTAGTAATAGCATTGGGTTTTCCACCAAGGTGGCCAGGACAGAAAAGAATTACCATATTAAAAGTGGAAAGGTATTCGGACCATCAGGCTTGCCGACAGGTGAGTATTTTTGTGGTTGAAAAGTAAACCAAATTTTTGTGGTCAGTTATAACATCTATCAGATGAGCTGATCCTTCCAGATAATGTCACCAAGCCTTGAAAGCTTCATGTGAAGAGTCATGCACTTCAGACCGCTCTATATACAAAGTATATCGACTTTTGCAGTGTGATATTAGAGAGAATGAGAGAGAAAGAACACAAGAGAGAGAGAGAGCACAAGATGATGCAAGAGTCAACAAATGCGATGGATTGAGTGGAGGCCTTGACTATTACAGTCCAAGGCCAAAAGTGTTGTTTAGCTCAGATAGTGCTACCTATGTGGTAGCTGGCACATTACCCTAATCACCACTCACTGTAGACCTAGTTTGTGTCTTACAAGTGGTGGTTTCTGGGTAAAAAGTGTGTCTCTGTATTGGGTGCCGAGTGCACCCACAAGTATACACAAAGCTTTGAACTAAAGAAATGGTACAATAGTCAAAGAATGTAAGGGATAGGAAAGTATGAGTAAAATATGTAAAATATAAATAAAATAAAAGAAGTATTTTGCTATAATGAAACCGTGGTAAGGGCATACTCCTCACACTCCAAATATCACAAGTAGTTCTTTGTCATGAACATCATAGTTGAGTTTGGATGCTGACAAGGTGCAAGACAAGAAGGCCACTGGGTGGACCTCACTGTCAGTGTCCAGAATGGACAATATCGCAGCAAGTGCATAATCCAAGGCATCAGTTTCCACAATGAGTTGAACATCGGGCTTCCAGTGCAACGAAATAGGGGCAGATGTAAATGCACTTTTCAATTCTCAGAATGCCATGTGTGTAAGGGCGACTCTCTAGACTGCACTAACTTGCACTATGACTGAGTTGGGGTCCTAGCAGAGGAAATGCAAAGAGAGTTTATACCTGTCTAATTACATACATGTAGAATACAATATTACTTACCTAGCAGAGGAAATGCGAAGAGAAAAGTCTAAGGAATCCTCGGCTAGCGGGTGACTAACTAAAGGTGCAGCTGAGTTTGAAAATGTGATAACAACAAGGTGCCCCCCTCAGTCTTTACTTATGAAACTATATTAAGGAGAGTCAGAAGTGAAAATGGAAAACTTAAGATTGTCCCCTGACAATGTGGCATTCCTCGGAGAAATTCCACAGGGTGTCTTTACGAGTAAGATGAGTGATTGGAAAAGATGTTGTTGATAAAACATTCAAAGACTGATGGAGTGTTGGTGAGACTGAAAGGCATCACTAACCATTCAAAAGAGCCATAGTGAGTGCGGAAAGCCATTTTCCACTCATCACCTTTGGTGATCCAAACCAAATGATAGGCATGTTTAAGATCTATCTTTGCATAGATTTGGGCCTTCCGAGGGGCATCAAGTAGATCAGAAATTAGTGGCAATGGGTATTTATCTTTCTGAGTGATTGCATTAAGTCCTTGAAAGTCAATGCAAAGCTGTAGGGAACCATCATTTTCTGAATGAATAGAACAGGGGCTCCATAAGGAGATTTTAATCCTCAGATAGCTGATAGTTTGGACTGCAAGAGAGGATAAACCGGGCCTAAGGGTGGATGTGAACCTTCTTCAATATTGATTTTCAAATCATAGGGCCTGTGAGGGGCAAGTCGATCAGCTTTTTGTTTACTGAAGATGTCTGCAAAGTCTGGTATTTTTTTGGAACACCTTCCAAATCTGTGACAGGTTTGGCCACCAGGGTTGTGAACCAACTGGTGGTTTCCTCAACTTTGAGTTTGACAGAAAATGCTTGGGAGCCTTCCAGCTTGATGGCTTTCATAAAAGGTACAGCATTTATTAGAGAGATGGAGGGTGGAGAGCTTGGATTTGCCATAGGGGCCAGAGGTGCCATAGAGGCCATATTTGCTGAAACAGGTGGAGACAGAGCAGTCATATCGGGCACCAATGGGGTTTGGAAATGGATACTGCCCAATACCCAATCAATCAACGGATTGTAGTGGGTGAGCCAGTCATGTCTAGAACCACGGAGCAGCTCAAGTCCAACTGTGTTACAAAAAACATAACTGTCTGAAATGTTCCACACAGGAACCAAAGTCGGAGTTTTCAGGCTTGCAAGATTACAGAGTTTGAGGTACTATCAAAATGTTGGAGTGGAATTGGATCTATTGCATAGGTTTTTCACTGATCTTTTCGGGAAAAGCTTATATCTATAAAACAATGAGTTGAACTTGAATCTACAAGAGCTCGAAAAATGAGACTCCTGAGGGGTTCCAAGGTAAGATTTACAAATAAGGAGTTTGGATCATAAAGAGCGGATGCATTAAGGTGGCAATTCTCTGGTGTGCAGGGAGATTCAATGCAACTCTCTAACTGCACAGAATCCAGAGAGTTGCTTAATCTTTTCTCGACTCAGCTGGCTTGGCTAGTTGTGAAGTCATGGCTGTATTGGCTGATCGGGCTTTCATGGCCTTCAGGCAAGCAGCAACTCAGCGTCCAGGATCTGCACACAGTAAGCACAGATTGTTATCCATTTGGCATTGCTTTTCTTGTGGGGTAAGCTTGCCGTCGGAGCCGAGTTTGCCAGTGAGGTCAGGTTTGTCCTTGTCTTAAGACCTACCCAACTGTTTGCCTTTGCCCATTTTATCATGGGAGCCTTTGTTGTCAGACTTCTTATTGGAGTTCGAGTTGCTGGTATTGTTGGCATTTTGATTACCAGATCTGTTGGCATTCTTGTTGTCCAATGGTTTTTTGTCCGACAGATTTTCATGACTGATTTCCAAGAGTCATTCCCAGTATTGGGCATCCATATGTAGGGATAGATGAATATCTTAGAAGTTGTCTCATCAGTGGTGGCAGTAAAGTTTAAATGGGGAAGTGAGAGCTGAAGTGAGATCTGTGATCATGTTGAATATTGAGATGTTGCTGTTGCCACTGAAGCTGAGGTTGACGTCCAAGTGAGAGTCCAAGTTAGGGTCAAACTCGCAGCCAATCCTGAAGCCAAGCTCGATGCTGATATCAACTCAGAAGAGGGATGCCCCAGCCCAATCCCAACCCAAATCCCTGCGCATCCGATGCCTTTCTCGTACCATATCCGTGTCCACATGAGCGTGAATGTTCCCTCCTCAGCGAATGGTGATGGATGTGCAGATGGGAGTTCGACGCAAACAAAAACGACGATGGCAGTCTCGGCCTCGGCCCTGACGATGATATGCCATTGATATCTGCATTCACATTCCCTGCTATTCTCATCCCCGTGCCCATGCCCATGCCCATGCCCAAACAGCCCTTCTGGGAGATAGTATTAATAGTCGATTTCCTCAACATGTGCATGGACGTCGATGCGTACAAATAGCCCGATGTCGACACTGCCATCCTGCGTTTTCTCAACAGGCTGGGTGTGAGATGGGAGAGTCAGTCTGTTACTTCCAACGGGGTGTCTTCATCTTTGCTGTGGATGAGCGGGGGTGGTTGTTAGTCGGAGGATGAAAGGAAAAGATGAAAATGAAGACTGACCTATCACTCCACCCCAACCCTGTAGTCAACCCAATCCCTCCTCTCAACAGCCTCCCATCCTAGTCCCTCTGCCTCCTCTTCTCCGTATCACAGCCATCACGACAATGTTTCGATAATGTCACTAATTTCATAAATTTGCAATTTGAATCCATTGGCTAGCATAGATGAATTCACGATTGACTTACAGAACATACTCCCCACAGCACTCATCCTTGCTACATCTCTTTCAAGAGATCCATCACGACCATGAGCCTGACATTCCGGCGAAGGGGTCATACGGGGTAATAATTTCGAGTGGGGGGATAGGAGGCCTAGATGGAGCATAAGATCACTGGGTGATTAGTTGGTTTTTTAAAATAAAAAAAAGAAATAACGAGTTGGTTAGAGGTGGTCTTAATAACAATTAAACAAGACACTCACACCAATGGCGTTTTCAAATCAATAACATCATCTTCACTGTCCATATCCCCTTCTAAATCGAGATCATCCTCCAAATCCAGCTCAACATTGGGATCATCCACCCAATCCACCTCCGTATCCATTCTCACGGCCATACTTTTACCCATATTGGCATCCCCATCCCTGTCCACATCGGAACCATCCCCAAATGCATGCTCATCACCTCCCTCCAGGCTCATACTCATACTCAGACTAGGTGTCGAGCCCGCTCAATACAGTCTCACTACCTCCTCCACCAAAGCAAAACAGAGGGTATTGGCCATCGACTTGCGACCGCGACTCTGGCCCTTCCCCTTTCTCAAATTATGACAGCTCTGGCTGCATATGAGTGTTTGAATATCCAGGGATGATGTTTGTGTTGACCGTGTCGGTGAAGGAAGTGGCAATAACAATCATCGGTTGTTGGGTGTGCTGCTGTCCTTGGCTTTGTGGATGTCGTGGTGGTGGTGGTGGTAGTGATCATGTGCTTGGATGGAGAAGAAATGGGGGAGGACTTCGAGGGTGAGTTGGGAGGCTTGTATGAAGATGATGCGGCTGCTGCTCTAGTAGCAGACATCAGGGTCGTATTGATCCGAGTAGTCATAGGTGCACATGGCATTGTCAAAAAACTCCTCAATTTCCATACACATTTCCATAAGGTTAATGCTGAGGTTTTGTGGAAGATCTGTTAGGGAATGGTTAAACAATTTATGATAGTATTTAGAGTGATATGTACATTTGGGATCTAAATGGAAAGTGTGACCTGTCGAAATAGGTTACTGGATGAATTTCTGATTGTGGTTATGCAAGAGATGATTATTATTAAAATGAAGAAGGGAGGTGGATGCTCAGCACTAGAAGTACAGGAGCGAATCATGAGCGGGTACTAAGGACCTACAATGGTACACAACCTGTAGCTTAACATTGATAGGGTGGAAAGGCTGAGAAAATAGTGTGATAAATTAATATACCTGATATGTTAAGGATTAACATGTGGCATGAGGCATAGCATCATATAATATATTCAAATATTCACTCATCAACAAAAATGACTATTGCTATAGTGACCCATTGACCGAAATAGATGCCAGCATGATTCTCGCAAACCTAACTTTGTAATTCCAGGCAAGAAAGGCCCTGCAGGAAATATATATATACATGATGCCTAATAACCCAGTGATTCTGAAAAATAGGAATGACAGAGCTTGAAATGGTGAGGAAGAAGTTTTGAATGGCAATGAAGAGAATTTCAAATGGTGACATAGAGGTTTTTAAATGGCAAAGAAGACATTTTTCAATGGTGATGAAGTTTTTGAACAGTGATGGAGAGGTTTTTGAATAGCGACACAGGTTTTTGAATGGTGAAGACATTTTATAATGACGATGAAGAGGTTTTTGAACAGCGATGAGACATTTTTGAATGGTGACAAAGATATTTTCAAACAGCAATGATGTTTATGAATGGCAATGAAGATGTTTTGGAATGGCGATCACCGCCAGGGACACCACTTTGAAGACTGGGACTGGTGAAGACATTTTCGAATGGCAATGAAGAGATTTTTGAATGGTGATGAAGACATTTGATTGGTATTTTGAACGGTGATGGAGAAGTTTTTCAATGGGCAAGGCATTTTTGAACGGCGACGGAGAAGTTTTTCAATGGGCAAGGCATTTTTGAACGGCGACGAAGAAGCTTCTGAATGGTGTTCAAGTTTAAAAACGGTGATGAAGAGGTTTTTGAATGGTGACAAAGAAGTTTTCGAACAGCGATCAAGTTTATGAACGGTGATGAAGTGTTTTGAATGGTGACGAAGACATTTGATCGGTATTTTGAATGGCGATGACAATAATGTTTTCCAACGGTGAAACAGTGAAGAAGACCATTTTGATTAGTGTTTTGGACAGTGATGAAGATGTTTGATCGGTATTTTGAATGGCGATGAAGACGTTTGATCGGTATTTTGAACGACGATGAAGACGTTTGATCCATATTTTGAATGGTGACAAAGGCATTTTGATCAGTATTTTGAATGGTGATGACAATAATGTTTGTCCACGGTGAAATGGCAAAGAAGACCATTTTGATTAGTGTTTTGAACGGCGACGAAGATGTTTGATCAGTATTTTGAATGGTGATGAAGGCATTTTGATCAGTATTTTGAACGGCAACGACAATAATGTTTGCCAACGGTGAAATGGCGAAGAAGACCATTTTGATTAGTGTTTTGAATGGCAATGACAATAACGTTTGCCAACAGTGAAACGGTGTAATGGGAGTGGACCTGGTGGCGGACTTTGCACAGGGCAGTCCACTGCCTTGTCTCAGGAGGTAAATAGAGGGTAGATTATTTTCCGATCAGTACACCGTTTCATTTCTATTATCTGTCATTAAGGAGGTTAGTCTACGCATGCTAGCATAAATAGGGAAGCCACCCATTAGTTACAGTAGTTATTTCGAATTGGAGCCTATTCCTACTCTGTTCGTTCCTCTTCATAAGAAGCTCAAACCGAAGGATTACACTATTTCTAAAGCCGAACCTTACAAATGGTGATGAAGACCATTTTGATTAGTGTTTTGAACAATGACGAAGACATTTGATCAGTATTTTGAATGGTGATGACGATAACGTTTGCCAACGGTGAAACGGCGAAGAAGACCATTTTGATCAGTGTTTTTGAATGGCAACAAAGGTGTTTTTGAAACGGGGACGAAGACAATTGGTATGTTTGAACTGCAGACGACGATAGCACTTGCCAACAGCAATCAAAAACAAAGACATGTCAATGGCAAAGATTGGGGTTTGAATGGCGAGGGCAACGGTTTGAATGGCGAGGGCAACGGTTTGAATGGCGAGGGCAACAGTTTGAATGGCGAGGGCAACGGTTTGAATGGCAAGGGCAATGGTTTGAATGGCGAGGGCAACAGTTTGAATGGCGAGGGCAACGGTTTGAATGGTGAGGGCAATGGTTTGAATGGCAAGGGCAATGGTTTGAATGGCGAGGGCAACAGTTTGAATGGCGAGGGCAACGGTTTGAATGGTGAGGGCAATGGTTTGAATGGTGAGGGCAACGGTTTGAATGGGGAACACGATGTTTTAAACGGCAAAGGGGACGGTTTGAACGGCGAAGACACCCCTTTCGATGCCGTGCACAAACGAGACCTTGTTCGCGGGGGGAATACTGATAGGATCCTCAATAGAGGCTTATTGTATATAAACTCTGCCAATCACTCATCAGAGCCTTAAACGATTTAAAGTCGGTTAAGGATCCAACGTGTGATTGCAGGGTTTAGAATCCAATAAATTTTAGGATCCTCAAAAGATCCCTAATCAATCTTAAATCTTATTAGGATCCAATAGATATTTTTGGAGTTTATATAAGATAAGGCTCTACTACAGATCCTAAAATATTTTGGAGAGAGGGGTTTTCCCGGTGTTACAACGTATGTGGATGTCGTCGCCGCCTAATGTAACATTCCTGGGTCAGAATGCGATTGAGGCTCACCCTTAAAAGTGAGTGCCGCATTTTGATTACTGATCAATTTGAACTTGAATTGCCTAATATCAACATATTGCTTGGAAATTTCAGGTTTCGAGCCTGTTTAACTTCCAAGTACAAGGGGTTGACGTTGAACCTTTTCAGAGTCTCCCCATTCTTTAAATTAACAGATATGTAGGAAGGAAGCAGACTTCTTTGAACCCCATTTGATATGGAGAATACGTCCCTTATGCACCGGGCATCAATCTCAGTTGCCTGATCACCAGTGGTTTCAAAAAGTATCTGAAGATTGGCACCGGCTTTGGCACCCATTATAAGTTCAAAACTATTACAGCTTAAAAAGGCGTTATATTCGGTGCCACTGATGCTTCTGTCTACCACCCCGATCGGTATATACACAGCTGACCTGAAATATGCGAAGCTCAGATTCATCGAAGAATTTTTAGCAAAATTTCATTGACGTTCATTCTGGAACCTGATACAAATGCATCTTCTTTTTCACATTGGCTGCCTAAAGATTTGACATTGTGTGGCCTACTAGGTGGCTCGCCTGAGGTGCACGTGGTACTAAGGGCGGTGCTTCTGGTGGTGTCCGTGTCATTAGTAATGACCTGCGATTCCGATATTAATCCCAAAAATATAATGGGGGAACTCAGGCAATGCCAAGGAAACATCGATGTTCGAGGCACATTGGCCGTCAGCCATCTTAGACATTGACTTTCGGAATAATTGAGGTTTAAATATCCAGTCATGCCTCTGCGATCTAGAATAACCTTATGTCTCTATGGATTAGTACAAACACTAATGACGAAATAGAGAAATTCGCCTCCACAGTATATTAGAGAACTTGTATGATTTGGATGTAACAAATTTTCCAAGTTCTTGCAATGCAAAAGGTTGGATCGTTTATCATCCCCGAAACACACCGATGGACTAGACTAATTGAAAGATCCACTATGGATGGGAAGGTCCACGGGAGCATGGAATTGATACAGGAACTAGTTTCAGTGGACGAAGTGCCGACAAAGCTAAGAAAGGAGCGGGTTATATTGAAAATTTTGGCAGTCTCAATGTATGGGGGTAAAGTACACTAGAGGACATTTATAAATATAACGAGTTTATAATTTATGTCTTAGATAACTCCTCTAAGACGATCCTCTGTATCCAGAGTTTCCAAGATTTCTATGGCTCGCTGACTGATGCTTTGAGATGGCTCAAGAGCGGGAAGGGTGCATATTCATCAACTCCACGCCAGGTGGACGCCGTGTGTTTGTTTTTAGGTCACCCTGGCATTTCATCATATTTAAAAGGAGGCGACAACCCATTGTGGAACAGATTGCAACCGCCCAACTGAGGCCAATGTGCTCATTAACTATTATGAATTAAATAATAGGCCATCACATACCCTGTTGCGAACCCAATGTAGTCGTTGCGGGTGTCTTTCATAGACCATATGATGCAGTTGATGAGCATGACTACCGCAATACTAGAAATCTCATATGAACGCTGTCTTCAAATACACAGTTTTTCATTACCACACCTGAAAAAATAGAGCACACTGTGGCAAATTTATTCTGATGCTTTTATTTATCAGGATAATATATTCATGGCAAACATACCTGTCCCTCGTCAACATCACCAACAACCTCGAACACCTCGCGCTCTTGGATACCGTGTACGCTTTGTAAACCACAAATACGCATAGCGTAGCTTCTGTAAAGAAAGGGAATATCCAAATATAGGGTAGAAATCTTGGTGATCCAATTACAGGCCAACATCCTGTGAAACCTGGGCGTGCCGCCTGAGCTGTTAATTTATCAGGCACATTGATAGGTCAGGTTAAAGACACAGATCGTCTACTGACAACTGAAACTGATCAATCCTAGCATCGTACATGTCCCGGCTATTCCAGTAAGGAGAAAAATGCCGAGAGCTACCATCAGTGCTCTACCACCTCCATAGACCGCATAAAGCTGGGGAGAATTTGGAGTGATCAATAATTGTACTAGTCCAAGAATAAAATGGTCATCGAAGCTCACTCGAATGGATAGAATGACTGCAGCGATGAAACATTGATTTAGGACGATCAATGTGCGACAATGAGCAAATACCTTGGATGGAAATAGAGCTTAAAAGTGTACTGTCCGTTTGTCAGAAAGGCTGTGAATAATCTAGAAGAGAGAACCCACAGAATACCGTCTTCCCACATATATTGGCGACAACTACAAAGTATTTCAATGCAGCTTTCCTTTGTCATTTGGAGGCGATTACATACAACTGAGTAATAACATTGTGAGAACTCGACGGAACTTGTGAAATTAAATGTCTGTACCTTGTCGCTCAGACCACTAAGACACTGAACTATTGCGAAACCAGCTTTTAAGAGATACAATATATTTTGGGATGAGATATTTTCGTACCGGCGCCGTTGAAACACATGAAACATAAAATTGGGTATCGTACCTACTCAGGAGAATTTCGTCATTATTCGTTAATCTATCCCGGTCAAAAATTGCTCGCAATAATGTAGAGCACCTTGCCCACGGTCAATGGTTTTTTCCATACCAGAAAAGTCTATGAGAGAAAAAAACGGATTAAATAAAAAGGGCCAAAATAGCAGTAGTTCCCCAACCTCGTCGCCTATATTCAACACTTAATGAGAGGGCGTCAGAATTATACCTTTTGGCATGACCATGAGAGGAAACCAACGATAATCGTATATTACAGCAGTGACCGCAGCCAGCATTGAATATTTTGTTGCGTTTACTAATTAATAGGTGTACGTTTATGCTATAGATCCCGGGGACATCAAAAAAATAGATTCACGTACACGCTATAACGGAAGCCAGTGTTAGTCCAAAGGTCATTGTTTGAGTGTATTGTTTGAGTGTATTGTTTCTAGCAGTGATGGTTTTTGGGAGTTCGTGAGCTGGCTGAAAGGTTTAAATCCATACACTCTTCTTATATTATACAACACCGACTATCATCTCACTTGCGGGAGCAGCAAGCACAATCTGAGACAATGGGACTTCGGGGGATATCGCCCAACTAGGATGAAAGTAAAATAACTACACAAAAATATTAGCAATCACTCCGAGTGAATTGGATCAGTAGTAGTAGTTTTTTAGGTAAAAAAACTCCGAAGACGATTTCAAAGGTAGTTTCATAATTCGAACCGAGACTGTATGTCAAAGGGATCTGAGTGTCGGTTCCATACAGTTTGACAACGCAGTAGGCAGCGATCATCAAGTGCCAAATAGCAAACAGCGATAGGATGTCAGATAATCTCTCAGAGTCTGGGAACAACTGATATTAAGTAGAAGTGAGTTTGGGATATTGTTGCGTCTGGATCACGTGTCTGTTTGGGTCCACTCCATAACTGTCGCATATGTGCCATGTCAAAAATGCATTGTATCAGTGACGCGTACCCTGACTTCAAACCTCGGCTGTGCTTCTCCCAAGTGCCAGATTGGCGAAGAGGATTATATGATGCTATACAACATATGAATCAAACATAAGAGGGAGGGAACAAAATAAATAAAATGGACGGAAACAGATTGCCTTCTGAAATTTAACTTATAATTATTTATCTGAAATAGTCGACGAGTGAATTCATCTAGACCAAAGAATCACGGCCCCGTTGTTAGGGCTGGTCATTGTCCGAGTAGCGTTGTATGCATTGTGTAATGTCATTTATTTCAAACACTGGAGCAGGTTAAATATTCGACTCTAAGATGTTGAACATTGAGGTCAGTGTGATGTGACTATAATATATTCAGCTGGTTTGGAGCCAAGCCCATGTTAGAATAAAATATAGAGGCTCCGAGTGAACTATAAGAGCGATGTATAAATTCCGTTTGTGCGTATATCTTGTAGTAAGATTTGGCAAACGAATGAGTAAATACATGAACACTAGGTTACTTATATATGTCTGCTAAACAATAGGAAACTAAATGGGGTAACAAAAGGGGATGGAACAATGGGAGTAAAGAAACAAAGAACAAAGAACAAAAGGGAATAAGTGTTACGAACTTATGTAACGCTCGTATTCCAACAGCCCAAAAGTTCATGAGAACACGTAGAGCCATACTTGATGATAATGGCGCCTAATGCCTCATGTGGCTATGACGGGAGCATCTCATATCCTGATAATGAAGGTTAGGGATTGGCATAACAAACGAAGAATTAATTCCAAAACTACGACTACAGCCATATAAAATATTCTGATCTTGATCGTGATGAATTATCTACAGATGCTTCTAGAAGCAAGCGACACGAGCGCAGTCAAGTGAATGTCACGCCTTCGAACAATGAGAATTCGATCTGTTCATTTACAGCGCTTTGCATTACGTAAGGCGCGCGCTAGATTTGCGCGGAAATATTGCTGAAAGTTGCGAACCTCGTAGCTTGCTCAATAATTGACCAATTGTCTTGTAACTTCATATACATATTTTACTACTATATATCTAGTATATTATGATGTTATAACTCCAAAATTTGACCTACAGCATGTTTCCCAAAATTGCAGTCCATTTGAGCTTGCGAACCAATTCATGAGCCAACAAATGTGTCACTCCCAATGAGCTTGTAATATGTTGTTTTATATCTATCTAGGTAGTAGAACATGACAGCACTTGGCTTTTTCTGTCTAAATATCAGCTGCAAACCTGTATCAGGGTAGTTGTATGCATTTACTCGGCAACCTCACTCACATTAGCTCTGACCGCAAAAGCCAGGCGCTGTCATTTTTATTAAAAATAGTATGAGTTGACTCTATTGCAATACACAATATACAAGGGTTTAATAAGCTTGTAATAAAAGTACTTTGTGTCTCAATATCTTGTGTCGGTTAGTGTAGCACCTCCTGACAATATAGGTTGGATGCTCTGGGAGGTGTATAGTGGTTCTGACACACATTAACCTCCAAATGCATGGTCCACAATTAGCATCTTCATATGAAAAGTTGCAATAATTGGTGGACTCCCCATATAAAAAGGTGTGTTTCATCATCAAATTTAACAATTTTTTACTACCTAGATACATGTAAAACAACATATTACAAGCTCATTGGGAGTGACACATCTGTTGGCTCATGAATTGGTTTGCAAGCTCAAATGGACTGCAATTTTGGGAAACATGCTGTAGGTCAAATTTTGGAGTTATAACATTATAATATACTAGATACAGTGAGGGACAAAACCCTTCCAATGATTTTTAGTTGTGCAAAGATTCTTGAATAACTCAAGAACTACTGTAGATACAGACCTGAACTTTGGAGGTTGGTTAGGTCTATATGTTATCTATATGCCCTTAAAATATTATGACATAAGCATTAGTATTTCCCACGCTATAAATAAAACACTAATAAAATCACATTGGAAGGGTTTTGTCCCTGGTATTAAAAAAAATACAAATTAAACAATCTAGTACTTGGTATAGCCTCCCTTGGCCTTCAAAACACCCTCAACCCTTCTAGGCATACTCTCTATCAAGTTCTGACAAGTAGATGCAGGGATCTTCTCCCACTCTGTCTGAACCCTCTCCCACAACTCATGAATACTCTTGGGTGCCACCCAGCCTCCTTTTGAGGTAATACCAGAGGTGTTCAATTGGATTAAGGTCAGCAGACTGAGGTGGCCATACCATGACCACAAATCCATTGTCTTTAAACCAATTGGTGGCCTTTTTGCTCTTGTGTTTGGATCATTGTCTTGCTGAAAGACCACATCTCCTGTGTTCTTGCCATAATACTCCATGATTTCTTGAAGTTCATATTCCATAATGCTAACATAAAGGTCAGCATCCATCCTTCCATCAATTTTGGTGGAATATCCTGGTCCTTCCCACAACATACAGCCTCACAACATCAGATTTCCCCCTCCAAACCTGATTGTAACCTCAGCCACCCTATCACTGAGCCTCTCTCCTGCCTTTTTCCACACCTACTTCCTCCCATCTGACTCCAAACAATTGAATTTTGTCTCATCTAACCAAACAGCCCTCTTCCAATCATCCACAGTCCAGTCCTTGTGTGCCAGAGCAAAGTCCATCTTTGCCTTCCTATGCCTCTTAGTGAGTAAAGGCCTTTTTCTCTTCACCACAGCCCTCATTCCAGCCTTCTTAAGTGCTCTATGAACAGTCTTCATTGAAATGGACTGTCCAGTCATATTTTGAAGGATTTTGGTGACCTCAGTGGCACATTCTGCCTTCTGAGAAGTGATTTGTTAGAGGGAATAATGAATATCTGAGGGAGAAAGCTTGCATGGACAGCCACCAGGTGCTTTGGCAAGTGATGGGCAATGGGTAAAGTGAATTCTGGATATAGTAGAAAGACCTCTGCCAGTGATTGCAGAGATCTGAGAAGCAGACTTGCCCTTATTGAGCAAAGTGAGAATGTGGCTAACCTGAGCAGGAGTAAGAGCTTTCATGGTGTAGAATGTTGAGTTGTGAGGATGTTGTTAAACTAGAAAGTGAACAACTATATATATATCTAATTTTGACAGGTCACATGATTAAAAAAAACCTTATTTGCTGATAATCAATAAGGTTTTGTGTTAATCATGTGACTGGGACAAAACCCTTCCAATGTGATTTTATTATTATTTTATTGATAGCATGGGAAATACTAATGCTTATGTCATAATATTTCAAGGGCATATAGATAACATGTAGATCTAACCAACCACCAAATTTCAGGTCTGTATCTACAGTGGTTCTTGAGTTATTCAAGGATCTTTGCACAACTAAAAATCATTGGAAGGGTTTTGTCCCTCACTGTATATAGTATTAAAATACGTATATTGAGTTACAAGACAATTGGTCAATTATTGAGCAAGCTATGAGGTTCGCAACTTTCAGCAATATTTCCATGCAAATCTAGCGTGCGCCTTACATAATGCAAAGTGCTGTAATTAATCAGGTAAATTATGTTATGCAGTTTATGTAAATTTAATCCTTATAGTCCTTGAATCATGAAGATCCCATTTCTCTGTCTCTACACTGTCCCAAGGTCAAGAAATATGGAACCTTTGAAGGAGAAGTAGGACTTGTCGGAAAGCAAACTGCCTGTAAGTATATTTCCAGATTGTGCATTTGTATTTTCTAGGAATCTCAATGTATAATGGTGTGCGGTGGTCAGGTTCAAATGAAATCTGGCAAGAAACCAGGGGTGGAATCTTATGTATTCAAGACATTTGTCAATGATGGAAATGGTGTTTACCAGTCAGTGGAGGTGAAATATGAATTAGAGTGGTTTGAAGGGTTGGTAAGTCCTTGCTATGCTATGGGCTTCAGTTCCTCGAATATGGGTTGAGATTCTATTTACTTTAGGAAATGGATTGGAAAGTTTTTGAGGACTTGATTAAGAATTTGCAACCCCCCCACTTTTTATGACCCAAGCACTATGTCTGGCACCATCCCCATGGACTGTACCTGCTTCCCTGCATCATGGGTAGAAGCTGTTATGGATAATGATAAGTCCATGGTTATATTACTGGAGAAAGTGTCCATTTTTAGTGACAGGGTGATTATGATCCCTAATCCAAAATGACAGCATGACTTCTTCAAGGATCGGCTGCATAAGAGTTTTGACATTCAATGATTGGCTCTCCACCAAGGTGTAGATATGCATATGGGACAGGAGGTTCATGGTAAGTATTAGCTCCTTATTCTGGTTCTGCTATATGGTGTTATACTTACACATTGGAATCATAACTCTTTACGAGGGTGAGGAAAGTGATTGGAGAGCTCACATGTATAAAGCCTCACTCATTCAAGTCTTTGATGGGAAGAAAAAGGCAATGAATTTTCTGGATATTCTGACAGCAGTCTCATTGCATCTGCCTCACATTTTACCGTGAGTTCGCACTGAGCTTGAGACATGATAGGCTCCTTCTAAAGGTAGGCATCATTCCAGTATTATTTCATATGATATCTTGGCTGGGAATCATGCTATGAACGACATGGTAGGATTTCCACAATATATGACTAGATGGAGACTTTGTGCTACTGAGGGAGCTCTTTTGAGAGCACACATTGATGCCAGGAAATTTGGTACTTGGATCCATATGGTGCACAGCACAAAGCTATGGGTTGTTATGTCAGGGGACATTGTAGAAACTTCACTGGAGGACCTGGACTATACGGCACATAAATGGACATACTATCTTCTGGAACCAGGAGACCAGTTGTGAGTGCCTGCTCATCTTGATTCCACATGCTCCCTCCTCCACTTTGGTTCTGATTTGTGTTTCCAGGTTCATGCTGGCTGGCACAATTCATGCAGTGGTGACATTGAATTATACAGCAGGTGGGAGTGGAAGTCTGTCGTAAGTAGCATAGTTGAGTCCTGATTGGCACTCATCCTCACAGTGGGGGATTCAAATCTAAGAGCATATGAAGAAGTGTTAAATCAGGTGTTAAATTCATACAGATTGAGGTGAACCATTTACTAGGTCTTATATATAGGTTGTCTTTATGTGTAGAGTTGATTTTGGTGCCATTTGTTAGGATACACACACAGGGCGGGTCTCCGGAGAAACCTGCAGGATATCTGGTAGGACTTGGCTTCAGCTTATAGGCTGCACCCTCGCTAGATCATGTTGTCCAATTTCAAACAGGCAGACGGGAATCCCGGGGAGTCCGGGTGGGGTTCGTGAGTTGTGGGTCGTAGGTCGGAGGTCGTGGGTCATGAGTCGAGATAGTTGAGAGAGATAGATGTGCCAGAGCCCGTGGGCTCTGACTAGTGCGAGCAGTGTGAATCAAGTAGGGTTTTAGAGTGGAAAATGTTATTAGATTACTGGGGGGAATCTAAGCTAATTTTCTGACTGGATTGTATGTACAACATCTGCCAGTTTATATAGACCGTGGAGTGAATGACATACCAAATCCAGTAATGATGAAATGAAACTAAAAAAAAACATAAAACGGGAATAATAAACACCAAATTGGTGTTAGGAACGGGATGGAACAGAGTGGAGTCCAAATCATGACAAAGCATAACCCATAACAGGAAATGGAGCAGGAGTGGAGTCCTAAATCGTGACAGGTCATTTGACTAAAATGGGAATGGGGCTCAATTAGAGCGGTGATGGGATTCTGAGCGGGGTCCGGTGACTGATGCATGGGACGAAGACGGACATAGACAGAGATGGAGTCTGGGGGAAGTCCAGTGACTGATATGTGTTGTAATGAGGTCGAATGTAACAAGTCTTGATGTAATGGAGTCCGGGCGGGAAATCCTATAAACAGACAATTGGTGCTTGTAGTGCATGGGGGCATACGGGTTAGTGCCCGGAGTCCGGCGGGATTGTCCAGTCATAACACCATTGGTCCATATCTTTGGTGCAAGTCATCTAATAACAAATGACGTTTCCCACTGTAAGAGATGCAAGTGAGTTTAACACTGCTGATCCACAATGATTGCGGGCCTGGATAACCTGCAAGAGGATGCTATGGTGACATGTGATAGAGTACGGTTGCAAGGAGGGCTGAAGCACCATAAATGGCTGATAGGGTAGCAATGAGACAAAAAGGGTATTCAACAGTTCTCCCGTAATCGCATAACATAATATGCAGTTCGAAAGGCAAACACATAAAGCAAGAGGGCAAAATCCCCCCTGACGGCCCACCAATTGACAGTCTTGTTGGATTAGTAAGCACACAATAGTCCCTTTGTGCACAGCCACACGGCCATGTGTGACTGCAGACAAAAGATGTGCTGTTCCATTGTTCCACTATTTCCTTTGTTAGATGAAACATTTCTAGTACATTCTATACAATTGCATTATTGTTACCACTTTTCCTTTTGTTCTTAGATAGCTTAAATACAAGCTATCCTAGTTAGCATCACCTCAGCTATTTGGCATACTGCATGCAAATACTGAGGTGAGATAGTTATCATTACCTTTATCTACTTACTTTCATTACCTAGTTCGTATTCTTGTATCTAGGTAATCAATTAGCTATTTGGCATACTGCATGCAAATACTGAGTTCATAGTCTTGTATCTAGTATCTAGCACTCATTCTCACAAATCTTCCATGCAGTCTGCAATGTACATAAAAGCATAATAATAATAAAATGGAGTCAGCAGAAATTCAGGGTGGTCGCTTCACATCCTTACAAGTCCTGTCCCAGCGGCGACAACGAGCAATCTCGGCTCGTAAATACTATACATCGCCACAATGTCGATAATCACGGAACTAAACAGAACAGTAGAGAACGTTATCCAAGATGGTGGAAGTGTACCGAGAGAGTTGATATATCTGTCATAGCTCCTTTTTTTAAGTTATCTCAGAAGCAGGTGGACACTTACATGCTAGGACTATAGCACGTGTTTTCCTTCAGATAATATTGAATGAAGTAGACTTATCAAATCAGGGATAGTTGATACAAACATGAGAAATACTATTTAATTCGTCTTCTTAGACGTTTCATTGTTATCGGAACAGCTTGCAGCGACAGCTGAGCTCTGTGGCGAATTGAGATCAATGTAAGATATGAGCATGAGAATGCACTTACTATGAACCGGTAACTTTATCGATGACCAGGCAGAATGGCGCCGATTTTGTGGCGTGTACTTCCTTGAGTGCCTCGCAGCCTCAACTCATGTCACCGAAGCTGTCTTCAATCATTTCTTCCATCATAACTTTAGGACTTCATTTATCCCTCATTTATCCCTCAAGGAACAGCTGATGCACTGCCTACAAGGGTTTAATAGGCTTTTAATAAAACTACTTGTGTGCCAATCAATGTGTCAGTTGGTCAATCACCCTTAGGAGGAGGGTGTTTCATCATCATTTCGAACACAACCAGTGTATGTTAAGGAGCATAATCAAACCTCTCTGATTCCATAGAATGTTTAATGGAGAGGTGAAGGTCGGGATATTCCAATAACATCATGCAAACGCTAGAAAGTAAATTCGGTACCATAGGATTCATATTGAGGCCAGGACCCCTTCAGACGATAGCAATTGTACAACTGAGATTGTAGCCTCTATTGGTTTGCAAGGTTTTCTATTTAGTGAGCCAGAACACGCACTGTCCCAGAACATAGAAATTATAAATTGTCGACCATTGAGTCCTGCTGCTGCCAGCGCCCACAGTGTGGGGAATGAATGTCATGTACCCGTAGACTCCAAGTTGTTGAATTTGGGCCCGCACCCCCATTCAGTCAAATCAAAATTCTTTCTTGGCGCAGGTGATCATAGAATGTGGTAGGCTGAAAAAAAACAGCATCTCTAACACATATTTCTTATATTGGATAGATTTAGAATGTGCGCAGACCACGGCAGATGTTAGAGTATGTAATCTAGTGTAACGATGGGGGAAGTACAGAGGGGATCACATGTGACATATCTACAGGGAAGAATATTCTGACAAGGAGAATTATGTTCTATATTATTCTACAGTATTCTAGGGTTATCAGATTGAGTACTAGCAGGGCAATGCTCACTGCCTCGGTTGCTATCCAACATCTCATCAATGTTTCATGATTTTACAAGCTGACTTCTAACTCTCATTGGCATACATCAATGAATCTTGAACACAGAATTTACCACCCACCCCCCAATATATCTTTGCTCCTCAAAAATTATAGATAATATTTACTTTTATCTTCGAACTGCGTATGGGATGATACATAAATAAACGGATTGAATTGACGATAGAGTCCGTTATATATTAATAGTTGTCAAACTTTTCGGCTATGCTTAAACTTATCTAGGAGATGAGGTGAAGGAAGGTGGTACTCAGCATGCGCTATCTCTTTCGGTGCTCTGTTTAACATTGATAGTGAGACATTCCCCCCCATTGTCGCCACCCAGATTACTAGAATAATTTATAAACTGATCGAAACGGTATGAATTCGTCATATAGTGGCTGCTATGATTGATTCGTCCTGCTTTGATGATGGCTGCTCGTGAGTTCAAGCTATGTTCATAGTCGTGAGTCTGAAAACCTTCCACAAATATATCGGACTCACGATGTCAAAAGAGAGTTGATGTATACTATTATTTTAGAAGATTTGTTATCTCCTGAAGCATTGATTGATTCCCGAGTCACACTTACATTTTCCCAACATAAAATTGAAGAACAAAAGATAGAAATATTCAGGTGCTACAACATACTTGGCGAAACGAAGACATAGAGACAGTCTGAGACGGTAATGATTATATAACAAATTTGCTCACAGCTATAAAGTTTCCACCAACGAAGACTCTGTCAACCCATGTGAATGCCTCGGACACAGATGATGCGATACAATATTACGTTGTTAACAATCCAGTTGTGATAGTAAGTGCTATTAGTTTTGTGATCATGTCATCGGACCTGAGAATAGTTATACATGAGAACGATGTTAAGAGGCATGACCACACCTTTGAAAACCTGTTCGGCTTCTGTACAGATAAAATGACAGGCATCCTGCTTGGACGACGTTGGTAACGACAGCAACCGCAAGCCCAGTAGTTCCCATGGACTGAAGCATAAGCAATGAGCTTAATTCACCAAATTAATATGGTTTTACCTTGAGCGCCACAACGCCAACTTGGAAGTCACTAAAGGATAAACTAGACAGTGGCCTAAGTAGTTGTAATAACGGATGAGACTTTTCAGGGCTCACGCTTTTATTGGGAATACTTAGGTCAAACCCGTATCAGTGCAAGCTTGAATAGAATGGAAAACGGACTTGACTCACCCAAATTCAGCACTACAAGCAAAGATACGACTCTTAAGAATTGGTAGTGATACATGGATGGTGACAAACCGAAGTGGGTGCTGACCCAGAATTCCTACAAAAGTTGCAAGGGAAGGTTAAAACGCATCAACAATGAAAGAGATACTCACACAGAATATTGCCAATGGTATGTTTGAGCTCACTACATAGTCGTCGGCTCCAAGATACGGTACTACAATCTCGAGGCACGTACATTTCCAAATCCGGATGGTGAAGAAACTATCGAAAGAGTATTGAGGTCGTTTCTCAAATACACCTAATTAGACGGACCTCCCGACCAAAAAAGCTATCACGGCCTGATATCAACAGTCTTAGACTAACAATGTATTTGAAGGGGAGTATTGTGAAGTGGGAATTCACGTTGACAATTATCTCCGACTATGATGAACAATGTGACATAAGCCCACTACATGGGAGACATAACACATGGTGAATGTGGTAGCTCACTGGAATGCTCCTATAAAGTTTGCCAAAAATGTTGCAGAAATCACACCCAACAAATGTTTGTGAGAACCATACCAAATTGTGATCTGGAGAGCCAAAGGGGAGGTATAATTCTGGACGAGATAGTGGTAGAATATGTGGATTATAAGGGCCTGATGAATCGAATCAAGAACCCTAACGGGCACGACCGATTTTCTCCATTGTAAACTTACACCCACACGTAATTCCACTAGAAATTCTTACAGAAGAGACAACACCTGAAAAGATGATCAATTACAATGTTTCATCAAAATGTATTAGATATTCACCAGACTCTTAATCGGCCAGGTATCTTTCCCGTAGTTGCGAAAATAGTAGAACGTTTGAACGCACGTAACCCCATAAAAGCTGGAATTGACTGAATTTTAGTTACACTATCAGCAGGCTGGCTGGCTAGAATGGGACCTCACACAGCTGATATGACGACTCCTAAATAACCAACCCCTATTGTTGGCCCCCAGTTCACGCCAGCAAAGGGGTCAGCGGGAAAGCCACTTGGAGACGACAATGAGAGTGTCATATGAAGAGCGAAGGAGTACGAAACGGGATGTTGTGGTGAAATCTGTCTTGAGTGCTCATAGAGATATACCGATGAATGCGTGAGAACTAGAAGTTACTGACAAATCACGAAGCACGTGGATAAAACCTTCTTAGTAGAAATTCAGTAATCATTCAAGTAACATGAACCGAAGATGGGAGGCTGGCGTTCAAGGAAGCACACGCCACGAAATCATTATCGTCCTTATTAAATAATCATCAATAAAGTCACAAGTTGATCAGTACATTTCCAATGCCTTATATTCATCTCAATTCGTAGAGCTCAGCTAGGCAGTTCCGATAACAATGAAATTGTCTAAGAAGACGAATTGAATAATATTTCTCACATTTGTATCAACTTCTCTGATCCAACAAGTCTTCTCGATTCAATATTATTTGAAAGAACCAGTGCTATCCTGAGCATGTAAGTGTCCATCTGCTTCTGAGATAGCTCAAAACGATCTACTGTCCGAACACTCTAGTTCTCATGATACCTTGCCTTAATCCTGTACTTCCTTCGAAATGCCCCGACGATAGGCTGTACAATTTCGACCCTGAGAGTATCGTAATAACGCCAACGAAATAGTTCTACCCTTGATTCTCATCACAAAGCTCACATTACTCCTTCTTGCGGCCATATCCCATCACGCTGGGATGAGAACTATGATATTCTAGGTGCCAAAAGGTATTCTGAATGATCAAAGGCGGCCGCACTTTCCTCCCAGGACCCCCCCGCCCATCTCTGAATCTGAATCTCTTTGGAGATGATCAAGTTCGCAAAGCATCTCGATCAAAGATGTTACACCCTAGCATGTTGGCCGAATTACGAGGGAGGCGGTCAGATACCCTTTTTCATATGTATACCGATGAATTATATATAAAAGTACGTCGTCTCGTTTATCGTTTAGACCCTGAGAGCATCATAATACGCCAGCGAAATGGTTCTGCCCTTGATTTTTTATAGAGAATTAATTCTCGCCACAAAGCTTACATTACTCTTTCTTGCAGCTCTATCCTATCATGTTGGGTTAACCTCTCCGAATCCCCCACCATCCAAGAATGACAAGGTTTACAGAGGACAGATATTTGAGCGATTTGTTCGTCTCCTAGCAACTAAGTCGAAGGTATCTCCTTTGCTCTGATATTCTACTCATAAACGTCCATTAATCCACCTTGTCCGTAGCTTTTCGTCACAACATGTATACTATCCGAAGTCATAGTTATAATATCTTTATATTATTCGTCGACACGGTATTCGACTGTCGTTTTATCAGGCTTTGTAGTAGCGGAAATCCGGCGCTGGAAAAGATGGGCAGCTAAACCTGTCTTTCATAGTAGGCTGTTCGCTCATGCTCCTCTCTGGAGCGTTGCGTGTATGGTGCTTCAAGACATTGGGCGTCCTCCTCACATTCGAAGTTACTTTAAACCCTCGCATAAACTCGTCACTTCAGGACCATACGCATACGTTCGCCACCCCAGCTATACTGCTATACTCTTGATGGTCATCGGTGCTGCCCTGACATGTTTTGCTAGGGGCAGTTTTGCCATCGAATGCCATATCATGATCACGCATGCTCGCTGGCTCGTCTACTATTATCTTACCATGGCTGTATATACAATGGTCTCTTTGTGGAGAAGGGGATGTGTCGAGGATGATGCTCTAAAGGATGTGTTTGGACAGAGCTGGGAGGTGTATAAAAGTGTGTCCCTTGGAAGTTTTGGCCTGGGATCATCTAAAACAAGAGGTATTCTAGTCAGTAAGGTGTGTCTGTTGGAGCTTAGTCATTAGGGTATATAGGTCGAGTCAATGTAGTTACATTTCTTTACGTGTTTGACAGAGCTCAAATAAGCGCGAATATTGTTAGGAGATGAAGCCTTGTAATGTATAATGCAGATATTCTTAATTTAGCTCCAGTATATGTTGAAGTTTTTCTGGCGCTGTTCTTGGACCGAGTACGCTTCCATTTGTCTGAGTTAGCGGATGGTACTTTTGTTGACTTCTCTGGGATTTGGGATAGTGAGGGATTACAAGCATTGGGGCTCAGGTCGCTGCGGTTGGGAATCACTGCATAGTTTGGGTTTTATATAAATGTGTTTGTATATATTTGGTCCTTGTCCGTTTACGACGAGTACCGTCAGCTCACTCAGACAAATGGAAACTTACTCGGTCTAGGAGCACCACCAGAGATAATTCAACATATTTATCATTCTCTCCCCATCATTACAACAGCATTAGGATCATCAGTGATCCAGGTGAAGACAGCACCCAAGAAATACATCTTCATTGCTCTCTTCCACTCATAGTAATTGTCCTCAAGAAGGAGAGGAGCACTAGAGAAGATGGAGGTAAGACCAGAGGACATGATGTTGGATGGAAGGATTCAGGCGGTGTCAGAATAGAGTACTGATAAGGGAAATATATGTGGGTATATATGGGTCCAAACCACACACAATGAACAGGTTGGGGGGCTTTCCCCCACTATTAGGGGCCTAAATGGCATATGTACATAGTTCCGAACAGGTAGGTTTTATGTAACTCAATATTTGAACTGAAGCTTAGTAGAATATAAGACAATAATTCATACTAAAAGATTTACAGCTTGTTTCAGGTACATAGTGTCAAGTTTAGAAATCAATAAAAAAATTACACTTTGGATCTCAAAAGTAATTGGCTTGTAACTCCATAACAAAGGAGAAATAAGATATGAAACTTTGGATTTTATATATTTATATGTATATGGGACAATCTATCCTTGTATTCAGAATGTCTTACAAATTATTATTTAACATTTGGACCTCTGTGCTAGAATGAGCTCCCCTGCCCGAATTATGCACCCCTTTGGTCCAGACCTGCAATGGGAGCGGACCTGGTGGCAGACTTGGCACAGGGTGGTCCACCACCTTGTCTCAGGAGGTAAATAGAGGGTAGATTATTTTCCGATCATTACACCATTTCATTTCTATTATCTGTCATTAAGGAGGGTAGTCTACGAATGCTAGCATAAATAGGGAAGCCACTCATTAGTTACAGGAGTTTTTTCAAATTGGAGCCTATTCCTACTCTGTTCGTTCCTCTTCGTAAGAAGCTCAAACCAAAGGATTACACTATCTCTAAAGCTGAACCTTACACTTTTTGAGTATTTTGTCTTCAACTTTGTATTCTTTTTTCTACTAGTGGACTGATCTGTTAAGAGCAGAAATTGACAGATGTTGGCAGACCGACGGGACCGAACGGAAGGACTTGGCTTCAGCTTATGTGCTGTGCCCTCGCAAGTTACCGTCAGGTGTCCTTAAATTTCGGGCGGGCGGAAACTAGTCCTGTCAAGTAAACCTCTCGGTAAACTACCAATCGGAAACTGAAGGATAAGTCAAGGGTTGGGCTGAGGGGTCGGAGACCAATAGTCGGAGACTGAGAGTCGGGGACTGAGAGTCGGGGACTGAGAGTCAGAGACTGAGAGTCAGAGACTGAGAGTCAGAGACTGAGAGTCAGAGACTGAGAGTCAGAGACTGAGAGTCAGAGACTGAGAGTCAGAGACTGAGAGAGTCGGAGACTGAGAGAGTCAGAGACTGAGAGAGTCGGAGACTAGAGGTTGAAGTCGTAAATGTAGGTTGAATCGTAAATTGGATGGAGTCGGAATGTGGGGGTCGTGAATAGATAATGGAGTCGGAAATTAGAGGGGTATCTAAGTTGATCTAAGTTGATCTAAGTTGATATTCTGATTGTCTAATAACTACATTTACAGCAGGTTTATATACGAGTTGTCGGCATCTAGAAACTACTAACTAAGGGAAGAGCGGAAACACTATTTGACGAATAGACTTGACTAGAAACTGGAAAGTTACGATAAGATCGGAAGCCGAGATTTAGCTGAGAGCAGGATTACGAGAAAAGGGAATAGTCCATGGACTACAAGTATATATGGGCATATGTGAAACATAGAGTAAAACAGATCATCATAATGAAAGGGGACGTATCAAAGCATAACCAGATGGTACAAGTATATTTTGACAGGGGCGTAAACGAGGTTTGATCGCCGTGAAGGTATACGTCAGTGTCAGTATTCCAAAGGTTGCCGAAATGATGACTTGATCAATAACTTGCAACATCGATAGACTGTAGTATTCTCGGGGACTGTCAGGTTGCGACATGGGTTACAACACGGTCGTAACAGTGATCACCCACTAGGTTTTAACAATAACACATGTGCACACAACCAAATCAAATACATACCATTACCACCATAATGTCCAAGATTAATCAACCTGTCACTCGCCGAGGCACAGTCCAAAGCACAATCCCCATTTGGAGCAAGAGAATTGTTTGAAAGAAGGTGGTAGTTGATGATGTGAATGATCTGGTCATTGAGTCAGTGAGTATTACTTCTTCATCTCTGAATGCCATGGGCCCCGAGCCTATCCTCCCTTCACAACAGGGGGGAGAGGGGAGGATGGACTGTGATGCTGAGATAGAAGAGGTATCGACATTAGCCTCTGATTCCTCGATGGCCATGTCTGGTGGAAATGACCATGTTCCCAGTAGTGAAGCCTCCAATGAATTATTTGAAAGTGGGAGAGAGACAGCTCTTTTTCCCCTTATGAATGAATACCTCCATACTCGAGTAACTCTCCATAATTGGACATACCAGTATAACCTATTGTATCCTGAAGAGCTAGCTGCACCTCGAAAGACCTTCTGGAGGAAGCATCTCAAGGAGAAACCTCTCATCCACCCAGAGTCGCTTTTCTTTCCAGAGTGGTTCGAAATGGAGAGCAGTGGTGATGACAATGAAAGAAAGGAGGGAACAGCCAAGAGTATGGCACTTGAGTACAGCCAGGCCACTAAGCTTAAATGGTCCAATTGTTCGGAGTCTGATGAAGATCAGCTTGGGCCGCTACCAGAAACATGGACCTTACCTAATGCTGGGAGAACAATTAGAGGGTCAGAGAGTTCAGTAACCTTTCCCCCTGTCTCCCTAAATATAAGCGCCATTGTAGTTGAGGCAGAGGAAAATGCACCTATGACAACCAAAACCACATCTTCTATGTTAGAACCTGCAAATGCAGATGGATTTAAAAATAAGTTGCCAATGCCGTCCAACAAAGGGAAAGGAAGAATGGAAGGTGAACATCCCTTAAGAACCTGCACAAAGGGAGTGAAATGCAGAATAGTCAGCCACAAACAGGGCAGAAGGCCAAGAAAGTTACTAGCCATTATGTATGGGAGTCTTCACAAGTGCCAGAGGGTGGGTACTTTGCAGTAGGAGGGCAAGGGAAGTTCGGACCACCATCCAATTCAAGTAGCCCATCTAGTAGTGATGGATCAAATGATTCAGCCAGTAGCATTTTCACTGATTCGGAAATCAGTAGAAGGAGCACAGACTCACCTGATTCAGAATCAGGTCAGAATATGTTACTGGGAGCCATTCTGAAACAAGGAAGAAGAAGCATGGAAAGAAAAACTCACTGAGCTCCCCACAAATAAGATATGAAAAGTGCAAACAGTCAAAGGCTGATGCTAAATGGACTAAAACACTGTTAGCTGGAGTCAAAACAAAGCAGGCTGTGATATATAATGGCATAGCTGAACTTGACATTCTTGAAGCCTTCATCTATGCATATGATCTCTGGGCAGAGATCAATGGGTTAGATCACAAGTGGGTGGTTAAATTGATTATATACTTCCTTGATGGAAAGGCAAGCTCCTTCTATATGAAGCATGTAGCTTTGAGCAAACAGAAGTGGACTTTGAAGGCTGTGTATGTGTTCATTGTGTGTGGTTTGGACCCATATGTACCCACATGTACTTACTGTAGTGCTATCTGTGTGTTGGCAATCTACCACTGCCAGTCATTCGAGTTTGAGTCTGAGTCTGAGTTTGGTCACTTCTGGTGACTTCTGTGTCCTTCTATCTACTATTCTAACAGGTTATGGGCCCTGGCTTCCACTAAATCTCCATCAATTTCACATAATTCCCTTATCAGTACTCCTATTCTGACACCTCCTGAATCCTTCCATCCAACATCATGTCCTCTGGTCTTACCTCCATCTTCTCTAGTGCTCCTCTCCTTGTTGAGGACAACTACTATGAGTGTAAGAGAGCAATGAAGATGTGTTTCCTGGGTGCTGCCTTCACCTGGATCACTGATGATCCTAATGCTGTTGTCCCTATAGATAAGGTCACAGAGGATGGACAGGCAGCCTTCTTTATCTATTCTCGCATTTATTTTCAACTCCAGTCAAAGGTGTATGATATCAGCTCTGGATTGGCATCCTGGAAGGCTGTTCATGCCTATTTTCAGAAGTCTACCATGGGTTGTAGGGTCAAAGCTGTAGAAGCCTTTATGGCAACTAAACAGGATCCTTCCAAACCTATTGAGGGAGGTGTATATCCAATCGATTCAGAAGTCTCATCAAGTGCTGGAAGGTCTTGGAGTTCCATTCAGTGATGTTTTCATTGGTGACATCATTCTTGTTGGTCTCCATCCTTCCTATTATACTGTTCACACTAGCATTCTTACTGCCAAGACTGAACCCTCACTTTCTGATATCATCGACATTCTCATTGGTTCCTCCACTTCAGTTATCGATATCAAAACTGAGCCAATCGAGACTTCATTTTTAGCCCGGGGTGGATGAACTACCAGAGGTGATTTGCATTCTTCATGTCAGAAATCAGAATATGGAGCTATCCCCAATCATCCTTTAGAGGATGACAAAGGGTATCATTGGTGCAATCCTGTCAATGAAGGTCACTGTCATCATTGTGGAAGACCCAATCATCATTCAGTTACTTGCATTTATGATATGCCTTCTCACATCAAGGATCACATCATGTCAGGATCATCTTGTCCTCCTGATCATGCCAATTCCACCCAAGGTCATTTTGCAGAGGGTGCTTACTCTGGTCTGGTTCATTCTTCACACTATTCCCATCCCTCTTCTCCCATTTATGCTATCCCTTCTTCCCCTAGATCATCTCGCCCCCTTCTCCTAAGAATGATTCACACCCTTCTTTTGTGCTTCATGTTTAGTTTTTACAGTTGGTGGGAGCTTCCAAGCTATTTTTTTGTTCTCTGTTCATGTTTGGTGGGAGCTTCCTTTCATCTTTCTTATATTCCTTTGATTCAGTGGGAGTTTCACATGTTCTTTGGATCCTCACCAGGTGGGAGTGTTCGTTGTGTGTGGTTTGGACCCATATGTACCCACATGTACTTACTGTAGCACTATCTGTGTGTTGGCAATCTACCACTGCTGGTCATTCGAGTTTGAGTCTGAGTCTGAGTTTGGTCACTTCTGGTGACTTCTGGGTCCTTCTATCTACTATTCTAACAGTATGATGGCCTATTCAATTATTGCTTTCCTGCTGATTATAAGGTGCATCTTTGAAAGGAACTTACATCCACCAGGCAGGGTAGAAAGAGTTTTCGTGATTTTGTGTGAGATGTCAAAAATAATGTGAGGAGGTTTCCTGACATCCATGGGTGACAACTAAAGCAAATCGTGTGGGATGGGGCATATGACTATATTAAAGAGAAATGGTTAGATAATGGACTCAATCCTGACAATATGTCATGGAAGAAACTCATCAAAGCTGCTACCTGATTTGAGGCGGCACAAGAATTTCGGATGGCAGAAAAAGGGAGAAGGGAGAACACATCGTCCAGATCGCCTCAGATATGGCCCCAAAAGAAAGATCTAGTGAGTCAGATGGGGCAGAAGGCTGATAGTCAAGGGGTGAAAATTTACCAGTCCAAGCCATCTGGATTGGGAAGTACCAGTCTTGAACTGCATCCTAAATTAAGTCAGAGTGAGATGACTCAACTTCGAGTGGAGGGGCGATGTTTCTCCTGCAAGAATGAGGGTCACGAATCCCACAACTGCCCCCACGGGAAGTTTGTGTTGGCATCGAAAAAGGGGGTAACTGTGTCTGCTGGATCTGTCTGAGTAAAACGACTTGCCAACTTGGAAAGTGTTATGACTGTGTCACAACCCGACGGACCCCAAGATTATTGCCACCTATCGACGATTCAAGTCATTGTTCAAGTCAGCACATCGCAAACCGTCGGTCTCCCAATGCTGATGTATGCTCTTGCAGTGATCAAACTCTGTTTACGCCCACATTAAAATATACTCGTACTATCTGGTTAAATTCTGATACACCCCTTTTATTATGATGATCCGTTCTACTCTATGTTTCACATATGTCTATATATATACTTGTAACCCTCAGACTATTTCCTTTTCTCGTAATTCCACTCTCAGTTATTTCACAGCCTCCAAACTAATTGTAACCTTCCCGTTCCTAGTCAAGCTTATTTGTCAATACTGCTTTCCGCTCTTCTCCTAGTTAGTATTTTCTAGACGCCGAATATTTGTATATGAACCCACTGTAGTTGTAGTTACTAGGCAATCAGAATATCGACTCAGAATACCCCTTACACCTCTAGAAGTCCCATACTAGGTACTCCACTATCTGCCTTCACATGTGCACACCCACTCTCGGTCTCCGACCCCTTGGCCTGACTCCCGACTTATCCTTCAGTTCTGATCAGTAGTTTCGCCGAGAGGTATTCGTTAGGACTAGTCTTCACCCATCCGAAATTTAAGGACACCTGATGGATAATTGCGAGGGCACAGCACATAAGCTGAAGCCAAGTCATTCTGATCGGTCCCCGTTGGCCTACCGACAATTAGTCAGTTTTCAGTTCTTAACAGAAAGAAAGAAAGAGTGGGCAGAGTTACAACTACACATGGCCTCATTCATGATTAGGGATGAGGAGAGACAACAGGAGTTCAATAACTTACATGATCAAATTTATGCTGCCTGGCTGCAGAGGACAATCACAGAATATTTCGGGCCGGATACTGCAATCACTGAGGGTCAAAATCCACTGACACGGTTCGAGGTGTCCTATTCGGTTGAAGACTTCCGGTGAGGGATGGTGTCGTACCTGGGGACCCTCTTCATATTGGCAAAGTTGAATGTAGGGAACCAGGGTTTACTGTTGCTCAAAGCATTGTGAATGACCCTCAATGGTTAGGGAAAAAGCTCACTGATGACTGCACAGACCATGTTACAGTTGCAAGGATTATACAACAGCATTGTTGTACATATTTTTTGTGAATTGAGTCCATGTCAGTGGGAATGTGACACACAGAGCAGTTTCAGGTATCTTTTGATGGTATGCATTGGGTGTATGAAATCGTGGACCGCTTACAACCCCATTTATACATGGTGATTACGAAACAAGCCCTCTTTAGTGGTGACTGGGAAATGGCGCAAGTCGTTAGCATTGCTATCCCAATGGCAGGGGGGTCTACTCAATGGGAAACAATGGAGGATGAGGATCCACCAAGGTCAGATGGAACTAGTCCAGCACAGCATCTTCTTGAAGCCCTGAAGGAGTACTTTTGACCAGAAGAAGTGCTGCAGGAGGGGATTAATCCTGACATCCAGTTTAGGGTACATGCAGAAGAGTTGGGACTTCAGATATGGGACGAGAACCACACTGACCTACCTCTGTTTATGCCCTGGTCGGTGTTCAGGCTGAATGAGGACATGGATGATAAAATAGAGGCTGTCTATGAGGAACACATACCTGGTTTTTTGGAGGATATGCCTGGATTTCAAAGGTATTGTCAAGAGGCAATGTGCAATCTTCTCGAACTCCATTTCCAAGTCTACTATTAGACAAGTGTCTTTAATAATGCAAATGGAGTGGAGTGACAGCGATTTATCATCCGATTCTCTGCAGGATTGTATCAGATTCGTGACCGGGAGTTATCAGTAACTTACTTGGTTATGAAGGACCATCTCCAACATGATGAATGGACAGTGCCACATATTGTGGCCAGGCGAGAAATCCCAGAGGGCTTGTCAGGGGCAGTTGTGTTTGTCAATGCTGCTCATATGCCTAAGAAAAAGATGTTAGGAAAGAGGAAGAAGAGTCACTTGCAAAACAAAGGGGTTGAAATGGTCCAGCAATACCTCAATGCAACCAAAAGACTTTACTCATTGCCTGCTGAAACCTGTGGTCATTGAGGCATTCATTAATGAACGACTGGTGAAAGCTCTAATTGATAGTGGATCACTTGCAGACTTCATGTCGACGACATTAGTCGATCAGCTGCAGGTAGTCAAGGATCCACTAGTAAAACCACTTACTATCCAGCTGGCTGTTCACAGATCACGGTCAAAAATCAATTATTCAGCGACTGCTCAGTTTTCATATCAGAACATCAATTGTACTTGGCATTTTGATGTTGCTAATCTCGATTCATACAACTTGATATTAGGGACTCCATTCATATTTCAACATCAAGTTATGATGGGGTTGAATCCTACCAGGGTCAACATTGGGTCACTCTACCACTCCCCATGGAAGGAGATACCATCGAGACTCTCCATTCTGTGGTAGCAGAAATCTTTGATGATGAGTTAGAGAGGTTAAGGGCAGATTTACGTGCTGAAGCAGCTGACCTTGACCCAGACACTGCATCAACAGCACTGCCTCCATTACGGGCTGTTAATCATACAATTCCAATCATTGATGACGCCAAAGCTTACTCATGGAGACCATCCAAATGTCCTGAAGCAATGGTGGAGCTATGGCATGAAAAGAAAACCACGTATATCAAGAATGGGAGGTGGAGGGTGGCCACAGGAACAAATGCATGCCCTATGCTCATTTTTCCTAAACCTCCAAAGGCTGATGGCACTTTGCGAATATGCACAGTAGTGGATAAGTGTGAGCAGAATGCTAACACATATAAGCTGGCTACCCTCTTGCCAGATATTGAAGCCATATGAAATGTTGTGCATCATAAGTATCAGAGTTTGATAGATGGGAAGGATGCTTACAAGAAGATCTGAGTGGTTCCTGAGCATTTTCACCAGACTTTGTTCACCTCTCCTGATGGCACTATGGAAAGTCTAACATTACAAATTGGGGATTGCAATGGTCCTTCTACCTACCAGACATTGATGAACCACATTTTGCACCATACATCGGCATCTTCATGGATGTATACTTGGATGATATTGTCATATATTCTGACTCTATCAGTGATCATGTGAAGCATTTACACACTGTGTTTACAGTGCTCTGTCATGAAAAATTATATCTCGCTGTCAACAAGATGCACTTGTTTGCTTCAGAGTTACAGGTTTTAGGGCATGTGATTAACGATAAAGGTATAAAAATGGACACACATAAAGTAGACACAGTGGCCAACTGGAAGATTCCTATGAATAAGCAACTTCTGACTGTATTTTGGGGGCTGTAGGATATCTCGCTAACAACTGTGAGGGAGTTCAAATCCCAATGGCTATTTTAGCAGCCCAGACAGGAGTAAACAGGCAATGGTGGTGGGGGGCTACTGAGCAGTGTGCTTTCGAAGATATCAAGTGTATTGTTCAGGCCCATTGTGACAGCTATTGAATTGTATTGGACTACTCACCAGGTCACCAAACCATTAACTTGGTGACAGATGCTTGTTTAACAGGTGCAAGTGGCATTCTCAGTCAAGGTGAATATCTTAGCACTGCCACAGTAGTGTCATTCTGGTCAGGGAAGTTCAACTCAGCTCAACAGAACTATCCTGTTCATGAACAGGAGTTGTTGGCTATCGTGGAATCATTGAAACAATTTCACTCACAACTGTTGGGGGTAAAATTTTGAATCTGTACTGATCATAAGGGGATACTTACGCAGAAGAACTTGTCTCTGAGACAGACACATTGGCTGGATCTTCTAAATGAGTTCAACTTCGAGATTCACTATATCCCCGGAAAGTCAAATGCTTTTGCTGATGCACTATCAAGAATGTATAGCGATGAGCCCTTGGGTACTATTAGGGCTGAATCAGAGTACATAGCTGACATTCCAGGGATGGAAGAGGATACATGGGGGGTGCACTATGGAGGGTGTTTATAATTACTATAATCTCAAATATTTACTAATAAAAGTCTTATTTTTACAAAACTCCATCTTTAAATAGTGATATCTATTCTGAAACAATTATATCATCAAAAAACAACCATCAGAAATAGTTCTCCATATTACATCTTATACAACCCATAGTTATTTAACAAATTCCATTGTATATAATTTCCTTCCTTTTACAGATGCCTACTAATACTTTTATTAGTACTTTGTTTTTTAAAAGTTGTAATGAAGTTATTTCCATGTAAAATATGTAAAATATTATTGGAAATTTTTCATACCACAGCTGTCTTTATTAAGTAAAACCCCCTATATATTCTGGGTATGTTGAATCAAGTAGAAATCTGCTTAGATTGACAGATCTATTCCGAAGTAATACATATGTATTTAGAGGTGCCAATGATATACATATGCCAGGAGTACAAGGGCTTTACATTGCAGGACAGTTTTCTGTTTTTAAATCTGGAGGGCATCAAACTGCTTTGCATCCCTGATATTACCATTGGGAATCGACGAGTGCAGGAAATTGTTATCTCGCACACCTATTCCATCTTGGCGCATCTAGGGGCAAGGAAAACTACCACATATTTGTGAACCAATGTGTCGTGGCCATCCTTAACCAAGGACATCGAATTATTTTGCAAGTCATGCAGCATGTGTGCCACTTCAAAATCTGAAACACAGAAACTGCAGGGACAACATCATTCAATGGAAGTGCCATCGCAGCCGTGGGAGGAAATTGGGATTGATTTTGTAGGACCCTTGCCAGCATCCAAGAATCGCCTTGGAGAGTTCAATAGCATCTGTGTTATTATTGACCATTTAACTTGCATGGTCCATTTGGTACCGGCACGCAGCAACTATACTGCTATTCAAATGGCTGAGGTGATATTCGAACATGTTTACAAGTTGCATGGGCTGCCAGACAAAATCATTAGTGATTGAGATTCACTCCAGCTTCATCAGTTGATAGGAGTCAAATTGTGGATGTCTTCATCACACCACCCCCAAACAGATGGCATTACCGAACATGCAAATTGAACAATGACTCAAATGCTTAGGCAATGTGTAGCACCAAACCAAAAAGATTGGGTGTCGAAGCTGCCAGCTATTGAGTTTGCTATGAATAATGCAACATCAGAAACAACTGGATTCTCACCGTTTTTTCTGAATTATGGTCAGCTACCATGGCCACTGCTCTGGGACACCAACATGAAGTATCCAGGTGTCCTTGAATTTGCAGAATGGATGAAGCTAGCAATCATGAATGCACATGATGAGAGACTAACAGCCAGGGTTAAGCAGACACGGCAGGCAAATCAACACTGGAGGTCTGCTGCATTTAGCATCAATGATTTGGTTTATCTGTCCACAAAGAACTTATGCTTACCAAAGAATTGGGCATGTGAACTGTTGCTGAAATATATTGGGCCTTTTAGGATCAGCCGGGTACTGGAGCCAGGAGTGACATACCAGTTGGAACTGTCAAGGGAGCTCAAGCAGCAGGGGATTAACACAAGTTTTCATGCCTTGTTGCTTCGTATACACATTCCGAATGATTATCGTCTGTTCCCAGGGAGGCAGTTGAGGCAGATTCCTGGCTTTGGTAGTTGGCCTCATGAGTGGGCAGTTGAGAAGATTCTTGCTCATTTGGGCAAGGGCCTCAATGCTTTCTTTGAGGTTTTGTGGAACACTGGTGACACTACCTGGTTGCCATATCAAGATGTTCAGCATGTTCAGCCATTGAAGGCTTACCTGGAGCCATTAGGTGTTACAAGTGCTTGATCATTGCCCAGGGGCCAAGGGCGGCTCTCTAATCAAATTGAAGTTGCCAAGATGTCTTTGAGCTCAGAGTGTCCCCAGGAAGTTTCTTACATATCAAGCACTGAAGACTTGCCTTCTATTTATGTTGGTTCAGCTGTTCCAATCACTGTGCAAGAATCACCCACTATGGATGCTCAGGATTATCCAATGCAAGTATCCACAGAGTTTCTGACAACTACAATGGCTGCCATTTGCAATAGTGCTCTTTGAGGCGTCCAAGTGGCATGGGACTTGTGTATGGAGCAGTTCAAGACTATGTAGCGTCAACTCCTCGAAGCACAGCAGAAGAATAACATACCACAACCCAAATCTACAGTCAATCCTCATGTAAGGGAATGGACCCATGCCTGGAGGGAGAAACAACAACCTGCATCACTGATAGACAGGTTGTCTCCATGGCTGGACGTACCAGGGAGCCTACCATCACAGCACCAAACACAGGCCTCAAGTGCTATCTGTCGCCAGAGAGGGAGGCAGCAGCAGGGTACTTCCATGCCAGTGGCATCATCTCCAGTGCAGCTGCATGAAGGTGTCATAGGGTATGATAGTTGTGGCATGCCAACAACTATGATGTAGGTCCAAGATGAAGGATAACTGAAGGAAGGAATTAGGAGGAAGTTCCTTAAGTTGAAAGGAGCTAATCTAAGTTGATTTTTGAACTAAGGAGCTTGTAGAATACATGAAAGTTATTTATACTAAGTAACATGGAAGGTCAGGGGTCCAGTCAAGGAAGCAGAGGGGCAAACAGGTCAAAAGAAGCATGGGGAAGGGTAACAGATCAATCTAAAACTAAGTACAGATGATGAAGCAACATATTAGAGGAGTGAGGTAGCAGGAAATGAGGATGGAGGTATGGCAGGGATGGAAGACTGTCGGGATTGAACACAGGACAGGATAGTGGGACGGGATGATGAGTATCAGGACATCACAAGTGGTAGTGCCATGTGCAGGGGTGCCGATGTCAGGAAGCCGAAGAATGTAACTTGGCCAAATCAATTGTCAGAGGTCCGAAAGTTGTGATCCTAACAAACTATACCATTCTCAATGCATTTGGCTCCATGTATTGATGAGAGCTTCTTGTAGATTAAGCCATTCCATGGGCAAGGTCAGAGTCAAATGGTGCATTTCTTCCTTCTCGTATTGATGGAAACCATATAGAAAGCAATATAGTTTAATTCTTCACTGAATATACTGCACTGGAGTTTCATGGTGATGACCTGTTTTATGAAATCTCATTTCTTTCTACTCTAGAGCTAAGGATTTGTGCTAGTGAGTTCCCAGTAATCCTTTGATGATACCCCAGAGGAAAGATCCATGAGATTGACTAAACCCAGTATGATGTTTGCAGTCTAAGGTGCTCCACCAAATCTTAGCATTCCTGGTGAGTCATCTGGGGAGAGTGACCCCTAGTAATGAGCTCATTGTTTCTGAAATCTCTGAAAGACTCGTGATATCCAGGATGTACTCTAACACTTTGGAGTGACTCCCATTGTATTTGGGAAGATCTGACCATTTGATTTTGATATCATTGACTTAACATACTGTTCTGAGGCACATATATAAGTAGATTGTTTGCTTATACTTACACACTATCAGTTTACCTCCTGCGAGGCACAGAGGTCCCAGTGGAAATTATATCTATCTTTCTTGTGATTCTTGCGACCCTCGAGAATTAATTCCAACACTATCGACTACAGCAATAAAAAATCTTCTGATCCCTCTTATGGTATCCTCGGAATCAGAAATCAAACTTTCATAGGCACTAATAACATCAGGAAAACATAAATATTAAGCGATTTGGCTGCCACCATCGCCTCTATTCTCATGCGTCCTCTCCTGGAGGCCCCACGTTTCGTCCATAGCTGCTCGCATGGGCTCTTCCCTCATCAATAAGCACGTACACAGCCCAGCTCCGGACAATCCCGCCATGACCTGCCAGATCAATGCCATGCTCGCTGAAAAAGAGACACGAATCTCATCCTGGTCCACCTGGCGCAGATGCTGTATTTGGGGGATAATGGCATACGCAATTTGTATACCTTGTGGTAGCGACGCCTTCAGTGAGACTGGAATAGTACTAAGAAGCTTGTTTTGTAGGATAGTGCCACCAATGACTGTTCCCCAGCTCTGAACAGAAGAAGCGTCAGCATTTGAGCGTGCAACAACGAGACCAGTGTAAATAATAAAGGCATAATCCAGTTTCAGAATGGGAATTGAGTTCAAATAAACCCACCTGTGCGAAGGACCGTATGAATGTGAAGAACGCCAATGCATGTGCGTTGTTCGAATAAGGCAGTGGTGCTAAGATAGGGAACTGGGTCGCTATCCAGATCATCCCTAATCCAATACCAAGTATAATCTCAAACCCCACATATGCACCCACCCTGCTGTCTGGTGTGAGAGTGGATAGCAACCCGAATCCAATGATAGTCAACATCCAACCTATATAATTTTGGGGTCTGTATCGTCTGGAGATCTGCACTGATGCACCAGTGGCAATAGCGATAGGTGCTATGGTCAGAGCTATGCCAAGGAAGTCAATGCCGGAATGGATTGGGGACGCGCCCTTGGATGCCTGAAAATAAACAGGGAGGTAGACTAAAATAATAATATTAGCAGAATAGATAGCACGCTCTAAGTCGGTGAGAAGCTGGCCTCCAACTTACATATCGCTGCCATAGAAACAATGCCATGGAAAAAAGTCCCGAGATACCTAAGAATAGGTGAATTAGTGACCTTGCCTGCTAGTCGAAACTTGTCACTCACCCGCTTAAGGTTGTACGATTTTTTATACAGAATAATGGGACCTGAATATGGCGTCCGATGAGTAATGTGACTTGGAACCAGAGCTATGATTGAGATTCTATACCGTCGGCTCATTTGCCCATTTGCCTTCTACGAGTACAAAAAGGCCCATTCCCACAGCCCCCAGACAGAGGGGTGCCAATACATGCCAAGAAGACCATGGGAATTGCAATCCGCCCCAGGTCAGACCTAGCATGACAGACGTTGTACTAGAGATTATGATGGCATTTCCCCTTTTCCAAACAATTATGAAGCTAGGCTCAACCAAAGTTCAGTTCCCAATTACAAGATGTACTCACAACCAGTCCATGCGGCGAATTTTTGTCCGGAAGGGGTCCAGTGGCGTGTGTACACGGAGAAATATTGTGCACAAACTGAACGAGAGCCCACAAAGAGGGAGATTAAGATAGAAAAGCCAGCGCCAAGCTCCTGAGTTAGAGAGTGCACCACCAATCGGGGGTCCAATCGCACTATTATGTTTATAAGGACGAATGGTCAAGCCAACCATAATGACACAACGCACCAGGCAAACGCCCAAACACTTGACGTCAATGGATCAATTATGATCTTCCTCTAATGAAGGAGGCACTCACGAGGCTGTCACACCCAGAAATTTTCCACGCTCGGGAAGAGGGACTAAATCAGCATAAATGATCTCTGTGGTACATATGCATCCGCCGCCTCCAAATCCTTGTATTGCTATAATGAGGAGATACATGACCACTATGTAAGCCGGAGAAAGGCTGTTAACTATTGACATACCTCGTCCCGCGATTATCATACTCATATTGTGTGCTGCCCCGCATATGGCGGACCCAATCGCAAAGAATACAATAAAAGTAAGAAGAACGGGCTTCCGTCCGAATATTGAGACGAGTCCACCAACAGTAGGGACTATTGCGGTGGAAGATATGGTGTATGCAGCCGCAGCCCATATGAAATCTGTTCCATTGAGATCCGAAACTATTGTTGGGAGCGTCGTTGAGACAGCTGTCTGTGATAATTATATCCAAATTATATCAACACAAAATTAGGCCCAGGCTTGAAGGAAGGGTGCGTACCAAATCTAAAGCAGACAATAAATCGACCAAAAGATTAGCCACGAAGACCATCCAGAAGTCAAAGCCTCTTTTATTATATTCCAGTCTATCGGGCTGAGAAATCTTTGAAGTCGTTTGATTGCGGTCAGCAAGAGGCGGGCTGGGTGTTCTAGCAGTTATTAGATAAATAAGCAATAAGTCTGACGATGCCTAAAGGAATGAGACCTACTTCTCCTTCAAAGGGTCCATATTTCTTGACCTTGGGACAGTGTAGAGACAGAGAAACGGGATCTTCATTATTCGAGGACTATGAGGATTAAATTTATATAAACTGCATAACATAATTTACCTGATTAATTAAATGAACAGTTTCGAATTCTCATTGTTCGAAGGCGTGACATTCACTTGACTGCGCTCGTGTCGCTTACTTCTAGAAGCATCTGTAGATAATTCATCACGATCAAGATCAGAATATTTTTTATTGCTGTAGTCGATAGTTTTGGAATTAATTCTTGGTTTGTTATGCCAATCCCTAACCTTCATTATCAAGGACATGAGATGCTCCCGCCATAGCCACATGAGGCATTAGGCGCCATATCATCAGTATGGCTCTACGTGTACTCATGAACTTTTCGGCTTGGCTCCAAACCAGCTGAATATGTATTTAGTCACATCACACTGTCCTCAACGCTCAACATCTAAGAGTCGAATATCCAACCTGCTCCAGTGTTTGAAAAAGATGACATTACATAATGCATACAACGCTACTCGGACAATGACTAGCCCTCACAACAGGGCCGTGATTCTTTGGTCTAGATGAATTCACTCGTCGACTATTTCAGATAAATAATTATAAGTTAAATTTCAGAAGGCAATTCATCATCTGTTTCAGTCCATTTTATTTATTTTGTTCCTTCTTATATTTGATTCATATGTTGTATAGCATCATATAACCCTCTTCGCCAATCTGGCAATTGGGAGAAGCACAGCCGAGGCTTGAAGGGGTACGCGTGATAGTGACGAGTTCTTGCACTTACATCGCACATGCTTGAGGGGGTACGCGTTAGTGACGAGTTCTGTTCTGACTTGCACTTACATCGCACATCGCACATCGCACTGTCGCACATCGCACATCACACTGACACTTACACTTACATTCTCCCCTTCTCTATCACATGCAGAAAGTCTCTGGGAATGCCCTATTCAAAGAGGAATGGGTTACTGATCCACAAAACAGCCCTTTTTATACTCGTTTATTTTCACCCAATGATATGCCCCGTGCTGTTGTACCTTTCGTCCACGGCCTCTTAGAGCATGGTGGGCAATTAGTTCGAAGCAAGCCAAAAATGAATTTTAACTCAGATCTGTAGGCGGAAGATATGAGCACGTGTTCCCGGTTTGGAACAAACGAGGTATAGCAGTTTTCGTATATAACCAACGGGGATACGGCCGCACCTATTCTGAGGTTGGGAAAAGGGCCCCCAATGCCTCCTTTGGGAAGACCAGTGGAAGAGAGCAAGTTGAAGACATAGAGTTCTTTGTGAATCTGGTGGCCCACCAATTCAAGGATATTCCCCTCTTTCTCATGGGATTTTCTACGGCAAGATAGAGCCCTTATATGCGTTATTGCTATTCTCGAATTTGTTTTTATTAGGGAGGCGGTCGTGTTCTTCATGTCGTGACTCGAAAGAATCCCCCGCCTTCTCGTCAAACGCTTGAGCTCATCAAGGGAGTGATTGCGTACGCACCGCATGTGCTCGAGTCAAGGCCAGTCTCTCTAAGGCCACACGTTGGGTCGGTGCGAAGATCGGATTGCTGGCCCCCAATACAGTCTTCCCTACAGGTTCCAAGTCAGAGGTATTCTTCTTGATCAGTGATACGTATTTAAACTTTAAACCTAACATCATACGATATAGAATCTTTCACACAATACGGTAACCAATAGGGCGTGGGAGGAAGACCCGCTGATAAGGACCCAAGGTACACTGAAAGCATTGTCAGAGTTACTTGACGATGTAAGTACCTAATGTTTTCTGTTCTACTCTGTACTGATGATTGATCAAGGGCGAGGAGCTTGCATTGAATGGCTACCTGGCAATATGATCTTCCGGTAATTCAAGTTTCACTTGCCTTGTTGCATCGTGATACCCACCAGGATTTCACCAGGTTATATTCCTTCACGGTACATTAGATCCCGTACCTTCGTTTCCTGTATCTTCCTTTCTCCTCTCTGACATGCGTCCGTTGAAAGGTGACTTGTCCTGTTGCTTCCAAAAAGTTTCACGACGATATCTCTGCAAAGGATAAAACCTACATATCTTTCCCGGTGCGCATCTCGTTTCTTACATGTAAGATTATCGGGTTGCTAATGGTAATGAAGGACGCGTTCCACGAATTACATAATGAACTTAACTGTACTGACGAAAAGTTCAATGAATCATGCCTCAACTGGATAGAGTTGCACATTTAAAAACATATTCGTCATGAGAATATCTTTTTCAAAATATATATGGTGTTGTTATTCTCCAAGGGACGATTTTTTTTTCTTGGCCTAATATTGCGTTTCCTTTGAATTCAGCGCATGTAAACATATTTTTACTGGTATGAGACCGTTATCGATAATATTGTCATCTTAGTTTCACTGTATGAGAATTGCAAGTAACCGATGTATCTTTCTGCCTAACGGTACTGAGTACACGTAGTTTGACGCGGTTCACCTGGGGCATTGATAGGAGTCTAATGTGAAAATATGTGTTGAATGATTTCGGATCATAGAGCGGTTTCAGTGGGCAATGGGAAAGTGCCGCGCAGGGTATCGCGACTGCCACAACTGCCGCGAACACCTCAAAATGCCTTCAAAGACGCATTTACCTAGCATAAAATAGATATAGTGTTGTATATATTCTTCATAATGTATCAATCTGTGTATTAAGGCCTTGATAATTTGCTTTAAGACTGGGTTTTGATGTTTCAAATTGTGAATAGCCCTTTTTCTAAGAGCATACATCATTTAAAGTGGTATTTTGAGTATTACCATAAAATATAGCTAGTTTTTAGTTTGAAGCCAAAATATATATTTGTGGCAATCGTCCACTTTTCGCAGCACCCCTCACACTAGAGGCACCCTAAGGTTTTTGGAGTTGGAGAACCTTCTGAAAATCCTATGATTTGGCCAAATTCTTTAAGAGTTCTTTGAACTGATAAATTGTTTGAAAATCTTTTCTTTTAGTAGGATTTTCTACAGTGGAAAATCATATCTGAAAACTTTAAATATTTGTATCAGGACATCTGAGGAAACATCATTAGTTAGAGTTTCTTGATACAAATTTTTAAAGTTTTCAGATATAGTTTTCCACTTTGGAAAATCCTACTAAAACTTAAAATTTCTAAACAATATATCAGTTCAAACAATTCTTAGAAAATTTGGCCAAATATCACACACTGGAGGCACCCCAAGGTTTTTGGGATTGGAAAACCTTTTAAAAATCCTAATATTTGGCCAAATCTTCTAAGAATTCTTTGAAGTGATAAATTGTTTGAAATTTTTGATTTTTAATAGAATTTTCCAAAGTGGAAAATCATATATGAAAACTTTAAATATTTGCATCAGGAAATCTAAGGAAACATTATCAGTCAGAGTTTCTTAATCCAAATTTTCAAGGTTTTCAGATATGATTCTCCACTTTGGAAAATCCTACTAAAACTTGAAAAATTTCAAACAATTTATTAGTTCAGAGAATTCTTAGAAAATTTGGCCAAATAGTAGGATTTTCAGAAGGTTCTCCAACTCCAAAAACCTTGGGGTGCCTCTAGTGACAGCAGTGCATGGCACCCACACAGTGAGATTCAATGTTGGTTTGAAAGTTTTTTGAAGCCTCAACAGTCAACCTCTACAATTCCTGGAGTCAAACCACACTATATATTTTGGTGACACTCTGATCAGCTTTTCTATTCATCCAGTGTTACATCAGGAAAGTGGGAAGTAAATATGCCATCTAGATTGTCTAGAACCATCTAGGAGAGCTAGCTAGCTAGGCTAGACTAGACACACTACTTTCATGAGGTCCCTATTTACTAGTCAATATAAAAGCTTACTATAGATATAGGGAGGCTAAGGAGACTAAAAAGACTATGGAGTCTACATAATGGGTGTAGACATTCTGTTTGTGAAGCTCCATTCCCGGAAACTCTTTGGAGTATTTCCCGGATATTATCTCTGGTTCCAAAACCATCTTCTGGACCAGTATCAAGATCTGGAATCCACCAGATCCTGACCCTCATCCCTCAAGTACCCTTCACCCAGTCCCCTGTCATATGTATATTCCACCTCCATGTTACAACCTGTTCCAGGTTAGCTGAGCTCTACGACGACGAATTGAGATGAATGTCAGATATAAGGCATTGGAAATGTACTTATCAACTTGTGACTTTATTGATGATTATTTAATAAGGACAATAATGATTTTGTGGCGTGTGCTTCCTTGAACGTCAGCCTCCCATCTTCGGTTCATGTCACTGAAGCTGTCTCAAACCATTTCTTCCATCACAACTTTTGTTTTCGAATGATTACTGAATTTCTACTAAGATGAGATCATGGGTTATGACAAAAACCATGATACGGCACGAATTGCCCGAAGCTCAGTCGCTGCCCGGAGTTTGGCAATCTAACGACTATATTTACCTATGATAGGGTGCATGAATCACTCGTCACACTGATAGTGAGAAAACCTACCTCAGTCGCTGCCCAGAGTTTGGCAATCTAACGACTGAGGTACCATGCAAGAAAACCTTGATGATATAGGTCACGGTGGAGGTTGTGCTCGCAACACGTGGCAGCGTTAAACAGGATCCGATAGGATCTCAGTCCCAGTGTCGTATAGAGTTGCTACCCACTGATGGATTTTGTCAGGTTAGACTATACAGCCCAACATCTGTTATTAACAGATCTCGTTGTGTTCGAAATGATGATGAAACACCCTCCTCCTAAGGGAGATTCACCTCTTTCTTTTACTTTTTACTGTGAAAATCCATATTGTGGACCATCACAAAGTGAGCTAACACATTATTTGACCACTGTACCCCTAAACTGTCGCCTAAGTTCCTACAATGTCAGAAGGTGATTGACCAACTGACACATTGATTGACACACAAGTAGTTTTATTACAAGCCTATTAAACCCTTGTAGGCAGTGCATCAGCTGTTCCTTGAGGCATAAATGAGGGATAAATGTAGTCTTAAAGTTATGATGGAAGAAATGATTGAAGACAACTTCGGTGACATGAGCTGAGGCTGCGAGGCAATCAAGGAAGTACACGCCACAAAATCGGCGCATTCTGCGTGGTCATCGATAAGGTTATCGGTTCATAGTAAGTGCATTCTCATGCTCTTATCTTACATTGATCTCAATTCGCTACAGAGCTCAGCTGTCACTGCAAGCTGTTCCGATAACAATGAAACGTCTAAGAAGACAACTTAAATAATAGTATTTCTCATGTTTGTATCAACTATCCCTGATTTAATAAGTCTACTTCATTCAATATTATCTGAAGGAACAAGTGCTATAGTCCTAGCATGTAAGTGTCCACCTGCTTCTGAGATAACTTAAAAACGAGTTATGACAGATTTATCAACTCTCTTGGTACACTTCCACCATCTTGGATAGCGTTTCTCTACTGTTCTGTTTAGTTCCGGGATTATCGACCTTGTGGCGATGTATAGTACTTACGAGCCGAGATTGCTCGTTGTCGCCGCTGGGACAGGACTTGAAAGGATGTGAAGCGACACCCCTGAAGTTCTACTGACTCCATTTTATTATTATTATGCTTTTATGGACGTTGCAGACGACATGGAAGATTCTCAATTGGCGGGCCGTCAGGGGGGATTTTGCCCTCTTGCTTTATGCGTTTGCCTTTGGAACCGCATATTACGTTACGCGATACTACGGGAGAACTCCTAAACGCTGTCCTTAACGAGACTCTCCGTCTCGGTTCCCCCTTTTTTCTTCCACGGATCGTTCCGGCTGGAGGGGTCACCGTAGACGGGAGATTTATCCCTGGTGGTACGATAGTAGCGATTGCTGCCTATTCTCAACAGGTCAGTCCCGAAATATACCCTCCAGATCCTTTAGTAGGTTTATTTAAAAAAATTTCTTTCATTCGTCGATTAACGCACTGGTCTCTCTCTCAAGTTGTTTCGTCCCGAGAGATGATATCCTGACAGCAGACATGCTCAGGCCACGTTGTACTCATTCTCTTCGAGTGAGTGCGTTTATATATGCCAACGCACTCACATTTGCCTGACCCATTTACTTTGTTTTATGTCATTTGACAACACTACCTCCCTTGCGACTTAGGTCCACATGTTTGCATTGCAAAAAGTTTTGCGTACCAGGAAATGCGTTATGTCATGGCAAGGCTAGTGCTCGCGTTCGATATGAGCCTGCCCAACTCTTTCGATGTCGACGCCTTTCGCGACGGCATACAAAACATGCGCACGACGATTTTTCAGAGGCCGCTTGTAGTCAAAGTTTCTAGGAGGTCGAAGGTAACTATCGATGGCGGCGACTAAGACAACCAGCCGTCTTAATATAATCTCAATGAAAGCCCGGCTTCTCCGTCGAATTAGGCACCGAAATCAACTCTACACATAAAGACAACCTATATATAAGACCTCGTAAATGGTTCGCCTCAATCTCTGTATGAATTTAACACCTCTATGTTTTTTCTCAAATGGCTTCCATTGCCTTTATGTACCCTCTATTTTGTTCAACGGCGAAAAATCAATAGCACGAAGGCTGTGATGATTATTGAGATTATCGAATTTTGATCTGCATGACTTGAAGACTCACCCTCAACCACTGGCACAGCTAGGAACGAGTCAAGTCCCTTCATCATGTCGCTCAATAAAGAGCTGCTACGGCTCTGCATCAGGCCCTACCAAATTATGTAGCAATAAAGTTCTGCCTCAGTCTACTGTGAACTTGCTTACAAAATTATTGCACCCCCCAAAGACCATTTCCCCCTACCCATGCGCATGCCGTCGGTGATCTACCAATGAAGATGCATGATTGGAAATGCACCATAAAATCGTACGACTAGTGCCCAAGACATCCTCCTAATTCTACCGTGCCGTCGGACGTTTGACGCGTTTCAATGCATTTCAACAATTGCCGTGTGCTTCGTTCCAAAGGCGCCCAAAAGTGAGAGACACTGCATTACAGCCACGTATCAATGATACATGCCTACTTAAGACTGATATACTAGTACGATACCTTGCTCCTGTGAAGGCATTAACCCAGATCTTCTTGCGGTTCGCGTGCATATCTTTCGTCTTCTGCTTGAAGAACAGACCGACAGCCTGAGTGTGGCCAGGCAGGATGTATGAGTCACTTTTCTCCATGCAGACATGTTGCCGGCTTGAGTATTTGCTATGTTGCTAGTGCCATCAAACAAACACAAGGAGATTGTGGGGATCAATTGAAGTTTCAGATTATGTTTCAAAGCAAAGGCAGTATCTACAAAACAATGTGTGGAGCCAGAATCTATCAAAGCTTGGAACACTAGATGTTCAAGAGAGTCAGAAATGAGGTTTACAAATAATGAGTCAGGATTGATAAAAGTGGAAGTGTTGAGATGGATAACCTCGGAAATACAGAGGGAGTCAATGCAACCCTCTGTCCGTGCAGATTCTGGAGGGTTGCTTACTCTTTTTTCGACACCGTGGCGGGTTTTTCCTTCAACACAGTAGTTGCTGGAGTAGTTGCCACATGAGTCTTGAAAGAGCTTGACTTATCAGTGCAGTTGGAAACCTTGTGTCTGCCTTTTCCACAGAAAAGACAGAGGTCATTATCCATGTGTCATTGTTTTTCCTTCAGGGTGAAGGGTGTTACGACCGTGTCGTAACCCATGTCGCAACCCGATGGTCTCCGAGAATACTACAGTCTATCAATGTTCAAAGTTATTGATCAAGTCATCATTTCGGCAACCTTCGGAATACCGACACTGACGTATACCTTCACGGCGATCAAACCTTGTTTACCCCCCTGTCAAAATATACTCTACCATCTGGTTATGCTTTGATACGTCCCCTTTCATTATGATGATCCGTTTTGCTCTATGTTTCACATATGCCCATATATACCTGTAGCCTGTGGACTATTCCCTTTTCTCGTAATTCCGCTCTCGGCTAAATCTCGGCTTCCGAACTTATTGTAACTTTCCGGTTCCTAGTCAAGCTTATTTGTCAATGCCGTTTTCCGCTCTTCCCTTAGTTCGTAGTTTCTAGACGCCGATAACCCATATATAAACCCGCTGTAATGTAACTACTAGACAATCAGAATATCAACTTAGAATATCAACTTAGAATATCGACTTAGATCGACTTATATATCCCTCTAATTTCCGACTCCATTATGTATTCACGACCACCACATTCCGACTCCATCCGATTTACGATTCAACCTACATTTACGACTTCAACCTCTAATCTCCGACTCTCAGTCTCCGACTCTCAGTCTCCGACTCTCAGTCTCCGACTCTCAGTCTCCGACTCTCAGTCTCCGACTCTCAGTCTCCGACTCTCAGTCTCCGACTCTCAGTCTCCGACTCTCAGTCCCCGACACTCTCAGTCTCCGACTGTCTCAGTCTCCGACTGTCTCAGTCTCCGACTCTCAGTCTCTGACTCTCTCGGTCTCCGACTCTCTCAGTCTCTGACTCTCTCAGCCTCCAACTCTTGGTCTCCGACCCCTCAACCCAACCCTCAACTTATCCTTTGGTTTCCGATCGGTAGTTTACCGAGAGGTTTACTTGACAGGACTAGTTTTCGCCCGCCCGAAATTTAAGGACACCTGACGGTAACTTGCGAGGGTGCAGCACATAAGCTGAAGCCAAGTCCTTCCGTTCGGTCCCCGTCGGTCTGCCGACATCCGTCAGTTTCTGCTCTTAACAGTATATTCTGATTTCTACTCGCAAACCCGTCCTTATATCTATTCATTTGTTCATCACTCCACATCGGCATCGCATTACTTATCTTTTACAGAACCCTTTTGTGTTTTCAGACATCACTCTGATTTCCAGATGCAAAGATAAGTTAATGGCCAAAGCTGATCCTGTTTTACTCAGATTCCACTCATTTTGCCCTGCCTCGATCCTTGTTTTGTCCTGCCCTTGGTTTGCTCGGCTCCCGATTATTTCTGGATATTCCGAATGGACTAATTTACCACTAGTCACCATACTCTCGGAATCCATCGGCTTCTGGAAATTCGCTATGTCTGCCATTTGCCTTGATGGTATATTATGGATTCAAGTTCGCAATGTGTTGGCCACCTAGTGCTTGGTTTTCTTTACAGATATACCTTCCTAAACCATTGCTCATAACTCCAAATCGACATCGCCTTGCTTACCCTTGTTCTTTGCCTCGCCTTCGGACCTTTTTCGGGTCCCGACCCCTTTTCCGAACTTTTGTTTGGACCCTTTTCCGACCTACCCTTTGGTCCATGCTGTCCCATGCATGTTCCTTGCTTTGTCACTACCTTCCGACCCATTCTCCGACTATTCTCCGACTATTCGGATTCCTCTCAACCTCTGCATTGATTCCTACAATGACTCTCCAGACTTTCCGGTTTTTTCGGCAGGTCGGACTCCGAGTCAGGAAGATTTTATGCAGTACCCATCTCTCATCGGCTTTTGCAACCTGGATACATTCCAAACTGCAATACACTTTCCGGTTCCCTTCTGGGACATTTTCTGGCTCTTTTCAGTTTCTCTGAGGAGCATTTACCTGTTTCCCTTGTGGAACAAATCTGGACGTCACCCCTTTGACTAGCAGTATGAGTTGCTTGATTATTTCTAGGATACCACTGTCTCACCCACTATAATCCGTTGATTTCTGGGTATTGAGCAGTAAATTTTCCGAAACTTCCGATGCCTCTCATTTGACTGTATTGGTCTGCTCTGAATATTTTCAGACATCTCTGGCCTTCGGGCAACCCTTTGCCTTTCTGGGCATTTCTGGCCTTTTGGTACCTCTGGTTCCTTTTGGCATGTTCTACTCTTTCAGTCAACTTTGGATTCTTCGGATTCCTTGGATTTCCGGACTTTCCGGAATCTTCGGACCCTTTGGATTTCAATTACCTGTTGAGTATATGCTCGTGAAGATCAGTTTAATCTGGCTTTTCAGGCATCTCTGGCCTTCGGGCACCCATGGCCCTTCTGGGCCTAGCCTTTTCGGCATCTCTGGTCTTTTGGCTTACCACTCTCTCACTTAAACTCGGATTCCATGGTTATTTCCGAACTTTCCGGAACCCTCAGAACTTTTGGATTCTTCGGACTTCCGGACTTTCCGGAATTTCCAGACCCTTTGGATCCTACATATTTGTTGAGTGATTGTTTGCTGAGATCAGTTAATCCAGCCTTTCAGGCACTTTTGGCCTTCGGGCAACCCTCAGCCCTTTTCTCGGGCACCCCTGGCCTCTTTTGGCACTCTTGGCCTTCGGGCAACCCTCGGCCCTTTTTGGGCACCTCAAGCCTTTTGGCATATTTGGCCTTTTAGGCATTTTATGGCTGTTTTCGGCATGTTCAACACTTTCACTTAACTTCGGATTCCTCAGATTTCCGGACTTTCCGGAATCCTTGGACCTTTCCGTTCCCAATTATCTGTTGAGTGTTTGCTTGCCAAAAATCAGTTTAATCCAGCCTTTTCAGGCAAACTTTGGCCTTCGGGCAATCCTAGCCTTTTGGATCCCTGGCCTCTCTTCCGGCCTTTTCAGCCCTTTTGTCCGACTTCAAATTCTGTGAATTTTCCGACCTTTCTGGAAACTTCGGACTTTCCAAAACCTTTGGATTTTCGGAATTTCTTGGACTTCCGAAATCCTCAAATTTTCAGGACCCTCGGACTTTCCGAAAACCTTGGACTCTCCAAATTTTAACTCTTTGTTGAGTTTTCCTTCTTGCCATGATTGTTTTTATCTTGGCTTTTTAGCATATATGGCCTTTTGCGCCATTCCAACCCTTTTAGCATACTTGGTCTTTTGGCACCAATGTTTCAGCTCAATTTCAGATTTCCGGATTTTCCGACCTCTTCGAACTTTTGGAAACTTCGGATTCCGAAAATGCCATCACCCGGCCCTTCTCCGAAGACCTCTCTCTCTGCCTTCAATATGGTCATCCACTTCCGTCCCAGCCACCTTGGTGGAAAACCCGACGCTATGACTAGACGATGGGACGTCTATCCTAAAGAGGGGAGTAGCAACTATGCCACAGTTAATCTGCATAAATTCAAGCCTATGTTTCATCGGAACAACTGTCCGAGTTAATCCGAGCTACTTACCTTATACATCCAGTCATGCGCAGTGTTATCCTTATGGACACCGAAAATTACATCAAGATATACTATCGGCAATTCCATTAGACCCAGTCACCAAAGCACACCTCAATAACCCATCCGACCCCGATCATTCCCGATGGTCACTCGACCCGCAAGGTTTCATTAAACTTGACAATTGCATATATGTTCCGGACTCCGACACTTTCCGACTTCGAGTTTTACAGCATAAACATGACCACCAGATCTCGGGACATTTTCAGTATCAATTTACCATTGGACTTATCCAAAGAGAAAATACATGGCCTGGTCTCCGAGATTTTGTCAAGCATTATTGTAAATCATGCACCAACTGTGCACGTTCCAAATCAAGACGTCACAAACCATATGGCCTACTCAAACAATACCGGAAAAACCCTGGAATTCAATATCAATGGATTTCATCGAACACCTACCGGCATCCAACGGCCATACCACAATTCTCGTTGTTGTGGATCAGCTTACCAAGCAAAGTATTTTCATTCCAACTTATGATACAGTAACATCCATACAGTTCGCCGAATTGTTCAACACTCATGTATTCTCCAAGCATGACATTTCCGTTGCATGTCACTTCCGATCGCAGATCCGAGTTCATCTCTCACTTTTTAGGTCACTCGGAAAAGCACTTGACATGAAACTCCATTTCACTTCCGGCTACCACCCGGAAAGCAATGGCCAAACCAAACGCACTAATCAAACATTGGAACAGTACATCCGAGTCTATTGCAACTATCAACAAGACAATTGGAAATCACTTCTACTGCTTGCCGAATTCGCATATAACAACACCCCAAATGCTACTACCGGCATTTCGCCTTTCTTCGCAAATAAAGGCTACAACCCAAATATCGCTATCCATCTGGAACGCGATCTCACTTCAACCCGTGCTCAGGACTTTGTCACAAACCTCAATGAGCTACACCAAGAACTTCGAAAGAACATCACATCGGCCCACGAACATTACCAACACTCCACAGACAAAAATCGGCTGCCACCCCCTGAACTCAAGATCGGTGACCGAGTATTTGTCAAAACCGAGTTCTTCCAAAAGCCGAGTTCTTCCGAATGACTAGGCCATCCAAAAAGCTCGCCAACAAGTACTTAGGACCTTTTGAAATTATAGCACAAGCAGGCATGCTCTCTTGGACGCTTCAGCTCCCCGAGAATATGCATGCAGTACACCTAGTACAACCTTCGCCTCCACCCATGGTTATTGATGGGGAACCCGAATTCGAGATATCGGAAATCCTAGATTCAAATATGGATAATCACCGAAGTACCTGCAAACTACTCTATTTGGTCAAGTGGACAGGTTACGAAGGTACCAATGAATAAGTATCCTGGATTCTTGCCACAGAACTCGGAAACACATCGGACATTATCAAAGACTTCCATCAAGCATATCTGAACATATCCGGACCCCTATCATCTACAGCATCCCGACATTTTCCGACACCCATATTTGTGTATCCTGTCTCGTTTCCTTCACTTCCTCCTCAGCCCTCTCAGTGGCTGCCAGCAATTCGGCATTCCCTGTTGCCCCCGGTAACACTCCGGCCCCTCATAGGCAATTTCCGGTCCATCTGGACATCTTCTGGCTTTTCCGGGACCTTTCTGTCCTACTGGTTAGCGTTTATTCTCGCACTGCCTTGCACCCTCTGCATTTTGGCATCTTCAGACTTTTGTCACCCTGTCCCCCTTGCCCTGTTTGTCTGCTCCCACATTTTCAGTGTGCTCGGATCCCTCGGAACTTCCAGACTCTGTCCCGGACCTTTTCGGACTTTCAGACCTTATTGGATTTTCGGAATTTTTAGGTTTCCGGACCTTTTCGAGGTTTGAACTTACATTCAAGTATCCAAACATGACCATGGTCTCGTCCTGACCTTCATCTCGATCTTGACTTTCCGAATCCTCTCCGAATCCTTTCTGAATCCTTTCTGAACTTTTCCGAACCCTTTCCAGCACCTTCCCATCCCCTTCCGACCTTCCTGCCTTCACCTTATTCTTCAGCACTTTTCAGCCTCCTTGGGATTTCGGCCAAATGGGGGGATACTGTTACGACCGTGTCGTAACCCATGTCGCAACCCGATGGTCTCCGAGAATACTACAGTCTATCAATGTTCGAAGTTATTGATCAAGTCATCATTTCGGCAACCTTCGGAATACCGACACTGACGTATACCTTCACGGCGATCAAACCTTGTTTACGCCCCTGTCAAAATATACTCTACCATCTGGTTATGCTTTGATACGTCCCCTTTCATTATGATGATCTGTTTTACTCTATGTTTCACATATGCCCATATATACCTGTAGCCCGTGGACTATTCCCTTTTCTCGTAATTCCGCTCTCGGCTAAATCTCGGCTTCCGAACTTATTGTAACTTTCCGGTTCCTAGTCAAGCTTATTTGTCAATGCCGTTTTCCGCTCTTCCCTTAGTTCGTAGTTTCTAGATGCCGATAACCCATATATAAACCCGCTGTAATGTAACTACTAGACAATCAGAATATCAACTTAGAATATCAACTTAGAATATCAACTTAGATCGACTTATATATCCCTCTAATTTCCGACTCCATTATGTATTCACGACCACCACATTCCAACTCCATCCGATTTACGATTCAACCTACATTTACGACTTCAACCTCTAATCTCCGACTCTCAGTCTCCGACTCTCAGTCCCCGACACTCTCAGTCTCCGACTGTCTCAGTCTCCGACTGTCTCAGTCTCCGACTGTCTCAGTCTCCGACTGTCTCAGTCTCCGACTGTCTCAGTCTCCGACTCTCAGTCTCTGACTCTCTCGGTCTCTGACTCTCTCAGTCTCTGACTCTCTCAGTCTCTGACTCTCTCAGTCTCTGACTCTCTCAGCCTCCAACTCTTGGTCTCCGACCCCTCAACCCAACCCTCAACTTATCCTTCGGTTTCCGATGGGTAGTTTACCGAGAGGTTTACTTGACAGGACTAGTTTTCGCCCGCCCGAAATTTAAGGACACCTGACGGTAACTTGCGAGGGCGCAGCACATAAGCTGAAGCCAAGTCCTTCCGTTCGGTCCCCGTCGGTCTGCCGACATCCATCAGTTTCTGCTCTTAACAAAGGGTGAGTTTACCGTCAGAACCCAACAAATGGGAAATGTCAGGTTTGTCGGAAGTTGACTGTTTTCCTTTGTTGGATTTCTTTTCTTTCTTCTGGTTGGAAGTTGATTTGCCAGAATTATTGTTGCCAGAGTTACCAGAGGTATTGCCAGAATTGTTACCTTGAGACTTGCTTGTTGAGGTTTTGTTATGAGAACGTTCTGTTGGATTTTCTTGGGAGATTCCTGCTTTGCGTTCCCAATAACAGGTGCTGAATTGTTGAGCTTTTGACCACAAAAGTTGGAGGCTTTAAGGCTTTCCTTCTTTGCAGATATTGTCTTTCAGGTGGGGCAGAAGACCCATGTAGAAATGGTGTTTGAGGGTGGAGTCATCCCATCCACAATGTGCAGTGAGAGTATTGAATTTAACAAGGTACTCGGAGACTCATTGGTTGTCCTTCATCTTGCGCATCGTCAATTGATTTTCAGCATCACCAGATTCATCATAAGGTCCAAAATTAGTTTCCAGTTCTTCAACAAATGCATCCCAATCATCAAGCCAAGCAGGTATTTCAGAAGAAATCCCAGAAACTCCAGGTTCAAACCAGTCTTGGGCCATGTCTAAGATAAGAGAGGATGAAGTTGACTTTTCGACTATCAGTTTTGAATGCCCCAGGTTGATCATGGAAACTGAAATGGCATTGAAGAAGGAAATTCTTCAACTTCTTCAGATCTTTACTGGTAAATGGTTTGGGTTCTTTGACTCCAGTACAGGTGGACTCCTTACTTTCCTCAGCAGATTTCAAGTAGTCAGCAAATTTAGTGATGGGTTTGAAGAACATCACATCAGTCAGTTCATTGGCTTTCTGCTTACCCTTGGCAGGCCAAGCTTCATCATCATTGTTACTATTATGATCAGAACCTTCGGGAGCATTGGGATCTTCTGCTACCTCAGGAACCTCAATAATAGTGGCTGACATGAGCAGTTGATTAGAAGATTCAGCTACAGGCTGAGTAGTATAGAGTTGTAAAGGGGATCAAAGTAGAGATGTTCCTTCAGGGATTTTACATTTGGGACCCATATTAAGTGAATTGTAGGTTTGAGATCTGATATACTGTTAAGTGTTGGGTTTACAGGAAACTATTATGGAAACTATCAGAAAGTTACTGGGAATCAGAAACTTCTAGATAGGGTCAGGATGTCGGCTTCAGCTTATGTGATGTGCCCCTACACAGACACTAGTTGTCCTTAATTTCAGAAGTGAATGTTATGCCAGAAGATACAGATATTCAGAGTTCTGAAGAGTTCTGAATATCGAGCATACAGAAAGACAGAAGGAATAGCAAACTAAGTTGATATCAGATCTAAGGTATAGGTACAAATGTGCAAGACTAATATATGTCCTGTGGTTATTGTACTACAAACTAAGATCACAATAAGACAGAATAGAATAGGGATTACAGAGTAGAGAAACAATAAACAAACAAATGAATACTTGTCAAACAGACAAGTTGCCAAATACAGAACAAAGCAGAATAGTGGAGTATCAGGAACTAGGGGGGAGATTCCATGGATGGAAGATGGGATCAGAAAGTGGATATGGAAATTGTGGAAGATGGAAGTAACTGGGAACAGGTTGTAACATCATCCCAACCATCTCCCGATGGCTCTGGCTCTTCCCAGCCACCTCCAGATAGCTCCGGTCTATCTGCTGACAGCTCTTGTATGTCCCCCAAAGTTCACAAATCCATTATTTTTACCTTGCCACACTGCTCCTCTCCATTGAGTCAAGGGCACAACCATCTTGGACCTCCACACTAGCATTGTCCCCTGCTGATGGCGACTTCCTGCTTCCCCATGCTCATCTCTTCCCCCTTGAGAGAATCCCCCACCATACTCTGATCCCCATATCAATATATGTCCAGATGATGCCTCTATGCTACCCCATGTATCTTCTACCCTCAACCAAGATGCATGGGCCTTTTCTTGGCAGATAATCTGGAGTGACCAGGTGTAATCACCCTATTGCACATTATTGACCATGGCTGTAACATTGGCTTCAGAGATGACAGGGCATGTAGCCAATAATGCCCTAATCTTCCTACTGCTTCTGATATTAGTACCCAGCTCGAGTGTGGATGACTCCAAGGTCCATTCCTATCCCCACCTTTATCTCATTTCTGCTCCTCACCACTTGGTGTTGCTGCATGAAAGCATTCCACTAAACTTCAACAGATCCATCATCTCTCTTGGCCTCATGGCTCCTCTGTCAATGATGGTATACCAGATTCTGAAGCACATTATGTGGTCTTTCAGTAGGACAATGACTCCACACAGAGCAAGAAGGCCACCAATTGGTTTAAAGATGATGTATTTGTGGTCATGGTATGTGTTAAGATCTAAGCTGAGGGTAGTGGGGGAAGTCCTAGTTGGAGGCCTGCCAATGGGATCTGTAATAATCAGGGGGCCAACAATAGGGATCGTACTAGTTGGGAGGTCCAACTCTATAAGACTGAGTGGAGCTTGGCTTCAACTTATGTGTTTCACCCTCACATGAATGTGCTCTGGCATTTCAAACAGAGCAGATAGTATGATATAGGATGAAGACAACACTCAGCTCACTCAACTGGGAGGCTGAAATACTGGTATTATATTTGTGGCATGCCAACAACTATGACAAAGGGGATTCTAGAGGGGTATTTGAGGATAGAGATTAGGGGGAGCTTTTCACAAGTCAAATAAGCTAATCTAAGTTGATATTCAAACTGAAGAACTTGTAACATACATGGAAAAGTATTTATACAAAATGAAATGGGTGGCTGGAGGTCCAATCAAGGAAGTGAAATGGGAATGTGTTATGACCTGTTCTCGGATACATCTACATATCTTCCACATTTTCAGTTGACCTTCTGATCCAACTTTCTGTCCACAGAACATTACCAGTTTCCACACAACTGATCCTTGTTCCTTTGTTCCATATCTGGCAATCCTCTGTCCATCATAACTTGTTCTGCCCATCTCATTATCCACCTGTTCTGGAATCCTCATCCTCAAACCTGTTTCCATTATCCACCTGTTCTGGAACATCTATCCCCAATCCCATTTTCATTACCTTCCCATTTTGGAAACCCCGCTCCCATTTCCATTTTCCATTGTTGATCTTAGTTCATTGTACAATAGCATTAGCATTCTATTTAGTCTAGCACATTTTTGTATCTACACCTCAGATCTGACCTCAACTTAGTTTACTATTCCTTCCATCTTTCTGTATGCTCGATATTCGGAACTCTTTGGAACTTTGAATATCCATATCTTCTGGTGTAGCTCCCTTCTCTGAAATCAAGGATGACTCAAGCATCTGTGTAGAGGTGCAGCACATCAGCTGAAGCCAACATACTGAACCTATCTAGAAGTTTCTGTCAACCCAGCACTTAACAGAATTGGTCAAAGGAAGCATGGGAAGAGAAAATGGATCAAACTACATAATTACAAATGACCGATAGACATATTAAGAGTGTGAGGTGGCAAAAATGAGCATATACATGTAGAGCAGAATAGGAGGGTATCAGGATTGGGAACATAATGGGATAGTGACAGGATGTGACAAGTATTGGGGTGCCGTGGATGGTGGTATCATGTGTAGGAGTGCCAATGTCAGGGTGCTGGAGGTGTAACTGAGTCAAAATAAGTTTCAGAGGTCCAAAAAGGTGTGGATCCTGACATCCTTACTCTTTATCATGATTACAAAGTTACCCCATGGAAGATACCTCCTTCCACCAGCTCCTTGAGTATCCAATCATTTTTTATTCTCTCTTACAACATATGTACATGGCAGTCTCAATACACCTTGTCCTCTCTTTCACCATACATTGATGTTGATAAGGAATCCATTGGCCTGCTTGGCCATTACTTGTTCTTTGAGCAATGCTGCATGTATACGGCGTGGTCAAGGTGTGTTCAAGAACAGCTGATATTAGTGCTGTGGATTCCGAGTCAGTACAAGTATGTATGGGTTTGCTCAATTTTTGCACCATTGGGTTTGGTTTATATTGCTGCATTTCCAATGCCATAGCCTAGCATTATGGTTTGTATGCCTACTTGAGTAGAAATAAATAAAGGGATTTTGCACATAACCTTCATGTTAGGCACGATTTGAAAAAGTAGATAGACCTCCTTTGTGTCACCTTGGGTAAGGTCATCAGGATAATTAGTCCCTTGTGTGATGATGTGGCACTTTCCACAATGAAATTCAATTCTGATTGAACTACTTTGGGCACTCTCCCTTTGGCAAAAACTTGCACTGAAAACTAATCTGCCAAATGCATGTTGGATTGTCATTGCACAGGCAAGTAGTTATTATTGTGGCTGTATTGATCGATTGCATAACTACAAGTAGTTCACAGTTGATGATAATGAGGTCGTCAAAAGTCCAGCGAAGCTCATCATTCTCACTAACATCCTTTACCAAGTCTTTTATTCCTATCCTTCTACGACTTCTTCACATGGTCAAACCCAAAGCCATCACATCTGAAGAGTGCCTGGGAGCCATTGATGTCAAGTCCTGGTGTAAACAAATCTGTGACTATGCAACTACAGTAGAGTACAGTCCTATGATCACCAATATGAAAGCACTGGAATTACGCTGGATGAAGCAAATAAATATGAAGTCAGAGCACGAGTACTTTATTGCTATGATTCTCCATGCTGATGGCACCACTCGCTATATCTGTATCAAACAGTTTGGGGAAAACTACATTCCTCCTAATACCAGCCAACGATCATTGCAATCATTGGACTCATTGAAGGAGCATCTAGCTAAAGACCAGGTATCCATGGTAGGTGGATGGCCAAGGGGTGACAAGCTGCTTGAAAAAGTCAATGTTAAGAACATCAATGTGACCCTCCTAGACCTGGCCATAGCAGCTTGGATAGTCAACACAGATTGCGACCAATACACACTCCTCAAGGGACAATGCATTTGGTATTCTGATATGGTGATGAGGGTATTGGAAAACCAATATAGATTAAAGAATCTTCATCTCCGGCTGGCAAGGAAGCCTGGTTGGAGGAATGATACAGCAATGGTGGGACATGAGGTCCTATTCCTCTGCACCAATGAAAGCAAGAGCATGTTCTAGTTGTGGCTGGTAAATTTCAGGAGGAACACATTAGAGTTGTTAGTAAGGTGTGTGTGATGGATATGGGGATTCAATTGGAGGCTTACAATTGGTGACAGATCCACCAAGCACAAGAGTGACATGAAGCTGAATGCAGAGCACTTGAACAGGCCATGACAGAAGAGAGTAGGGAAGAGCAAAGAGCAAAGTTTGCTGAGGAACATAACAGGTGGGAGGTTGAGAGACAGCAATTGCTGGCAGCAGCAAGACAAGATAACATCAACCTTCATGGCCTTTCTGTATGTCTCATCTTCTCAATTTTGCGTGATACACTTACATATTCCTTCAGATATGATAATTGTCGGATTGCAGCATGTTCTTCATCTTCCTGCATAGTTGTCAAATCTCCCATTGCTTTTTGACCATCTGTTACGACTGTGTTGCAACCCAATGGTTCCCGAGGTTATCACCACCTATCTACATTTCAAGTTATTGTTCAAGTCATCACATCGGAAACCATCGGTCTCCCGATGCTGACATATGCTTTCATGGCGATCAAACTCCGTTTATGCCCCTGTCAAAATATACTTGTACTATCTGGTTAAACTCTGATATGACCCTTTTCATTATGATGATCTGTTCTACTCTATGTTTCACATATGTCTATATATACTTGTAACTTTCGGACTATTTCCTTTTCTCGTAATCCCACTCTCGGTTATTTCACGGCCCCCAAACTAATTGTAACCTTCCCATTCCTAGTCAAGCTTATTTGTCAATAATGTTTTCTGCTCTTCTCCTAGTTAGTATTTTCTAGATGCTGAATACTTGTATATGAACTCTCTTATATGTGAGATGGCAATCAGATTATGAACAGCATCATATGTCACTGGCATCCTCTCATCCATCTCAAAGGCACCACACTGGCTCATATATTTTCCCAGTGGTGTCTCATGACCTGTTGGCGGCCCACTTGCAATGCATTCACATCCACAAAGTATGTATTTTCTAGTTACTATCAAAGCTTTTTGTCGCTGAATAATTCACTAGATGAAGTACTCCCTACTTCGTCCCCCTTATACTCATATCCTCCCCACTGCCCCACCACCCCACCCAACAGCCTGGAGCATGGGCCCTCCCACCCCCCATGTGTGGGACAATTTTCACTGTGATGCTACCAGCATGGCGTCCCAACCTGTCCAGTGGAGCTTGCCCTTGGGCAGCCATCCAATGTGACCTGTCCATGTGCCTCCAAAAGTAGTGTTCCCATCTTTTGGGGAAACTTTCCCAGAGTATGTTGGATTCTCATTGGGTAATGGCATATCCACTTCATTATCTGTACTAAAAAAAAAGTCACGTTAATTGCTGTCATGTGTCCATATTTCTCCTGTGCTTTTTTGTTTCACTTTCTTGCTTTCCTGCTCCTGCTCTTGCTTTTCAAAGTTGTTTTCATTCACATTCACGCAGCATCCATCATATAACAAAATACATTATCAGACTTGGTTTCTCATTTGTATAATTGTATGATTAGAATGAGGTCTCATTTAAAAATTACTGTACATACTATATTAATAATCGATAAAATTGGGAATGGCAGTCTAATAATGTATTGTGACATAAAGCACCAACTAACTAGTTATTGTACATGAAAATTTTGTAGAAATAGGGAGCTATGTCAATTAGTAGATATCTGACACTTATACAGTGTATAATACAACATATTTCTACATGTATCTGGTTCCTTTTGGATAATGCAATGACATGTTGTTACAACCATGTCACAACCCAATGGACCCTGATGATACTATTGTCCACCTGTGCCTCAGGTTGCTGGTCAAGTCATCATATTGGAAACCATTGGTAACCCGACACTGACGTATACCTCCACAGCAATCAAACCCCGTTTACGCCCCTGTCAAGTTATGCTTGTACCATCTGGTTATGCTTTGATATGTCCCCTTTTACTTATGTTGATCCGCTCTACTCTATGTTTCACCTATACCTGTATATACTTGTAACCCTTGAACTATTGCCTTTTCTTGTAATTCTGCTCTCGGTTAATCATGGCCTCCGATCTTATTGTAACCTTCCAGTTTTACGTCAAGTTTATTTGTCAATAGTATTACTGCCTTCTCCATTAGTATTTTCCTTTGTTCTGTTTTCGTTCAGATAAGCACCGGATTTCCATATATATGCCTCTCATGTATTGTAGTATTAGAAATCAGAATATCAACTTAGATACCCCTCTAATCTCTGACTCCATTATCTTTTCATGACCACCATGTTCCAATGCCATCCGACTTATGACTCAAACTACATTTATGACTTTGACCTCTAATCTCCGACTCTCAGTCTCTGATTCTCAGTCTCTGATTCTCAGTCTCTGATTCTCAGTCTCTGATTCTCAGTCTCTGATTCTCAGTCTCTGATTCTCAGTCTCTGATTCTCAGTCTCTGATTCTCAGTCTCTGATTCTCAGTCTCTGATTCTCAGTCTCTGATTCTCAGTCTCTGACTCTCAGTCTCTGACTCTCAGTCTCTGACTCTCAGTCTCTGACTCTCAGTCTCTGACTCTCAGTCTCTGACTCTCAGTCTCTGACTCTCAGTCTCTGACCCTCAGTCTCTGACTCTCAGTCTCCAACCCTCGGTCTCCGACTCTCAGTCTCCGGCCCTCGGTCTCCAACTCTCAGTCTCCAACTCTCAGTCTCCGGCCCTCAGTCTCCAACTCTCAGTCTCCAACTCTCAGTCTCCAACTCTCAGTCTCCAACTCTCAGTCTCCAACTCTCAGTCTCCAACTCTCAGTCTCCAACTCTCAGTCTCCGACCCAACCCTCCGACCCAACCCTTGACTTATCCTTTGGTTTCCGATCGGTAGTTTACTGAGAGGTCTACTTGACAGGACTAGTTTTCACCCACCTGAAATTTAAGGACACCTGACAGTAACTTGTGAGGGTGCAGCACATAAGCTAAAGCCAAGTCCTTCCGTTTGGCCCCCATCGGTTTCCAACATCCATCAGTTTCCTCTTCTTAACACATGTGGTGCAATTGACTCCTGTGATGCGAGGGACCTAGTGGTTGAATTCAGCATCCAGTCCACTCCTCTAATCCTGAAACATATACCATTCGACAAGGCTAGTATATATTAATTTGGAATTGGTCCTGCACAAACAAAGATATTGATCAGATGCCGGTTTGCTGGTGATGGTCTCTTCCTGATTACATGAGTGATTAATACCGATTGTGATTCGATCATGTTCTGCACAGACTAGAGAAGAGACTGCTCACTGTTATCAACAATATGAATAGGGTATTGGGAACCTTGATCTATGCTGTTTTGTCATACATATCCAAATATGTGTCTGCACAACTCAGCTTGTGTTTGACATTGATTCTGGTTTGATTGTCTCATCATATCCCAATTTGTATCTGTGCAACTCAGCTCAGTAATGGCTCTGATTCCAGTAAATTTTATTTTGGTTCAATATATCTGGAATTGAGTGGGGACTGGCAATGGTTGTACTACTCTTTTTGGGCCCCATGAAGATATGTGCACCAATGACCTTTTTGTTTAGACAATGGGGTGGAAGTTGTAACTTGTCCTTCAATGTTGTGCTCTTTATATCTTGTGCACACACGAGATATTGAAGGAGAAAGGCATCTATTTTTTAATATTTTTAATGTCCCCCAGGTGCCTCTAAAACTCAGGAGTCAATATATGTATGCTCCTTAGTGGACAGGTTTCATTCCCTCTATATCTGATCGTTTATCTCACATTACATGCAGTTCTCCTGCCACAGTATTGTCTCTCTGAGACATGTATCAATTATTCATAATATATTACAATTTCTCTTTGAATCCTGATGATCTCCCATCTCTTACAGCTATTTGCATTATGTAAGGCAAAGCGTCTAAATCACAGATAAGAAATTGTCTGAATTTGTGCGGACAATATCTTGCTCAATTTTAGGTGTATCATGCTGAAATCTTGTATATATAATATTATGATATTTAGCAAGCTTAAATGGCTGTAATATATAAGAAAATATATCTATTTTAATTTCCCCCATTAATCACCCCATCTGAAGACTGTGTGCAATGTAGGATGCCATGTACTTTATGCAATGTCCTGAATACTTGTGAAGGGGTAGCCATGGTATATATGTAACACTTAACAGTATTACATTCCCCTCTCCAGTGGAATCATGTGCTTGAGAAGTATATCAGGGCCGAGAGAGCCTGCTGGCCATGTGCAAAACTATGACCTGCAGAATGATACAAACTAGTGTTAGTGAGTGTGATCCTGCAAATAAAAGGTCTAGTAAGCTTATGCACCATGTCCTATGTGATTACAGCCACTTGAAAATCTCCTGCAGGCTCCATACTATATCCTGGCTGAGTGAAAATGACCACCTCATCATTCTGTCCATTTATACTATGGCATATCATCATCACTCTATATATATAAGTCTGTCAATAAAAATACCTCAATTTACTGAATTAAAGTCACCTTGAATGAAGACATAAAGGTTAGGTGATGAGTCTTGAGGCTCAAATCATGAAAAGCCATGCTGACATAAGCACAGATTTCTCATTCGATCACATATATCTCCATGGGTGCAAAAAACACTCCCTCGACTCGGAAAAAGGCCAAGACAGCTGCCAAAAAGAAATCCAGCTCTTTAGATATAGACCAGAGAGCCAGGATGTGTGTAAACCTCTCAACTATTGATGAGTGTGCAGAGCGTGGGGTGATCATCCAGGATTTTACAACTGACACAGAGATGAATGAGAAAGATAATTTTGATAATGATTTCCACCCTATGTTGGATGAACAGTCTGATGAGATTGATGGTGATGAGAGCTTGAAGGCTCCGTTGGTTGAAGCTGTGACGAAAAACTCTGCTAAGCAGGGTGTGTACTCATTACATTCTCAAGTGAATTACTTTGACATTTTGACATTGTAGGTATCATAATGTTTGTCCCACAAGGCTATCGGGAAGGTCATCAATGAGTGACCATATCAAAGGCCCTGGATTGGTCAGCTGTGCTCGAAATAATCTATATGAACATTGGCTGTGAGAACGTCATAAGAAAGCCATTGTTGCAGTGGAAATTTGAAAAGCCAAAGGCAAAGACATTTGGGCTTGGCAGTCAAGCAGACTGGGAAGATTTGATCATGGAGGTAGAAGAGGATGCAAAAAAGAAAAACCCATCCCGTGTGGAGGTACTTGTTGAAGACAATGTAAGAAAGTATTTACCACAATAGCTGAAACTAACATCTATTTACTGCACAGTATCTTCCTGCACTTAGGGCCCGACTAGGTGGCAAAGAACCTCCATGAATTGGCATGGTTTACAGATGCTGAGTTAAAGGAGGCAGGGTTAGTGATTGGAGATATAAAGTGGCTGCGAAATGAAGTAAAAAAGGCCATGCAGAAAGAATTACATGTATGATCACGCCTTAGCTTTTTTACATCCTCACCAATTCACTCCATGAAAATGTGGAATCAGTAGTCTCAGACTGAGGGTATTTTAGTTAAAATACATAGTCATTGGATAGATAGTGATGTACTTCTGTGCATGGTTAGCCTGTTTGATAGCCTGTTTTAGGACCTCCAAGGAGCTTGATCAGGCCGTGCTCAAGCCAAAGACTTAAGTGAACCGAAGGTCCAGCGGGTGAAGAGGTTGAGCATTGGGAATGGCCCAATGAAGATGGGCAGAGAGGTTGAGAACTTGTGAGTGAGAGGAATCAATGTAGAGCTTGTAAGCATTGCTACGCCAGCACCCCATGGGCTGAATGTCATAGTCGGTAAAACCAGCCTCAGCAGCAGAAGAGGCAGCACCATGATGGAAAGAATGCCCAGCAAAAGCAGTGGGATCGGAGCCGGCAATATGCAGAAGTGCCTTAAGGGAGGTGACAAATTGGGAATAATGAAGTGGGGAGCCATCGCTGTTGCAGAACAGAGGGGAGCTGGGGGGACGAGGGTCGGTAGTGAATAAACATTTAAGAGTGTCACCCTGTCATACCCATCACTCTCCCCATTCTCCAACGCTGAGTCTTGTACTCTAATCCAGGGTCTTCCCTGGATGCTGCCAACCTCGATGTGAGTGTAAAGCTTGCTTTTGCTGCATTCCTTAGATGTAGAGAATTCACTGTTAAGCAACAAATTTGTGACCTTCGATCCCTACTCTCATCCACTGCTGCACTGTCCATGTCACCACCGTGGAAAGTCGAGGTCGTAGGATCCGTTGTCGTCGGTGCAAACGAGACAGGTCGGGATGCCTTGGAGTCTGGGGTGGCCTCCAGATCGAGGCGGTTGATGAGTGAGGCGAGGTCATAATTTGCGGCTTAAAGGACAGAGAGGGCTGTGTGCGTAGAATCAGAATAGTCAGTAAAATCCGGAAAGACGAAAGGAATAAAACCCACCTTCGTCACTGCCAACACCTAACGTCGATATACTGCCCATTATAGCTCTAGGCCTCTCACGCCGTCCGAATCCATCCCACCCATCCGCCCCCAAAAGCTGCTCACTAACAGGCCTCGGTCTCGGGCGCGGAGGAGTGGGCGCCATGGAGACAGGGGATTCTTCCACAGTAGCAAGTGCGGTGGATTCCTGCCCGTGTGCGTCGTATTTGACAAATGCACCGATACCGGTACTACCACGGTGTGCCTCGAACTGGGGTACACGGACTGCAAGCCGTCGCATGCTTCTTCATCCACCTCCACCTCCGCCTCTGCATCGTCCTCAACATCGAGATCGGCCGTGCTAGCGTTGGCTTTACGTTCCTCCGCCATCTGAACTTGCACACTGCCCTCTACGTTCTCTCCCTTCTGCGTCGATGTTGCTATTGATGCTGACTTTGACGTAGACGTGGACTCCAACGAGCTTCTCCAAGCCGGCTCAGACTCCATCGAGCTCCTCGAGACGATCCAAAGTCCTGGGAAAACACTCATGACGGGTGTACGGCGTCGGCCCTCGAGGGAACGCCTGGTTTTGCTTGTGGCTTTCGAGTCAGCCTTGGAGTCGCGTTTGTCTTTCTTCTCTTTTTCTTTGTCTTCCCTTTTCTTCTCCTTCTCTTCCTTCCTTCCTTTCTCCTTCTCTTTCTTCTCCTTTTCCTTCTTGTCCTTCTTGTCCTTCTTCTTGTCCTCCTTCTCCTTCTCTCCCCCGATAACAACACCGCCCCACTTAATACTTCTCTTCCCACCCCCCACACTCATCCCCATCGTCGTATCCTCTCCACTCGCCGTATACGTGCTTCCAGGTCTACCCGACTCGCCACTTGAACTGTACGGCCTGAGCTGAGCCGGGTACGGTAGGTCCCAACGCTCAATAGCGTGCCTAATGAGTCTGGCCTGCCGGTGCCTCTATCCTTGTCGTTATTATCGAACTGACTTTGACTGTGGGTGATAGAGATCGGCGGTGGCGCGGGTGGGCGCCCATGATCCAGCGCGGCGATAGTACTGAACTTGGAGGTACTCGTCGAGGTGACGTGCGAGATGCTGGTGTGCGTATCGTCACGGCCGGGACTGTTACTGCTCAACGCACCGACTTCCCAGCTGCTGCTTGAACTCTTTGCACGCTTCTGCTGCTGCTGCTTGGTCCTTTTCTTCTCAGCTGGATTGTTCATGACGGGTGTATGGCATCGATAGGTTCGTTCACCGAAATAACGCTTGATACCCCGTATGACCTGCTGGACAAGAGGGGCTTCAACAGCATCGAAGGGGAGGTCACAATCGACATGGAGGGATTTAACATTCCCAAGGTAGGACTTGATTGTTGATGACTTGAGTTGACGTGTGAGGCCGAAATGGGCAACCCACTCAACAGTGGTGGTTTTGCTTGCGGGCAGGAGTGACTGAGAGGAAGTGGGGCTGGAGGGTGACAAAGTCAATAAAGGATCACTGGCCTGTGCTGTAGGTTTTCCGAGTACTGTTGGAAAGGCCATACCAGAGGAAGAAGGCGACAGGAGGGGCAGGAGGAGGAGGGGGGGTATTGGATGCCTGTTGCTGCTGAAGAGCCGTAATCTGTGAAGCCATAGTTCTAAGAATGCCTATGAGCTCCGAATTCAACAGCGAGGGTTGTACGGCAGGTGCAACAAGAGGAGGGTTGTGAGTCTCATCAGGAGGGGGAACCGTATCGGGATGTGGGTGCTGCTCAGAGCCCAAAGGAGTGGTGCTAGACATGGTTGTTGGTGGAAAAAGAAAATCAGAGAAATCAGAGTCGGCAAATGGGTTGGTCTCAGTGGAAGAGATGCTAGGTAACGGCTGACTGCGAAGAGTGCGAGTGGCAGGAGGTATGGCGGCTTTTTGTTTGCTTTTGGACTTTGACAGAGGTGTGGGAGCAATAGGTGGCTTAGGTGTCGCTAGTTGCTTCCGACCAAACACACACTACTGAGCTACCTGCAAAATAAATGGAACTCGAAGTCTTTGGAGACTATCGAGTGTGGAATTAAGACGAGACGAGGCACATCTCTTGGCAGACAGATATTTCGATACTTATGTACCATCGGTTGTCTCCAGTCATTGCGGCTGGGCAAACATGAAAAAAATGAAGCTTAAATGAATTATGCACATACTGAGATGGTGTTGCCCAGACAAGCATCAGTAAGAGCTTGCAGCCCTTTCAACTGAATAAACAGGAATGTGTACAACATGTTGATCTAGGCTTGATGGATTGAGAATCTTTTCAGTTTTGGCACCATCTCGTATTGGTTACCTCAAGTACTGTAGAATTCGGGCTCATAACTATTTTATACCTTCATACAATAGTTGCCTCAGGACCACCTCAATATATAACCTTCATAATCGGAAATTTTATTTTAATGGGCTTGAATACATCAAAACACACATACAATCAACCATCATAAATAATTAGAATGGCGAAACCACCCCATTGCATGCTGAGCAGTGACAGTGGCCAGTGTATCTGTCAAAAAAGCTGTAATTGCAACTTCATTGCGAGTGGAAATTACAGAGCGGAATGCTTCACCATGTCGTCGAAGAATACTTTTCATATAGGAGAAACACTCCTCTATTGGATTGAAGTCAGGTGAATAGGGAGGTAAATAGAGAAGCTTGATGCCACTGAATAGAAAGGTTGAGTGTTAATATCCAAGCAGACAAAAAGAAAACTCACCGTTCTGTACACATCTCTGCCACACCTTCGACATGATGTATGGCACAATTATCCATTACCAAAACACTATTTTTTCGGGATAAGGATTCATAATTTGAAGAAGGCTGGCGAGATATTGTTGAAATGAGTCTCCATCAAAGGAACCTTTTGTTATATTCAGATAAATGATACCGTCCATTGTCAGAGCTGGTAGGACTGAATATCTGAAAACTCAACATCAGGATAACATTCATAGATGGCTAATGCAGCAGACCTGTCACCATGTTGAAAGTAACTCTGCACTTGTGCCCGTTGGCCTTTGATAGCACACCCCATTGAGTGGTATGTTGTGAGCAAGTTTACAGCACTCTCATCTGTAAACACCAGCCTTTCAGGTAATTCTTGCCCAATTGTAAAGAGAAAGGCATGCCGGGATGCTTCACAATGTTCTAAAGCAACCTTATATAACTATAGTTAAATTGAATATTGGTAAATCAAGTAAGGAAGAAAATGAATAGACACACCTTTTTTGTTGTGTAACCTAAGAGCTTGAGAGTTTGGTGAACTGTTGAAAGGGATAACATAACACCAAGTGTGTCTGCTAGCTCAAGGGCAATTTCATCAAGGTACATGTCGGGTCTGCTTTCAAGAAGCTTCATCATGTACTGGCAATGCAAATAAATTTAGAAACAACCCAACTGTGAATTCACACTTACATTGAATGCTGTCTCATTCATCAGGGTGGGTCTACCCCTAATATTGTATGTCTTAGGATCCCGTATAACATCTTGCCACCATTGGAATGTCCGGTGGACAACACGAATTGACATGTCTAAGTTGGTAGCAATCTCTATTGGTTTCATTGCAAGAATGGTATATTGATAGATGACACGGTCCTTGAGATCTTTAGAATAGTGGCGACGAGTCATAGGCTGCTCTTCATTTTGGGAGGCCATACCTGGCCTAGATAATGTTGTATGTTATTGGTGCCTCACGTGACCATTTATGTTCGTTCTGTTACCTGGTCTGCAGATTGGGTCAATCTTCAATGGTACTTTTGATTCAGGGTATGACATGGTCAGTAATTTCTTTTCTTCTTCTTTATGTTTACAGTAACTTTCATCTAATTCTATAGAGCACTTGAAAATGTGGCTTCTGATCACTTTCATTTATTTTGTGGTATCCTGCTACCTTCATAGTGAGTGTATTCAGTAAATTGAAGCATTTTACATATCGACAGACTTATATATATATATATATATAGTGATAATGACATGCCATAGCATAAATGGACAGAATGATGAGGTGGTCATTTTCACTCAGCCAGGATATAGTATGGAGCCTACAGGAGATTTTCAAGTGGTTGTAATCACATAGGACATGGTGCATAAGCTTACTAGACCTTTTATTTGCAGGATAACACTCACTAACACTAGTTTGTATCATTCTGCAGGTCATAGTTTTGCCCATGGCCAGCAGGCTCTCTCGGCCCTGATATACTTCTCAAGCACATGATTCCGCTGGAGAGGGGAATGTAATACTGTTAAGTGTTACATATATACCATGGCTACCCCTTCACAAGTCTTCAGGACATTGCATAAAGTACATGGCATCCTACATTGCGCACAGTCTTCAGATGGGGTGATTAATGGGGGAAATTAAAATAGATATATTTTCTTATATATTACAGCCATGTAAGCTTGCTAAATATCATAATATTATATATACAAGATTTCAGCATGATACACCTAACATTGAGCAAGATATTGTCCGCACAAATTTGGACAATTTCTTATCTGTGATTTAGACGCTTTGCCTTACATAATGCAAATAGCTGTAATGCAGTTCTGCATCAAACTATCAGTAGTGAAGATGCAAAACCTCAAGTCACTTCAAGGATCATGATTAAGCTCAAATTCCTCAAGGTCATAATTGATTGTTCTGTTAAATTTGACCACATCCTTAAATCCTCAAGCCCTCAAACTCTACCAGGCCTCAAGATTCAATATGTCACCCTTTTATGTCGGAAAAATATTTGTTCAGAGTGTTCTTCTATTGAGCTAGGGTACGTGGTACATGTTAGCAATGTGATCCCTGGTGCAATGTGATCCCTTGCAACATCTGAGGATACCAGTGGTGCATCAAGACAAAGAAACAAGAAGACCGTTGGACAAACTCAGAAGGCATATGAACCGGGCCTGAAAGAAGGTTATCAGAAGAAAAGTGCAGAGATCTGGTGATGAGACCCTTTGTAAAAGGCATGCATATGAGCCTTGAAATGGCAGGACATCAAATCTGGGACCAAAAGAGAAAAGAACTGAACCAATGAAAAAAAAGAATGGCAAAATGAGGAGACTAGCATGTGTTGAGTGTGCATGCATGGAAGTGAGGTGGAAGCAATATACAGATAGAGGCATCCAGCTTTGAAGAAGTTACAGCTGGAAACCAGAAGATTCTAATTGGGCTCGCTGGTCATACTCGCAAAGTGAAACAACATGGCACAAGGCATTTATGGATTGGAATCTCACAAGCAGTGGTATATGTATATATACATTCTCCTTTTTATTGCCCTCTATCCTGCTCCCCTCTCTATCTCTCCCCTAGGTTTATAATCCCCCAACCTCTAACTTTGTCCCTTTCTTCACACTCCATCAATGGATGCATGTGCCACTCTTAACCCTTATCACCATACATCGCAGGCCTGAACTCACTGTCACCATGAAAGGACATGGTGTGATGAAGAGAGGCCCTGGAGCATGTGCAGAAATAAGGGAAGGGGCCAGATATACACAGATGGGTGCCAGGAATGTAAACAAAGGAAATTAGTGTGAGTTCTATCTGCAGCTCTCAGACCTTTCATACTCTGTCCATACTCACCCACATGTACACAGCTGTGCCCCCTGTGCAAAAAAGGGCATAACATGTCTCCTGCTCTTTTGTCATGTCCCTGCCCCCCCCCCATTGGGCCAAACCAAAGCACATTGTCACCCCGTCCCACCAATCTGCTATCCTCCCACATCCCCCTTCCCCCTCTCACCCTCCTCCAAAACTGTATCAACCACCTGACAAAATCTGTGACTCGTGAAAAAATGAGGGTACTGTTTGCAATGGTGAATTACTCTGCTCATGCTAGGCAACACACGGCACTCGATGTATTTTTCCCTTAGCACCTGGACCAAAACCACATTGTGCAGCCTGTCACCAGCTGAATATCAAGTGCAAGAGGGAACGGCCGTGTGAGAATTGCTTGTATTCAGGGACGGAGTGTATAGACAATGCAAGAAAAGGGAAGGGCCAAAGCTTGAAGGTGAAATGGGCCTGCACTAGTTGCCGTGTGGACAAGGTCCAGTGTGAGGTTGAGTGCATTTTTGCATTCAGTTTGCTTTGTTCGCATATTCACAGTTTGTTCTTTTTCACAGCCTGCCTTGCAAGCATTGTTTGAAGAGGAAGATTCAGTGCACTGACCCGTGTAGGGCTTGTGGATGTGAGGTGCCCAGATGCATGTCCTGTGTGGAGTCGTCTGGTGGCACTCACCATCACTATCAGGAGAATCTGGCTGAAGTGTCGACAAGCTCGTCTTTACAAGGTACTGTTTATGCTGTGCTATTTAATGTATAGTTCTCATCGCTAAACTCGACCACTAGACAGAGCCACACCCACATCGCTGTTGTCACATCTGGAGTCCCCTCTATCCCCCTATTCACATCAAAGTCCCCATAATCACGCAGCTGTATGTGTTCCCAACACCGATTTACCCAACAGCAGTTCACAAGGTGTGTTGTATACTGTTTATTAGTTTCATTCTCTATAATGACCTGCACCACTAGGTCACAATCCTCCTACTCCCACACCATCCCCATCCCCAATGTTCCTGACACAGCCCTATCTATCTCAGCTGCACTCACATTCTACATCCCTTCACAATTGCAATACAATATTGCATATGGCCGCTCCCACTTTGGACCCACATGGTGTGAGAGGTATGGTGAAATACACTCAGAAAATATAGTCAGATGAGCTCCTACTATATTTCCTTTATTATTTCTGTTTTCTCTCTTTTATTATATCTATAATTAGTTTGACGACCTATGTATGCGGTACATCGACTCTTGTGGGCGCACACATGCTAGACTTATGTATTCTAGCGCCCGTAGTTTAGAACTCAGACACTTTTTACACCGCAACCACGACTTACCCCGACACCTGTTAGTGTCCTGTAAGTTGTGATTGGTGTATCGTCTCGACCGTCACAGATGGGCTTTAGCTACTCACTCAATCTGAGTTTCTAACTGTACCAGTCAAAACTCAATCCTTATCTCAACCCACGTGGACTACATCCACGCTACTCTATTATTCGACTCTCTAACTACTCTACTTGCACTCGAGCAGTTGTCCAGAATTGCACTTAACAGTCGATTCTACTTATTTGTTCTAGCTATCTACCTTACTTTAGATAGCTACTTCTCTCTACCATATTGAACTAAGTAGTCAATATGCGTTCAGTTTGTATTAGACTTAGACAGTCAATACATTGTGGTATCGTACCTAAACGGTCAATATTCTTCGTATATAGAACGGTTAGAACTTCTACCACTCTTCACACATGGTATGGGTTTGTACTCAGAAGGTAAGGTATTCCATGTTTACTATACTCTATTGTCATTGCTAACCCCCCATTAGACCATGAGGAGTCTCCTAGGTCATCAATGTCACCATTGTCACCTCATTCTCTTCAAGTGCCCACTACGGCCTCCCCTTATCACACAGTGCCACATCCTGTCGAGCCGCACTCCTACTCAGAGGGTATGTTGTACTTAGCTGACTATTATTTTCTCTCATCACTGAGATGCCAATTAGGCGACACACAGTGTCTTGTGTCACTGCTGTCCTGTTATCTGTCTCAAAGGCAGCACTCTGGCTTGTATGATCCTCCAATGGAGTCGGATGAATCTGCACCTATTCTCAGCCCATTAAGGATGCATTCACATCTGCAAGGTGTGTATTTTACTGTTCAGGAAGGCCTTTTCCTTTTTATCATTGAATAATTCACTAGATGAAGTGTTACCCATGTCCTCCTCCTTATCCTATTCCCCCCAAACGAACCCTACCACCTTGTCGTCTCACTCAATGACCTCTAGTGCGGACCCTCTCGCCCACCATCCTTATTATGGTGACACTTTCCACCATGATGTTGGCACAGTGTCAGGCTCCCAGCCTCTCCAGTGGAGCTTGCCCTTCACCAGCCCTCTGACAAGACTTCAAGCTGTTGACGAGCCTCAAAATGTAATGCTCCAGTCTTTTGCGGAAGCTTTCCTGGAATTCATTGGATTCTCGTTGAGCAACCTATGGGTCGGAGGTTGTATTATTTCATATCCTCACTAGAGGACCACACTAATTGCTATCATCACATTCATTTGGTCCCCATCTCTGTCTAGTTGGTTGAGATCAGTGACAAGAACAAGACATTAAATAGCTCAGTGCAATAGTACCATGTAAACATGAACTCATCAATGGTCCAGCTTGCCTCTCCTCACAGTAGTGATCTGTATCATGAGATGATTCACCCTCACATCCAGGCATCGTGCCTCCACAAGACTTAGAGGGGTGAATACATTCAATGTGTTTCTTTTGACAATGTTTGCAAGGCCACCTGCAAAAAAGAATAAAGTGTGAATATGGTAATGAAGCAAACTGAATGTGGGAACGAACTCAGCATCGCACCAGACCTTTTCGGCATGACAACCAGTGCAGGCCATTTTCACCCTCAAGCCTTGGCCCTTCTCTTTGCGTGGGTCATCTGTACATTCACCCCTGTATCAATGCAATGCTGACATGGCCATGCCCTCTCACACCTGATATTTTTCTGGTGACAGGGTGCACAACAGAGCTTTGGACTGGGGAGTGGGGGGAAAATGCATCGAGTGCCACACTCTGAGCAGCGAGAGCAAGGTAATTCGCCATCACATGTAACAGCATCAATTTTGCATGTAGCACATATTTTGTCAGGGGGTTGAGAGGGGTGGATAGTGGATAGACGGAATGGGGGTACCTGCCCTAGCCTGAGGTTACTGGGGGCGGTGGGGATAGGAGAGAGATGGAGACATTTTGAGCCAGATTTCGTGCAAGCAGAGCAGGACTGGTTGCCATCGCACCTGTGTGCACATGAGTGTGGATGTAGTATGAAAGATCCAATCCAATGGGCAACTCACACTAGCTTCTTCTTCCTACACCCCTCACAATCATTGATGCACATCTGTGCCCTCCCCTTACTTTTGCAGCTGCTACAGGGCCTTTCTTCGTTGCAATGTGTCTTTTCGTGGCAACAGTTAGTACAGGCCCACAATACGTGGTGATAGGGGATAAGGGCCCTAGGATTTTCCATGGCGATGTGTGAGAAGAATACTATGAGAGAGAGGGAGCCCAATAAAAAGAAAAATGTGTATATGATGCTTTGTGAGATTCCAATCCATAAATGCCTTGCACCTTGTTTCACTTTGTGAGGATGACCCACAGGTCCCATCAGAATTATATAATTTCCAGCTGCAACTTCTTCAAAACTGGATGCCTCATCTGTAGATTCCCCCATTTCACTTCCATGCATGCACACTCAACACATGTTACTCTCCCTATTTTAATGTCCTTTTTTTTCATTCTGTTTCCTTAAAAATGTCACAAAAGTGAAAACCTCCAGGCCTGAGCAGGTCAGTCAGATGCTTGTTGAGGAACAAAGACACCACACATATTCCCTTTGTTCTTTTATCACGTGACACATACTTAGTGATTATTTATTTCATGTATATACAATATGTAGTTCGGTTAGGGCAGAGTTATAGTAACTAACAATGTGTAAACAAACCACAGTAACAATGATAATAGGGGCTACTTTTTAACAATGCTCAGATGTGCTGACTGACAGATCATGCCTGATTTTGTTGAAGACTTGGACCAGGCCTGTCACTGGAGGCACCCCAAGATTTTTGGAGTTGCAAAACCTTCAGAAAATCTTGCTATTTGGCCAAATTTGCTAAGCATTCTTTGAACTGGAAAAACTGTTCGGAAATCTTGAGTTTTAGTAGGTTTTTCTGAGGACAAAAATTGTATCTGAAAACCCTAAAAATGTTGATCAGGAAATTCTAAGGAAACATTGTTGGAAATAGCCTATTTTCTGTGGATTTTCTAAATAGGAAAATTCTTAAAAAACCCTGGGTTTTGTTAGGGTTTTTCCACCCAACAGAATTCTATGAAAACTGTAATAATTTGCCTAGAGAAATCAATTGAAAACCACATATTTCTACTCAATTTTTCTGCTCAGGGAATTGGGTGAAAACTGTAATTTTTTGCCAGGAAAATCTTGTGCCAAGACAAAGTTTTGTTAATGTTTTGTCAAGGGGAAAACCATAATGAAATTGACAATTTAATTATATGGGAAATCATTGAATAATTATAGATTTCAATAAGATTTTCCTTGGCCACAAACACTATGGAAATTCAAAAAATGTGTTGGTGAAATCTTGAAGAAATTAACATTTTCACATGACTTTCTTAAAGGTTTTTCAAGATGAGAAACCTTGAACTGATTTTTCCTGATTGAGCATGATTCACAATTTTTTGGAATGGTACAGTGGGATTCACAAATATTTAAGAGGATTGTTTTAGATTCAGGTAGATTCTTTTAGATTCACATAGATTCAGATAGATGCTTTTAGATTCACATAGATTCAGATAGATTATTTTGGATTCAGGTAGATTATTTTAGATTCAGGTAGATTCTTGTAGATTCAGATAGATTCTTTTAGATTCAGATAGATTCTTTTAGATTCAGATAGATTCTTTTAGATTCAGATAGATTCTTTTAGATTCAGATAGATTCTTTTAGATTCAGATAGATTCTTTTAGATTCAGATAGATTCTTTTGGATTCTTTTGGATTCTTTTAGATTCAGATAGATTTTTTTAGATTCTTTTAGATTCTTTTAGATTCAGATAGATTCTTTTGGATTCAGATAGATTCTTTTAGATTCAGATAGATTCTTTTACATTCAGATAGATTCTTTTAGATTCAGATAGATTCTTTTAGATTCAGATAGATTTTTTTAGATTCTTTTAGATTCTTTTAGATTCTTTTAGATTCTTTTAGATTCAGATAGATTCTTTTAGATTCTTTTAGATTCTTTTAGATTCAGATATATTCTTTTAGATTCAGGTAGATTCTTTTAGATTCAGATAGATTCTTTTGGATTCTTTTGGATTCTTTTAGATTCTTTTAGATTCACATAGAGTATTTTAGATTCTTGTAGATTCTTTTAGATTCTTTTAGATTCACATAGATTCAGATAGATTCTTTTCAATTCACATAGATTCAGATAGATTATTTTAGATTCAGGTAGATTCTTGTAGATTCAGATAGATTCTTTTAGATTCAGATAGATTCTCTTAGATTCATATAGATTCAGATAGATTCTTTTAGATTCACATAGATTCTTTTAGATTCAGGTAGATTCTTTTAGATTCAGGTAGATTCTTTTAGATTCTTTTAGATTCTTTTAGATTCTTTTAGATTCTTTTAGATTCAGGTAGATTCTTTTAGATTCAGATAGATTCAGATAGATTCTTTTAGATTCTTTTAGATTCACATAGATTCTTTTAGATTCTTTTAGATTCACATATATTCTTTTAGATTCAGGTAGATTCTTGTAGATTCAGATAGATTCAGATAGATTATTTTAGATTCAGGTAGATTCTTGTAGATTCAGATAGATTCTTTTAGATTCAGATAGATTCTTTTAGATTCAGATAGATTCTTTTCGATTCAGATAGATTTTTTTAGATTCACATAGATTCTTTTAGATTCAGGTAGATTCTTTTAGATTCACATAGATTCTTTTAGATTCTTTTAGATTCTTTTAGATTCACATAGATTCAGATAGATTCACATAGATTCACATAGATTCAAATAGATTCAAATAGATTCACATAGATTATTTTGGATTCAGGTAGATTCTTGTAGATTCAGATAGATTCAGATAGATTCTTTTAGATTCACATAGATTATTTTAGATTCAGGTAGATTCTTGTAGATTCACATAGATTCACATAGATTCACATAGATTCAGATATATTCTAGAATCTATCTGAATCTATGTGAATCTATCTGAATCTAAAAGAATCTAAAAGAATCTATGTGAATCTATGTGAATCTAAAAGAATCTACCTGAATCTAAAAGAATCTATGTGAATCTAAAAGAATCTATCTGAATCTATGTGAATCTAAAAGAATCTATCTGAATCGAAAAGAATCTATCTCAATCTATGTGAATCTAAAAGAATCTATCTGAATCTACAAAAATCTACCTGAATCTAAAATAATCTATCTGAATCTAAAAGAATCTATCTGAATCTATGTGAATCTAAAGGAATCTATCTGAATCTAAAAGAATCTATCTGAATCCACAAGAATCTACCTGAATCTAAAATAATCTATGTGAATCTAAAAGAATCTATCTGAATCTATCTGAATCTATCTGAATCTATCTGAATCTACAAGAATCTACCTGAATCTAAAAGAATCTATGTGAATCTATTTGAATCTATTTGAATCTATGTGAATCTATGTGAATCTATCTGAATCTATGTGAATCTAAAAGAATCTAAAAGAATCTAAAAGAATCTATGTGAATCTAAAAGAATCTACCTGAATCTAAAAGAATCTATGTGAATCTAAAAAAATCTATCTGAATCGAAAAGAATCTATCTGAATCTAAAAGAATCTATCTGAATCTAAAAGAATCTATCTGAATCTAAAAGAATCTATCTGAATCTACAAGAATCTACCTGAATCTAAAATAATCTATGTGAATCTAAAAGAATCTATTTGAATCTATGTGAATCTATGTGAATCTATCTGAATCTAAAAGAATCTAAAAGAATCTATGTGAATCTAAAAGAATCTACCTGAATCTAAAAGAATCTATGTGAATCTAAAAGAATCTATCTGAATCTAAAAGAATCTATCTGAATCTAAAAGAATCTATCTGAATTTAAAAGAATCTATCTGAATCTAAAAGAATCTATCTGAATCCAAAAGAATCTATCTGAATTTAAAAGAATCTATCTGAATCTAAAAGAATCTATCTGAATCTAAAAGAATCTATCTGAATCTAAAAGAATCTATCTGAATCTAAAAGAATCTATCTGAATTTAAAAGAATCTATCTGAATCTAAAAGAATCTATCTGAATCTAAAAGAATCTATCTGAATCCAAAAGAATCTATCTGAATTTAAAAGAATCTATCTGAATCTAAAAGAATCTATCTGAATCTAAAAGAATCTATCTGAATCCAAAAGAATCTATCTGAATCCAAAAGAATCTACCTGAATCTAAAAGAATCTATCTGAATCTAAAAGAATCTAAAAGAATCTATCTGAATCTATGTGAATCTAAAAGAATCTAACTGAATCTATCTGAATCTAAAAGAATCTACCTGAATCTAAAAGAATCTATGTGAATCTAAAAGAATCTATCTGAATCTACAAGAATCTACCTGAATCTAAAATAATCTATCTGAATCTATGTGAATTGAAAAGAATCTATCTGAATCTATGTGAATCTAAAAGAATCTAAAAGAATCTACAAGAATCTACCTGAATCTAAAAGAATCTATGTGAATCTAAAAGAATCTATCTGAATCTAAAAGAATCTATCTGAATCTATGTGAATCTAAAGGAATCTATCTGAATCTAAAAGAATCTATCTGAATCTAAAAGAATCTACCTGAATCTAAAAGAATCTATCTGAATCTAAAAGAATCTATCTGAATCCAAAAGAATCTATCTGAATCCAAAAGAATCTATCTGAATTTAAAAGAATCTATCTGAATCTAAAAGAATCTATCTGAATCTAAAAGAATCTATCTGAATCTAAAAGAATCTATCTGAATCTAAAAGAATCTATCTGAATCTAAAAGAATCTATCTGAATCCAAAAGAATCTATCTGAATTTAAAAGAATCTATCTGAATCTAAAAGAATCTATCTGAATCTCAAAGAATCTATCTCAATCCAAAAGAATCTATCTGAATCCAAAAGAATCTATCTGAATCTAAAAGAATCTATCTGAATCTAAAAGAATCTACCTGAATCTAAAAGAATCTACCTGAATCTAAAAGAATCTATCTGAATCTAAAAGAATCTATCTGAATCTAAAAGAATCTATCTGAATCTAAAAGAATCTATCTGAATCTAAAAGAATCTATCTGAATCTAAAAGAATCTATCTGAATCTAAAAGAATCTATCTGAATCTAAAAGAATCTATCTGAATCTAAAAGAATCTATCTGAATCTACAAGAATCTACCTGAATCTAAAATAATCTACCTGAATCCAAAATAATCTATCTGAATCTATGTGAATCTAAAAGCATCTATCTGAATCTATGTGAATCTAAAAGAATCTACCTGAATCTAAAACAATCCTCTTAAATATTTGTGAATCCCACTGTACCATTCCAAAAAATTGTGAATCATGCTCAATCAGGAAAAATCAGTTCAAGGTTTCTCATCTTGAAAAACCTTTAAGAAAGTCATGTGAAAATGTTAATTTCTTCAAGATTTCACCAACACATTTTTTGAATTTCCATAGTGTTTGTGGCCAAGGAAAATCTTATTGAAATCTATAATTATTCAATGATTTCCCATATAATTAAATTGTCAATTTCATTATGGTTTTCCCCTTGACAAAACATTAACAAAACTTTGTCTTGGCACAAGATTTTCCTGGCAAAAAATTACAGTTTTCACCCAATTCCCTGAGCAGAAAAATTGAGTAGAAATATGTGGTTTTCAATTGATTTCTCTAGGCAAATTATTACAGTTTTCATAGAATTCTGTTGGGTGGAAAAACCCTAACAAAACCCAGGGTTTTTTAAGAATTTTCCTATTTAGAAAATCCACAGAAAATAGGCTATTTCCAACAATGTTTCCTTAGAATTTCCTGATCAACATTTTTAGGGTTTTCAGATACAATTTTTGTCCTCAGAAAAACCTACTAAAACTCAAGATTTCTGAACAGTTTTTCCAGTTCAAAGAATGCTTAGCAAATTTGGCCAAATAGCAAGATTTTCTGAAGGTTTTGCAACTCCAAAAATCTTGGGGTGCCTCCAGTGTGTCCAGGCTGGTCAGGTGACCTACTTAGACCTGAACAGGTCATGTGAAACTGAACAGGCTTATCTGTTCAGGCTTGGACAGGTCATGTGAAGCTGCCCAGGCCTGGTGATGTCGACTAAATTAAATTAAAAAAAGGTGGAGTGGTTCAACCCTGACAGAACCATACAACTCCCTCGCCTCTCTCTTATGTTTGTTCTAGCTCTAATTAAATCTTTGATTACTAACTCTCATTGTAGCGGATGACTGATCTGATTCTAATGATACAATTATACAAATGAAAAACCAAGTCTAAATAAGTATTTTGTCATATCATCCAGGCTACGTGAATGTGAATGAAAATGACTTTGGAAAGTGATTGACAGGAAACCAAGGAAACCAAGTACACTGCAGAAAAATGTAGACCAAGTGGACACAACCACAGCAATTAGTGTGACTCGGTAGTGAGGATATAAAATAACACAACCTCTAACCCTTAGGTTGCTCAATGAGGATCCAACAAATTCCAGGAAAGCTTCCACAAAGGATGGGAGCATTATTTTAGGGCTAGTGAAGGGGAACCTCCCCTGGAGAGGTTGTGAGCCCAACCCTGTGCCAACATCATCATGGAAAGTGTCACATGCATAAAAAGGATGGCCTGCACTTGAGGTTGTTGAATCACACGACAAGGTGGTAGGGCTCATTTGGGGGGCATGAGATAAGGAGGAACCTGGGTGACACTTCATCTAGTCAATTATTCAATGACAAAAGAAAATGGCTTTCTGAAGAGTGAAATACATACCTTGTCCATGAAAATCCATCCCTAATGGGCTGAGACTGCCTGCAGATTCATCTGACACCATTGGAGGATCATACCAGCCAGAGTGCCCCCTTTGAGACCCATAGCAGGACACCGGCAACACAGGCTGCTGTCCATCCCCTAATTGGCATCTCAGCGAGAAAAAATAATAGTCAGCTGAGCACAACATACCCTCTGAGTACAAGCACAGCTCCACAGGACATGGCATTGTGTGATAAAGGGAGGTGGTAGTGGGGACTTGAGGAGGATGGTGTTACGACCCATTCCCGGATGTTTCAATATCTGACTTCCGGTCTCCCACTCCCGACTTCCGATCCCCGACTTCCGACTTTGACCTCTGACTACGGAACATCATAGTTACCGTATCATCCGCATGCTTCCCTTGTTCCGCATTTGGTAATTTGTCCGTTGACAAGTATTCACTCGTTTGTTTGTTATATTCCTGTTACGGAATATTGCCTTCCTAATATGTCTTATTGTATTTCCGTTTTAAGAACACTTCCGTTTCCGTCTTATTATGGTCTTAGTTTGTAGCACAATAACGAGCAGACTTATATTAGTTTCCGCGAATTTGTACTTTACCTTAGATCTGATATCGACTTAGTTTCTTATTCCTTCTCCCGTCTTTCTGTACGCTCGATATTCGGAACTCTTCGGAACTCTGAATATCCGTAACTCCCATCACAAGTCTCACCTCCGAAATTAAGGACATTGAGCGTTTGTGTAGAGGCGCAGCACATAAGCTGAAGCCGACGTCCTGACCCTATCTAGTTGTTCCCGACCTTCCGGTGACTTCCCGATAGTTCCGGAATAAGTTCCCAACACGGCACTTAACAGATGGGATGACAATGGTGACATGGGGGATCCAGGAGATAACTCGTAGTCTAATGGGGGGTTAGCAGCAACAGGTAGAGTATAGTGAGCATGGAATATCTTGCCTTTCCCATTCAAACACACATTGCATGGGTCCAAAGTGGGAGCAGCGATAGGTACCATTGTGTTGGGATTGTGAAGAGATGTAGAGCACAGGTGAGATAAATTGGGATTGTGAAGAGATGTAGAGCACAGGTGAGATAAATTGGGCCATGTCTGGAATACCAGGGATGGGGACCTGGCAGAAGTAGGAGGATTGTGACCTATTGTGAAGAGTGGTGGAAGTTCTAACCGTTCTATATATGATGAATATCGACCGTTTAGGTGCGACACGATGATGTATTGACTATCTAAGTCTAATACAGACCAAAGGTATATTGACTGTTTAGTTCAATACGGTCGAGTGAATTAGCTATCTAAAGTAGAATAGAGAGCTAAAACAAATAAAGGAGAGTCGACTGTAAATATGATTCTGAATGACTGCTCGAGTATTGAAGAGAATAATGAGAGAGTCAAATAACAGAGTAGCATGGATGTAGTCCACACAGATTGAGATAATGGTTTGAGTAAGTCTGGTGCATATGCACCCACAAGAGTCAATGTACCAAATGCATAGGCCGTCAAAGTAAATATATGTGTATGATAAAATAGAGAGAAAATATAAATAATAATGGAAATATAGTGTGGGCTCTTGTGGACTATATTTCGGAAAATATTTTGCAGTATCTCTCACACCTATTTTGCAGGTCATTATAGAGAATGAAACTAATGGGCGGCCTACAATGCACCCTGTGAACTGCTGTTGTGTGAATCAGCATTGGGAGCACAGACAGCTGTGTGATTATGGGGGCTTTGATGGGAATAGGGGAATAGAGGGGACTCCAGAGGTGTGACTCTGTCTAGTGATCGAGTTCAGTGATGAGAACTATACATTAAATAGCACAGCACAAATAGTACCTTGTAAGGATGAGCTTTCCCATGCTTTGGTACTCTCCTGATAGTGATGGTGAGTGTCACCAGACAACTCTGCACATGTGCATCCAGGCTCCAGCCCTCGACAAGTCCTACACTCCTTGACACATTGAATCTTCTTCTTCACACAAGGCTTGCAAGGCCAGCTGTGAAAGGAATAAAGTGTAAATATTCCAACAAAGCAAACTGAACACAAAACCACACTCATCATTGCACTGGGCCTTGGCTGCATGACAACCAGTGCAGGCCCATTTCACATTCTTCTTTTTGTGTGCCTTGTCTACACACTTCTTCCCCAAATTGATGCAACACCCACATGACTGTGCCCTCTCACACTTGATATTCAGCTTGCCACAGGACATGCAACATGGTTTTTGTCCTGGTCCTAGGGGAAAAATACACCGAGTGCTGTGCATTGAGCAGCAAGAACAGGGCAATTCGCCATTGCAAACAGTACTGTCATTTTTGCACAACTTGCAGGTATTGTCAATTAGTTGAAATGGCTTTGGAGGAGGTTGAGAGGGGGAAGAGGAATGCAGGAGGATAGCGGGTTGGCAGGGTGGGATGACAATGTGCTTTGGCTTGACCCTATGGGGAACAAGAGGGACATGAGTAAAGAGTGGGAGACTTGTTATGCCATTTTTTGTGCAGGGGGAACAGGGCTGGTTGCCATCACAGCTGTGTACATGTGGGTGAGTGTGGATGGAGTATGAAACATGGGAGAGTCTCACACTAGTTTCGAGAGAGAGAGAGAGAGGAGAAGGATAGATGGCAGTGAAAAGGATGATGTACATATATACCCCTGCTTGCCAGATTCCGATCCATAAATGCCTTGCACGTTTTTTTGCTTTGCGAGGATGACCCATGGGTCTGACCAGAATTATCTTGTTTCCAGCTGTAACTTCTTCGAAACTGGATGCCTCATCTGTAGATCCCATTTTGCTTCCATGCATGCACAACATGCTCCTCCACAGCAGCCCATGTTGCAGGGACTCCAGGGATCATGCCACTAAAACTTACCTTGCTCAATCTAGGACCAATGTTCATTAGACATATTTTCTCCAACATAAAACTTTCAGTTTCATAAGTCATTTTCAGCTGGCATGAGTATATATATTTGGTTTATAGAATTTTTTATTTATTTGAAGGGTTGTTGTAGTGACAACACAATGCCCCACTATGCAGCTATCTCAGATAAAATGGGAAACCAGTGATTAGCCCACAATCAGAAGCATGAAAGATAAAACAATAATGGAGAGGGTAGGATAAACTGTTCATGCAAACACTCACGGTATGATCAGCTTTGGTTTTCTGGCATATGTCACAGCTGCAATCATATGCCACGCAGTCCTGTAGCATTTGGGGCCAGAAGAAGGGGTCCTTCATCAGCTGAAATAATCAGTGTCCTCCTGCATGGGCTCCCTCAAAGGGATTGTCATGTATTAGCTTGAGTATGGTAGGTGTGATATTGCTGGAATGCATATTCAACTTTTCCAGTCCGAATCTCAGAAGCATAGCAGTTTACTCTTGCCAACAAAATAATGGGAAATAATTGTTACCACATTTGGGACAGCTGTGATAGAGATTAATAAAATACTGAATAAAATGAATGCGAGTTTACTGTGATTTTGCACCAGGGGTGAAAATGAGATGGATGCAGTCATGCATAAATGGGAAGACCGGCCCACTAGTATTGAGGGGGGGGGGAGTAACTACAGAAAGAAAGATTATAAGTCATAGTTAGGATGGAAATTTGTAGGCAAAAAGGACAAAATGGGACTCACATTCCAAAATGGCCTTCATGGTAAGATACAAACGTCACTCAGGCTTACTTGGTTTGGTGTCCCAGATGCAGTGGAATAAAAAAGATACGAGGTATACCCCTCACCATGACATCATATGGAGGATATCTGAAAACTATTAAGTATACCAAATTCTAATATATTCTAAAGGTCATTTAAACATCTGGGATGTGATTCAAACATAATTTGGTTTTTAAAACTTTCAAAAAGTTTTAAACTCTCTCATACATTACAAACTAAAGAATCTTTCCAGACACGAGTAGACAATGAAAAAAATTAGTAGTTTGAAACACTAATACTTTTAAAAAATAGATACCTTTAGATAGCCCATTCCATGCATATGTATATCATTGGCACCTCTAAATACATATGTATTACTTTGGAATAGATCTGTCAATCTGAACAGATTTCTACTTGATTCAACATACCCCAGAATATATAGGTAATTTCACTTAATAAAGAAGGCCATAGGATGGAAAATTTCCAATGACATCTCATATATTTTACTAGGAAATAACTACAGTTTAGTTTTTAAAAAACAAATTAACAACAAAAAAATTAACAAGTATTTACATAAATTGGAAAACTATATACAATAGGTTCTATTAATTGACTCTGAATTATTTAGGATGTAATATGAAGAATTGTTTCTTATGATTGGTGGTTAACAATATAATACTCTCAGAGGATATGTCACTATTTAAAGATGGATTTTTGTAGCAATTTTGCTTTTATTAGTAAACATTTGATATTATAATGATTACAGACAACCTCCTATGGTCCCTGTAAGCTAAGTGGGGGAGTGCCAGGCCCATATGACATCACTGCACTGTGAAAAGTGTAATAGAGATTAATAAAAGAATGAATAAAATCAATGTGAGCTTACTGTGATTTTTCACCAGACATGAAAATGAGGTGGATGCAGTCATGCATGAATGGGGAGAACGGCCCACTAGTGTTGAGGTGGGGAGTAACTATGGAAAGAAAGATTAAAGTCATAGTTAGCACAGGAATTCACAAGCAAAAAAGACAAAATGGGACTCACATTCCAAAATGGCCTTCATGGTAAGATACGAACACGACTCAGGCTATTTGGTTTGGTGTCCCAGATCCAGGGGAATAAAAAATATTACCAGGTGAACCCCTCAACATGACATCATATGGTCCCTGTAAGCTAAGCGGGGAGTGCAGGGCCCATATGATGTCACTGCAGTGTGAACAGCTGTGATAGAGATTAATAAAAGACTGAATAAAATGAAGGCTAGCTTACCCTGATTTTGGACCAGGGGTGAAAATGAGGTGGATGCAGTCATGCATGAATGGGGAGAATGAACCACTAGTGTTGGGGCAAGGAGTAACTACGGAAAGAAAGATTAAAGTCATAGTTAGCACAGGAATTTGTAAGCAAAAAGGACAAAATGGGACTCACATTCCAAAATGGCCTCCATGGTAAGATACAAATGTCACTCAGGCTACTTGGGTTGGTGTCCCAGATCCAGGGGAATAAAAAAGATATGAGGTGTGGCCTCAGGATTTGATTCCTCATGTTCTGTGATCATGACTCTGGGTTTTTGAAATCTGTAATGTTCTTGGTGCCTCTGATTCTAAGCATTGATGAACACTTTCTGCAAGTTGTTGGCATAGCTCTGTAATCCCATTACATCATCAATAGGTTTGCCCTGTAACAGGTACAGCCATTCCATGGGTAGAGTTAAAATTAAATGGTGGATCCTGCTGAAGGTTTACAGCTTGTTCCTTGCCCGTGGTCATCATGTGTAGCCAGATGTAGAGGTTTCTTTCCTTTTAATAGGATGTTTTCTTTGTAGGAAAAGAACAGTCCAGCCTGGATCACCACTGTGAAGAGTTGCAGAAGTTCTGACTGCTCTATATATGAAGAATATTGACCATTTAGGTATGACACAACTATATCAACTTTGCAGTACAATTCCCTAGGAACTATATATTGACTATCGACGTACAATATAGAAAGTAAATCACTTTAGTTGGCTTTAGTAGTGGTAAGACAACTAAGACAACTAAGGGAAATGGAATTGACTTTGCAGTACAATTCCCTAGCAACTATATATTGACTATCGAAGTACAATATAGAAAGTAAATAGCTTTAGTTGGCTTTAGTAGTGGTAAGACAACTAAGACAACTAAGGGAAATGGAATTGACTTTGCAGTATGATTCCCTAGTGACTATACAGTATATTGACTATCAAAGTACAATATAGCAAGCAAATAGTTTTAGTTGGCTTTAGTAGCAGTAAGACAACTAAGATGATGGAAAAATGGAATCAACCTTGCAGTATGATTCCCTAGAGTGAGTTAATGAAGTAATGAGGGGAGGGGAGGGAGGATGATACGAATAATGCAAGATGTGAGCAGAAGTCAATAGTAGCTGTAATGTATTAGCCTTATTTTAATATTATTTTCTGGAAAAAGGAGTCCAATGCTCTATCAAAGTATGCAAATACTCAATTCACTACAAGGTAAAATAATTTAAGTATTTGATATTAATCAGTGGCAGCCTGAATAGACTTAGAACCCCTGAAGTCAAGAGTTTACTTGAATATATACACCCTACTTCGCAAAGAAGGTTTTGAGAGCTGCTTGTGCAAGCTTGTTCTTTTTCTGTGATAACAACTACTAAAATAAGAATAACAATTTACTGATTCCAAAGCTAGATTTAACTTCAATGCTAGCTAGTTTATATATATTTTATACTATTTATCAAACAGTAAAAATATTTATAAACAGGTCAAAAGATTAGATATAGAATAAAACACTATTTGGTTAATATATGCTTTATTTACACTAACTTATCAGAATCTTAATGTAGTCTTAGGATCTTGCAAGGATATTCTCAGTATTTATTTATGTGAATATGCTTTACTGATTCATAATAAATGAGGAACAGGGATTATTTGTAATGTAATAATCAGAAGTTTTTAGATTACAAATAACAAGAAATGTAACAAGGATTATTTGCAATGTGATAATCAGTCAAATTACTCAACAAGAGGTGACTGAAGTCTTAAACTACAAATAACAAGATATGTAACAAGCAGTCAAATTACTCAATAAGAGGTGACTGTAGTACAAAGGATTAATACCAAAGTACTCAACAAGAGGTGGCAGGGAGTCCTGATTGGTAGAATTACTGTCAAATTACTCAACAAGAGGTGACAGGGAATCCTAGGTGCCAGATGCTCAACTAAGAGGTGGCAATAAATGTTGACTTTTCTGGGATTTCGGGTTAGCGACGGATTGCGAGCATTAGGGCTCGGGTCGCAGCATTGGGGATTCACCGTGTACTATGGGTTACATAAGGTCTATTTGTACTTATTTAGTCCTTATCCGTTTACAATGAGTACTGCCACCTCACTCAGACAAACGGAAAGTTATACGGTCTAGGAACAGCACCACGAAAACTTAACATAAACGGATCATGGCCAGCCATTGTTAACCAAAGCTAGGTGCTGTGCAGACCACCTTTGATCTCGTCGCTACAAATCACCATTTGCGCAATTTTGTTTTTCTCGAGTGTCGACTCGTCGCATCCTTGTTAGACAACCATATAGAATGGCATAGAAGCCGCAGTATTTGCACGGGAAGGACTCCGGGGCGATACAGTGAACTTGCAGGAGTGAGCGGCCGTATTAAAGGGCTTAGAAGTTGCAGTACTTGCACAGGAAGGACTCTGGGGCAGTACATTAAACTCTGCAGTTCGTAGATTCTCGTGGGAAGGACTCCACAGTATCTGTTTGGTCTATTTTAGACTGCTCGGTGTGTTTTGAACCACCGGGAGTGTGCTGACTTTATTGTCTGGCACTAGGCTTGTTTTAGCCGCATTTTCCTTTTTTTCATTTTTTCACTATTCTAAATCGGCGTCGACCACTTGTCCAAAACGGGAGACGAGAAATGCTTTTTGCTCACGTCCACGGTGCATCGACGTATACCCCCCCCACTTTTTTTGCATCAACGGGTTATCAGTTCTGCAAAAATTACCATTCGGATTTCACACATCGTGCGAGACTTATCACTCGTAAATAATCAAATTCTACTGCTGGCACGAAGGACTGTGCAGAGTGCTGAGCCAGGTCACATTTGTCCCAGATCGCTGTTTAGACATCGCCATCCGCCATCATACTTCTCAGAAAGGGCCTTGGGATTGATTGGGAATGGGAGTTGCAGTGAGGGAGCTTGGGCTGGGAGGCTTGCTATCACGGTATAAGCATTTCAGTTCAGATTTGGAGTTGCTGAACTTCAGGGAGTGCTCGGGCCGTAGGGATGGTCACCGTGAGCCCCTTATGCTCGAGGGAGTGTGTTGACTTTTCTGGGATTTCGGGTTAGTGACGGATTGTGAGCATTAGGGCTCGGGTCACAGCATTGGGGATTCACCGCGTACTATGGGTTACATAAGGTCTATTTGTACTTATTTAGTTCTTATCTGTTTACAATGAGTACTGCCACCTCACTCAGACAAACGGAAAGTTATACAGTCTAGGAACAGCACCACAAAAACTTAACAATAAACTGCTAGCTGCAGTGACACACTGATGTGGTGATAAATTGGTTGATAAGATTGGTTATATTTCATGGCTGGAGCAGAGCTCCTTATATACACTGAGATCTGAGACATTTAGAGACATATTGAACTTTATTTCTATCCTATTTTAGCTATTTTACTTGGAATGTTTTAGACATTTCCGCCATTCTCTACTGTAGCATGTATGGTGGCATAATATTCCCAGATGACATAATATATGACATAATATTCCCGCGCTAGTGCACGTGTGACACCCATTGCACCTTGTGACTGTCACACGCCTTTTGTGACTGTCACACGCCCTTGTGACTGTCATGTGGCCTTGTGACGACTGTCACTTGTTGTGATGAAGATTCCCGTGTGTTGTGTAATAAGCGCCAGGTGGCCGGTTTGAAGATATATAGTTAAAAAAGAATAAAAAGTAGAAATTTCGTAGCTCCCTCAATTTATAAGATAAAAATGCAAAATAAATTGCATATATTCAATATAAATTAAGAGAATATTGTACAATTTTATAATCGCGTTATAAGTACATTTAGAAGCCTTTGTTAAGAATTTCGTTTTGGGAAAATTGCGAAAAATAGAAAAAACCTTTAAAATACATAACAGTAGCTCAAGCTTCAACTATACAGTGCAAAGCTAGATAGTTGTTGTAAGTTCAAGTTAGAAGCCATTCAAGACAGCTGAGACTTAGTTAAAAAATTATAATAAATTAACTAAGATATAATAGCATTATATGAGCTCATATATGCTATTATTATGTGAAGTTAAAAGGAACTAAGCCTTATATTTCAAAATAGAAATAATAAAAATACAATAAATCCGAAAAAATATTAAATTATTCAAAGAAAATTAAGAGAAAATTATGAGATAATGCTGATACCTCACAGGTGTGCATACTGTATATTAGCACGCATAGTTGGAACTCAGACACTTTTACCACAGACACTGTTTTAGTGTCCTGTAAGTTGTGGGTAAGATGACATTTGGAATATGAATGGAAATAGGCCAGGAGTTGCAAGGAAGTCACTGACAATGGTGGGTGGTGAGATGATACTGAGCATATGATAATTTGCAAGGGGAGTGAGACAGTTGGTTGTGCAGGCATACAGAACAGTTACAACTCACCTTCACAATGCTAAATGGATCCAGCGTAATCCGCGAAACAGGCAACTCTTCATGCGCCCTCCATGCATTCATCATATGCCACCCTTCGCTTCTCTCATCACCAGAATCAACACTATACACTGCAATCACACCACTTCTTGATCCAGTCCACAACTTATCCAGCACACCTTCCAATGCCAACACATCTGAATTTGAAATCTTAACGATCCCAATGTAAATGGGTACAGCTTTTCCGGAGTCGAAAGTATCCATGCCCTCTGTCCAGACCGAAATGAAACCACCTTCGATAGATGCAGTCAGGGTGCAAAGGCAGTACAGCACCGCTCCTAAGGACTCTGATGGTGTAAGTATCTTCAAGCTGCAATTCGCTGTGAGAATAGGACGCATTTGAAATCTGGCTGAGATGTCAGAAATGATAGCCTAGAATACACCAAAAACAACACTTACAACAGTGTACTTGGGATCGTAAGTGTCCACTTTGACATTGTCATATTGCAGAGCATCACGGAGTACAGTAAGGCCAATCTTCAGTGCGCTTTGTGCTGTACTTGCAAGGGAATGGGTGGCAAAGTATATTCCTGTATCCCCAGGTCATATTTTTCCTTGTCACAGAAGATCTGAGTCGTCTGGTGAAAATTAATTTAATTTGATGGTGTGACCAAACAAACGCGACGTGAATGATGCAAATATGTGTTACAAAGCATGTGGGTGCTGTCGCCTAATGTAATATTCCCACGTCAGAGTGGGTATTTAGGCTCATGGACACAGAATAATGGTGAAAAAACCATAATATCAAGCTACCACCTTGGGCAAAACAAGATCTCTTACTATTTATTATACAGCACTGTTGTATATATTATTGCTTAACCAATCATGAGTTGTTCTCATTTTCCTTGCATAAGGCCCTTGAGAGTGAATATGTTAGCGAACACTTGCCTGCCTGGATCAATTTGATCTGGGGGTGAGATCCAGAGGCATTCAATGTCTTCCACCCTTTGAGTTATGGAGGCTCTGTTGGTATGTTATATTCTAGTTTAATATTAGCTGTGCCATAACAATGGCAGGAAGATTTGAACTCAATATCAGATCAAATTGAATGAGAAGTGTTAGGATACACACACAGGGCGGGTTTCCGGAGAAACCCGCGGAATATCCGGTAGGACTTGGCTTCAGCTTATAGGCTGCGCCCTCGCTAGATCGTGTTGTCCAATTTCAGACAGGCAGACGGGAATCCCGGGGAGTCCGGGCGGGGGTTCGTGGGTCGTGAGCGTAGGTCGTGAGTCGAGAGTCGTGAATCGAGATAGTCGAGAGAGATAGATGCGCCGGAGCCCGTGGGCTCCGACTAGTGCGAGCGGTCTGATAAGAGTAGGGTTTTAGAGAGGAAAATGTATTAGATTACTGGGGGGAATCTAAGCTAATTTTCTGACTGGATTGTATGTACAACATCTGCCAGTTTATATAGACCGTGGAATGCATGACATACCGAATCCAGTAATAATGAGACGAAACGAGCAAAACATAAAACGGGAATAGTAAACACCAAATTGGTGTTAGGAACGGGACGGAACGGAGCGGAGTCCGAATCGTGACAAAGCATAACCCATAACGGGAAACGGAGCGGGAGCGGAGTCCTAAATCGTGACAGGTCATTTGACTAAAATGGGAACGGGGCTCGATTAGAGCGGTGACGGGATTCTAAGCGGGTTCCGGTGACTGATGCGTGGGACGAAGACGGACATAGACAGAGACGGGGTCCGGGGGAAGTCCGGTGACTGATATGTGTCTTAATGAGGTCGAACGTAACGAGTCTTGATGTAATGGAGTCCGGGTGGGAAATCCTATAAACAGACGATTGGTGCTTGTAGTGCGTGGGGGCGTACGAGTTAGTGCCCGGAGTCCGGCGGGATTTGTCCGGTCATAACAAGAAGCCACCATAGGAATCATTCACAACTGTTTGTACATTTCTTACATTTTGTATTGGAAAGAAAATTTAACCATGCATTGGGTCTGTGATATCTGATGGGCCCATAGAGCATGTAAGTAGCTGCTAAATTCTCGTCCAAGATGTGATGCTGGACCTCGACCAGATTCACTCAAAAGTACCACCAATGATATTAGACTACCATCACCGATTCTGGGGAAGTCCCTTAGATCCAGCACTCACAATTCTCCCAGACCAAGCTAATGCCGTGAATTCTGGATCTGATGAACAAGAATCATATGATGATGTCCTCCCAGGCGAACCTTTCCTCAAGGATATCAGCCTGCTGATGCTCATTCGTGCTGAGTACATTTGAGTTCTTGATGCGGTCAAAGCAACATCTCAGAAGTCTGACAACACCTGGTTACTGGCCAACCAGGCATTGGTGCGATAAAATAACCCCCAGTTTGCAGTTTTGTTAATCATTGTATAGGAAAAACTTCTTGGATTAACTACGCAATACGCTATTGTCTTGGAGAAAGGCAGCCTGTTGTCTGGTACCGATTCGAGGACTGCTTTTTCTTTTTCAAGTCAGGTGTGGACATCATTGATCCCATGCTCCACCAGAGCGGTGGGAAACACGCATGGTGCCTTGTAGATTCGCAAAATGCCCCTCAAATGCTTCCCTATAACATCTGCTCTGTATCCATACAACTTTTTCCGGTTTATGTAACCTCTCCAAGCGAGAGACGCTGGTCCAAACTCCACCAGTCAGGAAGAATTCCTGAGTTGATTGTCATGGATCAGTGGACCTTGGGTAAGTTGGAAAAAGTGTAAGTGGTGGATTTAAACTTTAATGTGTCATATGAAAACTTGTTTCGGGGCGCAACTTTACCCTGATCAAAAGCTTGAAGATATTCATGAACAGTATCGTAAGGCGGGTCCGAGTGCACGGCTCTGCTTGACATTTGACCACAAAAATTTATGATTCTCAGATTCAACTCCTCAACAATACGGTAACAGCAGAAGACCTTGGGAAGCTCTTCCGGGACAGCGGTGCTTTACTCATGGATGGACCAATTTTCTCAGCAAATTTGCATTATTCGTCATTCTCACCACAACACAATGGACTGGTACACTGTTGACCCTGTTACAGACACTGTACGCCAACAACTTGTTATTCAAATCTGGACATTTGAACAAAATGATGTCCTCAAAATATTGCAATGTCTTACTCGGTGTCTAATGGCGCATTAACTGGCCCTTTCTTCAAAGCCTACTTCCAAAAACAATTCACCAAAGGCATCAACATTGCTGCCAAACCTATGCTTCGTGGTCACACAAAGAACTCTCGTTGGCATTCTACATTTGACAATTCCTCTACCTTTCAGGAGGCCCATTGCAATGCCTCACTTGACACTGTGCCCGGAATCCAGTGGGATGTCTGGTTGTAACAACCTGGACCTTCAACTCTTCATTCCCCACTTACTTTGTATACCAGCCAGACACTCACTAACCAGCCAGATGCCACAGAAGAAGCCCATATTGAAGAAGTCCTGGAAAACCTGGATGAATCTGAGCACAAGGACGAGTCTGTGGCCTCCCGACAAAGGCAAATGTGTCAAAATTCCCCATCTAATGATTGACTGCCACTTGTGGATCCCACTTCTGAGTTGTTAGCAATCACTTTAGAAAGATTGATGAATCACATGCTCAGAGAAGGCAAAAAAACTAATACATACATACAGACAACTACCTAACTCACCTAGCAGGAGGGAATCTGAAGAGAAACAGTCTAAGGAATTCCCCCTGCCAGGTGTGACCCATAGGCACCCAGTAGTCTAAAAATAACTTTACCTATTACAGAACAGAGGTTCTTCCCACAATGGAATATTACTCCTATGAACTTCTGAAGTTAGTCCTCTACTCTACATATTAGCCAGGGTGGTTGATATCCACAAGGAAAGGGAGTGTGACAAAGGCAGGGGTTGGACTGTGGACTCAGGGACTTCAATGAGATGAGAAAATGGTGCTTCCTAGGGTTTGTGACAGAGAGTCCCTGACAGGTTCCGGTCAATCTTTGATGACTTGCACTTTAGTTTCATCCATGTGGAGTCCGTTGGGTCCCATTATGAAGCCCAGGTATTCCACGGAGTCCATGTCAAAAGTACATTTTTTACCATTCACGAATAAACCATGTTGTCTGAGTCTCTGGAGAACTTCACAGACTTGTTTGTCATGTTCCACGGGATTCTTGGAGTAGATAAGAATGATAAATCACAAGCTTGGGTAACAACTAAATTACTTGTGCCATCGAAGAGGTGGAGGCTGATGGGATTTATTGGATAAGTTGACAACAAATGTTTTTTCATGAATTTTGTATCTAGAAAACAATGAGTTGAGCCGGAATCTATAAGAGCTGAAAAAACGAATTTCGGAATCATATTAGACATAAGTTTAATAAAAAATGAATCAGAATGCAAAAGAGTGGATGCGTTGAGACAGGTAAACTCTTGAATGCATGGAGAGGCAACACAACCCCCAACCCACGTGGAGTCCACAAGGTTGCTCACTCTTTTTTTGAGTTGGAAGCCAGTTTGTCCTTCGATGGGGTTTCCATGGAGGTCTTGGCTGTTCAACCCTTTGCAGAGTTTGCTTTTTCCAGCAGACATTCCGGGACTCAATGACTGGGTTTCCTGCACAAGAGACAGAGGTTATTGTCCATACAATGTTGTCTTTCTTGTGGGGTCAATTTGCCATTGGGTCCGAGTTTGCCTGTGAGGTCGGGTTTTTCGGTTTGCTTGCTGGACTGTTGACCTTTGTTGTTGTTGTTGTTGTTAGAAGACTTTTTATCATTCTTCTTGTCAGATTGCATGGAGTTCTGGTTGCTGGTTGATGAGTTGTTGTTGTTGGTCTTATTGGCCGTGAACTTGTTTACCTTGTCTGCAGAGGTCTCGCAGGCAACTTCCACATGGCATTCCCAATAATGTGCATCTGTGTTTTGAGCCTTAAGGCACATATGGGACAGGGTTCTTGGCTTGCCATCTTCTCCTTTCAAGACTTAATATTTAAGGCAGGATGGCAAACTGGCATAGAACTGGTGGCAGAGAGCAGGATTGCCCCACTGACAATGAGCTGCAAGATTGTTGAACTGGACAATATAGTCCATGATGTGCTGGGTGTCCTTCATACAAAGATTGGTGAGACTATTCTTGGCTTCTCCAGTTGGGTCATATGGACCAAAGTTTGTTTCTAGCTCCATAACAAAAGCATTCCAATCTTCAAGCCAAAGTGGCTCTTCCTCAGAAAGTTTGCTAAAAGCTGGTTCAAACTATTTCAATGTGGATCCTGAGAGGTATGAAAGTGCATAATTGACTTTTAGGGAGTCCATGGAGAATGGATTGGATTGATCATGGAGATTGAAGCAACATTGCATGAGGAAGGTGGAAGGTTTGTTGGGATTAACCCATGAAGGGTTCCGGAGTGTTGACTTGTGGCCACAGAGGTTCCAGAAATATATCTTCAGATTCCCTCCTGCTAGCCTAGTGTGAGTACTGCAGGCTATAGGGGTTGCCCTTACAGAACCCCAAAAAGTTAAAGATATACAATCCTTCCTTGGCTTTGCCAATTTTTACAGACGATTTATCTGTGGATATTCTGACATCACAGTTCCCCTTACCCATCTTATGGATAAGGATACTCTGTGGAATTTTAATGATAAGTGTCAAAAAGCTTTCAATCTTTTAAAAAATTCTTTTTCTTCAGCTCCTATTCTGTCACATTGGAAACCAGACTTCCCACTCATTGTCGAAACAGACACCTCAGACTATGCACTTGGAGCCATTCTGTCTATCCAGGACTCCAATGGAGAAGTCCACCCCATGGCTTTTCTGTCCTGGACTTTTACCGGAGCAGAGCTCAATTACAATGTTCATGATAAGGAACTCCTGGCAATTTTTTCAGCTTTCAAAACATGGTGACACTATTTGGAAGGCTCAGGAACTCCAATTGATGTTGTAACAGATCACAAAAACCTGGAATATTTTTCTACTACCAAGCTTTTGACCTGCCAGCAGGCCCACTGGTCTGAATACCTATCTGCCTTCAATACGACTATCCATTTTCAACCTGGCCATCTCGGTGGCAAACCCGACACTTTAACTAGACGATGGGACATCTATCCTAAAGAGGGAAGCAATGACTATGCCACAGTGAACCTGCACAACATGAAACCTATTTTCACAAATCAGCAACTTACCACATCGGTCTGCACAACTTTCCTTGTCCATCCCATTGTCCATGGAATTATCATTATGGATATTGAGAAGCTACATCAAGATATTCTATCGGCAATTCCACTAGACCCGATTACTAAAGCACACCTTGACAATCCCATGGACCCCGATCAACCCTGGTGGTCTCTTGATCAGCATGGTTTCATTAGACTTGACGATCAGATCTATGTACCAGACTCTGACAGCCTCTGCCTCAGGATCCTTCAGTACAAACATGATCATCCACTCTCAGGACATTTTGGGTACAACAAAACTCTATCATTAATAAGAAGAGAATATACTTGGCCCGGACTCCATGGATTCATTAAGCACTATTGTAAATCTTGCACTACTTGTCCCTGCTCGAAATCTCAGCAACACAAGCCATATGGCCTTTTGAAACAACTCCTGGTACCAGAAAACCCATGGAATTCTATTTCTATGGATTTCATTGAACACCTACTGGACTCTGAAGGCTTTTCTGCCATTCTAGTCATTGTTGACAGATTCTCAAAACAAGGTATATTCATCCCTACATATGATACATGTCCGTGCAGTTAGCGGAACTTTTTATTATCCACATATTTTCCAAGCATGGAGTTCTGTCCCACATAACTTCCAATCGAGGATCAGAGTTTGTGTCTCACTTCTTTAGATCCCTCGGGAAATCCTTGGACATGAAACTACATTTCACGTCTGGACATCACCTGGAAGGCAACAGACAAACTGAACACATCAATCAGACATTGGAACAATATCTCCGTGTATATTGCAATTATCAACAGGACAATTGGAAATCCCTGTTACCACTTGCAGAATTTGATTACAACTATGCACCTTTGGCCACTACTGGCATTTCCCTGTTCTTTCCAAATAAAGGGTATAGTCCAAATATTACAGTACACCCAGAATGAGATCTCACCTCTGCCCATGCTCAAGAGTATGTCATGGACCTCCATGAGCTCCATGAGGAACTCTGGACTGCAATAATGTCCACCCAAGAGCAATACCAGCATTCAGCAGACAAAAACTGGATTCCACCACCAAACTTCAAAATTGGTGATCGCATTTTTGTCAAAGCTCGATTCTTCCAGACTACCCATCCATCAAAAAAGCTTGCTGAAAAATATTTAGGTCCGTTTGCAATTATTGCACAAGTAGGTTCAGTTTCTTGGATCCTATGGCTTCCAGATAGCATGTGCATGGTACACCTGGTATTTCATGTTTCTATGTTAGAACCTTGTACTGCTAACACTATCCTGGATTGTGTGCAATCTCTGCCTCCTCTGGTCATTATTGATGGAGAACCTGAGTTTGAAATCTCACAAATTTTAGATTCAAAAATCATCAAGTGTCGACACACTTGTAAACTGCTTTACTTGGTCAAGTGGGCAGGTTATGAGGGCACCGATGAAGAAACCTCATGGATTTTGGCCACAGAACTCGGTAATGCCATGGAAATTGTTACTGACTTTCATACAGCTTACCTGCTCAAACCTGGACCACTATTGTCTCTCTGACTGCACTCCGCAGACCCCATGTTACATTTGGACTCATTCTCATTATTCCCTGTTGCCCTATGTCTCTCTTTGCTTTTACAGGTTCTGACATATTTTCAAGTCCCTAGGCAGATTTCCCATGGACTTTGATTTTAATGATTTTTCACACTTTACTTTTATTTTCAAAAAAAAAGATTATTATCAAGATTATTTATATTTTCTCAGTCTACATTTATGGGGCTATGTTTCTGCCGGACCTCAGCCATCTCTTGAGGAAGCTCTGCTACCTCCGCAGGCACCCCATCCTCATCTGACCTGGCATCATCGGAATTCCCGGCCTGTGGCTCCTCATATATGTACCTGCCGAACTCCACTAGGAACTTCCAAAACTCTGAGCAGAGCCCATGGAGTTCATTCGCCACTACAATTTGAACTTTGTTGCTCTTCCGGAGAAACTCATTCTGGGCCTCTATGCCGTCGGCAATCTGACCCAAAACCTCATCCAACCCGGAAATCCCGTCTGACCTGCTGATGTCCCATGCCACGGACCCCATGGGCTGCTCATGTACCAGTGAGCACCTCACTTTGAGGTGCACACATTGGTAGCAGCCCAGTCCCCACCCAGACTTTCAGTTGCACTCAGTGTTCCGGTCATTACAACTGGAACACTGTGGGTCATTCCGTGTTTGTAGGCAGACTGGTGCTGCCTTTTTTGCCTTCTATTGCCATGGTTAGTTCCCTGGATGTCCCTTGGACCTGAGACTTACCTTTTGGGGGCTCTCTAGCTCTCCCTCAGACTCTGATTTGACATCTACTGCCTTGTGCTGAAAAACCAAGTCAGTTAAAGTCGACACATGAAACAGTGGAACTTACCTTTCCTGTGGCAACCACGACCCTGTCTGCAGCCGCCCAGGCTTTTTCCACAGCCACCCATGCAGCCTCCTCCTCATCTCTCTTCCTCTGCCTCTCAGCCTCTTCCTCTGCAGCCAATGCCGCCTGGTACTCCCTGTCCAGGGCCTCCTTGACCTCCCTGGCCTCTTTCCCCGCTTCTTCACATTGTCGGCGCTGTTCCTCTCACTGTGCCAAAATCTGGGCTGCACTGAGAGGTGCCCAATATGGAGTGCCCGTGGAGGGCCTGGCGGTCGGCATCAGTCTTCTTGGTGTTGGCTTTGGACCCATTTTTGGTGAAGATGGGGGGAATAAAGAAGAAGAAATTTCATTTTTTCAAATTTTTATATATGATCGTCACATCTGAATCTTACCTTCCAGATCACATGACTCTTTGACACATACGTATAACCGACATAACCTTTGAGACATGCACGTAGCTGACAAGAACCTTATCAAGGTCTAGAGCCTCTTTGGGACTTCAGCATAAAGGGAGGGTACTGTTACAACCGGAATTCCCGCCAGACTCTGGGCACTAACTTATACGCACCCACACCCTATATGCACCAATTGTCAGTTTACTGGAATTCCCACTGGACTCCATACATCAGACTCGTCCACGTTCGACCTCGTTATGTCATGTATCAGTCACTGGAATACTGTTATGATTGTAACCCATGTCGCAACCCGACAGTCCCCGAGAATACTACAGTCTATCGATGTTCCAAGTTATTGATCAAGTCATCATTTCGGCAACCTTCGGAATACCGACACTGACGTATACCTTCATGGCGATCAAACCTCGTTTACGCCCCTGTCAAAATATACTTGTACCATCTGGTTATGCTTTGATACATCCCCTTTCATTATGATGATCTGTTTTACTCTATGTTTCACATATGCCCATATATACTTGTAGTCTGTGGACTATTCCCTTTTCTCGTAATCCCACTCTCAGCTAAATCTCGGCTTCCGATCTTATTGTAACTTTCCGGTTTCTAGTCAAGTCTATTCGTCAAATAGTGTTTCTGCTCTTCCTTTAGTTAGTAGTTTCTAGATGTCGACAACTCGTATATAAACCTGCTGTAAATGTAGTTATTAGACAATCAGAATATCGACTTAGAATATCGACTTATATCGACTTAGATACCCCTCTAATTTCCAACTCCATTATCTATTCACGACCACCACATTCCGACTCCATCCGATTTACGATTCAACCTACATTTACAACTTCAACCTCTAATCTCCGACTCTCTCAGTCTCTGACTCTCTCCGTCTACAACTCTCAGTCTCCAACTCTTAGTCTCCAACTCTTAGTCTCCAACTCTTGGTCTCCGACCCCTCAGCCCAACCCTCGACTGATCCTTCAGTTTCCGATCGGTAGTTTACTGAGAGGTTTACTTGACAGGACTAGTTTTTGCCTGCCCGAAATTTAAGGACACCCGACGGTAACTTGCGAGGGCGCAGCGCATACAGTAGGCAACAAAACCCTTACAATGATTTGCACTTTTTGAAAGGCATGGTTATTCCTCCAGAAATAAATTCTGTAAATTGCTGAAAATATTATGTAATATACTTCAACATCATACCTTCCAGAAATGCACAGCCACAAGCCACCATGTCCTTATTTGGTAAGTCCACATCACACACAAACCAATAGCTCATTGTAAGGGTTTTGTTGCACACTATTTTGAGACTATTATTACAAGAAATTAGTATTTAGTATGGCCCCCCTTTGCTCTAATCACTGCTGCAAGTCTTCTAGGCATACTCTCAATAAGCTTCTGATACTCCTCCTTTGTAATCTCTTCCCACACCTTCTGCACCCTCTCCCACAGTACATGAACACTATTTGCAGGCTGTTCATACTCCCCCAGCTTCTTTTTGACATGATTCCACAGATGTTCAATAGGATTCATGTCAGGAGATTGTGCAGGCCACTTGAGGACTGTAACATCATGGTCAGTGAACCATTTCTGGGCCTTTTGTTGTGTGTTTGAGGTCATTGTCTTGTTGAAACACAATGTCAGCCACTGTTTTGTTGTAATATTTGAGGGTTTGCTGGAGTTCATCATGCAGGATCTCCACATAAAGCTCAGCATCCATCCTCCCATCAATTTTGGTTGCAAAACCAACCCCATCCCAGCCCACACATTCCCACATCATCAGGTTTCCTCCTCCAAACTTGACTGTTCCCTCTACTAACCTATCATTTAACCCCTCACCCACATTTTTCCACACATATTTCCTTCCATCTGATCCCAGCCTATTAATCTTAGTCTCATCAGACCATATGACCCTCTTCCAGTCCTCCAGGGTCCATTCCAAATGCCTTTCTGCAAACTCCAATCGAGATTTCCGATGATGAGGTTTGAGAAGTGGCCTTTTTCTCTTTACCACAGTCCTCATGCCTATGGTTTTGAGGTGGTGAGGCACTGTTTGTGAAGTCATAGGAGTGTTGATGATGTCTATAAGTTTCTTGGTTGCCTGTGTGGCATTATCAACCTTCCCCATGCAAATTATTCTTCTAGCATAGGCAACATTGGCTGTGGTAAGCTTTGTAGGATGGCCACCAGAGCATTTGGGGAGGTCAGGACAATGCTCAGAGCGAATACAACTGATGGTGGCACTGCTGAGATGAGTTTGGTAACATATTTGAGCTCCAGAAATGCCAGAGTCAAGTAGAGTAAGAACATGTTGGATTTGGCTGGAGGAGAGCTTTTTTATTGTGAGTAGGGTGATTGTGGGATTCCAACTGGTTGCTTTCATCTTATATACATTGAGGAAGAGTGGTCACATGACTTTGTTGAACTTTATAAACAAAGTCATGTGACTAGGACCCATTTTGAACTTTAAAAATGTGTGCAACAAAACCCTTACAATGAGCTATTGGTTTGTGTGTGATGTGGACTTACCAAATAAGGATGTGGTGCCTTGTGGCTGTGCATTTCTGGGAGGTATGATGTTGAAGTATATTACATAATATTCTTGGCATTTTACAGAATTTACTTCTGGAGGAATAGCCATGTCGTTCAAAAAGTACAAAACATTGTAAGGGTTTTGTTGCCTACTGTAAGCTGAAGTCAAGTCCTTCCGTTCGGTCCCCGTCGGCCAGCTGACATCCATCAGTTTCTGCTCTTAACAAATACCCACAATCCTTGTTACATTTCTTGTTATTTGTAATCTAAAACTTCAGTCACCTCTTGTTGAGTAATTTGACTGATTATTACATTACAAATAATCCCTGTTCCCTTGCTCATTTATTGTGAATCAGTAAAGCATATTCACAAAACATCTTAAAGTGTTTGAGCATAAATAAATACTGAGAATATCCTTGCAAGATCCTAAGACTACATTAAGATCCTGATAAGTTAGTATCACAGTAGACCCTGTAGGTTAGTGTAAATAAAGCATATATTAGCCAAATAAGTGTTTTATTCTATATCTAATCTTTTGACCTGTTTATAAATATTTTTACTGTTTGATAAATAGTATAAAATATATATATAAACTAGCTAGCATTGAAGTTAAATCTAGCTTCAGAATCAGTAAATTGTTATTCTTATTTTAATAGTTGTTGTCACAGAAAAAGAACAAGCTTGCACAAGCAGCTCTCAAAACCTTCTTTGTGAAGTAGGGTGCATATATTCAAGTAAACTCTTGACTTCAGGGGTTCTAAGTCTATTAAGGCTGCCACTGATTAATATCAAATACTTAAATTATTTTACCTTGCAGTGAATTGAGTATTTGCACATTTTGATTGAGCATTGGACTCCTTTTTCGGAAAATAAGTATTAAAGTAAGGCTAATACATTACACAGACCCCGCTCCTGCTCCATTTCCGGTTATGGTTTATGATTTGTCACAATTCAGACTCTGCTCCGTTCCGTCCCATTCCTAACACCAAATTTGGTGTTTACTATTCTTGTTTTATGTTTTGCTAGTTTCATTTCATTATTACTGGATTTGGTATGTTATTTATTCCATGGTCTATATAGTCTGGCAGATGTTGTACATACAATCCAGTCAGAAAATCGGCTTAGATTCCCCCCAGTAATCTAATACATTTTCCACTCTAAACTCCTCCTTGAATTACACCACTCTCACTAGTCGGAGCCTATGGGCTCCGACGCACCTATCTCTCTTATTTATCTCGACTCCCTGACCTCTCAACCTACGCCCCCTCGACCCACGAACCCCGCCCAGACTTCCCAGGATTCCCATCCACCTGTCTGAAATTGGACAACACGATCTCGTGAGGGTGCAGCCTATAAGCTGAAGCCAAGTCCTACTGGATTTCCCACAGGTTTCTCTGGAAACCTGCCATGTACGTACCCTAACACTACTGGCATTTCTCCATTCTTTGCAAATAAAGGGTACAATCCAAATATTACAGTACACCCAGAATAAAATCTCACCTCTGCCTGTACTCAAGAGTTCATCACAGACCTCCATGAACTCTACAAGGAACTCCAGACTGCAATAAGGTCCACCCAAGAGCAATGTCAGCATTCAGCAGACAAAAACTGGATTCCACCATCCAACTTCAAAATTGGTGATCGTGTTTTTGTCAAAGCTCAATTCTTCCAGACTACCCATCCATCAAAGAAACTCACTGAAAAATATTTAGGTCCATTTGAGCTAATAGCACAGATAGGTTCAGTTTCATGGACCCTACGGCTTCCGGATAGCATACATGCGGTACACCCAGTGTTTCTATGCTAGAACTGTACTGCTAACACTATCCCAGATTGCATACAATCTCTGCCTCCTCTGGTCATTATTGACAGAGAACCTGAGTTTGAAATCTCACAAATTTTAGATTCAAAATAGATAAGCATCAATGCACTTGTAAACTGCTTTACTTGGTCAAGTGGGTGGGTTATGAGGGCACTAACGAAGAGACCTCATGGATTTTGGCCATGGAACTCAGTAATGCCATGGAGATTGTTACTGACTTTCACACAGCTTACCCACTCAAACCCAGACCACTATCCTCTCTCTAACCACATTCCACAGACCCATTGTATACAAGGGATTCACTTCATTTTTCCCTGTCACCCTATGTCTCTCTTTGCTTTTACAGGTTTTCTGACATGTCTTCAAGTCTTAGTGGATCTTCCCACAGACTTTTACACTTTTTATGTTTTTTTTTTAAATTATTAAACTTTATTGATTGTTTTCTTTCATTCTATTCTTTCATTCTACATTTATGGGGCTATGCTTCTGCCCACTTTCTTTACCCTCTTTGTGGATTTCCACCACCTCCTTGGGGACCCCATCCTCATCCTCACCAGGCTTCTTGGAACTCCTGATCTGTGGTTCAACATACACATAACCACCATACTCCACCAAAAACACCCAGAACTCCCCACAGAGGTTCTGGAGCATTTCCACCACGGTCTCCTGCATCTGGTTGCCCTCTTCAAGCAACTGGTTTTGGGCCTCTATGCCCATGGCTATTGGCCCCAAGACCTCCTCCAAGCCTGCAGGCCTGTCTGAACCACCTGCATCCCATACCATGGACCCTGTGGGCTCATGAACCAGTGAGCACCTCGCTTTGAGGTGCACACATAGCCAGCAGCCCAGTCCCTGCCCAGACTTTCAATAACAGTCTGTGTTCCAGTCATTACAACCAGAGCACTGTGGATCATTCTTCACCTCCAAATGGAGTGGAGCCATTTTCCTTGTTTTCTGCTAAAGTGGTCAGTACCCGGACATTCCTTGTAGTCCTGCCAGTTACCTTTTGAGGGCTCCCAGCCTCTCCCTTGGACTCAGACTCCACTTTTGCTGCCTTGCACTAGACACCAGAAGTCAGCAAGGATGACTATGTGAAATATTTGGGACTTACCTTTCCTGTGGCAACTGTGGCTCTCTCTGTGGCTGCTTTGGCTTGTTCTGCAGCTGTCAGGAACTGGAAAACCCGCCAGTCTCTGGGCTCCTGGACCCTGTCCTACATGCTCCCGACCCTCTATATTGTATAGTTACAACCAGAGTTCCCACTGGAGCCCACACATTAACTTATTTATGCCTGACTCTCTGTATGCACCCCACCCTATCTGCCCCCAACTTGACACCTTCTGTTATGATACAGAATCCATTGGATTCCACCCTTTGACATTTAACTTTGTTATATGTTCTTGGTCATCTCCCAAACCGGACTCTGACTGGACTCCCAGAACCTGCACGTCACCCTATATGCACCAGTTGTTGGACTCCACCGGACTTGCACCTCAACCTGTCTATATCTGACACTGTCATATACACCAGTCCTCGGACTCTGCTGGACCCAGAAATCAACCTGCTTATATCTGACTCTCTGTGTCTCATGTACCCATCACCAGACTCTGACTGGACTCCCAGAATCCCTCTAACAGAGCATAGAACCCTGCTCCCATTATAGTCAAACAGTCTGTCATGTGTTTCATGTACCAGTTGTCAGACTCTACCAGACTCTGACCTCCACCCTATATACACCTGATACTCTATATCTCACAGACCAGTCACTGGACCCCAACCAGACTCCCCAGAACCCCTCTGACAGAGCCCCATTCCCATTATGGACTAATGACCTGTCATGTTTTGGACCCCGCTCCTGTTCCATTCCATCCCTAATATGTACCTAGTTTGGTATTTACTTGTTTTGTTTTATGTTTAATAGTTCTGCCCCTCATTAATACCAGATTTGGTATTATTACATTTCAAAGTCTATATAAGTCTGCTACATTCATGTACTTAGAATCCAGTTTGAATCTCAAACAAGTTACACCCCTGATCCAGTCTCTAGTCCTCTTGTCTGTCTGCATGCTCGATTCCCAGAACTCCTATGGGAACTCCGGAATTTACATCTTCCTGTATACATTCTGTCAGCTCAAAATATGGACACCTGAATGAGTGTACAAGGGTGCAGCCTATAAGCTGAAGCCAAGTCCATCTCAGCAGTACCATACCTGTCTGGTAATTATTCTGATATACTGTCTTGTACTAATATCCCTGGAAACTCCCCTGGACTTATTACCTGGGGACTCCATGGGACATTTCCCAGAAGAAAGCATGTGTTCAGAATAATTACCAGAAACACTCCATGGGACTTCTGTGAGCCTTTGTTTCAGAACTTAATAGCAGCAACCTGTGCAGCCTCCTCATCTTTCTTCCTGTGCTCTTCAGCCTGTTTCTCCATGACCAATGCTGCCTGGTACTCCCTATCCAAGTCCTCCTCGGCCTCTTTGGCCTGTTTTTCCACTTCCTCCCTTTGTTGATGCTGCTCATCCCACTGCACCAGGATTTGGGCAACAGTGAGCAGAGCCTGATATGTATAGGGAGCCTGTGGAGGGCCCAGCACTAGGGATTGGCCTGTGAGGTGTTGGTTTCGGACCCATTGATGATGGGGGTAATAAAGAAGAAGAAATTTTTATTTTTTCAATTTTTTATATAGGCTCGTCACATCTGAATTTTACCTTCTAGATCATGTGACTCTTTGACACATATATGTAACTGACATGACTCTCTGACACATGTGCATAACCAACAAACTTTATCAAGTTCTAGAGCCTCTTTGGGACTTTGGCATAAAGGGAGAGTACTGTTACGACTGGAAAACCTGCTGGACTCCAGGAACTACCCTATACACACCTGCACTCTTTACACACCAATTATCAGTTTACCAGAATACCCACTGGAACCCAGACGTTAGACCTGTCCATGCCCAACCTTCATTATCTCATGTACCAGTCACTCAGAATACCTGCCCAGACCCCATGCACATTATCCCTGTCTATTTCTGACCCTGTCCTACACATCAGTCACTGAACTTCACTCGGAATACCTGTCAGCTCTCTAACTGAGCCCCGTTCCTGTTATGGTCAAATGACCTATCATGTTTCAGACTCCACTTCCACTCCATTCTGTTCCTAATACTAAATTTGGTATTTACCTATCTCATTTCATAATTACTAGTTTGGATTTCATTATTACTGGATTTGGTATGACATACATTCCACAGTCTATATAGTCTGGCAGATGTTGTACATACAATCCAGTCAGAAAATCAGCTTATATTTCCCTCCAGTAATCTCATTACATTTTCTACTCTATTCCTCTCTTTGAAACACACCACTATTTACCTTGTTGGAGCCCACAGGCTCCGACCTATCTATCACTCAACCTCTGACCCATCACCACCTGACCCCTCAACCTCTGTGGGATTCCCACAGTTGACCCTCTGACCTCTCAACCCACCAACTACTCCCAGACCCCCCAGGATTCCCATCTGCCTGTCTGAAATTGGACAACATGATCTCACAAGGGCACAGTCTAAAAGCTGAAGCCAAGTCCTACTGGCTTTCCCACAGGTTTCTTCAGAAACCCTCTGATAAGCTCCACATGCCCTCCTTAACACTGAAAAAGAATGTGACAAATTGCTGAGGTGTGAAGAAGCTTGCCATGGACTTGTGAAAGGTATTCAGCCACAGTGAGAACTAGAATGTGATCTTGAAGACATGATAATCAATGTACTTGTTTATATAGGAAGAATGAAAGAGATCAAGAGTATAGCAAAGTGGAATGTCCTTTGGGGGGATCATTTCCATACACAGCAATGAGATGGGCAGAGCAGACAATGGCATCTAGATGAATTATATCAGTAATATGCCCACCATCTTCATATACATCTGGTTCCACAAACCACATGCCAGTATCCTCATCTGACTCATCTCCACAATGAGAATACCACTGTACCACAGCACAGAGATAGAGGTGACCTTGACACTTGAATGAAAAGATTTGCTTGATGCATGCAACATCCAAACCCCACATGTCATCCTCACCAGGATTAAAGTTCACAAAGATGGTGTCATAACAAGGCCCATCCTTTCTTCAATTGGGTGTTGCGCAAATGTCTGAGCTATGCCACTCAGATCACTGGGGGCAAAGTATGATTAGGTTGTCGGTTTTAGGGTGTTGCTCGTCGGAATCATCCGTGGGCAAAATGTTGGAATAGGAGTCAGCATCAATTTGGTCTGCAGTGAACAAGTGAAGTTTGTTGACGAAGTTTGGCTCAACGACCGTTACAACGGCAGCTGAAAACACATTGATTACTTGCATATTTGAAAACTGTTGGACTTACTCGGAATCTTGGCCAATGCTACTTCAGCAAGAATAGACAGTCTGATGACGTCTTCTCCATCGTCATCCTCTTTCTCTTTAAGTTTTATCCCAGTGTTCGTGCATTCTTCTTCGACGTCTGGACAACATAGTGACAACTGTGGTTAGCCATTTACTACGGTGACTCATATATATTACAGCCTACCCGAGATCGAAGTGTCAGCTAACATCCCACAACTTGCAAAATCAGCACGACAAGGAGCTATCTTATCAAGATGCTGATTAGTCAAGAGCATCTGATCGAGGGCTTTGTAGCGGTTGGAACGTCACCACAGTTGTTTGGTGTTTTGACTCGATAATAGAATAGCAGAGACCGTTGGGTGCACCAAATGCTCGGATAAGAGCAAGATAATGTACGAGAAAATGTGTTGAGGCAAGTTGAAGTCTTCAGCACGTACACCACATTCTTCAAATATTATGCGATAGTAATAGAAGCATGGGAGAGCCTCTTCAAGAGCGCTGGGAGATTGGGTGTCAATGGCGTCCCGGCACGCAATGTAACAAAATTCTAAAAAAACACGAATGGTGTACATCATTTCTATAGGAACATATCCTTCAATGGCAGGTAACCAGATCTAATACACCACTAAGTTATTTTCTAATCGGAGAAAAAACAAATAAATGACTTACTTTCATAAGTGCCTTTGAGTTGGCAGCTGTACACTGTTTGAATCCCGGAGGAGCGCGTTATCTGTGCACGATTGTCAAGAGAAGTATGTGGGCGTTGAGTAATGAAGGGGCTCACAGAAAGTCCAGGTGAGACCACGTTTGTCTGCTTGAGCTGTAGCAAAAAGGAGCGAGGCAAGGATGATGGCAGACAGCATTTCAAGAGCAATGGAGAGGTGGAAATTGCCGCAAGGTGTGTCGGTATTGAACGCATTCTGACCTCTTATACGGATTAGATTATACAAAGGTGATATAACATCATCACCAAGTAAACCAGGCACCATAATTGCACTCATCACTTGAACATTTCCAAGCAAAGAATCAGCGCTTGCAGTCGAAGTGTAAAGTCGGATGCCCTATGGTGCGCAATGATGAAAAAATAGACGTCCGGATGCTTTTGAACTTAAGTGATTAAACATTTTCCAAAAGCGAAAAAATGGCATAGAACCTGATAGAGGGCAAAGAGTGTGTGCGTGATGCATAATGACCATCTCTCATCGGGGTATTGCCTAGTTACTGGATTCATTTTAATTTAATCATAAGAAACCAGCGTTTTGAAGCAAACAGACATTATCAGGAAGAGCTCCCTAGACAGTGAAATCAGCGGGGTCAATACCATGGTGATCAGCAGCTAAGCAGTCGCGAGTGCAGCCATGGAGAAGAGACCATGCACATGTCAGAGTTCAGGCACGGATATGAAGGAGATGACCAGCATAGCAGAATCCTGGGTGTAAACATGGAGGATATGATGGGAGTACTAGAGTCTGGGTGTAGAGGTGGAGGAACAACGGGCATAATAGACTACAGGTATAGATATGGGGGAGATGACGGGTGAAGCAGAGTCGTGGGTGTAGCAGTAAGGGCAGGGGACTGACTGTATGGTTGTAGAGGTTTTGTTTCGGTTGCCCAATTAAGGTTTTAAAAATTGGCTCAAGCCACCCACTGGCCAAGGCTTCTCAAGCTTATATTTCTGTTTTGTTTTCTTATTTAAATTTCTGGAAAAAAAAAGAAGAAAAAAATATTTATTCCAGGTTCCAGACACCGCACAGACTAAAACCACATTTTTAAGGTCTAGACCCATCGTCCTGCATCTCCAGTAAACGAACACGTACAGACAGAACTTCTGACAAATTTGCCATGTCAGGGTGAACCAGAACGAATTCATCTAGAGCCTTAGTAGCTGCCCTGACCCAACGAACACTCCGAACAGCATACTTTGTTACCCAATGGGCATAGACACCTTTATTTTGGATCGACGACTGGAAAACCTGCAGCTCGTCATCTGCCAATATGGAAAGCAAGCGAACCATGATGTCATCAGGTAGGCCGGAAGAGCGAATGACAGATGCAAAATGATCAGTGAACACCAGACGGTCCTTACGGAAAAGTTCGTCGTGTGGAGGATTATTGTCAGCAGCGATCATTGCCGGGCATATTACGGCACATTGCAGAGGCAAACGGCAAGCCCAATCATCCCAATCTAAAATTCTGAAAAACAATCAGCTGTGTAACATCGGCTAGGATAACGATATTTCATACCCAGTGATGTTGAAATTATCATCAACAAGAATATTCAATCGCCCAAGGTCAGTGTGCATCAGTGGAAAGGGGAAGGTATCCAAGGGCGAGACGAAATAGATTTCTTTGGCCATGGCACGATAGATCAAGCAATCAATGGGGTCGAATGGAGGGAGTTTTCCGGTTAAGATACGTTTAAGGCGGGAGTCAATCCTCCTTAATATCCACGTCAGTACCGACTGAGGGCTGGAATCTATAGCGGTGTGCGCTAGCAAGTCTACGATGTATTGTGCTAGCTGATGAAGGACCTTTTCCCTTGCAGCTGGTGGCGGAACATTTGCATCCCATTCCAACGGCTTGCCATCAATCCAGTCCAGTAACATATAGGGTGTCCCTACGCCATCACCATCCTCGCTATCCGACCAAGCGTGTACGGTGGCAACAGGTATACTTGGAACGGTACGGTGCACGTAACGCATCGTGGTGACTGTGCACTCAACGGGCAAGTGCATCTCGTCATATGGAATACGAAGAGCCCAGAGTATGCCGTCGTCAAAGAGGATGCGATTGATGATGTTACAACCACCAGAAAACTCTTCGGCTTCGAAGACGGCACAAGGTTTGCCCCTGATAGACGAAGCGGTCTTCAAAACCTGATCCCAATTAATTTTTCCGCGGGCAATCTGTCGTAGCTCAGCGACAGTCTACTAGGTAATCAGCAAAGGAAAATATTAAACGCGGCGTAGCCACCATACCGGCATGGTAAGGGATAATGTACAATATCAATGAGGCGAAGCACAAAGATGTACAAGAGATGATGTGTCAGTAAATTGTACCCAAGGTTGACCTCGGGCCCCTCAAGCCACCACACACTTTGTTAAGGTCCAGAACGAGCGTAGGTAAAGAGCTAATACGACGCCCTGTAGTTACATATTAGACGCAATATAAGAAAGACTAAGCTTACCTGAGAGTGAATCACAGATTTATCACAAGGTGTGTTGACGCAGGTGGATGTGAACAAAAAGCGTTAGTATGACTAAGCTACTGTACCAGGACGAAATATACGGGGACCCACAAATGTCATCACGGTAAGATTATTACCGAACGGCCAAAAACTTTAAACTGTATAAATCGAGTTTTAAATATTTTTTTAATGTATAATCGCCGTTCAGTTGCTTAGGTTTGTCACGCGGTCTCGGCCGTGATTATCGGCGTCCCACGCTTGGCTAAAGCCACTCACAAATCACCCGCTCCGTCGATCACACATGGATCCTCCGATGTTTCCTTACCGTTAGAAAGCATTACATAACACTGAGTAACAATACAAGAGTAACAATAGAATGTTGAAATAAGATCTTAAAGCTCGTGAATCTCAAGCAATGATGAATATAATTTCCGTTTGACCCTCTGTGTCTCGTAGAAGGCAAACGGATAGCGTAAGTACAAGAAATCTATACTAGTTATATACGCCTTGATAACAATAGACGTATGGCAACAAAGGGTTAAGCTAAACTCAAAAGAACAATAGGGTGGCAAATTGCCGGTGTGGCATCTTGTGCATGCTTGCACAACCCTATATTCTAACATAGAACACGTTGCAGATGCTAACAATATGCTATTCCGCTTTTGTTTAGAATCTTTCTTTTTCCAGTATTTTCTCATTGTTCTAAAATCATTTATTTATAAGTATGCATTAACGTAGCAGGTACCTCGATATAAGCCATGCCCAAAAGGTACAACGAAGGGAGCAAAAAGTACAAAGACATGTGTTTTTGTATATTTATATTGATGTATTGCAATCTGTTTCCGAATTACAAAAAGATCTAAATGCAAGGCATTACATTTAGGGGAGGGCCCTAAGTTTAATAATGACGACGCCACGTGCCTCATGGAGGGAATCCAGGAAACCATTGGGCGGTCGCAAGTCCATAGTAACCAAGATACACTACGCTATTTACATGACCTAACGATCCTCAAGTCGCCTATATTATCCTGATTGACAGTCTTTTGAGGGTTGTCTCAACACTACCCGAAGTTTCTCGTTGTGCTCAAAACTGTGTGGCGGACGTACACTAAACGCACGTGAATGGATCATCACATCCACCATCAACTCGGGAATGATCATAAGCGAGCTCCAAGCTTGAAGCGGCCATTAGATTGCAGTCGCGTGAATTTCCTTGGCTAGCACAACTGGATCTCAGAATCTATTTCTAGTCCTTAGTCCGGTTTCCTTTTATTAATAGAACTGGAGAGAAACAAGTTTGATAAAAATTCATAGACACTGTGGCTAAATTTTGTAGCAATTTGCTACGCTGGGTCCTCAAAGATGCTTCTTAACATGGTATTGTGATTGTCCTCGAGGTGGGTAACTAATGTAAGCCCTACACTTTGTGTGGCGGCCATGTCATTTCAGAATCCAGGATCGTACGACCACTTGAGTGGTTGGTGGCAGTTGATCCATCTCCGAAGTGGGGTGCCTTCTTTGCGAAAGTCAAGATGCTTCTCAAGACAGTCATGTAATCGTCATCGTCTTTAGAGGCAAATTTGCACATCCCGAGATGGCTTTTATTCAGTCCAATGGTTTCCGCGTTGATGGCTCCGGGAACAACAGCACTGCATTTTGGGACAATCTGAAATATTGTAAGATATTTTGACCATTTAAAAGCAACATATCGGCTACCATCTTTGAGAAGCCTCCTGGCATAGGCGTATCATATGACTCATAACAAAACAAAGTACTATACAGGTCACTGATGGAATTATAATCAGCTAGCAAGTCTTGTAACGCTTCTGAGTTCTTTGTTAGATGTTGCAACACCATCACGTTAGTTCCCCGTATTATTGAGAGTATATGATACAAGCGGAGAGCCAAATCTGCTGCATCTGAACCTTGGTGGGGAGTTCCCAAGAAGATCAGACCAATGGTAGATGTTGCTATTGATTTGTGTTTGGGGAGATGATCGTCGCTGGCTTTGTTCGCAAGGATCAGTGCCTTAGGAAGTGATTAGAGTATGATGATAAGGAATAGTACTGGTGGACGTGCGCACGTATTTAAGAATGATCCCTCCCAAGCTATGCGCCAAAAATATAACGGGGCGGTCCTATATTCCAACATGAATACACCGAATTTGACAGATTATGAAAGACTTAAAAATGTGGCCGTGTGCTCCCTATACTGTACAAGTTTTGAAATCAGATCTTCCGCGTGGTCGTGTATAGTCTTTCTTGACAATTGGTGTTTGCCTCTGGTGGCGGTGTCGTACCCATAGGTGAGGACCCTTGCGTTCGAAATATCATCTGGCAACATATCTCTAATCCACAGAATGCCGTTGTCTGCGGTCCAAGTTCCTTCTCGGTCACCATCCAACCCATGGATCGCTATAATGCTACTCATACATTTAGTTTCAGTGGTATGCCACTCATGCCAGGTTCCTCACTCTAACACTGTGGCGCTCCCTTCAGCAAGTACTTTGAGTCCCAAATCAGTAGGAGGACTATCTTTCCACAGGCATATAAGTGATGCAAATGAATGGAATATTTTGAACGATCTGTTCTGGGAAGGTTTATGGGGGAAAGGATTCAAGTTCATGGTGGAGAGGAAGGAGAAATTCAGGGTCCGCAACGCACTGAAATTCGGATTAAACATGTGGACAGTCATTTGGCGTACGTGATATATCTAGGCAAAGATATGATGTAAGAATGAGGTGGAGACATTGATGCTCCACCGAAATCGGGCAATGTCTTTCGGAAGATTATTTTTTCTGAATGACATCCTGCGCTCCTGTCTTCGAGCTAAACACGGACTTTTACATCACTAAATGTCTTTCCCCGGAAGATTTGCAAGATTATGTTATTAAATCCCTATTTAAGGAGCTATTGGTACAGAAAAGTCTTCAGTCGGAGCGTCACTCTTTCGTACGCCACCTCGGTGACGTCGGGTTAAAGGCTCGGCGCTTCTACCACTTATTACTCCACTTAGTACTAATGACTGCATATCAAGTACCTTACTATCAATAAAGTCCTAATTGCTAGTTGTTGACACTTATGCGTCATCCGCGGGTGTTATGACTCGTGGCTAGCGCGCTCAAAGAACAACAGTGTTCCTTTGTCGACCATGTCTTACAAGAATTAGATATTTGTTGTTTCCCTTTTGTTCAAGCTCTTTCTTGTTCCACTTTCTGCTTTTATTCGGAATCCTATAGCTACCCGATGATTGATACGAGATACCTCAGTCGATTCCACATTCGTGTCGAATGAGGTAAGTTACTCATAGTTATTTTCTCTGTATATTAGTAGAGTTATATTTTGCTCTCACAAACTCCTGTATTTGTAATAGCAGGTCATGATGTAACTCACAAGCCTATCATCAGGGATTTGGAAATGTCTACAACCATTATGTAGACTCCCTAGATGTATAGTAAGCTTTTGTACCGACTAGTAAATAGGTATCTCGCGAAAGTAGTGTGTCTAGCCCAGTCTAGCTGAGCTAGCTAGCTCTCTCCTCGATGGCTCTAGACAATATAGACGGCAATACTTACTGATCTTCCCACTTTCCTGATGATCGGTCTGATCCGTGACGTAACTTCATCGATCATAGAACGAGTGGCTTTAACTGTTCATCTCTGGTTAGATATTACGGGGATATTATGACAATTGGGTATCTCGTTCGAGGAAGGAGCCCCTTCCTAAGGTTTCGCTTATCGCCGTCAGAAACCATTGAAAGCAGGGATTGATGTACCTTTTAGGGTCACAACGTAACTGGCACTCAATCGATCAACGTTCACATCTTGGAGGTGTCTCGGAGATTGGTTACCTTGTTTTATATTGTTTCCGCGACTAAGTACTTCTGAAGGGTATAAGTGCATAGATTGTTTCGCACATTTCGCAGCAAAAGCTTATTATATGCGTATTTGTAGAAATACTTAAATTGCTATTAGTTGCATATATTCCTGCCACTGTGAATTCATGAGTGTCATTTTCTGTCGCTGCAGTCTTGACATACTGACCCACCATCACCGCGGCCCGAGCTCACAAATGAGGCAAATGAGATCGGCACATACATAAAGAGGACATGGTTCTAGGACGTATATAGGCTTCATGGTGACTACACAAATCAAGAAATTTCTGGGGTGAAGGAGCAGTTTATTGCATTCTTTCATCGATGTATATGTTGACATTTGGAAAAACAGTCACTTCATTCTAGTATATCGTCATAGAACTTGAACCCGATGGATTCAGAAAGGCTCTAGGCCGCGTACGCTCTGCAGGGGATTAAGATATCAATAAGCTCTCAAATAGGCGAACAATGCTAAATGATATCTGACAGACTTGTAATGGTCATCAGTTTCAAATAAGATCTCTGTAGGACATTACACAATGATGTCGCGGGCTGGGAAAGGAAAAACTGTAGGATCTGATGATAACCACTAGGAGACACCTATAATGCAGGTATGATGGGCCTTTTTTTCAGGCGAGACGCACAGATGAGTTAAAGTTCATTATCGAGAAATAGGTCAGATCATTACATAACAACAAACATTAATAGACTCAGTGGTGAAATAGGGCAACTGTTCTCAGACTCGGACTATTACGACAGAAAAGCAAGCCATTGCTGTTTGGCCTGTAACTGTGAATCAACACAGATCATTATGACTACCTAGCATCGACCAACGGGTAATTACATATGCTATGAGGGTAAGAGCAACCCACCAAAATAAAGACAGAGATCAATACCACCCAGAAGTGGTGGCGTGCTTTGTTGACGCAAAGGAGGGGTATACGTCAGTACATGGACTGGACGCGAACAAAAAGCGTTAGTATTACTAAGCTACCGTACAGAATTATGTAGCTACGCGAAATATACTAGGACCTACATGTTGATATTAGTTGCAAATACTCTATTATTACCGAATGGCCAAAATTTGAACATGTCTCGCGGAGAGGAATCTACCCTATACGCTCAGACTTCCAGAGTCTTGAATAAAAAACCTATCCGATGACGGAGATTATGAATCATTTTATTTACTCTCTAATGCCTTCTTCACGAGAGTTTTGATATGAAACGACACAGTCAAGTAGTCGTCGTCCTCTCTTGAATTAAATTTGGACATGCCGGTATGGCTTTTATTGAGGCCAATCGCCTCCGCATCCACGGCGCCAGGAACAACCGCAGTGTGCTTCTGCACTAACTGCAATCCGACGTGTCAGATTGTTCATTTATGACAAGGAGAATGCAACTACCACTTGTGAAAGCCCTCCCGGAATAGGTGTTGGGTAGGTTTCGTAGAAAAATACTGTATTGTACAGTCGACTAATAGAATTATATTGATCGAGTTGGTCCTGCAACACCTCTGAGTTTGCCGTGAGATGTTGGGCTACCTTCTTGTTTGTGGGTCGTAGTAAAGATTGGATCTTAAGGAGAAGAAGAATCAAATCGGTACTATCTGTTCCTTGATGTGGAGTTCCCAAGAAGACAAGGCCAGTCGTTGATGTAGCGATTGACTTGTGCTCTACTCGATGTTGATCATGTGCACCGTTCGCGACAATAAGGGCCTTCGATTTATTTGATTTTATGTGAATTATGTTCGTGGAAGGAAACATATTAAGTGCACATACAAATTTGAGAACAATTCCTCCCAGGCTATGCGCTACGAAAATGATTGGGCGGTCCTATGCCAATATGAAGGCGCAATCCTTCGCATGTATTGAAGGAAACCTTACCTGCGCCTCTGTTTCTCGCCTATATATCATAAGTTTATTAATAAGATCTTCCGCATGGTCGTGTATAGTTCGATCCGACAACTGCATCCTGCCTCTCGTAGCCGAATCGTAGCCATAGGTAAGGATTCTTGCGTTGGGGACGACATCCGGAAGAAAGTCTCGAAGCCAGAGAGAGTCGTTTTTTGCTGTCCAAGATCGTTCTCGGTCACCATCCAAGCCATGAATAGCTACAATACTAGCAAAATGAACGGTTATTTATGTTCGCATACTTCCACACATTACGCACTCAACAACTGGCGAGTCCCCCTCTACAAGTACTTTGATACCGAGATTAGTAGGAGGGGCATCACCTCCTCCCCATAGCAGAGCTACGACGGACGTGATAGCGCTGACGAAATCCGTATATGAAACCATAAGGCGAAGGGACCTATATTGAGGTGCGAGTGGTGAGTTGATAGCAAGTTGTTGGCATGCAAGACCGCTTAAAAAAAGAGTAGGCTGAAGCAACGTTTGTGGTGCGGCATATATGCAGACGGTCTGAGACTTCGGAACGTGTGGTGATTAGGACTCGGCCATGCCGTTGAGGAACCCTGTATTCAGACACTGCCTTCTCCTCAGGGCTGCCATCCAGCCGGAGGGGGTTGTGGTAACCATTCATGGATTATATGGAACATGCAGTATGCTCGACTTAAAATCCTATGACCAGCCAATTTCTATTGCCCCTCACTCCACACGGAAGGACTTATCGTCGGGCAACTTCCTGGGGAAAAGGAGCAAGTAAATTAGAATGAATATATTTTCAAGATTCTGAAGTGTGAAATCTACTTTCGTCTTTTCGGACTGTGCATAGTATATATTATTACTCCGATCGGTGCGGATTAACCCGGAAACGCATGGTCGCTGCACTGTGCGAGCATCGATGTGTTTCATGCTTTGTTCTAAAGCTATTGATATATTAATCTTGTCGTCATCTCAATAGACTTGGAACAGTGTTGTAAACCGCTTGTCTGCAAGACGGGAACGGCTCCACACCAGTGTTTTGTCTAGGAGCTATGAGTCTCTTGTTCGTGAGTGCATGTGCTAGTGGGATGAAATATTATAATAAGAGGCAATTAATATAATCACAACCTCATTGTAGCACTTCTCGTCAACGAAGACCATCAGCACAATCGTTGTCAGTCCCCATTGCCTACAAGACTACATCTACTTCATTTCATCTTGATGCCATATCGTGAGGCTGGATGCCGTGGACTAGTCATAAGGATACGCAATGCATTTAACAGCCATTTTCCTAAACCTCGGGGAGGCATAGATATTTGTGGGTCGCGGAGGGTCGCAGATGAGATCACAAACTCCCCTCAGGCTGAAATCAGTGCCCTGCAGGTTTCCCTCCATGTCTGCCATCCCACCTGTTTCATTATCGATTTATACGAGATACGGTATGTGTCCTAATGAGTGAAGCTATAACTTTACCGAACTTGAAGGGGTGGATATGCATGTTTTCCTTGCCGTTCAGTCATTCAAAGTGCGCGGTGCCACACATAAGCGTGGATCTGAAACTCGTTTTCCTCGCTTTGAGGTGTAGGGCTGTGGAAAATATTTTAAAACTGAGAAGAGTTGTCATATAAATAAAAATTGTTTCAAAGAGCCGATAGTGATCTTCCGGAATATTCGGGAAATAAATTGTCAGTCGCTTACCGTGATTTTCCCTTGGTAAAACGGCCGCTCTTGAATTATCATAAAAGAAATTTAGAACAGGGTTCATTATGTGTATTTGACCATACAATGTCCGAATTAATAACAGTCGATGAAGTGCCGACCTGGCATTGCTGGCTTGGACATGTTGACTACAAGACAATCAAGTGGATGTATAAAAATGAAATTGTCAATGGAATAGATATGACAATGATAGTTCCAAGCCTGGGATGTGTGAGGATTGGATCATAGGCGAGCATACCTGAACTCCCTTTCTATACCAATGACCATTGAGAAGCGACTATTTGTAAATGTGTATATTGATCTATGGGGGTCATCACATGTAAAGTCTGTGGGGGGAAATCTTACATGATGCTAATTGTCAACAGTTTTTCTGGTTTATATTTAAGGATGTTTCTTGGCATACAAGTAGGCAGAGGTGATGGTAGAAGTCCTGAAATGCAGTAGTGCTTTGACAGAACAGCAAATAGGGAAGATGATTTGTTGCATTTGAATGGATGAGGGCACTGCATTTTGCAGTGTATTGTGGGACCACTACATTGCAGAAAGGACAACTTCCTAATGATACCAATCAGATGGATAATACAATCACTACTCTTCTGCCCCTTGTAGTCAAACCACCAGCTGCACCTCATACATCAAACCATATCCACATTGTACATACCAATGCAAGTGATACTCAATTCCCAAGGGTCCAAATGCAATGCTGAAAAAGTGAGACAAGCTGGGGAGGATTGGGAAACAGATGTGAGGGGGCCCACCAATGTCAATAGTACCTAAACCATCCCTGTGAATGACATACCAGTGGCCAAGCTCCCAGACCCAGTTCATATGATGAGGTGATGTCATGCCTGGATATTTGTGGGGAACCAACAGCCAAGGAGCTTAGCAGAGGGTTTCCAGAGAAACCTGCAGATAAACTTGGCTTCAGCTTATAGGCTGTGTCCTCGCGAGATCATAGTGTCCAATTTCAAACAGGTGGATGGGAAACCCGGGGAGTCTGGGTGTAGTTGACAGGTCAAAGGTTGATGTTGAAGGACCAGTTGGAAAGCCCACAGGCTCTGATGAGGTTGATAGTGAGCATTGTGATATGAGAGATGGGGATGGAGTGGGGGCCAGTCAGAAAGCCTGCAAGCTCCAACGAGGTCAATAGCATTGTGAGATGGGGATGGAGTGGGTATATACTAAGTAACTGGGGGAGGACTTAGTCTGAAAATTTAGTTGATTTTCTGACCAGATTGTACAGTATGTACAACATTAGCTAGTTTATATAGACTGTAGAATGTATGCAATACCAAATCTGGTAATAATGAGATCTAAACAAGTAATCATGAAACAAATAAGTAAACACCAAATTAGGTGTTAGGGGTAGAACAGAATGGAGGTGGAGTCCAAAACATGACAGGTCATTAGACCATAATGGGAATGGGGCTCAGTTAGAGAGCTGTCAGGTTATCTGGGTGGAGCCCATGACTGGTGCATGGAATGGGGTCAGACATAGACAGGCTTTGACATGCACAGGTCCCAGTGGAGTCTGATGAGTGATGTGTGAGACACAGAGGGTCAGATATAGATGGGCTTGACATCTGGGTCCTGGCAGATTTTCCAGTTCAGCTGTAACTTGGTATAGCAAGTTGGGTACATGTAGGATGGGGTCCAGAGCCTGACAGGAATTCCGGTCCTAACAGAGGTTCTGGTTCCTGGCAGGTAGCCCAGTCCTAAGGAGGATAGTCACAATTTATTGAATATACAAAATTTTATGGAAAAGTCCTCATATTTTAAGTGGGACTATTTTCTCTGGCTATGACTACATGTTTTAGGGATTTATATTCCATTACCCCAAAATTTTAGCTTTAAGACTTGTATGCTCTTTTAAAATATGGACAAATGTCATGGTTATACAGTACAAGATTATCTGGGCTATTACCTAATCTTTGGGATAGGATGCATTCTTTAGTATCTCTGTGACTTTTAAAATATGTGCAAATGTTATAGTTAAACAAGATTATCTGGGTTCTGACTTAATCTTTGTGATGAGATGCATTCTCTAGTATCTCTGTGACTTTTAAAATATCCACAAACATCATGGTTAAACAAAATTATTTGGGTTATGACTTAATCTTTGGGATAAGATGCATTCTCTTGTATACATGTGAACTTTCAAATATAGTTCATATAATTTAAATTTATTTGGTTTAGAAAGTTAACCAGAACTATCTGGCCAACCAATCCATGTTGTGAAATTTATCCCCAAAAGGTTAATCTATATATGCTTGTTTGACTAACTTTTGTCACATTGTTAAGAACAGAAAACTGACTAATGTTGGTAGGCCGATGGGGACCAATTGGAAGGACTTGGCTTCAGCTTATGTGCTGCACCCTCACAAGTTACCATTGGGTGTCCTTAAATTTCAGGCAGGTGAAGACTAGTCCTATTGAATTCCTCATGGTGAGTTACTGATCGGAAACTGAAGGATAAGTCAAGTGTCGGGCCAAGGGGTCAGAGACTGAAGATGGGTGAGCACACACAGAGGTGGGGAGCGGGATACTTAGAGTAAGGCTTATAAGAGATGTATGTGGGTGTTCTGAGTTGATATTCTGATTGCCTAGTAACTACAATTACAGTGGATTTATGTATGAGTTATTGGCATCTAGAAAATACTAACTAAGAGAAGAGTGGAAAATACTATGGACAAATAAGCTTGACTAGGAACTGGAAGGTTATGATAAGTTTGGAGGCTGTGATTAACCAAGAGCAGAAATATGAGAAAAGGAAATAGTCCCAAGGGTTACAGGTATATATGGCATAGGTGAAACATAGAGTAGAGCAGATCAACATAAGTAAAAAGGGGACATATCAAAGTATAACCAGATAGTACAAGTATAATTTGACAGGGGTGTAAATGGGGTTTGATCACCGTGAAGGTATGTATCAGTGTCAGGTGGCTGATGGTTTCCAATATGAAGACTTGATTAATAACTAGAAACATTGTATCCTTGGGGACCATTGGTTTGTGACAGGGTTGTGACACAGTCGTAACACACATACAAAATAAATGTTAATATTTCCTTATTCTCCAGAGTATCACCTGGTGGACTGAATTTGATTAAATATTAATTCTACAACAAATAATATATATATATATATATTAGTGGACAAATAACTTTTAAAGTTTTGGGTTATCCTCCTAACAAAGAGCAGAATATATAGAAGGTGATTGATCCCCTCCAATGTCCAACTACTACAACATATTGGACTTTTGCCAACAAGTATGACATAGATGGAAACCTTACAGCTCACAAAGCATGGGGAAGAGAACAAGGACCAAAACTAAATGTGATGAAACACAAGTATTCTAAAGGTTATGAGGTGGCAAATAACATTTACATGTAGAATGGGTGATGGGGAAGCATTGGGACAGAGATGGGATGGAATTCCCAAAAGGGTAATCTACAGAAAGACAGGTGTCAGGGTGCCACAAACAGTGACACACATGTGGTTGGGAATATTGATACCATGGTGCTGGAGGGGTTTAGTATAGTTATTAGGTCCACATAATAATTGCATTGATTGTTTTAACAGCTTTTATTCAGGGCCCATAACCTATAGCAATTAGAAAGTCTTTCAGAAGTGTAAGCAATTGATTATAATGAATATGCAATACTCATAACATACCTCAGTCAATTGTTAAGCTTGGGACTTACAGTTAGAAAGTCAACTAAGGTTTGCTGGTTGAGCAGCTAGTAATTTATAAAAACCCAAACAAAAGTAAGAAATGGTATGATGTCTCAGATCAGTATCTTAAGTGCATACCCCACACTCTTTAGGCTCGAGACATAGTGTTATCTTGATTAGGCACACATGAGTCTTTGATCCATAACACACTGTAATCTTCAACTACAAATCAAGTCCATAATTTGGCACCTCCACTTTCCTTCATAGATACAGGCTATGCAGTGCTTCGATCAGTCGAGACTTTGTGTGGCCCTTTGTATTAGTCAGCATTCTGTTAAGATGACACATGACACTGTAAACAAAGGAACCATATAAGGGAAAGTCACAGAGGAAAAGTTGTTGGAATATGTGGTTCGGAACCCTAAGTACCCACATGTATCCATAGTAGTCCTTATCCATGGCTTTGGTTCTGTCCACCATGCGGTCAATCTGAGTCTGAGTTTGAGTACGAGTGGTGGTCTATTCGTCCACTAGGGTCACTATTCTGTGCCCCGATCCCCCTTCCCTTCTTTCATTCTAACAAAAGTCACAAAGGAAAGTCACAAAGGAAAAGTCACAAAAGTCACAAAAAGGAAAAGTCAAAGGAAAAGTCACAAAGGAAAGAGTCGAGACGTATAAAGAGGCAGATTAATCGCCGGTTTGTACATGGTCCTCATCACCATTTTCTACATGGTCCTCGTCATCATTTTCTACACGATCCTCATCAACTCTTTCCAGATGATCCGCATCAGCGCTGCCGTGGATCTCGAACAACTCGAAAATGACCTTATCATACCAATCTGGGTACTGAGTATACTGCCTCTCTGTCAAGCAGAAATTCCTAGAAGCTTCGTTGACAAGCCTTTCAAGTTCCTCGGGGGGATCTCTATGTTTCGCCATGATGTGACGTTTCAAGGAATCCTCCCGATAGTAACCAATTTCATTTTCATGTGAGCCGGCAGCTTTTGGACAATCTGGCACAGGACAGCCGGTGCTTATCTTTAATAGATAGTCCAGTTTCTTCTGGCAGGTAACCAGTGTCGCTCGGCTATGCGTCAGGGCACCTCTACGGATAGCATCTGCTTCTTCGTAAGCATGACTTAAAAAGTGCCTCCACGGTTTGTTACTATCTCCTCCGTTGCATACCTCGTCCTGTTCCCTCACCCGAGTCTTATCTTTGGTACCAGCAACATGAATGACGGTGCAATGGCCGGTTTGTAACTGTATGTAATCTTGCGAACGCCTCGTCCTTTTCCGTTTAAGTGGAGGTTCGTCTGAGGGAATTTTCGCCGAATACGCCCCTTCATCCTGGGAGGTTTTTTCAGGGGGTTTGGTACGCCTTCCTCGCATACGAGGCTCCTTGGCCTTCTTATATGTCTGCTTACTGGAGGAAGAGTCTGCAACGGCAGGAGGCATCACAATATGAGAAATGCGGGTGTTTGGTATAGAAGGGCATGCGTCCAGCTCTCCCATACCTTCGAACGTCGTTCTATCCGTTGCCTGGTTGATATTCAGTTCAATCGAGGGCGGATTGATACGGTTCGTGGGTGTTGGGAAGCTTGACTCGTCTGTAAATCTATGGTACAGTAGCTTTGTCATTTTGGGTTCTATATGAAACATTGGAAATACATACGAGCTTGAGTCCCCAGCATAAAGCTCTGCGGCCGACATAGACTGGCCGGAACCCTGAATTACCCCACTAAAATCTGACCAATGTCGATCACTAACTCGACACGGTTATTTCATTAATAATATATATTGAGGATAATGAACTCACCGAAAATATTGGACGGGTCCTCGATTCAAACTGGGAGTGTCCATTTGCTGAGCACCGCCGTTGTCATAAGACAGCTCCTGATTGAGGTTTTGTGGCAACCTTTGACCGGTGCCGCTGGAGCCTGGGCTAGTCGTGCAGAAATTAATGTGAAAAGCGTGAGAAGTTATGTGAGGAGTAACTCACCAATTACTGTTGGGAATTCGCAGTTGTGGTCCAGGGACGCTCTGTGCACCTGTATGATGAAGGTTATCTTGAGATAGTCCAGCCTGATCATGAGGATTGGGATGGGTATGTTGAATGCGATTTCCACGGCGCGAACGGCGCAGATCAGCAATCGCGACCTGCAGTTCATCTTGGTTTCCTCTTCTGAGCCGACGGGCACGAGGTGCAAGTATGGTCCGAATTCGATGGAACTGTTCTTCTCTGACCACAAGAGGGTGAGCGGATAGAATAAACAAGGAATTTACGATCTATGGCTTACGAGGTGTATTGATGTTGATTGTCAGTGATTGGTGGGTTGCTCGCTTGCGTATGATGTGACGATGGAAAATTCCATTGATCTCTGCGACTAGGCATTGGAGAATGAAAAAGGTTCGAGTGACGAACTTACATGTTATAAGTAATAGGCAGATTGAGGTCGTGAAACTGAGCGGCAGGCTGAATTAGGTTGGTGGACGGGGCCGTCGCGTCAACAGTCTCTACGGCACTAGCACTTCGAATGTTTGATGATGAATATGCGGATCGCAGGAGGAACCTATAAGCTTACGATGTAGCGTAGCATGGCTGACTTACGGAAACTGGCGTGATCATTTGATAGAAATTAGACGACCCTTGAGGATTATCTGCAATTCCGAAAGTCGAGTGGTAACTTCTGTGAATACATATTAATGAATGAAAACTCAAGTGCCAGTGGGTACTTGCCGATCGTAGTTAACGTTCTGGATCTGCTCGACAGACTGATTGGCTTGTTGGGAACTTGAAGCGAACGAGGTCCCCTCGATATATGTCGTCCTACTTTGATGGTGAGTGCGTGGATACTTGGAAGTAAATGTGCAACTTACGGTACGTAATGATGTGTGTCGGCAGGTACTGCTCCATTCCCTTCAACTGCTGTTTGTATATCCGGTCTATTAGCCCTATAGTTAAACTGAGCGTTAGAGAGTTAAAAGTCCCAGGCATCTTAATACTTGCTGGAGATACAAAATGGCTTCATCTGTCCTTGCCAAGGGACCGAAGGACACATTGGGTTGTTCAAAGCTTTGCATACCGCTGTTAATGCTCGACTGAGAAGTGCCAATGACGACTGGCCCGTCTATACTACTTCGAGTTTGAATGGAATCAACACAAACTTCATACAAATGTGTTGCTTACGATGTTGTGCTGTGATCATAATAACCGGATGCCAGTCCATCCGTCCAAGAGCAGTCCGAGCCATAAGTGACGCGTGCCACTCCGAAATCCGATTTGGGAATCCTATAACCATGCGTTAAGGACAGAAAAGGTTCAAAATAGGAGCTTACAGTGTGCTTTGAATAGCTTGATCGACAATAGGGTCACGTTGATTGATGGCATTTGGCACCTCATGGAAGAAAGATTCTGGATGTTCAGCGATCTGAGAAATATGGCCAGTATTTGGGTTTGGGAAAAGATTCAATGGTGGCTCGGGTTGACCAGCAACTTGAAAGTCACTGTCAGTGACGCTCGGATGGTGGCTGGATTTATCAACTGTAGGTTGGGAAAGCGATTATACTAAATGCAGGTGACTCACTGATTGTGATGGGGAAATTGATCCGCGTTCGATACTCCATTGGGATTTTCGAGATTATCAAACGACTTGAGGACATGAGAACCACTGCAGTGAAATGAGGCCTCATGGCTAAATTGTCTGAAATTGCGACTCACATGTCCGGGGGGCTGTCCTGAGAGATAGTTTCGTCGAAGTAAGACATGCTATACAGGGGAGAGGGAATAAACAGAGCCAATTGGGAGGGAGATAGGAAATAATGTGGTTATATTTCTAGTTAGAAGCACTTATATACATGTAGCGAACCTGCCCTTTGTTCCATGGCATTGTGATACATTTCTTTCGCTTTGGTGGGGGCAAAGCGCGGCTACACTCGGATCGCAATTCAGTCAAAGCGTGCTTATCCTCACTTTACCCCAAGTGTTCTTATCGTTTTAGGTAGTTTAATTCAGAGAATTTTGCCTTCCACCCATTGCTACTCATCGACGGCTGCAACCAGCGGAAAGCTGAATTTGCGCACGCAGGCGAGAAGTCTGTTTGACTCTTACCTTTGTCGACAATGATCTCAGTGCTCTGTATTCGATCGCCAAAGCTGATAGCTCGATTTATTCAAACAAGGATTTATTATGTGGTGGTCATAAATAGAACTAAGACTCACGCTTTGTGCCCGCCTATTGTAGACCTAGGAAATACTAGGATTGGTTCACGCCATCCTTGTCACCGAAAAGCATCCGTACTCCTGGAAATATTAGTTTATTTTGAGCGAAACAAGTACTCACAAAATAATAGCTCTCAATAACCGGCATTCAAAGTCGAAGAATCTTTCTCACTACCTATGGGAGGGTTTTGGGCTACGAGTAAAGCTTTGATTTCCTTTGTTGACATTGTGTGTGGGGTGAGGTCATAAGGTTATTTGTGTGATAGACTGGTCTTGGTCATTGTGACATTCATCTATCAGGCCTAAGTTCGGCGTGCAAATTCTTTTGAATAAATTTGCCGTCGGCATTTTCTTAGTTCTTGATAGTAGATGTCATATATAGAAAGCTGGACAGAGTGTTGCGGAATGCCGTAGGGAATACTAACAACATGTGAGTGAAGCAACCGCTCTAACATGCGGAAACTTGTAAATGTTTCCTTAAAGTGTCACCTTTAGGCTCACGCTCCAACGTCTGCAACGTGATGACCGCGTGACATTACTCGTCACGATAAATATATCAGACAACATACGCGGCCAAAGGAAATCAAAAAGAACGCTGTTTTGATTTGATTTGCTTGTGTAAAGTACAAGGCTCCGAAGGTCATGACTCAATCAAAGGTCCATCGTCCATGTAGCCCTGGTTGATTCACTGATTCACCTAATTCTGTCATCTCGTTCCCTCCCCAATTCTCAGCTCATTTAAATTCTCCTCGTTGGATTACATGATATTAGACACGTGGAGAGCAGGGAGGATTAATCATTACTTACGATCGGTTGGTACATATATTTGGATACCTCAGGGTAGTCGCCTTAGTTTTTTACCTATGACGTTCCCAATTAACGCGTACGGCGTATTCCGCCCACTTGCAGTCCACTAATTGACTAGTTAATTAATTACCCTTGTCAGGTACTTATATATGCATATTGCGTTTACCTATAACCGTCCAAACCAAGGCTTATTGTTGTCATTTTAGAATATTAGGGATTGCGACCAGTGTCGTGTGTGAGTGGGAACAGGCCAGAACTGCCACCCATCGGTTGTTACGCAGGAATCTAGTCTATAGGTAGTGTACTTGTATGCAATTTCTCACGCGTTTGAAACGAGTTTCCGAATTTAAGTTAAACTTGCAGTGTCTCGTAAAATTTAAAATGTCAATCTTTACATAGTGCGGAATTTGAAAATCAATAAAAAAATTCCGCTTTGGTCCCAAAAATAAATTGGCATGTAACTTTATAACGGGGAGGACGTAAGATATAATACTTTGTATTCACCATATATATCTGGGGCAAGCTATTCCTATACTCAGAGTTTCTTATTTCCTGTTATTTAACATTTGGACCAAGCGAGCAGTCGGAGTCGTAGTGACCGGGGTCGTCAATACCCACATTCATTCTCGTTGTTAGTATATATACCCGTAATTACGCATGAAACCCCCCATGCGTTTATAACCCTCTAATATCACTCGCACTGCACTGCGCTTGTTCTGTCGAGATTCACTCACATTTTCTCTGAAAAGTTAACAGAAACTTGGTGAGAATAATATTATATATTATATATAAAAGTATAAACAAGAATGAATGCTTATACAGTGTGGAATGTGGGGAACGGCAACACTTGTATGCTGCATTAGTGTATGTCTGCCCTTCCCCTACATTCTGTGCTGTATATGTAGGCATCCATTCTTGTTTATACTTTTATATATAATATACAATATTATTCTCCCCAAGTTTCAAACCGAAAAAGTGTGTAATTGTGGCGGGAGCTGATTCTTTGACAGAGGTCCAAATGTTAAATAACAGGAAATAAGATCTGAGTATAGGAATAGCTTGCCCCATAAATATATACAAAGTATTATATCTTACTTCCCTGTTATGGAGTTACATGGCAATTTATTTTTGGGACCAAAGCGGAATTTTTTTATTGATTTTCAAATTCCGCATTATGTACCCGAAACAGCTGTAAGTCCATCCGTCCGGATTTATTTCTTCGGCCGGCACTCTATAAGGAACCGGCTAACCGGCTATTAAATCAGTATGCACGATTAAATTCTAGTCACCCAATCCACTTCTTTGATGACGCAACAATTACAGCTTTCAAAGAGAGGCTAGAAAGTCATTTGTAAAATGGTGTTAAAAGCTGGCAAGAAGTATCCCTATTTTGGGCTGCCGCAGGTACATACTAGAATGAGGCTCCCTATGGGAGCCGTCCGGATCAAAACCAATATGCCGACACGATGGAAGAGGAAAAACAGGCACATCGCGCTGAGAAAAAAATCTTGATAGGAAGGCATGCTTGTCTGCCAAAGACTAGGGTCCACCTCTGGATGCTCTGAAAATATATCAGCCAACACCGCCACATATATATCTGTCCTCCCCAATTCGCGTACTATGGTGCGACTTTGCTCGGCCCCTGATACAGTCGAGTCTGTCATAAAAATAGAATTTCCTTGTGAACCTGAACAGCCAAATTTCATTTTTGCGACATCCCGGAAGGAGAGGTGATATCTGATACCGCCCGAAGAAAGTATTTGTCTAACACTAATGTGTTCCATGATTGAATTAATACTTATGGTATAGTATACATGGTTGTGTGTAGTAGAGGTTAGAGATTATATATAGAGGAACACCATGGCATGGCCAATTAATTTTTACTGAGATCTTGCAATTGAACGTATTCGTAATATCCTCCCCGCAATGAAATGAGTTGGTCATGTGTGCCCGATTCACTCACCCGACCCTCCTTGATAAAGTATCTATGTTAAGATAATGTGAGTTATCTTTTGAAGTAATTCAATTAGGAATGGCACGAACATTCGATTCGCATTTTGGATGGTTGATAAGCGATGCGCAATGGCTATTGTTGTGCGACCCTTAGCGGCTTCATCCAAAGCAGCTTGAACTACTTTCTCCGAATTTGAGTCTAGCGCGGAAGTCGCCTCGTCAAGCAGCAGTACTTTGGGGTTTCGTAGCAAGGCACGCGCAATGGCGATTCGCTGTTTCTGACCACCTGAAAGCTGAGAACCCTTTCCACCGACTTCAGTTTCGAAACCACTGCAGCAAGTCAACCATAAGTTTGGAACGGGGCCCAGCTATTCGTCTCACTTTGGTAAGAATTGTATAAATTCTAAAATATTAGCAGCGCGGCACGCCGCCTCTATTTCCTCTTGAGTGACTTCTTCCGGAGGCTTGATAGCACCGAGGAGAATGTTAAAACGCACAGTGCCTGCGTATAGCGTCTATGTCATCGTCCAGTGAGCCATCGATTGGCACAGTATGACCAACTAAATATGAGAAAAATTCTCACCGGTTCCTGCGAGACTAATGAAATTTGTTTGCGATATTCTCGAATATTCAGATCGGTGATCAGCTGTCCATCGAGCTAATACCAAAGACATATTTGAGCACAATCTGGACTTTGCACTGTTGGGATCAAATAACGTACATATATTCTCCCAGCCAACGGGTCGTAGAATCTTTCGAGAAGTTGGATACTATCAGAATTTCATTTGAATTCCAAGATGTTTCAATTGGAATAAAGGTCAAGAAGGATCACGTACACTGTACTCTTCCCGCAGCCTGACGCTCCCACCAGAGCGATATACGTGCCAGGTTTTACTTCCAAATTCAAGCCTCTCAGGACTCGAACGCCTGGTCGCGTTGGATAGCGGAAGTGGACGTCTTCCAAACGAACATGACCGGAAACATTTTGAGGGGTCTGACCATCCTCGGATTCTGAGTCAATGGTAGGCACAGAATCCAGTAGATTGATGACATCGTTAGCGGCTCCTTGGGCAGATGATATGTCCGGTACTAACGCAACCACATTCCCGACTTGGATGGAGCCAAAAACCACGGCCTATGTGATGTCAGGGGCACTTTATGACGAAGAAAAAAAAAGACATACCATGATGCAGACATAGAAACTCTTGATGTTTATCTCAAGGTCTGCGATAAGGCGAGATCCGAACCAAAATACCAGAGAGATTACAAAGAATGATAGGGCTTGGGTGCTGGCATAAAGTCCATTTGTGTAGACAGCGGTGCGATTGGATTCGCGAAGCGGAACTTCAAGGCTTTGAGAATAAAGTGCAAGACAGTCATCTTCCCGGGTTAGGGAGGCAACAGTTTTAATGGCAGCAGCAGCCTCACAAGCGACTTGCGCTGAGGTTTCATGTGCTTTCTTGTTGGCTTGATCTTTGAGAACGACAACACGCTAAAGTACGCTGTCAGGCAAGATGTGGTGTTCACACGATGAGCATTGAGAGTTACCAAGCGCACAAATCCAGTAAGGATTATCAACGGACAGCACGCTATGACAGCCAATTAAGATAAAATCAAGATCATATGAATGCCATGCTCACCGATACCAATAAGAGCAACCTTCCAGGTATATACTACCCCGATGATTGACCCACCTACCAAGCAGGTAATATTTTGTATGATGCTGTGAGAATATTTCAATTAAATTTAATGTGAAATATATACGAAGTAGATGACTTGCGTTCCCAGAGTAATACCAGCCAAACCGCTGATTTTCTGAGGGTTTTCACTCAGACCAGCTGTCAAGCTACCAGCCTACGGATTGTGTAAGTGACGCGATATTGAAACAAATGAAAGGCATCAAATCAACTCACACTGTTCGTGTCTTCATCAGAAAAGGCGACTATAACAAACAGGTGAATCGACGAAGCTATATGACGAAGTCAAGAGGACTCACTGTCTTGCCTTAAAATAGCTCTAAAGGAGAGTGACCGTAACTTGGAAGTCAAACGTGCAGCGGAGTAGGAAAATAAATAAGTCTGTCCTGCTAAAACGGCAGCCGCAAGCAATGCAATGATAAAAAACCACAGCGCGACCCGGTCTATGTTCACACGCAGTCGGTGATGGTCGGTCTCACCCAATGTAGAAACAGCGCCACCTGGGAGAAGTGTCTGCCATCACTATTTGAGAGGAAAATCGCGTGTTAGAATACGTACCATACACAATTGCAACCGATGGGAATACCATTCCGTTCAAGATCGCTAAAATGGTGCCGATTGCATATCTGGACCAAGTCTCACGGCTGAGTTTACCCATCCTGATAAAAAGGGTGAATAGGGACAGTCGCCTCTCAGCTAATTTAGCGTTTTTTCTCCGTTTATCCAATATTTCACTAGCAATACTTTGAAGCCCAGTATTCTGACGGCCAAGTGCCACAGGGATGTCTTCAATGTTTTGTTTAAATACTGCTTCATCTTTCGTGACCTTTTCATCCATTCCCTCATCACCTTGTACTGGTGTTTCCACTGTCTCCTTTAATCGCTGTGCTTGAACCAGCTTTGCATACGGACTATCTGGGTTGGCGAGTAATTCGGTGTGGGTGCCATGTTGCAAAACGAGCCCCTCTCCCATAACGAAGATCGTGTCGGCATCTTTGATGGTAGAGAGACGGTGAGCAATTGAGATAGTGGTACGACCAGCAGCGGCTTTATCAAGAGCATTTTGAACAATCTCCTCGGACTGGGTGTCGAGAGCGCTGGTTGCCTCATCAAGGAGGAGGATTCGCGGATCGGAGATGATGGCGCGAGCAATCGCGATGCGCTCTGGACATGAGGATCCGCGTCATTTATAATCGAAGGCGATAAGATCGGCAAAAATGCCTACGTTTCTGGCCCCCACTCAACAAAAAACCTCTCTCTCCAACCATCGTGTCATACCCACTAGGCAGCTTCTCGATAAATACGTCAGCATTGGCCTTAATGCATGCTTCTTTCACCAGCTGCATCTTCTCGTCGTCCGGTGCGTTTTCCCACTTGCTTCCAATCAAACCATGGACAACGTTTCCCGTTATTGTTGTGGCAAAGAGGGTTGGCTCTTGAGAGACGAGACCAATCTGACTCCGTAGCCATTTCACGTTGAGAGACTTGAGGTCATGACCGTCGAGTTTGACGATGCCGGATAGAGGGTCATAGAAGCGTTCTACGAGGGAAACAATTGTGCTGGAAAATGCATCGTGTGAAACCTTGCTGCATATTTAAACAACATTTTTGCATCGTACCTCTTTCCTGAGCCGCTGGCGCCGACAAGGGCAGACTTTTTACCGGCCTCAAACGTGATGTTGAGCCCCGTTACAATTGGGACATCGGGCCTGCTGGGATAGCTGAAGTTAACGTCTTCAAATTCTACCACACCGTTGACGCTCTCAAGTTTTAGTCCATCCTTAGATGCACTATCGATTGAGGGCACACGATCGATGGTTTCCCAGAGTTTAGCAGCAGCACCGAGAGCATTAATGATAGCTGACGATGCAAAATTAGATCTCAGAGACAGTTACGATTTAAAGAAATTTACCCTGCACTTCTGGAGCAATGATCGCCAATGAAAACGATCCTACAATAATGGCGATGAGAACGGTGGCGATATCTCCTGCATCCGCTCGATTTCTAATAATGAGGGTGGCACCAAAGGAAAATGCCAGTGCATAAGCCCCCCAAAGTGAGAAGATAAATGCACCCATGCCAATACCTACAAATAATACATCAACAGACGATCCGGGCCTGTGAAAGGGAGGCGGACACCATACCATGCACTACAGCAGTTTTTGAATCAGCCACAAAAGCCTTCCTGGCGTGAATATCATAAATCGCCGCGATCTTCTCTTCGCTACCGAATGCCTTGGCTGTGCGCACAGTTGAGATAGCTTCTTCTGCGATGGACCCGGATTCAGCGATTGCTGTTCTTCCGAGCCTTAAAAGCGGTCAGTTTTGAAACGCATACAATCTGCATCTACATACTGCACGTAGGTGCCCATGAACTTGCCCATGGCTCCTCCAGAAATCACTATGCAAGGGACAACGGCCGTGAGGGCGAGTGCGAGGCGCCACGATGTCATATAGCCAACTATCGAGACGAGCTAAGGATCCAATTATACTTCATGCTATGATCGTGGAACTCACTGACGAACCCGCATACAAAGGCGCCGATGGCACTGATTGTGACTATGTTTGAGATCAGCAGGGAATATCTGAGAGGAGATCCAAGAGACATACGAGGAACCTTCTCAGAGGTGCCTTGTTGAAAAAGATCTGAGATATAGTTGATTAATTAGAATAGGGTATGCGGCGCATGCCGTCTTGGGCTTACGAGTATCCGTTTGTATACGCGTGGCAACCTCTCCTGCACCAACATTATCGAAGAAGGCAATATCTTGCCGGAGGATGGCGCGCAAATATTTCTCTCTAATTCTTTTCGCCATTGCTTCACCTGGGCTGAATATAAACTTTCCCACCCTCTAGCTAGACATGTAGGAAACATACCGGTATGTACCCAAATTAACATGTACAGGTATGTTGTATTAAACAGCGCGATTCCAATGTATGTTAGCTTGACAGCGTCTTTTGCGGCGGCCGTTTTGAAGTTGTTTGCGGCAGAGATGAAGTCAGGGTCACTAATGGTAAAGTTGGCGGATGCAGTGACTTTTGAGAAGGCTACAAATTCATTTGTGAGGTTGCCGAATATAAGGGCCATGAGTGGCTGGTACTACATAGTCAGGAAAGAGAGTCGAAAACAGAGCACTCGTTCATACCTGCGCTGCACCGGCACCGACAGCGCAAACAAGTCCGAGAAAGTTGAGTGCCAGCTCTAATCTAGTGGAAAATCTGAAAGTAATATGAGACGTAGTGCAGAAGATACCAATTTCGGACAATGTAAATACCGAAACAACTGCCATAGGGAGACTGCGGGAGCTTTCGTCTCTTCGAAAGCGACTTTAGTGTCCATGGAGCCGTTGATCGGTTCTGCCTTCTCCTTGTTTGTCGCAGAACAATTTACAGCCTTGAAATGTCTCCGGAAGAATAAAGGAGATTTGTTTGTCCTCATGGAAGCTCACCCAAGGTGGATTCGGTAGGACGGAGACTAGGTATAAGAGAGTGGGCTATTAAAAAACGCTGTCTGTGGACCAGTTATAGCAGAAAGAGCCATGAACTAAGGGGAGGTAAAACTTCTGTGGTCATAATTTGAAGACATAAGCTACTATGTGTAAGCCCCAAGGTCACCTACGCCCGTGCCGGCGGGTGCATTGGGCTAGCTACGGATCATCCACCGCGTGAAGTGATTGGAGCGTACTGCAAGTCCGACATGCTCAGGGAAGACTGGGAATACTTATCTAGTAAAATCAAGAATTTCCTTAGACTCCTATCCACTACATAAGTCCAGGGACATCGGATACTATCGGTGAACTATGATGCCAGGCTACCCTCGTTAACACAATATATATGATTTCATTGTTACCTTTGAAGACGTTTCTGTTATCGTATGTTTTTCTTTCGAAAGTATCGTGCTCATTGTCATGGATGAGGACGATGGTCAACATTAGCGCTAACGCGCATCAAACAAATAACATATGCTTCAGAATTTTCCGCCAACCGGCCGACCAAGGCGATCGCTTCATCTCGGAACGGGTGAGTAAATTCTTGGATACTAGATTACGGGCCGACCCCAGGCGATCGATCCATCTCGGAACGGTATTCTTGGATGCTAGATTATGTCTGACCCAGGCGATCGGATGATCCGTCTTCCGAGCGGGCGGACTTTTTTCGGATTTTAGACTGCAGGATTCTCGATAGTACGGCCGCCAGGCCGAGTCCTCTGAGCAACTTGAAGTACTAAGTACGAGAATGCGTGGGCTCAGTGTCAGAGCAGTTCCTAAAATGACAAACCGCATATATTGTCATCGGGGGTTGGAGCTATTTAGTATCTGTGACGGTTGAAAGGTCCAACATGAACCCAGCCCGTGGTCAATGTTTTGGGTCCTTAGGGAATGTAAGAATTGAGCACATGATTTTATAAATCTTCCACAAGGCTGCGCGACATTAGCAGTCCCACATGAATTTATAATTGTCAAATTGCGTTTACTAGATCCACTGGTATTATGTTGGACACCCTGCTTCTATCATGGAGCAGAACCGTCAAAGATACCCTCGAAAAAAATGTGTACAAGTTATATATTCGTTCTGCTAGTGATACGGACGTAAAAAGGCGTCGGAAGGACTGAGGTGACACGAACTTGAGGGGAAGACCTACAAGACCAATGAGTGTTTGTGGTCGAATCAGATTGCCGCACATGGAGCCGACGGGCCGCCACCCTAACCGAAGTACAAATTGATCGCATCAGACTTCCACAATAAAAACACCTTCTCGAGGTGTTCATAATTTCCGTGAGTTTGTTGGACCCAAGTGGAAGGCCCGCGAGCACCTTCTGATCGTCGGATTAACCCTATCATCTTGCCTATTGCTGTGTCGATGGGGAGAATGTTTTATAGACAGGATTGAGTTGACCAATCTGGATTGCCGGCTGGTCATCGGCATGTTTTTTGTTGTTTTATGTTTCAAACGTGTACCGTTGTGGACCGAAATACAGCAACGAGAGATCTAGAGGAAAATAAATAAAAAAATTAAAAGAGGTATATAGAAATAAATATTCAAGGATCTTATAACATATACATACGAATTGGCCATGATTATAGATCCGGAAGAAGTATTGTACCTCCTGAGAATATGTCAATCATCTTGTGAGCAAGTTTTTTTTCTTTTTGTAGAGCGTCGATAGGTCAGGATAAGCAGCCTAAGTTACTCTCCCAGACTCCACTGTGTATCAATTGTCTCATGCCAAGCAATTGAAGAGATGAAGCATATTATAGATAATAGACAAACGAGACGGGGCCCACGAATGCAGTCATACGTGCTAGACACGGCTAGCAATGGGGAACTCAAAGAGTTGGAACTTCTTCACAGAGGCTCCCAGCTCCGCTACCCACTAAAACAGAGAAACGTCACTTAGACGCAAACTCCGTAACTTTTTGGTGTGAAGGATCTTCCCCCACGTCGCTTTGACTTCTCCCCCGGGCGTAGCTTTGCTTCTATGTCTCGGCGATGTAGATGAGGTTCTCCGCTCAAGACCGTGGGCGCGTCATCGTAAAGTGCCTCACGTGCATTGGCGGTGGGTTCGCATTTTTGAATATCGACAAAATAATCCATTAGCTACATCTTCTCTTCCAATGATCAACATACCTACTCTATGTGAGCGCCAGGAGGTGCATTTGAGACTTTGGGACATATAAAGGTGGACTTTCCATATATTCCTGGGGCTTTTCGTGTCACTCATAATACAATCAGCTGGATCCGCATGACCCCGGAGGAATGCAGATATTAAGGATACCACTGGATACCAACGCGGATATTTGTCTTGTTAGTAAAATTTAATCTGGACGGTTTCCGGCGGAGGTTCCCCTCCAATCTGCGCACCTATTGATCCCAACTTTGGACATAGATTCATGTCTGAACGTGGGAGTCCGTTGCCACATAAATCTATGATGAGATCTCTGATCTCCCTCGCTCGTGAATAATTCCTAGCTAAATCTCAGTAATTCCAGTACCTCCTACCGGTCACCGGCAACTCGCTCGGTCTGGTCGCTGCTCTATCCCCTGCAGCGCCCGCCGCTGATGCCGCGCGGCCGAGTTGCCTTGGCTACCGACCTCTGGCGCTGTGGCCTGCCCGGGGCACCCCTCCCCAATGCCCGCCCCCTCTCATTTGTCACCGCCGCCGCCGCCGCTACCGCATTTCTTTCGCTTTTTTTTCGCTTTTTTTTTTTTTTCGTGTTATTATAACTATTCTTGTGCCTGATTTTAGTGTATTGTAATACACATTATCTTTCGTTTTTGACCATGATTGAGGCTTTGACAATAAACAGAACATTAAGACAAATATATTGTATGAAAGACATTATGAAGAAACAAATTCTTAATTATTCTATCCAATAAAATTCATCCCACCCTCCTTTCTATGCTATTCATTCCCAGAGATCCTTGACCACTTGTTTCCTTTATCGCCATTCCTAGTCTCTTCACCTGAACACACCAGCACCTACTTCTGCCACTCCTCTCTTTTTTCTGGGACCTCTTGGCTGGCCAGCATCAGCACACTTCTTTCGAGGCTTCAGAGGAGGTGCAACAACAGCTCCTTCAGTTGATGACTGTTTGCCATGTAAACATCTCACTCTACATTCAGCAGTTGTCAACCGAACAAACTTGCATGTTCCTGCCTCTAATGCATCTGCTAATTCTTGACGAGGAGCAAGAGCATTGCTAAGCTGGCTTGGGTTGATGAACTCAGCAGTCCAGCCAACTAGCTCTACTCCAAAGTGCTGGACAATGTCCCACTTGTAGTTTGAATATTGCATTTGAACATTATCAAGTCCAGTAATTTCATCTAAAGTAATATCAGATTTTAGCTGGCTTAAAATAGTGAATACACTTACTGAATTTTGCATTAACTTGCTCATGTATCATGGTCTTGAGGTGCACCATACCTATTGAGCAATGCAATGAGAATACGGAAGAATATATGTCAGAGGACAGACAGACCTAAAACATTACAGCTAGCAACTGCAAATGACTCCAGCTTTGAACCCACTCAAACGGTATCCCACCTAGCCCCCACTGCAGTTGGCAAATAGCTCTTGATTGATTTATCTGTAAAGAACCAATAAGGGAGCATATTATGAGATACATCACCATGAACAAGGCAGATAAAGCCTTGTATGCCTGTGGCTGAATGTAAATTTATCATCTGTATATTTCTGATTAGATACAGTAGATGCTCTAAAGTAAAGTCATATGCAATGTACCTCCTGCTCAAACTTCTTGATTTTGTCTGAGATGTACTTAGCCTTGCTTGGCTGACCAATGCGCCTGCCTGCATTGTGCCCAAGCTTCACATCTGTGTATTCTGACACAAGAGTATCTTTCTCCTCCTTAGATAGAAGAAGATACTCTTGTTTATGTTCTGCCATAGTCTCAATTAATGCATCTATAAACTTAGTCAGTTAGGCTATCAAAGAGTAAAAATATAGTCTCACCTCGACAGGCTTTGTGTTTCTTTCATGATATGCCATCGCCATGCACTAGATGCACTCACCTTTTAATGCTTCATTGTGTTGTGGGGCCCTCTGATCATCAGGCAATGCTGGTGGTGGTCCACTGTTCCTCCCAAATCATCCACAAGGGCTTGTGCAAGCTTCCTGGTCTTCTCAGACCATTCCATCCATACTTCGTCAAAGTGTGCATCCTTGGCTTCCTTCTTGAGTGCACACTCTTTCCACACAATAGCAGGGATCTTTGCACCTTGTCAAGGATGTAGTGGTTGTGCAAGAACTGTTAAAGACTCACTGGGACCATAGGAGATGGGCATTGTGAGGTAAAAATTTTCATCATGGATTGTTATGCTGACTCATACAGCTGATTGTATTTGTTAATAGATGTGTTGTGGTTGTCGCATTCAGTGCACATTTGACCATTAAACACAACATATCCAGTCAATGGTATAGCTACAGTAGTTGAACTACATACATTAGTCTACATATAGGAATTATTGAACTATTTATAGAGAATTAGTTCTGCATTAAATACATTGAAATTAAACAAATGCAATGTGACACAATGCTACATGTTAGCTGAGTGGTGAACTTTGAAGTCTGAGTGCATATTGTTATGCAAATTCACTCTTTCATCTGCATCTCCCCTCCCACTACTAAGCTCTTCATGTTACATGGCATTCTAATTTATAGTGCTCTTGCCCATCGCACCAGAAATGAACCATATCTGATGCCGCTCCTCCTGATCAGCATCCATGGGAGCTGCAAGCTAGCATTGCTTCCTCCTTTTCCTCGGTTTTTATGTTTGCCACACCTTGAACTGATTCTTGGTGAGTTTCCTCATTGAGAAGATGAGTAATGACATGATCCAATGTTAACAGTCTTGTTTCAGTAGCATCGAAATTGATGATGCCGGCATCATAGGAAGAAGGGAGACCCATGGTGAGTGCAAGAATAATGTCCTGTTCAGCAACTTCAATCCTGGCTTGCATAGATTTTCTGACATCCTTCTTCATGGTTAAGAATTTTTGGCATCGTGAAATGTATACATACATGGCAATTTCCTCAATATCATTGTCTCTCCTTGCCATGGGAATCCTATTTTTGACATTGGGAGTAATGTGATGCTTTTCTGGCTACACTGTAAAGCAAACACTTTGGATATTAACAAATGGCCTGTCAGTGGCGTGCAGTTGGAGACAATTGAGAATATTGTATACAGTGACCATAGTTCCTGAGTTCTCAAACAGGGTCAGATATTGACGCTTTCTTTTTTCTAGGTGCATTGTGAGTGCAACCCAGAGACAATAGAGTATCCATTGAAGAAAGACTCAAGTGTTATTGCTGTGCACACAGGTCTCATGGAACAATGCATGTGGGAAGCATCCTTTCACACTGTGAGCATCTGTATACCTTCTGTGGGCAAAGCCACGATGATATGATGGAGTGGTGGAATGATATCTGAATGCTGGTTGTGTGGTACCTCATCATGAGTGAGCAGATGGAGTGAAGTGGACCGATTGCAGCTGCTGTGTGGTCGGTGGGATACATCAGTGAGGATGACCAGGATATTGAAGAAAGGAGCAGCTTTGAAGAAGAAGAGAGAGAGAGAGAGAGACATACCATGACATGCATCAGGATGTGGGAGCAGGTGTCGATTTGGAGATGGTGGTCCTGTTGTATTCTCCATGCAACAGGGGGAATAACATTACTGAGTTGGCCCCCAATGGGTACCCTGTATGTATGTTCCTCTGTGCAATAATTTGCAACCCCTCTAATGCACTTACAGATTGATAAAAAGTATCCTGTTAATGCTCAGCAAAATGATGAAGGAGTCAGTACAAATGTTTCTTGCTCTACCTTTCCCACTCAGTAAATTGTAATATAAATTAAAGTTATACATTGAACTACAGTCTGCCTACATTAGAACCATGAAATCAAGAATTTTATATGCTTCTGTGTCATCCTCAAATTCTTCAGTAGCCTCAATGGTTTCTATGGATGAGCCTGGCCAGCTAGGAAGTGGAATGTCAGTTGGAAAGCTCCTGTCAGCACTCAACCTTTGTCCTATGGTCAAGTCTCCAGTGAAACCAGCTAAATTGCTTGTCTGCCATAGCCGTTGAGCAATTTTTGTGTTCACTGAGTTACACATCTTCCAGTGGCAGGAGAGCTTGAATGCAAGAGGAGGATCATAAATTATCAAAGCTGCAATGGCAATCAAGTAGTCAGCATGCTTATCAGCCATTGCAGTAAGCAATCTATGAATCTCCACATTCAAAAACTTGATCTCCTCCTCTGCACACTCAATTTCAAAAAAAAGGCCCTTGGCTTGTCAGTTCTCTGGTTTGGTCCACTCCAGAGTATGAATGTCAAGATGTGTGTCATGGAGAAGGTCAAGCTCTGCTAGACTTGTGGCCTCAATCACCAATTCCCATGTTAATTTTTGCCAAGGCGGCTTCAAAGCTATGGCATGCTTGCTGTACTCCTCAAGTGCACTTCTTATACCTGCAGAACGTGCCTTGAGAGCCTTCCCAATCTTCTCTCTGAGCTTGTAGCCTTTTTTAAAAAAAAAACATGTGTCAATATCTATAGAAATGTGTTTTTGAGAAAGTTTACCTGTTCCACTGATACCAAGTTTTGCAAGTTCAAACATCCATTGGACAACCATATGTTCAAGCTTATCAAGAGCACAATGATACTTACATTCATGGAAAATGGCTAAAGCATTTTTATACTCTTGACATGCTGGAGTCCACCATATTGAAATACCAAGCTCTGCCTCAAGCAAACATATCTGCTCATCCAGTATTGCATATTGATTGAAAGCTGATGTGTGTCTTGCTCAAATTTTGTGTGTATCTGGCAATTCAGCAAGTCCTTGCATGAGCTGATGCTGCTCTATATCATTATAAGCCTGCTTGGTTGCCAATGTTTCTTTGCTAATTTGGTGTTCAGCTAAATATGAATTAATTGAGTATACTTATGCTCACCCGATAGTTTGAAGCTTTTGAAGCTTCTCCATGTATTCTACTGTCTGTAGGATTTCACTAGGTTCAATCTTTCTTGAACGTAGATAGGTTTTCTCTTCATTGAGATATTGTTGATAGTCTTCTGAGCTTGTACCAAGATTCTTTGATACTGCATCAACGGCTTTCTTGTTTTTGCATATTGTCTGAAGAGCCTGATGATAGTTCTGATAGATGAAATTCCCTGTAGAGTATGTATTTAGTATTTGACCATAATAGAAATCATGCAACTCACCTGAGTCTGCATTTTTCTCTTCACTCCAATGAGTAAAATGTTCTTCAACTTCCTGGCTACAATGGAAATCAGTAGCCAGACGAGTTGAGGGAGCAAGACCATTGGATGATGAAAAAAGACACTCGCATTGCTCAAAATCTTCATCTCCTACACCTCTTTTGTACATTGGATGATTGTTTACCTGGCATCCATGGTTATGTGCATACCTATGAAATGCTGGAACAACAAGAGAGAGGTGCATGTCCTCTGCCATTGGCCCCATGCTACTACATTCAAGTGTACCTCCAAATGAACAGGCAATGTCATATCCAACTGACAGATCTTTGCCATAAGTATCCATGAGCCTGTTTACTATTGCAAGTGGATATTTTGCCCTATGAATGCTAGTATTAATTTTAGAACCAGAAGAAGGATAATCTTACAATTCTCCACTTTTTATCATATCACACAAGAAGAGGAGATGACCATGCTGGTAAACTGCAACAAATACTCCAGATGCAGAGAGGACCTCAAACATCTTTTTCTGAGCTTCAGGACCAGCAGCCTTCCAATGAGAAGCACAAGGTGACTCATCAGTATCCAACCATGCATCATCATCATCAGCTTCAGGGAATGCTGATTGTGATGCCACAGCAAATGAGCTTGATGGTGTGCTTGAACTTGGAAGTTCATGTTGTCGGTGTTTCCCCTATAATATAATTAGACAATAATGTGGAGTATGATAGCTGGTAGCATACCTTATTTTTTCCCCCTATCTCATCTTTGAATGTGTTGACCTCATCTTCCAAGATCCAAAAGCTTGCTTGACGAGTTCTTTCATCTCGTAATGTCAAACCTGGCTGGTAATTCTTGTCAATGTGTTTGAGTGAAGAGTTCCCATCAATGGCACATAGCATGCTATATTTCAAATTTTGTTCACCCACAAGCTTGTACATGCATGGCAGGCAGACATTTTTAGTCCACCAGTCGGCATTGCTACGTCCAAGTGCAGTATTACTGTTAGGATACACACACAGGCCGGGTCTCCGGAGAAACCCACGGGATATCCGGTAGGACTTGGCTTCAGCTTATAGGCTGTGCCCTCGCTAGATCGTGTTGTCCAATTTCAAATGGACGGATGGGGATCCCGGGGAGTCCGGGCGGGGTTCATGGGTCGTAGGTCGTAAGTCGGGTCGTGGGTTGTAAGTCGGGTCGTGGGTCATAAGTCGGGTTGTGGGTCGTAAGTCGGGTTGTGGGTCGTAAGTCGGAGGTCGTGGGTCGTGAGTCGAGTTGGTTGAGAGAGATAGATGCGCCGGAGCCCGTGGGCTCCGACTAGTGTGAGCGATGTGAATCGAGTAAGGTTTTAGAGCGGAAAATATTATTAGATTACTGGGGGGAATCTAAGCTAATTTTCTGACTGGATTGTATGTACAACGTCTGCCAGTTTATATAGACTGTGGAATGCATGACATACCAAATCCAGTAATAATGAAACGAAACTAACAAAACATAAAACGGGAATAGTAAACACCAAATTGGTGTTAGGAATGGAACGGAACGGAGCAGAGTCCGAATCGTGACAAAGCATAACCCATAATGGGAAACGGAGCAGGAGCGGAGTCCTAAATCGTGACAGGTCATTTGACTAAAACGGGAACGGGGCTCGATTAGAGTGGTGACGGGATTCTAAGCAGGGACCGGTGACTGATGCGTGGGACGAAGACAGACATAGACAGAGACGGAGTCTGGGGGAAGTCCGGTGACTGATATGTGTCGTAATGAGGTCGAACGTAACGAGGCTTGACGTAATGGAGTCTGGGCGGGAAATCCTATAAACAGACGATTGGTGCTTGTAGCGCGTGGGGGCGTATGGGTTAGTGCCCGGAGTCTGGCGGGATTGTCCGGTCGTAACAATTACAGAGTGAGTCAATATGATACATAACTATAATATATGCATCATAAACAGCAGAAAATTGCCAGACAAGATATGGTGCAAATGCAATCTATTCTTATTCTAGCTTTTTAAAATAACATGTAAAATAGATGCTTACTCTGTGAATATAACAGATGGCCTGCACGAATGCTTGAATACTGAGCCTAGGGTTGACCCTATGAATCTTTCTAAATGCATCTAGTGTCTTGAAAGTAACTGCCACATTTGGAATGACAGGTGATGAACCTAGGCAGCCACATTTTGCAAGTTCAACATTTTAGAGGAAATCGGTGTCATTTTGTAAGGGTTGTGATATAGGGATTGATGACCTATCTGCAGAATTGAAGTAAGGCTAAAGCTTAGAGTGAGAGAGAATTGAGCTCACCGAATAAATCCACAACAACCATAGAACATGACACATTTCCTCCTTCATACCCTTCATCTCTTCCAGAGCCCATCTGATCATTTGGTGTAGATGAGAATGAGGAAGCATATCTCCAGGAGAGATACACCCTCACTATCTTCTCAGCTTGCTTCTTCCAGCTTTTGTTCTGGACATGTGTACAGTCACTGTGAGTTCAAATATCAATTCTGAGAATACCATTAGATATATCAAGTGTGACAGGGATGAACACATACTTTGTACCCTGAGCTTGCTCTAGTATCTCGTGATATACATTCAATTCACCTCCAGCATGTGATGGAAACATTGCCTCCTCACTGGGAGGAGGCTCAAGCCAATCCATCTCTGTGCTTCCATCTCTCCAAAGTTCAGAAAATCGTGCACCTCGAAGCTCATCTCTACAAGAAAATGAGCACAAGCATCGTTTCTGACAAGCTTGAAGACTTATGTCCCATGTATTGCTGGTAGAGTCAACTACCACTGGGCTTGGCACTGATAAGCCTCACTTCTGTTGCCACATGAGGCCCATTTGTTGCACATTGGATGTGCACATGCTTTGAGCTTGAAGAGCAGCTGGACAGGTGCTTTGTGTTGCATGGCATGAAGGTGAAATAGAGCTTGTAAGACTGAAGATGCAGCAGGTGCACTTCATATCAATCTGCATGAACATGTGACAAAACCTTTATTTTTTATTTTTTCAATTACATTTGTATCCTGCTTCAAATAACAAAGACTAACTGCAGCCAGGGTCTTGAGGGCCCCCAATAGAGCTATGCTATGGGAGTATGCAGTTCCAAGTGAGCTATGTGTCTACAATGGATTTTGGGGGCTTGAGTCAGGATTGGGGCAGTGGGGGAATTGGCATGTAGATTCAATTAGTTGGGGGGTAGAGAAACTGAGGGAAGGATATATACAGCAGCCATATCACTTGGGAGCTGTTATGAAGGGATTGTGAGAGAGGTGTGGGGTGAGCAAGGGATATGGTGTCATCATAGAGGTGACTCTAAGGGGGTTCATAGGGCTGCGGGTCATCATGAGTGTTCGGTGGTGTTGCAGATTGGTTCAGAGGTCAGCTGGGTTGTTGGGCAAAGGCTGAGGTTTGGCAAATAAACTTAGTGACTGCTCTGAGCCCAGACGTGGTGCCCAGCAAGAATGGGGGCCCACACTGCTCCTCATAAATGGGACAGCTCATTAGGATATGTTCACACATTTGGAGAGGTGCAGATCCCCAGGGGCATGCAGTAGATAGGCTGGGGGAAAAAGTGACTGTAGTACTCCCCAAAGAAACCATGCCCAGTGATTGCTTGTATGAGGTGGGTGTGCTGTGCACAAGAGCTGGAAAAATTCTTGTGAATAGCAGAGAGTCTGAGTGAGGGTGGTCCAGTAAGGTCGAGGGCTGACACATCAGTGTGCAGCTTGGCTGCCCACTCTTTGCCCCATTCTTTGACTGCAGTGACTTTGGCCATCTGGCTGGGCCCAGGTCAGGGTTGAGTGTATTACTGACTTGGCAGTCGTGGCCTGATTAGCTAGCTTGTCAACACGTTCATTACCCTGAATACCTACATGTCCCCAGCCTGGCTATCAACTGACTGCACCAACTACATGGCTTGCCACCCAAATGGTCAATGATGCTGGTGAGATGGGCAGCAGCACCTGCAAGAGTGAGCATCTCTGCATCAAAGATGCTAGCTCTGTGGCTGAGACCCTACTAACCCGAAGCAACCTCCACATCACAGTGAACTGCTGAGAAACCACATCCTGTCCATTTGTGGCCCTCAGATTGCTTTCACGACCCATCTGTAAAAATGATACTATAGGATGGGTCTGACAACCTAGCCAGTATGCAGGCCTTAGTCAGGTTGGTGAACTTCTGATGGTCTTCTTTGGAGGATGGGAGAACTGAGCATAGCTGGGTACCCCATAGGTGTTCCCTCTCACATGTGACAGAGCTATAGTTCTGTCACATGTTCATGCAGTATTGCACAAAAGCCAAAAAAGCCGGTCATGAATGATTCGTAATGTGTATTACAATACACTAAAATTAGGCACAAGAATAGTTATAATAACACGGAAAAAAAAAAAAAGCAAAAAAAAGCAAAGCAAAGCAGTTGAGAAATGTGGTAGCAGCAGTGGCAGTGACAAGTGAGAGGGGATGGGCATTGGGGGGGGAGGGGTGCCCCGGGCAGGCCACAGCGCCAGAGGTCAGTAGCCAAGGCAACTCAGCTGCATGGCATCAGCAGCAGGTGCTGCAGGGGATAGAGCAGTGACCAGACCAAGCAAGTTGTTGGTGACTGGTAGGAGGTACTGGAATTACTGAGATTTAGCTAGGAATTATTCACAAGTGAGAAAGATCAGAGATCTCATCATAGATTTATGTGGCAATGGACTCCCACATTCAGACATAAATCTATGTCCAAAGTTGGGATCAATAGGTGATCTGTGAGGATTTTAGATGTCATAAAGCCCCAGAAGGCAGTCCAGTCCCAGCCCTTAAAACCATTTTACTAATGCATTATACTACCATTGACCAGTAGTTCAGACTATCCACCGGTTCATACTGTCACAAAGTGAATTCTCATGAATTCAAACCCACTGCCCTGTACTGTGAGTGTGATGTATTAGCCTTATTTTAATACTATTTTCCGAAAAAGGAGTCCAGTGCTCTATCAAAATGTGCAAATACTCAATTCACTGCAAGCTAAAATGATTTAAGTATTTGATATTAATCAGTGGCAGCCTAAATAGACTTAGAACCCTGAAATCAAGAGTTTACTTGAATATATGCACCCTACTTCGCAAAGAAGGTTTTGAAAGCTGCTTTTGCAAGCTGTTCTTTTTCTATGAAAACAACTACTAAAATATGAATAACAATTCACTGATTCTGAAACTAGATTTAACTTCAATTCTAGCTAATTTATATATATTATACTATTTATCAAACAGTAAAAATATATTTATAAACAGGTCAAAAGATTAGAATAGAATAAAACATTTATTTGGCTAATATACATATGCTTTATTAACACTAACCTACAGGGTCTACTGTGATACTAACTTATCAGGATCTTAATGTAGTCTTAAGGATCTTGCAAGGATATTCTCAGTATTTATTTATGCTCAAACACTTAAGATGTTTTGTGAATATGCTTTACTGATTCACAATAAATGAGCAATAGAACAGGGATTATTTGTAATGCAATAAACAGTCAAATTACTCAACTAGAGGTGACTGAAGTCTTAGACTACAAATAACAATGTAAAGAAAACTAATAATCAGTACTCAATTAAGAGGTGACTATAGTATAAAATTATTTATATATTATAGGTTGATAGCCAACAACTCTAACCAAGGTGGCAACAGATATATAAAAGCCAAATATTCAACTAAGAAGTGGCAAGGGGGAACAAAAGTCAACAACTCAGATTGAGGTGACAGGGGAACAACAGATCAGTCAACAACTCAGATTGAGGTGACAAGGGATTTGATTGGGCCAACAACTCTGATAGAGGTGGAAAGGGTTTCCAACAGCTCTGATAGAGGTGGAATTAGATGTCCAACTGCCCAGATTGGGGTGGAGTAGGCTGCTTGCTGCAGTGACACACAGATGTGGTGGGTTGATGATATGATATGATATGATATGATAAGATGTTCTATTCAAGGCTGGAGCTGAGCTCCTTATATACATTTTAGTCTGAGACATTTAGAAGATTCTAGAAGATTGAATGATGTCATTTAGAATTTTCTAGAATTTTCTAGAGCATTGTGGAAGATTCTAACTATTTTTAAGATACTATAGAATGTTCTTGGCATAATGGAACATTCTAGAATTTTATAGAATATTCTACAATATTCTATCTACTTGTATATATTATATCTAACTGTTCCTTTGGAAGCCACTGGAATGTTCCAGGAGTTTCCGGTTTTTTCTGCAGTAGCATACATGATGACGTAATGTTTCCGCGTCTGTGCATGTATGACATCCGTCGCGCTGTGACTGTCGCGCGCCTTGTGACTTTCGCGTGCCTTGTGACTTTCATTTTTAGTTAATTATAAATATAATATTTTATTATAATAATATATAAATATATATTGCCTTGATTATGCATTCACATCGCATTGTGTCCTTGTCGGAGTTTGAAATGTCATGTGAATATTGTGAATATCACGTGATCTCTCGCGTTTAATGCTAGCCGACGAATTCTATTTTATTAAAACAAAAAAGAATTAAATTCATATCTAGCTTAGATTTGGCTCTAAAAATATAAAATAAATTGTAAAATTTCACTTTATTTCTGAAGAATATGTATACAAATTTTTGTAAGCGATATAAATACATTTTAATTCAATTTCTCGATTCTCTTTGTTTGAGGAGGGGAAATTAAAGGAAAAATCGCTAAAATACATAATAGTGAGTAATTGAATACCAGTTTCCAACAGCTGTTATATATTAACAGATCTCACAGTCATTTAAACAGGTGTTTTTAACAATTTGTAACACAATTAATAACCAGTTAGAAATTAGTCACTAGCATAGTTGCTGATAAAAACTCAGTTAATAATTGTAAAAAACGAGAACGGAGTCTTGTAATGATGTCTAAAGTTGTCTACCACTCCCAATCAGGTTATCCACTTTTCCAATGTCTCAGAAAAGTCAAATATGCTAACAATTGTTATCCCAGCAGCTGATAAGAATAATGCCCGAGGGAGCCATTTTGTACCTGTATGCCTACAATCAAGTTGATAATTTCCTGAAAAACATGCCTTGTGAAATTCCTAACTACCACCAAACACACCCAGCCAACTCAGGTGAGCCAGTGTTGAAGGATCTCTCACCTTCACAAATTGTTGAATGGGTTGAGGAATCAATGCATTTTGAATAACCATTTGGTCAGCCAGTAAATGACAGTCAGCCTGTTGCACAGTAGGAGGCCTTTGAATATCACCCCCACTTGAGTCCTTGCTGTTTCCCATAAAACCCTTTCCTAACAAACACCTCATATGTATTACTGATCTTCAGCATCTCAGCATCAAGTTATTCTCAATCTTGGTCAACACCAGACCAGCATACCAACCCAACCATCAACTGGTTCAATTCACCTATTTGGGCCCATCAGGATGGCCAAACTCTTGTCAACACAATCCAGCTTGGCCAATGGCATGGAAAGCATCAGGTATGTGACAGATCTTGTGCAAGGAGACTCCCAGACAAAAGCTGTATATTGATCCAATGTAAAATCCCAAAACATTGAAGAGTCTCTGTTACACTCTGTTCAGGAACAGCATTCTGCACATGGTGGATTTAACATCACATAGAACATGTGTGTAATCAATCAATTTAAAATCCCATTCACATCCCTGAATTTGATGGAATTACAAAATGATATAGAATCTGTTAGATGGTCCACAATTGAGTTAAACTCTCCTCTGTTCCAACTGCTTGGCAAATATAAACTCCTTTTGTTCTCCACATGATCAAGAGAGGCTAAATCACACTGGCTCCTCACAATTGTCACACAAAACATGGAGCTGGTATGATTTAGCCTGAGCCAGTATGATTTAGCCTCTTTTGATCATGTGGAGAACAAAGGGAGTTTATATTTGCCAAGCAGTTGGAATAAAGGAGAGTTTAACCCAATTGTGGACCATCTAACAGATTCTATATCATTTTGTAATTCCATCAAATTCAGGGATGTGAATGGGATTTTAGATTGATTGATTACACACTTGTTCTATGTGATGTTAAATCCTGCAACCATATCTGGGAGTTTTGTGGATTTTTAATTGGATCATCCTCTGACAAGTCACAGGAAAGATAAAGGGATACAGAATCTCACTGGACTATACAAAATTGAAGGAGTTTGTATTCCATGATATGGTTGATGCTTAAAAGATCCTATGTACACCTGATCACCCTCCACCTACCTTTTGGATCCTTAACCAATTTTAAATCTTATAAGGATCCAATAGAGTTTATTGGAGTTTATATAAGATAAGGCACTACAGATCCTAGTGAAGATACCTCAGTTGTTCCACTATATTGTGACTACTGAGTTATCTTCTGTTATAGTTCTAATAAGCTCCAATGCATCAGTAAAATGGTATTAAACGCTGGGAGGAGGTACCCCTATTCTGGGATGCTCCACACGCTCCACAACGTCCAGGAGCTTCCTAGAATGGGGGATCTCCTCCGGGAGCCGCCCGGAACAAATACCATTTCACTGATGCATCACTTAATTTATTTTTAACATTAAAACTAGATGTGATATTCAGTGCACAATAAAATTCATATATTAAAATCCATCTCCCTGGGAAGGATTGTGCGGTGCTCCAACAGGGGTTCACCGCAGAAGTGCATGTCTACAACCTCCGCTTTGAATAACACAGAGGATGCTCTCTTGCATTCTTCACAGGCACTCTCGGTTTGCCACGTCGCTCACTGTTAGATTGAGTAATGCTAGCAGTGCTTCCCAGGGTCAGGTGGTGTAATGGTTAACACCCCTGCTATATATGCAGAAGCCCTGGGTTCAATCCCCAGTCTGGCCATTCATTATCTACACTTTTAACAGGTTATGGGCCCCGCTGTGTGCTATAGGGCATGGTTCCTGTGTGTAGAGTGAACAGCTATATTTGTGTGTGGTATAGTGGACAAGTCTGGACAAAAGAGCCAGAGAGGACCTATATCTGCTTATAGTATAGTTGAGTGCTAGCATTAAGGGAGTGTGTTAGATTGAGTAATGCTAGCAGTGCTTCCCAGGGTCAGGTGGTGTAATGGTTAACACCCCTGCTATATATGCAGAAGCCCTGGGTTCAATCCCCAGTCTGGCCATTCATTATCTACACTTTTAACACTCACTGCTGTCACAATCTGCCTAGCCGCTGACACAGGTCTTTACGCAGTAACTGTCAGAGAGCAAACCTTGCACCATACGGCGCTGTCTCCGTATAGATATATATATAAGTCATCGAGCGTGGTGCCACCGTCGGCGCTCACTCTGCCTTCTTCGCTTTTGCAGCCTCTTGGATGGTAGCTTCAATGTCCCCCGGGCTAGAGGATGACATAGTTTCACAGCATATTGCGCAGTACGAAATATTTCAATAACGTCTTACTGTGTCTAGACTAATGTTGTAACTTAGTTTCATTCATGTGTGTGTGGAGGCTGCAGTAATTGGTACGTTTGGGATCTGTGAACACTTCAAACATTGAAGTAATCTTAATTTGAACCTCCTTAGCTCTGTATCTTTATGATTATATATTATGCCTTTCACAAGAGATTGAGCTAATATGGTTGGGAACATTCTGTCTTTCCACTGTGCTCTACTTCCTAGTGAGATATTTACCGGTGGCAAAAATATTGTTTGTTTTAATAGCACACCCTCAGAACCTTCCACAGGTGAGTCCACCCTTCACTTCACTTCCTACAATACAAAGCAATAATACATTCGATCAGTAAGCCTATACTCAGAGTGATTTTAATTGCGTTGTATAGAACCTCCATTCTGCTTCAGCTGTACTGTTCTTTACTGGCTTGTGGAAATACTGGGTGTAATCGGAAGAGCAGGTATCATAGGTTAGTGTCTTGTCAAATCTACACCTATAGTTGAACTGATAACCTAACTACGGTGAAGCGACCTTGATCGCAAGGACTTATGCTCTATGTAATCGGAATAAAATCGTTCTCGTCGGGCTTGGGTCTCTCGGCATCGGAGTTGTCGCTCTTAGCTTTGTCAGTGCATGCCCGCGGGACATTACAATTACCCTTACCTTATTCCTTAGATTGAAGTACTCCACACATCGTGTACAGCTGCGCCTCAATTATATAAGACTAGTGCTCAGTGAGTGGCATAAATGGTACTTACTATGTCATTTAATTGGGAAATTTCTAGATGTGGGTTAAAGTAAGCAAGGGATACTAAATGTCAACTTACATGACCACGCAAGGGGCAATTATTCTTTCTGGTACACGACTGGGCATTGAGTCCATAGCTATCACAGTTGTGATATTTCAATGTCGCTCCGGGTTTTCAGGCCACAGAACACGTTTTCTATTCACACATAATTTTTCATCATTTATACTACGTAGTGGTGCGTTTTATGTGTATATTTTAAACATACATGCCGCTTTAATTGGCTAACTTCGTTAGGTCTCCTATATTTCATGTAAGCCAAAGATCAACCATCCCTCCTTTCTTTCTCTTTTTGAAATTTGGATATGGCTACAGAGCGGCACTCGGCTTGGAGTTCCTTGCCATAATATTCAATCTTGTGAGTTTGAAGCATTTAAATTGTGCGCTATGTATAATCATCTTGATTATTTCAGAATTCATTAATACCGGTATTTGTAACCTCATATCAAATCTACTCCGTGGCAGGCACGCTGACGTATATCTATCTGCATCATTTTCAGAAGAGATTAGTACCGGTACGTCTAAACTTGCACACCAAAGTTACTATAGAGCATTCCAACATATACCGCAGACATTGTCCAACAACATCACTGGCACCCTTACGTTACCGTAAGCCGCAGAAATAAAAATGATTTTTATCTAACTTCCTCACTTGATTTTCTTTGCAGAATACCCGCCATCCTGATCTCTCGCTTCCTCCTGGAGTTACGGCGTGTGGGAAACAATACACGCACCCCATATATAACGACTGCCACAATATCTTTCGCGCATATAGACCAGGAGATATATGAGTTAAATGGTATTAGCACCTAGATGTTCTTAGACGCTCCAAGAGCGCAAGGTCGTGATTCGTGGGAGAGTCGGTCAATCTGGAAGGCTCCAGGATCTGAGAGGACCTCGGATGACATTAAATGACAGTGGATGTCGATGGAGCACTGTCCCTACCCCACTTTACTACCTTTTTTTAATAATTAACATCTCTTACTAGCACTACAGTAGTTCACTTAACTTAAGCGAAATATGAGTCTAACGAAATATAAACAATTATCAGTGACCTGTTGAAAATTTGGAGTCTGGCACTTCATACCCCTACATTATATATTGTATAAAAGGCTGACCTTTTGGCTCCCATGCTTTCTATTGTCCAGTAAGATAATAAGATAGTTGTTACTATGTACAAGATGGGAGCATATCTGCAAGGTCCACATGTGAATAATTGCCATTATCAGGGGCTGGTTAGAAGAAGTAAAGGCTTACATTGTTGACACACGAACCTTGCTACTGCTTATACGGAAATGCCAGATTTAGGGTATTTTTCTGGTGCAAGTGGCACCATTGTATATCTAGCACGATGATGAATTTACACATGTGGCATAATGTGGCAACATGCGTACCTTGCAAGAGATCCTTGGCAATGTCCCAGTCCCTATCATCGAGTTGATACACTTGCTTATATCTGTGAATCACTAAGGTTGAATTTTGTCAAACTTGAGAGATCCCAAACTTTAGAAAATGACGAGACAAAAAGGCAAAACATTACATAACAAACAAAACAGTTAGTAGATATACCTTGTCAGCTGACCAAATTGGTGTTAGAATAGATGATACACAGAGAGACACAGAAGTCACCAGGAGTGACCAAACTCAGACTTAGACTCAAACTCAAATGATTGGCAGTGGTAGATTGCCAATAAGCAGATAACACTACAGTAAGTACATGTGGGTATATACGGCCCAAATTACACACAACTAACAATTGGTTGTCACTTAATGCTGGTCTAGATGTGATGAGCACACCCAGTCCAACCTGTGACACCGTGTGTGTGTGTATGTGTGGATGCAGTGTGGCACAAGTGCAGAATTCTGGCAGCCATACCTGTACCTACCAAACTCATGAGCTACTTGCTCTAGGTTTACCCATACCCACGATACACCCTACTCGCACGGCTTACCACAATTATTAAGAAATGACATAAAGTGTATACATATATGCACTGAAAAAAAATACAATAATTTTGTAATAGCAATACAAAAATGTACTGATATTCAGTGCAGTTTCTTCCTACAGTGAATTGATTGGAAGACATGTCATCTTACCAGCTTCTTATCAAAGAAGCTCAGTGCTGCCCAGCATACTTATTTACTCATAGAGACTCCAAGTTAGCAGTCATATTCTTGAAATGGGCCCTAGAAACTAATCTGTTGTCAACTACATTTTATCTGCATTCTGATAGCTAATCAGTTGATTGGTCAAATACTTTGCACTATAGTGCAGAAAGAACAATGGGATTGGGCATGCAAATGCCTAACGTTAGAATTTACTATCAATAGTAGCAGCGCTAGTACTACCACCGGGTTTCTTCCATTGAGCTAAACGATGGCCGTACGCCATCATTAAGATGGGAATTATCAATTGACATATAGTGGAACCTAATTGCTGCACATGAACCAATAATAGTTGATCGTGTAAACAGACCGAGCATTCAAATCATCAAAGTTGAGTTCCACCAACATATGAAACCAGCGACCTTATATATCTCCCGCTTGATGGACATTTCTATTCTCACTTGAAATTGCTGTCTGTGGCTGGCTAATCACATTTTGTGGTGGTAAGCGTACCGTTACTTTGTTGCCATTCTTAGACTCGTTTGAAGGATATGTTAAATGAGGACCGCGGCTAGCACCCTGGATTTTAAAAATAAATTGTTCTCATTTTATCCAGTCAGCGAACGGGAAAATGTCATGGCTGATCGAGTTGCAGGTTACCTTTTCTGGACGGAAGCAGCAAGGGAAATATTTATGGTCTCTCCCAGACATCAATAAATGGAATTCGAAGCTACCTCCTCTAGAAATGATAGTTAGGTCAGGTAGTTTATCTAACAATGCTATATTGCAGTAGTTTTATCCCTAGTGCTATCCGAGTGACTGTCATGGCCTAATTGCGACTACATGATGGTAGGGGATCCACGGTCTAGGCAGTCTAGATCGCCGTTCCACTCACCATAGAATTTTTTCCCAACTCCCTGCAAGGATTCCCATCTAATGTTCAATGTCGCTATGGTGCATGCAGCTTCCCAAAATGTATTTACACGCACTTCTCCTGCCATCAAGTGTAGTCCCAGCTGATGGTGGAGCACTGTCTGTTGGCAGGCATTCTTGTAATAATCCTTAGCAATCATAGGTCCAAATCACTAATCACACACTAACTCACTGGTAGTGCTTTTAAAGGAATATCGCACTTCCAAACTGTCATTGATTCCTCAAAAGCGGCATTTTTATGAAATTCTATGCGCGCGTCAGAAGTATAGCATTAGCCATCCATTGACCTTACATCTTTTTCTTTGAAGTGAAGGTCAAATTAAAATTTCCGATAGTTTAATTGGTTGGTTGATTGATTAATCACAGCTGCGCTTATAACAAACCGTGTGGTGTTGACTTGAGTCTGATGGTGGAAGAAGCTTCATTCGTTGGCTTGAACTCAAGGATTAGAAATATTAACGATGCCGACCGCCCCGCGTGAGGTCGAGGCTGAATGGCGATGCCACCTGTACCGGCGGTACCGCCGGTACTTAATGATTAATAATACATACTAATAACAACCTTCATATAATTCGAAGGATAGATCTCATAATTGGATTTGTGTCGTGATTGCGGATCTCCACAAACCTGCTGTGCTTCAATGATCTTATTAAACCAGTAACCGTTGAATCCTTGCCATTAGAATCAAGTGATAGCTTCTTGGCGGGTAATAGGGTTCCCGTTTCTTATTTTTACCTTTTGTTCAACATTATCCACAACGCGGGCCCTCGTTTGAGCAAAATGAGAATGCCCATTTTATTACTTTCCTTTTTATGACAGCGCACATGGAGTTTTTGTTTGTGTAACGAGTGTCTGTAGAACACTATTGTAAATGTGGATCCATATCAGAGTGCACCGCCATACCTACAGTAAACTGGTTAACCGTTCAGCAATGAGTCATTAATTTTTTCAACATAGTCACGTGTTATAAGAAGCGTCAACTGTATGCATTCGCAAGTCCCCCAGCTCCGTATTGAATCATCTTGGAGAAATTCGCATGCATGCCCCACACCACCGCTACTTCATTCCACGCGCTCATTTCGCCACAATTGATATCAAATCTCTCAACTGAGACGCTGTCACATATCCTTATTGCAGGAACTAACCCTCGAGAAGCCAACACCGTGACCATACGGCACTTTCATCTTCTCCGTACATATAAGTAATCGAATCGGGCGGGCGTCCACCCCGCCCTCCTTGCTCTTCTATGGTTGCTTCAATGCCTTCGAACGATTCTATAGCCCCACAGCACATCGCGTCGTACGAATATTTCAATAACATCTAAGTGTCCCTAGGCTAATGTTGCATCTTAGTTTCATCCATGCGTCTTTGGAGGCTGCACTAATGGGTATGTTTGATCTGTCAACTCTTCAAACATTGAAGTAATTTGAACCTCCCTAGCTTTGTATCTTTATGATTACCTATTATGCCTTTCACAAGAGATTGAGTTAATATGGTTCGGAAAATTCCGTCTTGCGAGCGTGCTCTACTTCTCCGTACGATATTTACCGGTGGCAAAAATATTGTTCGTTTTGATGGCACATTATGAGAACCTCCCACAGGTGAGTATGCCCTTCGTGTCATGCACTCCAGAGCAATACAGACAATGCAATTAGTGAGCATGAATATTTCGGGTAAATTTATTTTCATCGTATAGAATCGCCACTCTGCTTCAGCTGTACTGTTCTCTATTGGTTTGTGGAAATACTGGGTGTAATCGGAAGAGCAGGTATCATAAGTTAGTGTTTTGTAACTCTACACCAATAGTTTCACTAATCACTTGACAACTATAAAGCAACCATGGTCGCAAGGACTTATGCTGTATGTAATCAGAATACAATCGTTCTCGTCGGGCTTGGGTCTCTCGGCGTCGGAGTTGTTACTCTTGGCTTTGTCAGTGCGTGCACATGGGACAATTCAATTAGCCTTACCTTGTTCCTAAGATTGAAGTATTCCACACATCGTGTACAGCTGCGCCTCAATTATACAAGACCAGTGCTCAGTGAGTGGCGTTATGGTATTTACTATATTATTTAATTGGGAAACTTTTAGATGTGAGTTAGAGTTATGCAAGGCATATCAGATATCAACTCACATACCCATATAAGGGGCAATTATTCTTTCTGGTACGCGACTGGTCCTTGAGGCTATAGCTGTCACACTTGTGCTAGTCCAAGGTGCCTCTAATAGCGGATGCCGGAGAACACGTTTTCTATTCACACAGAATTTTTCATCATTCATATTACGTAGTGGTGTGTTTTATGCGTATATTTTAAAACATTCATGTCACTTTAACTGGCTAATTCGTTAGGTCTTTTATACTTCATGCAAGTCAAAACTCAGCAAAGTCACTTATGTTTCTCATTCTAATCTCTGCATATGCCACAGCGCAGCACTCGGTTTGGAGTTTCTTGCGATAATATTCAATCTTGTGAGTTGTGATTTATTTCATTCATATGTTGTGTATACCCATCTAGATTATATTTCAGGACACATTAATACCGGTGTGTTTAAATTCATATATCAAAGCTATCGTGGCAGGTACGCTGACATTTACCACAGCCATTGCCCAATAACATCACTGGCGCGCTTACGTTACCGTAAGCCGCAGGAATAGAAATAATTTGTATTCAACTTCCTGACTCCATTTTCTACGCAGAATACCCGCTATCTTGGTATCTCGCTTCCTCCTGGAGTTACGGCGTATGGCGACGAACAGTACAGGCGCCACAGATCTAACGATTGCCACCATATCTTTCAAACATATAGACCAGGAGATATTAAATGAGTTTGGAAGTACGACACTGGGCTGTGATGAAAGCACACCCTCTACAGAAACCTGCCGTTGAGATTAATTTCCCGTACATGGACTCGCTTTCTACATCGATACACCTGACCGTATTGAGATCCATATGCAAAGCGTCTAAACTCCAAGGAAGATACCAACTCAGTACGGCCGTAATCCCTCATCTCGCCAGTGGTCACCCTGGATTTTCCAAGACGCTGCCACCGAGAAACCATTGCGGTCAGGCGACATGTATTATTCTTCATGATGACGTATTCACAAGGTCGTGAGATACACCTGCGCAATGCCAAGCTTGTTTTGAATCATGATATTTCATTCGGAGAGTCGGTCCAGTCGAGATGCCTAGGTGAGGCTGTAGTGGGCCGTTAACATGGTGGACATGGCCTATACCCTGGAGTGTCTCGATCTCTCATACCCATATTCGGTGGTTTTCCTTCCGTCACAGGGGGGCACCTTAATTCATTTGCTAGTATAAACAGTAGTCCCCTTTTGTTCCTTAGTTAGTGTTATTCAGGTGATATTGTCTGATAGATTATTCGTCACGTCTGGCTTCAGGACACAGATTCTTTCCGGATAATACACGAGACGGCCCCATCAATGTATCCTGTACCGTTTCAGGGTGCTAATAGCACTGTTCTCTGTATGTATGAGGCGTTCAAGTTGTTAATATTTCAAATTATTGCCAGCAATGAATCCCCTCACTGGCGATCGTTAAGCGATATTATAATCATTTGTGTGATGTTTATACTTTCAATGCTAAAAGCGGCCAATATTATTAGGCGATGCACTAGGCCGCCCAATATTTGTACTTATGACCATGGAAGGCACCGGTCACTGGTGCATTGCCATTTGACAAACCTTGACCTCTGTGGAGCATATAATTTTACGAAGGCTTCTCGTACCATTCTAGTAATCGATAAGATTGCGGGACTCGGCAATACACTGATGCGCCATTCCTCTGCCTGAATCTATCATTGCCCCCACTCCCTCCTTCTGCCCCCGTAATAGAACACTATTTTCTTTATCCAAGCTCATAGTATAATTGCCTTTGCTTTATTTGGATTTCTATTTCCCCCAGATTCCTCATTATTGTGGCCCCTTGTCATTTGACTATTATTGCATAAGTTAAGAGTTTCCAACATGTACGAACCTCCGCGCTGTGTATCTTAAGGAAACCTTGACAGGTGCGGTGCACCAACTGTTTCCAACCAACTCCGGTGATGTAATAGCCGGTGATTCTACCCTGTTCGTGCTGCGAGTCCATTGAGCACAGTTCCTAACATTTCAACAAGTTAGTCTCCAAGGGCTAGACAGTTAAATATCTGGAATTTTCTAATATCGAGGGCGAGCTGCTCGCAGTACCGAGTTGTAACCCAAGAAAGGCGTCTTTTACATGAATTCACCCATATTAATAACACTTAGTCTTCATACCCCATCGGGTCTCATTCCCGACATGCTCAAGACGTAGTGTAATTATCTGACCGATTCTTTCGATTGTCACTCAACATCAGGAAAGTGGGAAGATCAGTAAGTATGCCGTCTATACTGTCTAGAGCCATCTAGGAGAGCTAGCTAGCTCGGCTAGATTCGGCTAGACACACTACTTTCGCGAGATCTCTATTTACTAGTCGGTATAAAAGCGGATCTAGGGAGTCTAGGGAGTCTAGGGAGTCTAGGGAGTCTAGGGAGTCTAGGGAGTCTAGGGAGTCTAGGGAGTCTAGGGAGTCTAGGGAGTCTAGGGAGTCTAGGGAGTCTAGGGAGTCTAGGGAGTCTAGGGAGTCTAGGGAGTCTAGGGAGTCTAGGGAGTCTAGGGAGTCTAGGGAGTCTAGGGAGTCTAGGGAGGCTAGGGAGGCTAGGGAGTCTACATAATGGGTGTAGACATTCCCAAATGCCTGATGAAAATAGCTTACCAGTGGGACTGGCTTCTCGCAACTTGTGGTGGTGGTAAGGTTAGCGTTGTTCCGTTGCCATTTTCGGACTCGGTTCAGGATATGATGCGTATGTCAAGGCCATTACTGGCTCAGCGAGTTGTATGTCTCCGATTCTGGACCAAAGCAGTAAGAGTAAGAAGAGATCTTTACGTTTCATAAACTTGTTTTTATGTGATTTTGCGACTCTGTGGATAGCTTCTCCAAAAACTTCATTTTCTGATATCCTGCCTTTTGTTCTCTTCCACTCTTTAAAGAAGTCATAGTTGCGAATATGGCTTCAGAAACTCGATGCATACAGGGGAAAGAATTTAACACACACAGTGCCCTCTACATTCGTTGACGAGACGTTCTCATCCTTGAAAACGGGGGAAATAATCCACCGGTTGCGTATTCTCGTTTAACCCTGCGCTGAAGACGCCACGGGTTCCGGTGGTCGCAATTAGCTATTCATATATACAAACGTGAGTGATTTACAACACGGTTCCTGTTTTTTCTTTTTGATGAGCAATGCTATGTTTTTCCTGAAGCAAACATTTGGTCCCGCCAGGCTCGTCGGATGAGACTATCCGAGAAGTATTTGTAGGTGACATTTAATGTGGTGGAAAAGTCCACGAAGAACACATGTACGGGTGTCTGGCTCGTCTCCTTTCTCCCGATTCCAACCTTTGGGACCTGAATAGTGGAATCATTTCAAGGGTACTATCTCTTTCTTTGTGCCGTACCCGTATTTGGAGTTCAGGTTCGTTATTAGGGAGCGGTGATGGCGCTATCCATGAATGTTATGATATGCAGAACGTTGCAGGAAAATGAAACGGAAGAACCGGTGTGTTACGTATCATTTTGGACCCGCCGAGTATTATTCTTAATATCCAATCAGCATCCCGATACCGGAGTCTCCGCTGAAGAAACTCAAGGATGATGACTTTGAGCCTAAGAAAGGATTGGAAAATTTTTTATGCAACAGCGCCCAGTTTTATTCTCCGATTTGGTGATAGCGAAGCCTTTGCAGCTCTTCAGACGTCAAATGTTACTATACATATCACGAGGGTAAATTCAGGCGGTTTATAAAAGTCATCCAACAGCGAATGAACGAATATACTGTTTATTTGATGTAAATATGTTGGAGACTATGTTGAACTTGATTGAGTCCCGGGGTGACCATGACAGTTAATCGAATCTCTGCTATGACCATTTCAGCCTCGAATATATACCCGAAAACCAATCAGATGGGCTCATGGGTATAGATCGCCTCTCGGCTGAGAGTTGAAGGCCATCTTTGACATACTTTCTTATTAGTGCCATAGAGTTGAAATTTTCTTCCGTCTTAGACCGAATAATATCTTGTGTTTCCTGTGCCAATTTCGCCTTGTTGATTCATATCAGTTATGTGCGGCTGTGACTTGTACTTTCCACCGTTCCATAACCAACATCCATCCGGTCGTGGGACAATATAACCTGTCATCTTGCAAAGAGCCGCCGTTCAAACCTGACTGTCCCTTGGTCTCATGAGAAGTTGATCTTATTTTAAGTTGCTTCTAACTTGTTTGGGATGTGCTCCGATAAATATCGCCTCTTGATACGGACCTCATTCCGCAGTCTTCATTGCATACATCATATTGAACGTTAGAGCATGTCACTGTGGAATGCAAAATTTCACGCACCGCCATTGTCTCAATATTCGTCGTCGTCGTCTCAAGAGCGTTCCAAGCTTATGCAGGGCACTGCCCTTCGTGCTGTCAGTCAATAAGATTCACTAGACGATTGGGCCGGACGAGCCCTCCAATGTAGTGATCACATGTCGATATCAACTTGACAGTGCTTATCTTTAGACTCTGTGGCTGAACAGGGGCAGCAGTTTTATGAAATTCCCCACGCCTTCCGTCTTTAATTTAGCGCTCGCCCCTTACCTCTTGTATTAAACTCTGAGGGGTTGGTTGGTGTGGGATTTGGTGGGATCGGGTGATGGTGGCAATTGCGACAATAATAACAAGGGTGTCATTGCGCCGGGATGTCAGTGCACTTCAGTCTCTGTACAGACTTTCATATTACATGTGTTAACGACGAGAGCTGCGAAGCGCAAAGCTCCTTACCTTTGTCACTATTCCCAAGACTTAAAGACATATTAATACGTTGTAATAATAAAAATTCCCTCTGTATAATCTAGAAGGATAGCATTAGGTATCTTATTGGATTTACGCCGATGATGGTATCTTTCACAACCATCAAGATCTGCCATTTCAAAGATCTTTTGAAACAAGTAATCATTACATAGTCGCCAACAGAATAGACAATTATTCTATTATCCACTCAGTTTCTCTTCGACGAAAAAAAGTAGTCCTCAAACGAGTAGTGTTAGTACGTGTTTCGGTGATTTCGGTGAGCGGACCTCTTGGCTGTATTGAATTTACGTATGGTAAGCCTGGTCATCCCCCCTTCTGCCAGATGATAATGTTCATTAAGTTCATTTGCTTTACTGTCACAGCATACTTTGAGTTCTTGTGTGACAAGACCAGCGCTGCTGCAATGTTACGGACGATGCATCTACGATAAATTGAAACGTCATCAAGCAGTATTTATCAAGACTCCCGATGTCGGTCATTTTTTCTGAGAAGGAGTCTACTATCTAGTATTCCCGCAAGTTCTCTAGTTCCGTATCGAAGAACTCTGGCTAAATTCTCATAGCGTTGGCGGCACAAGCGTCAGGCTTCCGGATATGGCTCCTGCAAACTCCGGCGGCGTCGTCTCCGCTTATCTAGATATGACTAACGAACCATAGACCCCACAGCAGTCTCTACTGTGTGAGCGGAAGGCCCCGGCTTTACACTTCCTCTTCAGACACTGTCATATGTCCTTCTTGGGAATTGAGGTTCAATGGCAGGCACTGCATGGACGCCCATGAGGCTGAATTCTATCTCCGTATAGTTAGTAAGTCATCTAGTACAATGTGTGTTCACCCTACCTTTCTTTCTACTCCATCGTTGTTTCAATGCTCACCAGCGATGCCATAATTCAAGAGCATGTTGCATCGTAAGAAATATTTCATATAATGCCATAGTATGTCTAGACTAATACGTGTGTCAGTTACATCCATGCATGTTTGGAGGCTGCACTACTTGGTACATTGGGATCTGTAACTCCCCAATATTTGAAGTAATGTTAACCTAAACCTTCCTAGCTCTGTATCTCTTTGATTATCTATTATGCCTTTCACGAGAGATTGAGCTGATGTGGCTGGGAAAATTTCGTCTTTCGACTGTACTTTATTTCACTGTGCGATATTTACCGGTGGCGAAAATCTTGTTTGTGATAGCACGTCCTGATAACCTCCAACAGGTGAGTGACCCTTCATTTGATGCATACTACAGTAAGTCTGACGCTGGAATAAGTGAGAATCTTAATCTGGAGTAGCTTTTATCATACATTTTAGAACTATTATTCTACTTAGCTGTACTTTTCTTTATCGTTTGGTGGAACTACTGGGTGTAATAGCAAGAGCAGGTATCATAGGTTAGTCTGTTACGAAACCACATCGTATAATGTAACTGATCACTAACAACTAAAGCGACACTGCTCGGAAGAACTTATGCTGTATGGAATCGGAATAAAATGACTCTTGTAATACTTGGAGCTCTCGGTATGGGCGTCGTTACCATTGGCGTTGTGAGTACCTCTCAGGATACGCACATGGCGTTATAACTAGCCTCATTCCGTTGCGCAGATTGAAACACTCCATACATCTTGTGTACCCGCACCTCGATTGTTTAAGTCCAGTCCTGAGTAAGTGGCATCAAAATACCTACCATACTCATTTAATTGCGAGACTTCTAGATGTGAGTCAGTCCTACAAGGCAAAGGATCTCACTGACATACCCATCACAAGGGGGTATTGTTACTTCTAGTACACGACTGGTTCTTGAAGCCACAGCCATCATACTCTCTCTAGTCAGAAGTCACTCTGAGTTCCAGCTACAGAGATCGCGTCTTCTGTTTACACAGAATTTTTCATCATTCATATTGCGGAGCGGTGAGTGTTCTAGGAATCCTTTTCACATCAATTCCACCTGATTAATCCACTCGTTAGGTCTTTTGTACTTCATGTCAGTCATCGATCAGACAACTCCTGTGTATTCCTTTCTCACCTTTAGATCCCACAGAGCGGCGTTCATTTTGGAGTTTCTTACAATAATTTTCAATATTGTGAGTTATATTTCTGAACAACACACCTATGTTTACTTATCTGGTCGATTTTTTAGAAAGGATTAGTTCCGGTATGTTTAAACTTATATACCGAAGACGGGCAGCACGTTGACTTCTAGCATAGGCCTGGCTCAACAACGTCACCAACGCCCTTCCCCTACCGTACGCGCGTATAAGTAATCTATGGCAACGTTCCTGATATCATTCTCTACACAGAATACCAGCTATCTTAATATCACGCTTCCTCTTGGAATTGCGAAGTATGGCAACGAATAGCACATACAATACACACCTATCGAATATCACCATATCTTTTGCGGATATAGATCGCCAAATATCAGATGATTTTGGAGGTACAACACTGGGATATGACGAACTTTATGAAACATATCCTCTAGAGGAACTTGTTGGGAACAATTTCAGCAAATAGACTCACCTCACTAATCGGCATTCCTAACAAACAACCATCTTTAGATTCCAGTAGGCTAACACGGAACAATTTTGATAAGCTGAAATAGCATGGAAAATAAGGTTCTGGTTATGTCTCCTTAGGGCCTGTGTCCACTATTCAAATATAGCGATTTATCCGATTTATCTTCTTCAGAAAGCCTACTAAAACCGCACCAACTTTGCAACTCCGAAGTTTCGCAAAACGTTGCTACCGACAGACTGGTAAAGGCAGATGACAGCCATTCTTTCTGGTTATGATGCGCAATTGTGAGATATCCCGGACGGTGCCCAATTTTTATTGTTGAGTCACCACGCCTCATTCTCAGTGTCAGAACTTGATACTTGTGTAACTTTCGGCTCGTTTATTAGAGTCCGAGTACGGCATTGTTTAAGATAGCCTCACGAAATGTATCGTCACGTCATATACCTTTTGGTAATACACGCACGTAATGTGACTGTCTGACTCTGGCTGAGACACCCCTGGCTGTTTCGTGTATTCTTGGATGGTGAGCGTGTCACCGGAGGTTTCGGGGTGCGATGGTCAATTTCCGTACCTAGCCGGAGCGGGCCTCTGAGCCCGGGCGGCGCGATATGTCGCACCAGAAGGCCATGACGGCGTCACAGGCACACAGTTATTATACGCACGACACGTAGGTGTAGTTCAACTAAAAATGTAGTTTTGTATTTGAAATTTGCTCTCGCCTGTTGTTTTATGATTCATTGCAACGAAACAATTGGGGTGGCTTGAATTTCGCTACCTGCATATCCCATTTTGGTAGATACAATTGCTGTATGCGTTCCCAGAGTCCTCACTACTTCACACTATTTCAAAAATAAATATAAAAGACTAATATATATATATCTTGCTACTTATATGTGCGGAAGAAATGAAGTCCATTCTACATTCACATATGTTTTGAAGGATAGTGATCTAAGTGAGTAACGGTCTCCACTTGCAAGTAGACCGAGTCGTGCTAAGATATGAACCGGGACAGCAGCCTATAACATTGTAAAAGAAAACTTGACAAGTCATCTCCAGGGGTTCTCATATAGTGCAACATCGAACACGCTTCCTAATACAAATAAAGAAGAGAAAAGGTCCGGGATGATAGTTACCAATAGGGAGCAATCAAGCTTAAAGAGTTTCTCTGCGTGGGTTTGGAAAGTGTGAAACCAACCGATGCAAGGAATTGCCCAATTACTGTTCCGAAAGCTGGTGAGAGGGAAAGTCGATTTCTGGAAGATCACCTCATTAACATGAAAAGGCGTAGAATGAAGGAACCCGGATCCACTCATTTTTTATTCCATCAAGTCAGCGAGTTGATGGAAAGTGGAATCAAAATGGCCACGAGCGCAGAAATCGGCCAACAGAATAAGATGGTACATGGGAGCTTTATATCACAATCCTGCATCAATAAGGCAAATGGGGTCACCCAATTGGCTCCAACCAATTTTAAGAAATGTCGTCCACGATATCTCTAGAAAACATGATGTCGGCTATTTCCTGGTTACTACAGAAGTTAGCCGTCTACCAGTATGTGAGGGTTGATAGGATCTATGCGTGTTTCAACCATATGAACCGGCTTCCTTCGGAATGGTGGGAAATTCCATTTTTCCCTTTGCGAGGAACTCCACGAAGCATTCAAGACATAGTGTACCTCTGGCATCTTTTCCTTCGAAGAGCACAACCTCTCCCATTGCCCATCTGAAATAAATGACCCTGGGCCATCGTCCATCCTAAATCTGTCTCATCACAATCTGTACGAGAATATGGATTGACAGGAGAACCGATATTTTCTTCCCAGACGTCTGGCACTGGTCCACTTTATCAATATAACTAACTCAGGGGTGATGATCGCCTGAATATGAGTTCCAGCCCTCTCAACATGACGTCCACCACACATCACCAGGCTCTTGCGTAGTCAGAAGAGAATGCGAGGTGGTGGCAAGGCAGCTCCATATTATATCCCAAACAGTTTGTTCATCGGAACATATACATGCTTGAAACAGGACACTTTCCTCGTTTGGAATAAGTGTCAGAGGAGCATATGGATATATGAGCAGAGAAAAGGCAATGCAAAACCTAATACGGTCGTAACAGTCACCTTCTGGTCGCAGCTAAACACCGCCCGCCCCACCAACCAACGCTGCCGACCGCCCGTACTCGGCATTCTTGTCACAGCAATAAGCCGTTCCTAGCACTCTGCGGGAACACACCTCTGCCCATCAATAAACCGTGCCTGTCGCAACTTTAGATATCTCCAGACCGATTTCTTTTACAGATAGCTCAAAATGTCTTAAAATATCCAAACTACTGATAAATTAACTATATTTGTCCCCAAATCCTCTATGCCACAATAGGCTATATATTGGGTCGGACAAAAGTCACTTTTGTCCGGGTTCTTTCAGGAACAGAAGTTTTTCTTTGCATGTCACATGATTATGACTCCCTTATTTTGTTCGCCTTCTCTTCGTCTCTGTTCCTTCACCTCTCACAGCATGCTTGCAGCATCTGTAGCTACTACTTTTATTTCCCACCCACCATCCCTTTCACATTCTACATAGATACATTTTTGTAATTTCTTGGCCTCATGTAGCTGCCCGTGTGTGCTGCCACAGGTGATCATTCCCCACCTACTAGTGCAGCTGGTAAACAACATGACATTTCACCAAACTGTTGTGACAAACAGATTCGAAATCAGTCTGGGGGTTGTGTTGACCAGTCCAACACAGTGATATGGCTCTTGCAAGTATTGGATACTGTACACTTACTAACACCAAGCTTTTTTTGATTTGCCTTGTAGAATAGCCAGAAGAGAGGAGGGAAATGATGCTCCCATGTATAGCAGTGGATATACATTTGGCTTCATAGTGGTTAGGTGATGGATGTTAAGCTCAGGGCTTATGGGTAGGTATCTGAGGAAAACCTGCAGATGTTCTGGGAAGAGGTAGGACTTGGCTTCAGCTTATGTGCTGTGCCCTCACACAATTGTCAAGTCCAATTTCAGATAGGAGGACACAGGGAACCCATGGAGTCTAGGAATATGCAAAGGGGTAGAGATGGGAAACCTGGGGCTCCAAGAATTTGTTATGTCTAAGTCAGAGGGCCTGTGGGTTCTGGGAATATGCTGGTGTAAAGTTACTAGGACAACTAGATAGAATAATAGGTTGGTGCTAAGTTGATTTTCTGATCAGATTGTCAGTAGAAACATATGCTAGACTATATAGAACTAAAGATTATTGCACTACTAATCCAGTGAGATAAAAAGGCAAAATGGGTGAACAAAAAACAAGGCAGGGTTGACCATACTAAGAACAACATAGGAGGCATAATAAAACAGATGTCAAACAGGGATTGGGGCAAAAATCTTCAAGCATCTAAGAGGTCTAGGATATTTGGTTGGAGTCTGGTTAGTAGGTCATTCTGTAAAAAGAAATAAGTGCTTATGGGGTGGGATCTGGAACCCAGCAGGTTTCCCAGTCCTAACAATGGATAGGACATGAACTGAACCACTATATATACTGATTGAACAATAATGATGTCGTAGGTATCCATGATAACCAACATCAACATTATATTCATACCACATCACATCATTGTTACATCATAATATGTCATTGCACATGCATGTTTTCTACCTGTGCTTTCCTCATGTTAGAACTGGGAAACTTGCCAAGCTGTGGGCCCCATGTAATGAAATATGCTCAGTCGATATGATAGTATACTTCAACTATATTTGTTACCTGTAATGAAATATGCTATGGTACATTTTGTGAGCTAAGAGAAAAGAAACAAGATGATTATGACATACCTCAGTCAATACGATAGTATACTTCGACTGAGTGTTACGACCGTGTCGCAACCCTATCGGTCCCGAGGTTATCACCACTTATCAACGTTTCAAGTCACAATCTCGGAAACCATCGGCCCCGAAGCTGACATATGTTTTCGCGAAGATCAAACTCCGTTTACGCCCACGTCAAAATAACTTGTATTGTCTGGTCAAACTTTTGATACATCCCTTTTATTATGTTGATCCGTTCAATCTTATGTTTCACATATGTCTATCTATACTTGTAGTCCTTGAACTATTTCCTTTTATCATAATCCCACTCTCGGTTATCATCGGCCTCCAAACTAATCATAAACTTCCCGTTCCTAGTCAAGCTTATTGTTAATGCCATTTTCCGCCCTTCTCCCCATTAGTATTTTCTAGACACCTGTTACTTGTATATGAACCCACTGTAGTTGTAGTTACTAGGCAATCAGAATATCGACTCAGAAGACCCTCATACGTCTGTAACAGTCCCATACTAAGAACCCCCCCATCCGCCTTTGCGTGCGCTCGCCCACTCCCGGCCCCGACCCCTTGGCCCGACGCTCGACTTGTCCTTTGGTTCTGATCGGTATCTCGCCGAAAGGAGCTCTTTAGGATTAGTCTTCGCCCACCCAAAATCTAAGGACACCCTACGGATATTTGCGAGGGTGCAGCACATAAGCTGAAGCCAAGTCCTTCCGATCAGTCCCTGTCAGCCACCGACATTAGTCAGTTTTCAGTTCTTAACACTGAGGTATGAAGCTACAAATTCTGTACTTAAATATCAATGTGACCATGTCACATTTGTATATGTGTCTAAGGTACCGTTCCACTTGGTATGGCCATGTAGGCTTGACGTAGACTTGTGCGCTAGGTGTAAGCTTGACACAGACTTGGGCGCTTGAGCCTATTTCAACACCCCACCCCATAAGCACTTACATATCTCTCTTGTTCTCAGACAATCCATCACCCAGACTCCATCCAGACATCCCAGGTCCTCTAGATGCTTGAAGACCCCTTGTCCCAATCTGTCCCTAAGTGTCACAACCATCACAAGTCACAATATTGTCACAAACATTCAAAGGTAATATTCGACAACTCTTTGACTCATTGAATTTGACTCGACAAACCTGAACATTATTCGACAACATCGAATCTCTTTCGACATGTCTCATTTTGATGTCACAAATGATTTCATTATTAGATCATAATATAGTCATAACGATACGAAGAAAAGCATAAAAGGGCCACAAAAGGAACAAGGGAAGTCAGTTGAAATATCTGTAAATTAGTAATATTAATAATCTAACTTGTCGTAACTTCTTTGACAAATACTTCTGTGAGTCCTCGTGACTGGTAATAGCCTCTTACTTCATCGACAGGGCGAATATATACTTCATCAAACAAGGCTTTCAAGTTCAATCAATAGAATATTATTCAACTTAATTGAAGAATAATTGATTCGTGACACTAAGCCTGTATGACATCCATCCATCCATTTGTGTATTATATCCCCTGTGTTAAGAACTGAAAACTGACTAATGTTGGTGGCTGACAGGGACTGATCGGAAGGACTTGGCTTCAGCTTATGTGCTGTGCCCTCGCAAATATCCGTAGGGTGTCCTTAGATTTCGGGCGGGCGAAGACTAATCCTAAAGAGCTCCTTTCGGCGAGATACCGATCAGAACCGAAGGACAAGTCGAGCATCGGGCCAAGGGGTCGGGGCTGGGAGTGGCAAGCACACGTGAAGGTGGATGGGGGGGTTCTTAGTATGGGACTGTTACAGATGTATGAGGGTATTCTGAGTCGATATTCTGATTGCCTAGTAACTACAACTACAGCGGGTTCATATACAAGTAACAGGCGTCTAGAAAATACTAATGGGGAGAAGGGCAGAAAACGGCATTAACAATAAGCTTGACTAGGAACGGGAAGTTTATGATTAGTTCGGAGGCTGATGATAACCGAGAGCGGGATTATGATAAAAGGAAATAGTTCAAGGACTACAAATATAGATAGACATATGTGAAACATAAGATTGAACGGATCAACATAATAAACGGGACGTATCAAAAGTTTGACCAGACAATACAAGTTATTTTGACGTGGGCATAAACGGAGTTTGATCTTCACGAAAACATACGTCAGCTTTGGGGCCGATGGTTTCCGAGATGGTGACTTGAAACGTTGATAAGTGGCGATAACCTCGGGACTGATAGGGTTGCGACACGGTTGTAACACCCTGTACTTGTCTCTATTCCACCTCAATTACTAGTCTTAGTATGGTCAACACTGCAGCATTTCTTGTTTGCCCATTTCATCTTTTTGTCTCACTGGATTAGTAGTACAAGTTCTATATAGTCTAGGATATGTTTGTACTTACAATCTGATCAGAAAATCAACTTAGTATCCACCTAGTTTTCTACCTATTCTGTGGGCCCTTTGACTAAGGCTCATAGTGTGTTCTCAGAACCCTCAGGTTTCCTGACTCTTTACCACTATGTTACGACCTGTTCCCGGATGTTTCAATATCCGACTTCCGATCTCCGACTACAGAACATCATAGTTACCATATCTTCCGCATTCTTCCCTTGTTCCACATTTGGTAATTTGTCCATTGACAAGTATTCACTCGTTTGTTTATTATATTCCCGTTTTGGAATATTGTCTCCCTGATATGTCTTATTGTATTTCCGTTTTAAGAATACTTCCGTTTCTGTCTTATTATGGTCTTAGTTTGTAGTACAATAACAAGAAGACTTATATTAGTTTCCACGAATTTGTACTTTACCTTAGATCTGATATCGACTTAGTTTCTTATTCCTTCTCCCAACTTTCTGTACGCTCGATATTTGGAACTCTTCGGAACTCTGAATATCCATATCTTCCATCATAAGTCTCACTTCTGAAATTAAGGACTTTGAGTGTTTGCGTAGAGGCGCAGCACATAAGCTGAAGCTGATGTCCTGACCCTATCCGATAGTTCCCGACTCCCCGGTGACTTTCCGACTCCCCGGTGACTTTCCGATAGTTCCGGAATAAGTTTCCGACATGGCACTTAACACACTGTGTATTCCCAGACTCTGCTGTTGGAAGTGGTGATAAAACACCCTTCTCCTAGGGGCAGTTCACCTATGTATGTTCCTTCAACTTTTTATATGAAAATCCAAATTGTAAACCATGTTTTTGGAGGCTAATGCATGATTTTACCCATGTACACCTAAACTAGCACCAAAGCTATCATGTCACAAGGTGATTCACACATTGATTGACATGCAAGTACTTATCTTACATGTCATTTAAACCCTTGTAGATTGTGTATTACAATAAGCCAACTCATACTGTTTTTAATACCCCCAGCCTTCCTGTACTCTCCTGCCTGAAGTTGGACCCACAATCATGTGAGAGTGCAGCACATAAGCTGAAGCCAAGTCCTACCGTCCCCAAAACATCTATAGGTTATCCTGGATATCCACCCATAAGCCCATAACTTAACACCTCATGTAAATAAGGGTCTCTCTTTTGCCCATTATTGAACAAGCAATTCATTATATATGTATCATCTCAAAGCTCATTCTTAAGAAACAGTTTCTGAAATCTTACTCTTATGACCAGTTAGGGATATCATCATATCTCTATCTGTTGAAGTCTTTATGTACTATTAACCTTATATCAGTCTTTCATCTACATCTCCATTATACTTGATCCAATCTTTGGCCTCATGCTCCATGTGTGTTTGGGTCATAAATTACCATATGAATGACTATGTTAGCAACCATATCAAGGACTTGACTATTGCATGCAGGTTATTAGGTAGGTATTATTCCAAATAACAAACTTACATTGATTGGAGATTTCCCATCCCTATATCCCATTTGCACTTCCATTCTGCTCTTGCCATGTCTCTGGGTCAAAGCCTTGCAAGCTGTTCTGACACTCACATACCCTAAGTTGTCCGACTTGTTAAGCAACTTGTCAATATCCCTTTTCAGACAAAAATGCATCTGATGACCAGACCTCTCAGCTATAATTTTGACTGTAACTGATGTGCTTATGTTCCTTGTCCTTACTACCATGAACACTCTCACATATGTATAACCTGAGTGCAAAGTTTCAAGCCCACTTTCCATCAAGAACATTAAGTGCATTATTAGTGGCTAATATATGACAGTGCATGGTTTATTACTTTATTCTGCCATATACATGTCACATAATCCACCCATAAATTGGTTTATATTTTATATGACAATCATTGACCTGTGAGATCTATCTTCTCTTTGCTTATGCTGGAAATATCTGTGGTCCCACCCATTGTTCTACTGGTTTGCATCTACTCCAAGCTATGTATGTCTCTGGGTCCTCTGAGCTGTTTTCTTCTGCCATTGATCCCTGTGCTACTGTCAGGACTTCCTTTTTTTTTTTTACCTTCTTGAGTTACATTCACTAACTGACACATTGGCTGATACAAGTACTTCATTACAAGCTTATTTAAACCCTTGTAGTTTGTGCATTTACAACAAACCAACTCATACTATTTTTTAATAGAACATGTACGAATTTTCCAATTTTCCGATGCTGGTTTTGATTTATACCAAACATTCCACAAAAAAAAGAAAAGAAACAAAAAAAGCAATATTACTTGATGTCAATGAACAATAGCAGTTCTAAATACCACATCCATCTACAGTATTCTTGCATGCACAGGCCATTCGAAGACCTTTACTCCCACGAGAGGCGGAGTAACCTTCGACATGACTCTCAATTCACAGGTTATGCACTCGGTATTCATATGTGCCTTCTTCTGCTCCAATATTTTTGTTTTCGATGAAAGGGCACTCGAACTTCCAGGGGCATACTTCGATGGGATCATCAACCTCACAACTTCTATGTTGCGATCTGCCCCATACCAATGTGGAATCCATGGATGAGCTGGAGCCTGATGGAGATATTTGACGTTCCAATTGCAAAGGACCACGTTTGATTGATATGAAAGCTGGGGAAAAAGGTTGGAACTCGTCGAAATCGTATGGAGAATGTTGATAGTACTGAAATAGTTTTTATTTGTAAGTTATATTTATAATATTAATATCAGTCTTTAAACATTACACGTTATTCAGAGGCTACATATAATATCACGACACCATCATACATTTAGAAGTATCTCAACTATTCCAGGCCATGTATAAATACACTGATTTGATTTCCCTCCATGATTGCGGGCAGCTTGCACCCACGTGACGTCACGTCATATCTGTCACGGCGTATTCTTTTCGAAGATATTTTACGTACGGGAAGATCTGTGAGTCTCGGTTGCACCCCTTTCGCGAACTCATGACTGACCATCGATACGCTCCCTATTCTTCGCCAGTTTTGGTGGACATCGGAGTCCGCCATGACGCGGGGGTAACGTCGTCTTCTGTCAGCCCCTATGCTTCAAACATAATCAAACATAAGTACAAGGCCTTACCCCTTCTCTTCTCCTTGTCCATCTACAGCAGTAGAAATGGCGAGTATCACAGGCTGCTGTCCAATTTGTACCGAATTTTTTCGGGAGGAGCGACGTCCGCATTGTATACCCTGCGGTAAATAGTAAACATCATTGTTTTAATGACTCCCAAGTTCACATTGGACCAATCAGGGCATATTTTTTGTTTTCCCTGTCTGACAAGGATGCGTAGCCGAACAACACACCCCACATGCCCATTCTGTCGTACGCCGTTTCAATCACAGGATATCCGATGGCTGTTCTTGCAGTATGAATATGATTTCCCGAGTGACCAGGCTGACTGTTCAACCTCTCACTCCACGAGTACTCCCACTTTGCTGACTTGGCTGAAAGAGACCGGTGTTGAGCTAGAGAGGCGATGGTTTGCGCTGACTGATGAGCGCAATTGCTCAAGTCAAAACGTACTCCAACTTCATAGCGAAATCCAGTCGTGGCTCACCTCACACCGCACAAGTCGTTTACCTGGATTACCTGTGGGCGCCTCCCGTCTCTTCCCAGTCCGGATACTTTGCGTAACACTAATCAATTTTGTATAGGAGGCTAGGGTGCTCCAAACCGCCGCCGCCGCACTCTCCATGGTATCGAGGCGCGAGAGCCGTATTTCTGACCTACGCAAGCAAGTTGCGATGATGCGCCGAGATATGACAATTATGAATAAGAGGGCTGCGCAAGATGAGAAAGCTCGTCAACTTGCAGAGGTCAAGGTACAAGAGTAAGCTGCAATGTAGCTTTTGTCACTACTAACCGGTCACTCAACTCACTTTAGACAAGTGAGTATAATTTACAATATTTTCGACTAGAATATTCATGTGACTTTCCAAGGACATTGAGATCAAGGCACTCCGTGACTTGAATAGATTATACCGACACGCTTCGGAGACGAAAGGACGAGCACAATTGCCATTTCCAAGACAGATCGAATCCCACCGTTTTTCAGATTATAATAAAGCAAGGTCTGAAGATATTGTAGAGATTAAACAATCTAGCAGGTACAAAGTTCGGAAGCTGGATGCAAAGATTAGAGATGACCAGAAAGCTCCCAATGATATTGAGAAGTCGGTTACCTGGTTTCGAACAACTAAACATGCACGTCGTACGGGAAAAGCCTAATTTTTTTATAATCAAATCATGTACTATTTGACTTTTCGTACGTATCCTGACAATCAATATGAGAATATAATGACTTAATTACTTACATATCTATATAACTCCTGACTGGTAACAAATCTTGCTATAAGTAGTGGTCTCAATTTCCATCATGTTCTACGCCAGCTGAGAATCGAGTGTTAATTTTTCTTCTTCTCCAAGTATGCTCGCTCATCCTCGTACAGTTCCCTGTCGATCTTGGCTCCCTTCGACGGTTCATGCCCGTGGTCTCGTGCGGGTTGAGTGGGGTCCACCCTTTCACCCCTAAGTTGTCTTTTCCTTTCATTCATACCGCGCTATGAATAAATCACAATCAATAATACTGGTTTCGACATGCTGTGGACTAAGTAGTAACTGACCTGTTCTGCACGGTTTAGAATGTTATCAAGCTTGCCCTCATTCCTTGATACATATCAGTCACGATTGAGTTTTGAATGAATATTTCGTAGCATACTTAGGATCTTCCAAGTTTGGAACCCTTTTTTCTTTTCTCTTGAAGATTGGGGCAATGAATTCTCCCTATTAAATACATACACATAAATTCATCGATAAAGTGCATATGCATGTTGATTCACCTTGCTAGTACGTTGGTCATTGTCCAAGAATGAGTTGAGACCTGACATTGTGATTGTTCTGGGAGTGTTGGCCAATTAATCTGTGGCTAATTTGTTTACGTGCGCCCTCGTAGGCGTGTGATGTCATACGGGTCGGTCGGTCGTGTGCCGTATGGATCCAATTGTACATCCGCCGCTTCCCCTCATAAAACGCCCTGTAACCAGGCAAACCATGGAAACGAGGCGTTTTCAAGATAGTAGAACCATGCAGATAGCCTTCGGAAGATTCGTTAAATTTAATCCGGATAACCGGATGATATGCTCCTGCGAAATGCATTTTGTACCAACGGATTATCAGAGAGTATTTGCAACTAATGAAATATTAGTAAACTGAATTGGTTCCTGTTATTCATATCAAGAACACCATTCAGTTTGCTAATATATATTAGTTGCAAATACTTTCTAATAGTTTCATTCAGAGATAATCAGGCAGTCAGGAACCTGTTGTCCCCCATGGTTGTTCCCCATGAGTTGAAAATAAGAATAATTTATTATACGAGGGAATACGTGACAAGCAGCAACGAAAAGAATACATTCGCCCTGTACTATGTTACAATAACTACTTAATACACCCTGCACCAAGGAAAGTCTGCCTGACGATGTCCGAGAATATATTAAGTTAAGAACTTGGTGGTAAAGCTGGAGAAGTCTGGGATATTATGTCATTTAATCGATCCCCTACCATCTTCGTGACAACTTCCCGAAGCTTGTCCGCAGAAATTGTGTTACTTGCAGGCGACTTCGCCGGGTCTTCTTTGGGAGCATTCGCAGGTTTATCTCCACCCCCCAAAGTAGAATTATAATCCTCATCCGGGATAAAGAAGTCGTCGGGTAATTCTGTTGGCATCAAGATAGACTGATCATCGTCAGTTTTCTGTATCATGTAGCCGAGAATCTTCAAAATTAAAAGTCTCTCAATATCATATTATAGAAATTGTATCTGAACATACCTGTGGCCCCGGAATTTTGACGACAAATCCATTGGAGTAAGCCTGAAAGTTGCTTGCCGCCTCCTGCGAGCTGGCCGATTCACTCCGACTGTACGAGAAACACAACACTCCTCCAGAAGACGAAGAAGAGGATTCATCAAATCTCTTCATTTCGTCAGATGAGGATGTAGCGTGGGTGACGCGGATCACAATATCCTTCGCAATAAGGAATGCAACGGGGTAGCCTGGGAGCAAACCCTTGACGCCGTTGTCGCCGTTAACCCAAGATATATCTCTATTTACCTTGTAGTAAGCCTTTGATTGCTTGAAAAATTGTGGCTGGAACCATCCACCACGATCAATAGTCACTAACGTCGCTCTGAAGGCCAGATCCACCGTGTCTTTGGAGGCGGTAGCCGCAGCGGCGGAGAACGCGTGTGAAGAAGAAGAAGATCCACTGCCAGAAGCAAGCCATAGGTTCAAGGACCATTGCTCGGAGGAGGCGTTTGAATCAGCGTTAGACCTGTTCGTGCGAGATTCAGTCGAGCTGGTCAATCTGATTGTCTGCCACCGGCTACCGCCTGAGCTAGAGTCTTCCGGAAGCCTCACGGGTTCCTCGGGATTCAGAGTGGCCGTACTTGTATCTGTTTTGACTACCTTAACACCACCGATACCTGCCGTAAGAACTTTCCAGCGAGTCTGCAACTCTGTTAAATCTTGCGTTAAAGAATTGATACGAAGCCTAATTTGTTGCTGTTGTTCTTTAGTATCGGTAGCTACCGCTAATGCGTGCGCCGCCATGAGTTGCGACAGGGCTCGAGAAGTAGACGTAAGCTTATCCTGTGCTACGCGGACACTCTCCATTTGCGCCGGGAGTTGCGCAAGAACGGCCTGTGCCATTCTAACCTTCTTTGACACCAGGCCAACATCGACTTTGCCATTCTCATCTAGACATGTCTTTGCCACTTCGATGACATTATTCGCATATGTTTGGGCGAGAGTGCTCTGAGCAGTGTCGAGATCTTTCTGTGCGCTCGCAACCGCGGCTTTCAATTGGGTGGGATCGCCTGTCGCCCCCATCTCAAGTGTGACGAGCTGAGAGTTTAACACATCTAACTGCTGTGATTTAGCTTCGATTGCGGTACGGATTATTTCGGGATCGGAGGTTAGATCTTCCATCTGAAACGACGTCGACAGTCCCTCGAACCAGTCGATTGGGGTTAGGTGAACTGGGTAGACCTTCATTGCTCCATTCAGGGAACTCATAGCGGATTCACGCAGTGAGTCCTTAGCTGCTTGGAGTGCTTCAGCGGGACTAGCAATATCCAGGTACCCCATGTACTCTCTAACAGTGTGTGTACGTCCTCGGACAACGGCATCGGAGTATTTCGTGGCTAGTTGAGCCTGGCGAGTCGCTGTGATATGAGCAAGTTTTCGCGTGAGCGCGTCAAGGGCCTTTCGAGATTCCAATGTCCCCATGTCTGCCTGTATATCGACCAAAATGAATAAACATATATCATTGATGCCAATAAATGTATGGCACCTGAGTCGCTTGAGTGATGAGAGCATCGCGTTCAAGTTCCCAGTCCTGTTTCGCATATAAGTACTCCCCCATGAGAATTTCGCTTAGTTCCAGGCGGTTCAAAGCTTCATCTTTGCCTTTGCTAGATAAGTCGAACATCTTTCCAGGAGTTGGGGCAAATGAGGGGCGGTCTTCTGGGGGGGTTACTTCCAAGTCGGAAGCCCCCGCATCCGGCGCGTTGGCTAGAGGAACATATCGGGGTAAGCTTTACTTCGGAAGCAGGCTAGCCACTCGCACGCACCTCCTTCGACCTGAAGGCCCATACTCTTAGAAAAGGCATCTGAAAGTACCTTTTCGCGATCCGCTTGACGTTTCATTATTGCTTCAACCCATGGCGTCAGTGGCACATCCTTCAGGAGCCACTGTCGGAGCTGTTCTTGCTGTTTAGACAGCCCATTGCTGACAAATTTTGGGAATAAGTTATTCAGGAGCTAAAAGGCATACCATGATTAGAGGGCGATATGTTTTATTTTTATTTAAAAACGATATACCTGTTCATAAACAATTGAGAGATTTATCCCGTTTGGACCAGCCACTGTTGACGCGAGATCATACAACTGGTCCGTAAGCCGAAATTCTGCCTCGTTTACTGAAACAGGTTTGACGAATTGGCCATAGATTCCCGCCGAGCTCGTATCCCAAGCGTATTCAGTTTGTGAGAGGTAACGACCAGGGAACTGTAGAGTAAAAGTCTGATCACCGCCGGGACTAAAGAACTGGTTCAAAGCATCCATGAGTTCAAGCAAAAATCCAGATATACGGGTTCCACCAGGGACTGGGGCTTCTGCAGCTTCCAGGGGTTCTTCTAGCGCCGTTTCAACGGCCAAACGGGGCGTTGTATTGAAGTTGGCTGCGATTGCTATTCTGAGATTCCGGACGCGGTCAGGATCGACGTTCGGGGAAAGGGCGGCCTTGGCATCATCCAGAAACAGGGAGGTCTGGGTATTAGTGAAATCGAATGCCTTCAAAGCGGCAGCAAATTTCCCATCTGCCTCACCACTATCTGGATATAACAACTGCATAGAGTGTAGGGTAAGTAAAGTAAAATAAACGCACATAGTCGTTGGGCTTGGACGCCGTGAATGATAACTCACCGACAACAAATACAGGTCCGTAGGGGAAGGCTTCGTATTTAATTTGGTCCTTTTTCCTTCCTCATTTTTGAATTGAAGATCATCGTAAAGCATGACTGAGTCTTCATCAAACAGCGTTGCTACCATGTACGCCGTGAGTCCCTTTTCTACGGGTGTTTCATCCACGAGAGACTCTGGGGAAATGTGCTCATGCTCCAAGTCTAGAACATGTCCTAATTCATGGTATAGAGTCATATCGGCGCTGTTAATGTTCACATTATCCGTGTCGTTTAGAGGTTGTGCACCCAGAAAAACAGTTGACCATTTCTCTCCGCCATCGTAGGGATCAACATCAGGATCATGGGAATACTTATTGTGATCCGTTCCATAATATGCCCAACCATAAGTCGTCTCATCTGTTGTGGGATCAGTTACGGCATCGCCAAAGCTTATCCGAATTGGGCAAGCATCCCTGTCCTTTGAAAGAGAGAAATCGAAGTCACTAGCCTCGACGTATATGAACTTGATAGAGGTGTACTTTTCATACAAGTCCAAAGCCGTTCGGACGCGTTCCCGACGCAGGGATGTAACAAATGCGCGGGGCGTCGAACCTTCCAAGAAACAATAGTTGAGTGTAGTGTGTGGTGGCCAAAGTTTATCGCCACGGCCGAAACCACGCTGCACGTCCTCGGGTGATTTTTCGGACAATGGCAGGGAAGTCTTTCCACACCACTTTCCACCTTCGGAGCGGTGGCGTGCGTCCATAACAGGATCTGTAAAATATGTTAGTATTTATTGGTACCGTAATATATCCGGTGGGAAGGAAAACGTACTCAAGGAGCGCTGTGACATAATGTATGCAGTGAATTCAGACCGGAGATTCGTTGGGTCTGTGACAAAGTCGCCCGCGTTGTTTTTCATGACTGTGATACCAGCTTCATCGACTCCCGCGATTTTCAGCGCGTGCTCAAGCGTCCAATCCGGGGCACCTTCAGGAGATGAACTTCGTGGATAGTTAATAGTCATATAGGCCTTGTCCATGTCTGACAACTGATTATTTATTCCCACTTCTATGTGCTGAAGATTAAGTTGCCACGGCATAAAGTACCTACAAGGATGTCATGTTGTACTCATCTCGAAAAAAACAAGAGAAGACTTACATCATGATTGATTTCAAATCCACGTCGCTGTAGTTAGATACGTCCTGTTGGTTATAGACATCGATTATCTGTGATTTAACCGTGGCTTTGCTCCAGCCTTGTGTCCTCATATAATACGCATAGACCTTGGCCTCATCAAGTGTCAGCTTCTGTCCGCGCAGTGGGCTCTGTATATACATCATTCTCAGTGTTGTCACAATAAGTAAATATTTGTTACGTACTTGATGTTCATGCATAAGACCAAGGGTGTGACCCCATTCGTGTAAGATGACACCATGCTCGTCGTCGGATAGATCTTCAGTGTCTCGGATCCATCCTAAGTTCATAGTAGCGACGTCCTTAGCCTTCTTCTTCACTCCTATTCCGACATAGCTCCACGAGCCAGATTCGCTGTTGAATGAGATACGGACATCGGAAGAACCTGCGTCTGCGGCTAGCTGAGAAACAATATTGGCATAGGGCTCCCATTGATGAACTACTTGGTTGAATTTGGCTCTCTGGTGATCAGTGCCGTCCAGGAAAAAATAATTTATAGTCTGAAAAAATTCATTTAAGTGGGGATAAACATTACGGTACAGAATTGCTCAGAATCACCGATCCATTTGGCCAAAGCAATGAAGTTTTAGCTAGAACTGCAAAGCTTGCCGGAACGATGCTGACGCTTTCGTCGGTTCGACCAAGGATGGATTCTTTGCTAACCAAATCTTTCTTTTCGTCATCAGGGATAGCAATAGCGCATAATTTGTAGTTAGAGTCAGAGGATCTGTTAGACATAGCGAGTGTGTTAAACAAGGGGTGGTGAAGGCATATTAGAGCAGGGTTCGAGGGGTTTAAATATCCTCTATTTGAATTGACTGAGATATTTCGACATGCCAAGCCACATGATACTGCAACGCCATAATTTTCGGGAACGCTGGTTGTAAAATTCCGATGTTGCCTAGGTACAATTCAATTGTTTTGGCAGCAGAGAATGCACGATTCCAAGTAAGCTCTAGCGTGAATATTGCAAAATCATGAAACCTGAGCAGATCAGGTACAATCGTTTTCCGAATGCGATTATGTCCTGCTGATTCTATATGCTATGGACGTTTGTGCCTGGTCAGTTAGATACTTGCTTACCTCCTCAGTGCTCTAAAGCATGTAGGATCACAACGCTGGTAGTGGAGAAGCACCCTGAACGTACTTTTGTTTCATTATATAACTATATGTCGGCCAAAACGAACTACAGATGTTGAAAGTTTTCAGCAGTGGTATGGTTGTATAATGGCCTGAGTGCATTCCCAACCGTCGAATTATGTAATACGTGAACATGTCAGGAACTTCGGGGAACAACGTCTTGGCGTATCGGACCGTTCCTTTATATTGATGTCTGTACCTGAGTAGACACAAAAGAATCTACGTATACTCTAATACACTCGTCGACAATCAATGGAATGTCCATCTATTAGCTTCCCTCAGTCTCTATGTTACAAAACTGAACCAGAACGCATTCCTCAAACTATTACACCCCTGGTAAGGAAACATGAATCTTCCACTTGTATTGGCTGCCATTTCTGAACATAAAGGTTGTGGCGGGTACAAGTGCCTGCGATGGTGCAGCGTGCTCAGGGCCGGGTGTTCGTCCGGCTGTGAAAGCTTGGCGTCGAATGGGCTTACAGGCGGGTCACACAAGTTGACAGGACGCGGTGTATTGTTCTGGAGCGAGACTGGACACACGACAGTGTAGCGTACGGTAACATGCTAACAGAAACTATTAAAGGTGAAATTTACACTGATACCATGAACAATTCCTAAATATATGTACATGTACAGCCATTGTCGCCTCGTATATGGCCAAAGGATCATGGAAAGGGCCATACCATCCTTTGGCGCTTCACATCACGTTTGGTAAAGCACATAATATACGTTAATTCATTGATAATACATGGCTCGTCCAGCCCCTCGGAGAGTAAGTGGTGCAAATGTGATTATGGAACTATGGATGATTAAAGTTGTACATGGGTGCTAATAAGAGCGAATGAAGTGCGCAAAGGGGGGGATGAGAATATATATAAGTGATGAGGTTATCGTAAAAGAATTATATGAGGTGTTGATTCCGAATGCAATCCAATAATGAGATGCGCCCAGAAATGGTGTACACAGCCTCACTGAAGAGAGTGCTAGAAAGCTGGAAGATGGTTGATCTTCACGACCTTCTATTCCCCATGAGAAAAACCTTGGAGGCCACAATAACCCCGAAGGATTGTGTCTGCTGGTCAGGTGGGTTGCCGTTAAAACTTGGGTTAGGAGTAGAAGTTGCCGCCTCATATCAGAGTAAGCAGGTTTTCGACGCCGTAATGGTTTAGATCTTTAGTAATGTACCGATCTAAAGATGCTGCGACGTACTGGGAGGTCAAACGTACCTATGTCATACTGGTATATAACTCATAAGCCCACGGTATATTCCACCAAATCGAGCCTACGGGTATGGTTGCGCTGATGATACCAGTTTCGCTGCAATGTTTTCCATCCATTCGCAAGGCGTTAGACATGATATTTGGCACAACAATGAAGACGAGATACAATAGAAACATGAAATCCCGTGGCGTACCGAAGGACTAGAAAATCATACGCCAAGCCTTGGAGTTGGGTCCTATTACTTTGTAGCCAGTCAGATACAACATGATGTCACAAACTCGCAGTTACGACACCCTCTTTGTTCTGACAAATGGCAAAGAGAACAGGTTTTAAGGGTGCCTTCGTCTTAGGAAGAGCGCTGCGCGTGCTGAAACCGCGTTATTCACAAGAATTACAGCGGTCATCAGTGGGAGCACTTGGATATGAGGACCGCCGAAGGACATAGAACATTTTACAAGTATACCCGAGGAGTTCAGGTGTCTTCTATGGTTGTCAATACTCTTTAATAACGCAAAAGGGGGAATAGCAAACCATCGTGACCTGGCATGATTCAGAATATGATCGGCGTGCTCATTGATGAAAAATGAGATGCACAATTTAAGTAAGGAAAGGAAGGCGTCAGATATCCATCGTCCATGCATCCTCCGATATACATAGGAAGAAAGTTATTAATGTATCTATATTCTTCATTTATCATAATTCAAGCAAGCAAACAAGATACCCTTCCTCAATACGAGCGCTCACACCAAATAATGCCATTTTTACCCTGGAGTCAACTACCGAACATTACATTCAACCGACAAGGCCAATTCGAGAGCAAAAAACATTTAGTGGCATATAAGGACCCTAATGCCTAACATGATAAACTTGAAAAGTTTTAAAATGTGAGAGAAAACGGTGCTTCTACAGACTACGAGGTGTTACTCGAGTGATACACTGAAAGAGCCGGAGCTGCCACACACCGTCAAGTCATGGTCATATAGCCATAACATGATCAGTCATTAGTCTGGTCCCGCCAAAATTCTTTTCGTTCGAGGCAGGAAATCAGTGGTTTTGACTTTTTGCTCCGGAGCATAATGTTGATGCCCCCGATCTTGGTAACTTTATAATGTCAAAGACTATTTTTACTCGTAAATCCTTTGTGATATGTTGTAAATTAAATCGGGAAGATCATAGGATAAGTCCTTGTGACCGCTTCGACCTTGGGTGTTCTTATACGTGCGGTAGAACTACTGCGTGTTGGAATTTGGTGATATTGTGTTGCAAACCGTTGAGGATGATTGGGGTTTTGCTGTGATTTTCTTTTGGTTATATTATATTATCAGCTGGTATATTCGTGTTAAGGTAGTACTTTACAAGAGCTTTTGTAATCTATGAGGGACTTTGTCGTCCCCTTCACCCGCACGAAAACTTCCCGTCAACACCGTGGTTCCGAAAAAAAGTCCGGGCTTCTAAGTGATAGATAATGATCGTAATAGTCCGATGGCGTCAAGCTCTAGTAACCGGTTCGAAACCGACGAGATGCCAAAATTCTATTCGGTTCGTAACCCAACCCGAACCGAACTGAGCCCAATGAAACACTACGTGATGGTGACGGTGGGACCATGACGGTTCTATAAGTGCGATGGAACTTAACTGTATTGACCCCTACTCATACTCCTCCTCCAGCAGTCATGGTCACTTGCTCGAGGATAATTATTCGGGATTCACAACACTTCTCAAGTAAGAATGAAAGGGTAGGTCTCGCGGTGAGTGTACATATTCATCTTCTTTTGACCTCATTAATGATGAGTGCCAGCTTGTCGCATCTGTCGGTCTGATATCTGTCGTGATGGCCTTGTGGCTGCTGTCATATATTGGTGTAAGACTGCTCTTTTTATACTTGAAATCCATCTGACTATTTGGCAGTTGGAACATAGTCGTGACAAGCCAAAGGGCCCCAATATGAATGCTGCTGACATCAACCCCCTCTAGGCGCAGCATTCGCTTTTAACTTCCATCGGTTGCCTTAGGCTTAATGTCTGAAGGAACAGGATGTACCATTCAAGGCGCCTTTTTGGAGGTTGGTAATTTGGATAGCCATTTGGTCCACTGCCATATCGATTTACACTTTCTGGTATATCGCAAGACTATTGACGTAACCTGTTATTCAACTATTCACCACCACGTATAGACTTCTTTTCTCGTCAGACAATCAAGTAGGCAGTTGGCTGGCTCGCCATGGTCCAGGATGGGTCCTCATAATGTGTCTACCGGCTGCTGGACCAAAGGCAGGTGAACGTACAATTGAAGTGGTTGCGCAGAAAATAATGTGGTATCCCATTGATGAGTTCCCCTCGCCTTATATTAGACATGGCTATAACCCACACCAATCCTCGAGAATTTTATGGTGCCGTTGTCCTACCTGTGGGCATACGTAGTAGCACAATGGACACTGGACTACATGTATTATGTACCTAGGATATCTGGTACATGTATAATCAATAAAAGAAATATAGAATATAGTAAAGGATTAACTCACCTCAGTCATGTATAACAGTAGTACAATGGACTGAGGTGTAGCTGTGATGGATGAGTGGTTTATATGTGATATTGAGAACAATAGAGAGAGTAATTACACCACCTGACCTGGGTAACGTATACTAGCATTTCCCAATCTAACAAAGAAGTGGAGTCAGTGTTGGAATATGTGCATCATGGACAACAGAGTCCGACACAGTCTATTTTTTGACCGTGTGATTGAGGCTCGCAAAGGGTGCTTGTGCCACCTTCCCCTTATTCACCGATAACAACCTTGCTATATGCAAAAGCCCTGGGTTTAATTCCCAGGCCGGCCATTCATTTTCTACACTTTCAACATTCTTTCCCCATTGTTTGATTTCATATAACCATGTACAGAACGATACGCTATACTTTAGTTGATTTCCCTTTCGTATCAACTGAGATATTCTCTTTGTTACACACCCAGACTATCTCCATCTATAGTAACCTACTAATTAGTAAACAGGGATCTCGGAAGGTAATGTTTCTAGCTGAGTCTCATTGAACTAGCCAACACTCCTAGATTACTCTAGACAACGTATACGACATATTTCCTCATCAGGGAGATAGCAACAGGCTCCTATAAGAGAAGTGAATGATTGAATGAGGACCATGTCTTCGTAGTATAGCCATCACGTCTGTGATACTAAGATGTGATGGCTATAGTACAACGACATCGAATCGGCAAGTGTGCTCCCGTAAAATAACGGAGCATGCCTTATAAGTCATGTCCCACAGCCACGCGCCAAAGCGGACCCCAGCAATAGGTCATTGAGTTCCACCATGCCTAAAAAATATTATATGCGTCGGGATATATGGTGAAGAGTATGCATGGACTTATTTTATGTGCCCACAATAAGCTCTCTTTACATAGGCGCCCAGGACCGCATCCTAATGAGAAAACTACGTTGTAGATGAAAATACTAGAAAAATGAAAATGCCTGAAATTTCCGCATGATCGCATTAGACCTTCTACTACTTAGGAGGGCAAAGGGTCACTGGTAAATAAATATATTATGTCAAGTCCTAACATCGAAGGGGGTTACAAATAGGCATAGTAATTAAATAATAGTTGAGAGCATCTGTGAATTGGGAGGTATTGATTTCCGAATTGAAAGCAACTTCGCGTGGAGGCGTGGCCCGGGTCACACGCTCGGGATTTAAGCACTACTGCACATCATTACTCGGAAGAAGGCTAAACTGATACGCCCCACCGCCCAGGCCGGCGTCCGTCAAGTGTATATTGACTATAGACAGAAATATGTGATATCAAATTTTATCTTCATTTCTTTTTCTTTACTTGAGCTATACATGGGGTTGCATTTATACTGACACCTCGTAATCATGCCCAAAAGAGTGCGCTCCTTCGCTAACCCTTACCCAAAAATGTAACGAATACAATAGTACAATGACCTTCCCTCCACAAGCAGAAATTTTGTTTGTATTATCTTATGTAGGGCAAAGCTGTAATAGATAAAAAGGGAATAAGTAAATAAATAAATAAACATAAAGTTCAGGACGCGCCTTCTGAGTGTCACAGTACTTTACAGAAGTGCAAATATATCCCAAGATCCGAATCACGAGTCGTGTTTCTTGATCAACATTGTTGCTAAGCCCTGTATACACTCATTCGAAATGCAAAGGGTAAAATGCCCCTGATGAGCTGCCATCAGCTAATGCCTCGATCTGTATGCCTCGATTTGTATTAACTTCAAATTCATGTAAGGCGGTCGCCATAAACATATAATCAGTATTTCGAGGAAATCAAGATTGAAGATAACCAGTATATGGAGTGAAAAGAGCAGTATTGATGTAAAAATCAACATCAACACTACATTTTCAGCAACGTGTATACAAATGGGGTGTATTGCTAAAAAACATCTCTTAGGTTGAGAAAAGACCACAGATGCTCTCCAAGATGGAGGCAGTATGATTTTGACTAAGGCTAGTTGCTTGATCATGATACTCCGAGCGCGGGACACGCGTTGTGTGGAACATGAGATTGGTGCTGTGGGGATGATGAGAATGTAGACCGAAGATAATGTGCTGTAAGGTAAATGGAGTGCAACCCCTGTGAGTCTTCGAAATAACAATTCCGCTTCATTATAGGTCGGATCTACTAATATGAAGACGGATGCCCCAATTGGGTGAAGCCATAAAGTCGCAGTCACAGCAACACATCAGAAATGGACTCTTTTCTCTTACAAAATTCCAAGAGGAATGGGGTTCGAGGGTGTGTTTCCCATCCTAGGAAGAGCGATGATACCGCATCGGAGGCCCGTTCACAACCGCCATCAGTGAGAGCGCCTCGACGGGAGGTCGCCGAAGAACGTAGAAAATTTAATTGATATAACCGAAGAGTTTAGGTGCTTCTACTGCTGTCAATCCTTTAAAAGGAGGAATAGCAAACCATCGTGGTCTGGTATGAATATGACCAGCGTGATCATTGATCATGATGAACGATGAGAAGTGCAATTTAAGCAAGAAGCGACCAGATGTTGCATTCAAGTTGTTCATGAGGGAGCATGCTCCAATATCGGTAGTAAGTGATGATATTCTTCAATTATGATAATGAAAGCAAGCAAACAGGATACCCCCCTCAGCACGCTCACTCCAAATAATGTCAATTTCACCCTGGAATCAACTACCATACATCGCACTCAATCGACATAGCCAATTATGAGAGCCTGATACCCCCTAGCCTCCCTTAAGGCCACTAATCCTTAACCTGGATGAAATGCTTTAAAGTATGAGCAAAAGGGGTGCTTTTACAAGGTAGACTCGAATGATACAATCAAAGAACCGGAGTTTGCCACGCCCGTCAAGTCATGATCATATAACAATAACAAATCAGTCATTTATCTGGTGGCGGGAAATCAGGGCATCTAACTTTGTTGTTCCTCAGCATAGGGTTGACGCTTTCGACACTTCATAACCTTATAATGTCAAAAACTATCTCTATTTATAAATCCTTTTATGATTGATTGTAGATTAATCGGCAAGATCATAGGATAAGCCCTTATGCCCGTTCCCACTTTAAATGCTTTATAAGTGCGGTGTAACTTAACGCACTGGCCCCTACCCTTACTCCCCCTCCAGTGGTCGTGGTCAGTTGCTCGAGGAAAGTAATGATTAATAAATTACAATATTTCTCAAGTAAGAATGAAAGAGTAGGGCTTGCGGTGAGTGCACATATTCGTTGGCTTTTGACGCTCACTGCTGAGGAATGCAGCTTGTCGCATGTATCGGCATGATTTCTGCCGTGATGACGTTGGGGCTTTTGTCATATATTGGTGTAGGACTTCTCTTTTGGTACTTGAAATCCATCTGACTATTTGGCAGTGGAATATACTTGTGACAGGCCAAAGAGCTAGTGCTCGTCGGGGACTTCGCTCATTTGCGTTTTCACCGCTGGGATGTTACTTTATATCTTTGATGATATGTGATCTTCTTCAAGGTATGATTGCGAAGGTGTATATGAATACTAACAATAACGGTCTCTTGCAAGGCGCGGCATTCGCTTTGAACTTCCGATGGGCTGCCCTGGGCTTAATGTCTGAAGGACCCATATGTACCATTCAAGGCGCCGTTTCAGAGGTCGGTGATTTGGGGGCAGCTATCTGGTCCACTGCTATATCGATCCATACATTCTGGTATACCTCAGGACTATTGACGTAGCCTGTTATTCAAATGCTCACAACCACGCGTAGGCTTCTTTTTCTCGTCAGACAGCCAAATAGGCGGTTCGGCTGGCTCGCCATGACCTCAGGATGGGTATTAATAATCTGCCTACCGATTCTTGGACCAACGGCTATACAAAGCCCACATAAGGGCCGTTTCTATGGTCTTAGTGGAGCTTGGTGCTGGATCGGAAATGGCTATGGCTGGTGCAGGGTTTTATTCCTCTATGTCCGCCATTCCTCTCACTCCTTCTGTCCGCCATTACTAACTTCCTAGCATCACAGGGATGGGTCTTCGGAGCCTTACTCACGTCCTTCATTATATATTGTAATTGTTTATGCGTTGGTGTAAATTAGGCATAACTGTCTAACTTTTCAACTAGCCCTCATCTATCTCCGCTTCACAAACGTTGTCACCATTGGAAGGGATGGATGGTCCCGATTACGACTTTTTCGATCGCCGGCTTCTCTAAGGCTCGCTACACCTACCACTCGTGATGCGCCAAAGAATTTGAGTGAAAACGTTGAACATGACTATATGAATTCTACCCTGCAGGTCAATTCGCCATTGAAAGTAGTTGCGCAGAAAATAATGTGGTATCCCATTGGTGATTTTTGTTTATGTTGGATGGGTATAACGTCACTTATCGTGGAGAAGTTTACAGCGCCGTTGTACTACCAGTGGCGATATGTCGAATGGGAGTTCTCGCAGGTTGGAATCCGCCTTTTGGACTTTTCATCTTCGCTGGCATTTGTTTCACAAGCAGCGGTACGAGTATGTTGTGGATCTGGCCGGAGTCACTATCACTTAAACTTAAAATTGAGGTATCACCAATACCATCCTTTTCGTAACGACACGACAAAGCTTTATAACTCAAAACAATCAAGCTCAAATCACACGTGTGCATGTTACAACTCAACATGTCATACTTCGAGATGTCCCCGACTTTAAACACTCGATTCAGGAACGGGAAATTCAGGTGATGGATCTCACCAACTTTTCCGATCCGAAAGCAGATCATGCACCGAGTCCGATACCTCCCGCGTTCTTCTATAACAACGCACCTCCTCACGGGGGTTGGATAAGAGGAGACACCATAGTTATTGAGGGTGGTCAGAAAGGTGAAGAGTCGTTCACATCATAAGTCACATTGGGCGGAAATTCTACCTTGAGTGTTCCTGCTCCTACGCTGGCATTCGTCTTGCATTTGTCGAGTGTTACCAAATTTGTAATGGTACCCCATTTATATACAGAACTACCACCAGGTATTATGTACATTTACCCCTGTTGTCAGACTAGTATACTATTTACCGACGGACCCTACTTATTGGCTACTTTTTGTACTTAATGGTCACTAAGTGTAAGCCTGGCACCCCAGGCGTACTACAGCGGACCTTTAACTATATTAGATAACCATCCTTTAGCGGATTTAACTATATTAGAGAACCACCTTTTTGTCCTGTAATCTATCGTATCTATTCTGTTCTGAACAATATAGTGTGGTCCTCTCAACTTGTGTGACCCACAGACACCCAGTGAGGCTGATTGACGACAGCCTTACACATTTTTTTTTGAGACTGGCCCTTTTATTCTTTCCGCTTCGCTCTTTCATCCTGGAGGACAACCAGCTCACCCGTTTCACTCGAAACATAGCTGCTACACATCAACTTCCTATTCTAGGTCCCCTAGACTTCATCCTGCACCACTGCAGTGTTGGAAACCACTAAGCCAACGTTGGCTTAGTGGTTTCCAACATGCAGGTCCCCAATTGAATCTGACGATGCAGTATCAACCAACAAAGATTTACCTGTACTTTTGGTACTTTCCCATGCCAATCCTTTCACCTGTCATGCTGAGTGGCACTTCCCAAGAAGACCTCCTACACCCAACCTCTTCCTACCCAGCCTCATCATTCATTAGAATCCATGGCTTCAAGGAAAATACCCTCTTTCCTCAGCCCCCTTACTCCAACAGCACTTGAGGCTTGGCTTGGCCAGTGTGAGGATGGATTTGCCAATCATGCATCCACCAAGACTGAAAAGACACCTGCACTTGATGTCACCACACAAATCCATCTAACTGGTACTCAGTTACTTGAGCCAACAATGGCAACATGGTGGAGCAGTGGAAGGAAGGACTTTTTAAAGTTGCCATTATGGGATTTATTGAGTCAAAGATTAAGGAGAGGTTTATGCCAAAGGGTTACAAGATGCTTGCACTGTGGTCATTCTTCCTCTGTGAACAAGGAAAGTTTCAATTCCTTATTATGCTGCTGTCCTTGCTGAAGCCTGGAATGCAGTTGGCATTTCTGTGATTTCAGCATATGTCTACAAGTGTCAACTTCTATTTCATTCCTATCACATCCTCCTCCTTTGTATCATGGCCATGCCAGAATTCAACATGGAAACTATTGGATTTGATGATCTTGTTTCTCTGCTCTCCATGCAATGGGAGAGCCTCATTGCTGAAGGAGTTGCTGGTCATATATCCACTCATTCTGCATACTCTCAGCCCCTCTTGTTGTCTCTGTGCCAACCACAACTGCTCCCTGTACTGCACCTCCTCATCTTACAGATGCAGAGAGAAAATGCCTCACTGATCTTGGGGGATGCTGGAAGTGCCAAAAGGTTCCCACAGATGAGGGCTGGACTGACCATGTTGGTCAAACATGCCCTGGGAATGCAACACTTGGCATCTTACCTGGTTGCAACTTTGTCCCTATCAAAAAGGAGATTGCTGGTTTCACCCTTACTGACAGTAATGGAGAAGACCAACCAGACAGGGTGCATCAGGATGATGACACCAATTCCAACTATTAACCACCCCTAATATTCCCCCCAAATTTGTTTCAACTTCATTTTTTATTTCACACCCAGGCCACCTTGAACTTCCATCACTGCTGGGAATTCTAGGATGTAGGGCCTATCACAGTGTAAGGTTGTTGTCAATCAGCCTCACTGGGTGTCTGCGGGTTGCACAAGTTATGAGGATCACTATATTGTTTGGAACAGAACAGATACAACAGAGTATAGGACAAAAAGGTGGTTCTCTAATATAGTTAAAGGTCCACTGTAGTACACCTGGGGTGCCAGACTTACACTAAGCATGATACAGGTACATAAGTAGACATTAAGTTGGTTTAAGTCAATCTTGGAGTTTTCTGATGTATTCAGGAACTGATCTTCTTATATTCTCTAAGGACATCGAAATCTCATCAGTAAAGATGGAGATGGAGATGGCTTAGATCTGTTGAGGTAAAGTATGTTAAAAGTGTAGAAAATGAATGGCCAGACTGGGAATTGAACCCAGGGCTTCTGCATATATAGCATGGGTGTTACCACTATACCACCTGACCCTGGGAAACAGTGCTAGCATTACACAATCTAACAAAGTAAGGCTAGAAACTGGAAGGGGGCAGGTCTCCATTGCCTGAACAGTCTCAGATTTGGGAGAGATGAGTCCATTGATCACCTGTCATATATTTTATCACTTTGTTTCTCTGCTTAACCTTTAAAAGACATTAGTCAGACAGTAGAGGACTGGATCCTTTAACTTTGGCTCAAGAGTTTTATGATGTCATTGTTCTGGTAACATATGATTTACTGCTAGCTCTAAACCCTAGAATTAGCATATATTAACCCTAAGTAGCTAGGTGGCATTGTCATAGTGATTCCATGGAAACCAACTGAGTCATGAATTACATCAAAGGGACATATCAGAGTATAACCAGATAGTACGAGTATATTTTGACGGGGGTGTAAATGGGGTTTGATCGCTGTGAAAGCATATGTCAGCGTTGGGTGACTGACAGTTTCTCATGTGATGACTTGATCAATGACTTGAAACATCGATAGGCAGCAATAACCTTGGGACCATCGGGTTGCGACATGGTCGTAACACTAATGAGGTGTCCCTAATCCTTGTAGTATGTAATCTGCTTTGTCTCCCTGACTACATATTAAGGGAGATGACTCATTGACTAGTCATATCAAAAGGGCTGTGAGTAGGGATGATCTATGACTCAGATACATAGTCATAGTTGGTTGGATGACTCTGAAATCCACATATGAGTCAAGTATGGGAAATACTGACTCATTCTCCTAATCACATTACTTAGTAAGCAGGATCCTGGACTAGTATAAATACAGGCTCAAATCATGTATTTACAATATCATTCAATATCACATCACTTGCTCATTTGGCTACACTTGTCTACCAGGTCCACACATTGTGCTTAAGTCAAGTACTCTCCTTGCCAATCTGTTGACCATCTTGTTTCCTTGAGTTGAGCTTTCTCCTCAGAAAAGGGACACAGGCACATAGTTGAATAAAAGTGGATACTGAATTAATTGACAAAATCCCTACATACAGATTAATTTGAATTTGAATCTCCTTTCTCAAGCTATGCTACTTAACTCAAGTAAAAAGAGTTTACAAGTATCTAAATAGTAATAATACATTACATCACCCTCCAAAGTCCAAGTGATCCAGAAAAAATGACTCATAGAAACCCAGAGTCACTTTGGATAATAAATGATGGCACAGTTTCTGGGAAGAAAACTAGACCCTACATCCCACATAAATAACACTGATGTCAGTTCAAGCATTGAGGGTAAACTTAAATCCCCTGTATGAAGCTGGTACCTGATTATGTACAGTATATGTATGCTCCCATGAATCTCAAGAATTCACTGGCCAAGACCAAGTTATTAGTGTGTCATCATTTTCTGACATAGTAGTGAAGTTATAGATGGAAGGAACAATTGATTTACAAAAAGGAAAGGGAGTGATCGGTGTCTATTATGTCAATAATTTGAAAAATAATGAGTGTAGTTTGCAATTGGAGGTTAAAATATGTACAAGGAAGTAGGGTTTAGGGATCAATACAGATCTACAAGACAAGGGTATTAGGACCCATGCCCAGATCTTGATTGGACCTATTTGTCTTACACTGTTAAGTTCCGAACAAGGATCCACACAGGTCCCACAGAGGTTTCCGGTAATTATTCCAAACACACACTTTCTTCTGGGAAATGTCCCACAGAGTCCCCAGGTAATAAGTCCAGGGGAAGTTCCAGGGATATTAGTACAAGGGAGTGTGGTATCAGAATAATTATTAGAAGGTATGGTATGGCTGATAAGATAAACTTGGCTTCAGCTTATGAGCTGCACCCTTGTACACTCATTCCGGTGTTGATATTTCGAGCTGACAGAATGCATACAGGAAGATGTAGATTCTGGAGTTCCTGTGGGAGTTCCGGGAATCGAGCATGCAGACAGACAAGAGGAGCAGAGACTAGATCAGGGGTGTAACTTGTTTGAGGGTGTAACTTGTTTGAGGGTGTAACTTGTTTGAGGGTGTAACTTGTTTGAGGGTGTAACTTGTTTGAGGGTGTAACTTGTTTGAGGGTGTAACTTGTTTGAGGGTGTAACTTGTTTGAGGGTGTAACTTGTTTGAGGGTGTAACTTGTTTGAGGGTGTAACTTGTTTGAGGGTGTAACTTGTTTGAGGGTGTAACTTGTTTGAGGGTGTAACTTGTTTGAGGGTGTAACTTGTTTGAGGGTGTAACTTGTTTGAGGGTGTAACTTGTTTGAGGGTGTAACTTGTTTGAGGGTGTAACTTGTTTGAGGGTGTAACTTGTTTGAGGGTGTAACTTGTTTGAGGGTGTAACTTGTTTGAGGGTGTAACTTGTTTGAGGGTGTAACTTGTTTGAGGGTGTAACTTGTTTGATGTTTGAGGGTGTAACTTGGTTGAGATTCAAACTGGATTCTAAGTACATGAATGTAGCAGACTTATATAGACTTTGAAATGTAATAATACCAAATCTGGTATAAATGAGGGGCAGAACTTTCAAACATAAAATGAAACAAGTGAATACCAAACTAGGTATTAGGGATGGAAAGGAATGGGAGCAGAGAACGAATCATGACAGGTCATTAGACCATAATGGGAGCGGGGCTCTGTTAGAGGGGTTCTGGGGAGTCTGGTCAGGGTCCGGTGACTGGTCCATGAGATATGGAGTGTCAGGTATATAGGGTGGGAGTTCAGAGTCTGGTGGAGTCCGATGACTGGTACATGAGACACATGACAGACTGTTTGACCATAACAGAAGCAGGGTTCTATGCTCTGTTAGAGGGTTTCTAGGAGTCCAGTTGGAGTCTGGTGACTGGTCCGTGAGATACAGAGTGTTGAGTATAAGCAGGTTGATGTCCGGGTCCAGCGGAGTCTGAGGATTGGTGTATTGTTACGACCGTGTCGCAACCCGACAGTTCCCGAGGTTATCGCCACCTATCAACAATTCAAGTCATCGCTCAAGTCCTCACATCAGAAGCTGTCGGTTCTCCAACACTGACATATGCCTTCGCGGTGATCAAACTCCATTTATGCCCCCATCAAAATATACTCGTACTATCTGGTTAAACTCTGATACGTCCCTTTTATTATGATGATCTGTTCTACTCTATGTTTCACATATGTCTATATACTTGTAACCCTCGGACTATTTCCTTTTCTCATAATTCCGCTCTCGGTTATCTCATGGCCTCTGAACTAATCATAACCTTCCCGTTCCTAGTCAAGCTTATTTGTCAATACCGTTTTCCACTCTTCTCCTAGTTAGTATTTACTAGACGCCAAATACTTGTATATGAACCTGTTGTAGTTGTAGTTACTAGGCAATCAGAATATCGACTCAGAATAACCTCTTATGCCTCCAGAAGTCTCATACTAAGTACTCCACTATCCACCTTCACGTGCGCTCGCTCACTCTCGGTCCCCGACCCCTTGGCCCGACACTCGACTTATCCTTCGTTTCCAATCGGTAGTTTTGCTGAGAGGTATTCATTAGGACTAGTCTTCACCCACCTGAAATTTAAGGACACCCGACAGATAACTGTGAGGGTGCAGCACATAAGCTGAAGCCAAGTCCTTCTGATCAGTCCCCATCAGCCCACTGACATTAGTCAGTTTTCAGTTCTTAACATGTATATGACATAGTGTCAGATATAGACATGTTGAGGTGCAAGTCCAGTGGATTCCAACAACTGGTGCAGATGGGGTGATGTGCAGGTCCCAGGAGTCTGGTCAGAGTCCAGTTCAGGAGATGACTGTTACGACCAGAATTCCCACCAGACTCTGGGCACTAACTTATATGCACCCGTGCCCTATACACACCAATTGTCAGTTTACCAGAATTCCCACTGGACTCCGTACATCAGACTTGTCCATGTTCGACTTTCATTACTTCATGTATCAGTCACCGGAATACCCACTGGACTCCATCCCTGTCTATGTCTGACCTCATCCCATGCATCAGTCACCAGACCCCGCTCAGAAAACCCATCATCCCTCTAACTGAGCCCCATTCCCATTTTAGTCAAATGACCTGTCACGATTCAGACTCTGCTCCCACTCCATTTCCCATTATGGTTTATGATTTGTCATGATTCGGACTCCACTCCATTCCGTCCCATTCCTAACACCAAATTTGGTGTTTACTATTCTTGTTTTATGTTTTGCTAGTTTCATTTCATTATTACTGGATTTGGTATGTTATTCATTCCACCATCTATATAGTCTAGATGTTGTACATACAATCCAGTCAGAAAATCGGCTTAGATTCCCCCAGTAATCTAGTACATTTTCTGCTCTAAATTCCTCCTTGAATTACACCACTCTCGCTAGTTGGAGCCCACAGGCTCCGACGCATCTATCTCTCAACCTCCGACTTATTTATCTCGACTCCCTGACCTCTTGACCCACGAACTCTGCCCAGACTCCCCAGGTTTCCTGTCTGCCTGTTTGAAATTGGAAAACACGATCTCGTGAGGGCACAGCCTATAAGCTGAAGCCAAGTCCTACCAGATTTCCTGTGGGTTTCTCCAGAAACCCACCATGTACATACCCTTAACAATGAACCAAGAACATGTAACAAAGTTAAATGTCAAAGGGTGGAGTCCGATGGATTCCAGGTCATAATAGAAGGTGTCAAGTTGGGGGCAGATAGGGTGGAGTGCATACAGAGAGTCAGGCATAAACAAGTTGATGTGTGGGCTCTGGCAGGAACTCCAGTTGTAAATATACAATATAGAGGGTTGGGAGCATGTAGGATGGCGTCCGGGAGCCTGGAGGCCAGTGGGCTTTCCGGTTCCTGACATACTCTATGTTCCTATCAACTCCTGCCACTTGTTAGTCCTTGTGCATAGCCCTCTGACTGGATATTTTTCACCCCTCTGTCTCATTTGCACTTCCATTTACCTCTTGCCACTTCTTATTGGAATAAAAGGAAGAGGCTGAGTACACCAGAAGTGCACAGACATGGACACAGGCACAGGCACTGTTGGAATTGGTGTTAAGAACAGAAAACTGACTGATGTCGGTAGGCCGATGGGGACCGATCAGAAGGACTTGGCTTCAGCTTATGTGCTGCACCCTCACAAGTTACCATTGGGTGTCCTTAAATTTTGGGTAGGTGAAAACTAGTCCTATCGAATTCCTCACAGTGAGTTACCGATCGGAACTGAAGGATAAGTCAAGTGTCGGGCCAAGAGGTTGGAGACTGAGGGTGGGTGAGTGCACACAAAGGCAGGGAGCAGGATACTTAGAGTGAGACTTATGAGAGATGTATGTGGGTGTTCTGAGTCAATATTCTGATTGCCTAGTAACTACAACTACAGCAGATTTATATACAAGTTATTGGCATCTAGAAAATCCTAACTAAGGGAAGAGCAGAAAACCTACTATTGACAAATAAGCTTGACTAGGAACTGGAAGGTTACGATAAGTTCAGAGGCCATGATTTAACTGAGAGTGGAATTACGAGAAAAGGAAATAGTCCATGGATTACAAGTATATACGGGCATATGTGAAACATAGTGTAGAATGGATCATCATAATAAAAGGGATGTATCAGAGTATAACCAGATAGTACAAGTATAATTTGATGGGGGTGTAAACGGGGTTTGATCGCTGTGAAGGCATACGTCAGTGTTGGGTGACCGACAGTTTCTGATACGAGGACTTGATCAATAACTAGAAATGTCATATCCTCGGGGACCATTGGTTTGTGAAGGGTTGCAACATGGTCGTAACATGACCTGTTTAAGGCCAGTAGCCAATGTTGTGTGTGGGCCAACTAGATACATATTACATAAGTAATGCTTATCCCTCTTAATGCCAAATACAAGTTATTTTGCCACTTATTTTGGGCTTCAAACTATTGGTATGGGTGGGGATTGAACTCACAGCCAAGTGGGGTCTTCAAAGTATTGGAGTTTACTTTATGTTGGAAACCACTAAGCCAATGTTGGCTTAGTGGTTTCCAACACTAGCCACTATACCACATCTATTTCCACAAACATACAACTTTTGGCATGAGTCTGTGCTACTTACCTTATCCATGGTATTATCATTATGGACATTGAGAAACTATACCAAGACTTCTATCAACAACTCCACTAGACCCTGTAACCAAGACACACCTTGACAATCCTGTGGACACTGACCAACCCCAGTGGTCCCAAGACATGCAAGGTTTCATTAGACTTGATGATTGCATATATGTATGATTGCCCCTGCCTCAGAATCATCCAGCATAAAGCTGATTTCCAGATGTTTCAGGCTCAACAAGGCTCTAGCAATGATTTGTAGAAAGTATACTTGCCTGGACTCTAAGCACTATGGTAAATCATGCATCACTTGTTCACACTCTAAATCACAATGTCACAAGTCATACAGCCTTCTCAAACAACTCCCAGTACTGGAACACCCATAGAATTCAATCTCTATGAATTTTATTGAACACCTACCAGACTCCAAAGGTTATTCTGTAATCCTAGTCATTGTTGACAGATTCTCCAAGAATAGTATTTTCATCCCTACACATAACACCATTATGTCCATGCAACTAGCAGAACCTTTTATTTTTCCTGTATTTTCCAAGCATGGTGTCCCATCCCATGTAACTTCTGATCAGGGCTCTGAGGTGTGCCTCATTTCTTTAGATCTCTCAGAAAAGCCATTGACATGAAATTACACTATACATCTGGATACCACCCAGAAGGTGATGGACAAACCAAAGCATCAATCAGATACTGGAACAATAACTCTGCATATGTTGCAACTATCAACAGGGCAATTGAAAACCCCTTCTTCCCCTAGCAGAATTTGCATACAGCAACACACCATCCACCACTACTGGCATGTCACTGTGATGTATTAGTCTTATTTTAATACTATTTTCCGAAAAAGGAGTCCAATGCTCTATCAAAATGTGCAAATACTCAATTCACTGCAAGGTAAAATAATTTAAGTATTTGATATTAATCAGTGGCAGCCTGAATAGACTTAGAACCCCTGAAGTCAAGAGTTTACTTGAATATATGCACCCTACTTCGCAAAGAAGGTTTTGAGAGCTGCTTGTGCAAGCTTGTTCTTTTTCTGTAAAAACACTACTAAAATATGAATAACAATTCACTGATTCCGAAACTAGATTCAACTTTGATTCTAGCTAGTTTATATATATTTTATACCATTGTGACGAATGTCACCGTTGTGACGAATGTCACCGTTGTGACGAATGTCACCGTTGTGACGAATGTCACCGTTGTGACAAATGTCACCTTTTGTGACGAATATTCCCGCGCGTTGTGCAATAAGCGCCAGAAGGCCGACTTCGAAGATTTTTAGTTAAAACAGAATAAACAGTAGAATTTCGATAGTTCTCCCAAAATAAATCATACAAATATGAAATAAATTGTAAAAAATCAGGTTAAATTTAGGAGAGTATTGTTAAATAATTTCGTCGCAATATAAGTACATTTGAACTTGTTTTTATCAATTTGTTTAGGGGGAGATTGGTTAAAAATCGGAAAAACCTAAAAATACATAACAGTCACCTTTTTTGCCAATAAGGGCACAATCCCAACATCACAGTACAGCCAACACACAACCTTGCTTCAGCTCATGCTCAGGAGTTTGTCACAGACCTTAATGATGAACTCTACCAAGAGCTCTGGAAAGTGATAACATCCACCCAAGAACATTATCAACATTCCATGGACAGAAACCAGATTCAACCACCCAACTTCAAGGTTTGGTACTGTAACTGTGTTTTTGTGAAATCCCAGTTCTTCTGGATGACCCATCCTTCCAAGAAACCTGCTGAAAGGTGTTTACATAGGACCTTTCAAGATTATAGCACAAGCTGGCTTGGTATCTTGGACCCTCTAGCTTCCGGATAGCATGCACACAGTACACACAGGATACCCAGTATTTCATGTTTCAATGTTAGAACCCTGTACTACTAATACCATCCTGGACCACATACATATACAGCCTCTGCTCTCTCTGGTCATTATTGACAGAGAACCCAAGTTTGATAATATATCTCACAGACTGTAGATTCAAAAGTTGACAACCATCAATGCACTTGTAAACTGCCCTGGGAACTGGAACCACTATCCTCCATTTTGCCATGTTATCTCTGGAGTCTGAACCCATTTGGACTCATAACATCTTTCCTTGTTCCCTCCATGTCTCTCTTGCTTTACAGGTTTCTGACTTGTCTTTTTCTTGCTAAGTGTATTACCTGTGGCCTTTCTATTTTCTTTTCACACTTTTTGAAATAAAAATAAAAATATATTAAGGAATTTCTATTATACCATATTCTGTCCCTCCATCCTTTCTTTCCTGCACCAATTCCTGGACCTCTTTGGACCCCATGGACTCTCTGCTCTCTGACTCCTCATAACCTTTGTTCACATCCTGTACCACCCATGCATAACTATCCAGGAACTCCTGGAATTCACTGTGGAGCTCCCAGATGCTTTCAGCAACCACCTGAAACTTGTCCTCTTGTGCCCATATGCCCCTCTAGAAGTGTGTTCTGGCATCAATGCCCACCACTATCCACCACAAAGCCTCCTCCAGGGCACCAGACCTCTCCACAGCTCCCCTGACTTCCTGAGTTCTGGGCACCATGGCCTTCTGTACCAAGGGGCATTTGGCCTTCAGGTGGGAGCATGGATATCAAGCATCCCAGGCCCAATCCAGGGTCATTATTTGACTCCAAACAAGTCAGGACCCCTTCTGCCCATATTGTCAGTACTGGGTAACCTGGGGAGAAAATACCTTATCTTGTGGTGGGGAGTGCCAGGCTCTCCCTCAGACTGTGTTTCCAACTCCACCACCTTGCACCATAATACTTGTCAGTAAGGACTTTGAAAAAAAAAAGAAGAAGATCACCTTTCTCATGGAAGGCCAAGGCACCTGGGCCTTTTCTGCTGCAACCTGAGCAGCCTCTACCTTCTCTTCAGCCACTTTCTTGGTAGCTTCCTCCTCTTCCTGTTTCCTCCACTCCCTCTCCTCCTTATCTGTTGCCACTGCCACCTGATACTCTCTCTCCATCTCCTCTTCCTCCTCCCTCACTCACTGTTCCTCCTTCTCTCATCATTGCTTCTTTTCCTCATGCTGCTCCATAATTTGAACAGCTGTGAGTGGGGGTGAAGTGGGAAGGCATTGTGTGTGGTGCTTAGATGTTGGTTTCAGCACCATAATAGTTTGAAATAAGGAGATAATTTAATATTTCAAGTTTTTATACTGTAGGCACCCCACATTTGAACAATACCTCCAGATCACCTGATGTCTTGATGCATACACATAACTGATGAACCTTATCAAGCTCTAGTGCATCCTTGGGAAATCTTAAAGGGAGGATACTGTTAGGGCCAGACAGCCTGTGGGACCGGGATCCCACCATACCCTATCTCTTTTTTTACAAGATGATCTACCAACCAGACTCTGACAGGATATCCTGGACCTCTTAGATGCTTGAAGATCTCTGCCCAAATCCATTCCTGAGCCTGTTTGACATCTGGTTTATTATGCTCCTGCCTTTGTTCCTATTCCATCCTGACTCTTGTTCCTAGTATGGCCAACCCTGCCTTGTTTCTTGTTCACCCATTTTGTCTTTTTATCTTGGCAGATTAGTAGTATGATAACCTTTAGGTGTTATATAGTCTAGTAAATGCTTGTACTTAGAATCCAATCAGAAAATCAACTTAGCACCCACCTAGTATTCTACCTATTTGCCCTAGTAAACTTTGCACCAGCATATTCCAAGAACTTGCAGGTCCTCCAACCAAGACATAGTGTATTCTCAGACTCCTGGGTTCCCATCTCTACCTTTTTGCACAGTCCCAGACCCCATGAGTCACCTGTGTTCACCTGTCTGAAATTGGACTCAACAATTGTGCAAGGGTGCAGCACATACATAAGCTGAAGCCAAGTCCTACCTGGAACATCTGTGGGTTTTCCCTGATACCCACCTGTAAGCCCCAAGCTCAACTGTTACTATTAAAGGGTCACTTTTATCAGTTATGTGCCCTAATTGTTGCTACTAAAACTGACAACTTGATAGGAAACTTTTGTGTCCCACTCTGCACTGTTGTCTTGCTATCACCTCTGAGTGGTTTTCTACCTCACTACCACACTGGCTACAGTCCAATTATCTTCTACACCTTCTATTCTTCTTCTTCCCACCTCAGTCACTTACATAGAGCTAAACTGGAGAAGAACCTTTGGAACTATAAGGAGTGGTATTGTTATGCCAAGCACTACAGTACCTTACCATCACTGGCCTCATTGTTTATGCACCCAGCACTGCTTGTGTCCCTTAGTCAACTGGCTTGTACCAGATGGAGCATAACTGGTTTCATAGGGTATAACAATCACATTCATGTTTCTTCCCCCTTTTCTCTATACTTTTGATCTAATGACAGTAATAGTAGTAGTAGCTGAATAGAAATTGCTATCTTTTATAACTTGTGTGATGTGATAAAATAAATAATAATAAATCGCCGTAGTTCTTAGAATAGCTAGCCACACATGAGGCTGACTAGCAGACACCAAAGATAAGTACTATAAGCTGGACTTGGCATGTTTAAAAGCCAGGTTTATAGACTCGCTACGCTTACTATGGGAATCTAGGTAGAGAAGGAGAAGGTACGAATTCCCCGTTTCCTTATTACGTTAGTTGATACGATGACAGGCCTTGTTCATACCTGAGATGTTCAAGCATTCCACAGTGGCGATCAAGTGGAAAAACCATCGTCAAGTGCACTTACCGTCTAACCATAAACCATTCTATATCCTTCAGATCTCTCCTCCTCCAAATTCTGAAATCCAACAACGCCAGTATGACACCAAATATCGTAAGTCCTGCCCTGCCCCAGCACCTACGGTTGTTGCCCCTATTCGACTGTCTTGCACTTTCCCTTGACCGTCGCATGCTGCCAAAGCCATCCCTTGCTTGCCCCAGGAACAAAAGCAGCATTCTCAGTGTTCCGCATTTGGCAAGAGTCGCCGAGGAAACATATGGCTCTGGCGGAATATATATGGCGATTGAACTTGAATGGCGTACAATTGACCACAGTAATCAACAGTGTTTTTCATGTTGAGGGCTTCCCGGTTGAGGACGGCAGTAAGTAGATTATGTGCTTGCGTGTTGCGTGAATGCTGAACGTTGTAGGAGCAAATGTCCTGTGGTAAATGTCGGATATTAGCCATATTTAAATTGATAAACGGATTGAGGAGGGGCTTTTGGATTGATATATTAAATCTAAAATGAAACTGAAAATGTGGAGTTGTCCATAGCTAGATCAAAAATAGCAACGAAGTGATCGTGATGTGTGGGCGAATATCATTCAAGCCTCGTTGAGGATTTCAAGCTCCGGCAACATGTATTGGAATGACGGAATGGTTCATATTTCTGAGGACATGTCTCTCAAGGCGAAGCACAGACATTTCTTTCAGTGACTACAGCATTTTCACCCAGACTCGGTTGCTTGATACTACAGCGCGGGAGAAACGTCCGGATCGCTTATAGGTTCTAAGGGAAAGGGACGCGATCTGTGAAAATGAGGTGAGATGAGATGGTAAACTGAAGAAACTGTCCCACAGCATATGGTTGTTTGGCGCCGACGCTCAGGTTGGACGTGTGAACAGGGTGGGTTGGCAAATGCAAAATAATTAAATAATTATTAATTCGTACTAGGACTTAAACAACTCGAGTGTATTGATATGTTCCTGACTCCTTGCTAGAGCTCCATGTAAAATTTTCCTGGAGCGCAAAGCCTTCAATCTTTTCTTAGATCTGCTTTATGTTTAACAAGAGAGAACCTTTTTGAGCCTGCGGCGCCCGCTAACTCCGATTTCTGTGGAATTGGAAATGGGCTCGACTGGACATTTTGTAAGCCCTGAAATCAGGTTAAAAAAATCATTTGTTATTGCGCAGCTAGTCAATACTCTCAGTGAGTGGGAAACTTCGCCGAGAAGCCACGATCTCCGTCGCATTACTGTGACCATATGTGGTCACACATGCAACCCTGAATTATACAGACAGATGTGTTTGCTCTGCATTCCACCTTATCCAGGCAGCTGATGTAACACATTTTTCTTCTACAAACTTATAACAGATATAATGTCTACCAAAATGTTAATGTGCTATCGGAAATACTAAGCATGAAGAAAACGTACCTCAGTCGACGCGAAGACTGAGGTATAGATGTCGAAACCAACCTGAATATTTATGTCAAAGAAAAACAATACAAAGGAAAATCGAGACAAGTCTAAGTGGCGTTAAGGCATTGTGGAACAAAGAAAGAAGAACAAAGAAAAGAATGTAACAATAGGTTCTGGTCCACAATCAATAGCGCCTCATTGTCCTCTGAGACACTCGGGATCCGCCACACTCTTTCAGGCACGGGTAAGTCTTGATCCATAACAAACTGAACCACTTACACACGACATAGCCCAATGCCAAGAGCTCAATACTCCCAACCGATTACAAGGGGCCTGATCTTTATCCTAATGAGAAGCTTTTAACTATAGAAAAAAGTAGCTTGTACCAGGTTTGCAATCGAAGAGCGGAGCTTGCCATGCTTTCGGAGCCCTGGTTAGCACAGCCCACTTGCCAAGTTCCTTTATCAGAAGGGCCAAAGTAACAGTTTTTGTTCCCGAGCATGACATTGATGGTTTCCATGTTTTTTGAATCCATCATTAATGTCAAAGGTCATTTCACAATTGCCCTGAACAGGCCATAAACCAAATCGGGAAGCTTATATCACAAGTTCCCGTGTCCCGTTCACTCCATGCATGTTATAAAGTGCGGCGGGGTAACTGCGCGGTAGCCCAACTTTCATTCTCTCCAATCCATCCTAAGTCACTTACTCGAAAAAGGTAGTGATGCCAGCTTCACAGACCTTCTCAAGTATGAATGAAAGAGTAGGGCTCGCGGTGAGTGCATCGGGTCCGTTTTGTTTTCGGTGCACTCTGCTGACGAATATAGCTTGTCGCATCTGTCGGTCTGCTTTCTGCCGTGTCGACAGTAGGGCTTTTGTCATACATTGGAGTATAGCTGCTCTTTTAATATTTAAAATTTCGTCTGACGATTTGCAGTGGAAAATATTCGTTGAAGGGGAAAAAGCACCGAATCGGGGACTTCGTTCATTTGTATTTTCATCACTAGGATGTTACTTTATATCCTTATTGATGTGTGATCTCCTTCAAGGTATATTTGTGAGGGTGTGTATTAATGCTGCTAACCACCAGCCCTGTCCCTCAAGGCGCGGCATTCACTTTGAACTTCCGATGGGCTGTCCTGGGCTCGATGTCTGAGGGAACGTTATGTACCATTCAAGGCGCCGTGTCTCAGCTTGGTGATTTGGGAGCAGCCGTCTGGTCCACTGCTATATCGATTCACACCTTCTGGTATATCATAGGGCTATTGAATGTAGCTTATTACTCCAATACTCACGACTATGTATAGGCTTCTGTTTCTCGTCAGACAACCACATAGACGAGCTGGCTGGTTTGTCATGGTCGTAGCATGGGGCCTACTAATCTGCCTATCAACTATTGGACCGGCGGCTATTCAACAATCACATAGAGGCCCTTTCTATGGTCTCACGGGGGCATGGTGTTGGATCGGAGATGGCTATAACTTGTCAAGGCTTTTATTCCTATATGTTCGCCATTGCCTGTCTGTATCCGCTATTACTAAGAAACCCTACCACCGCAGGCATGGATTTTCGGAGCCCTATTCCTATCTCTCATTATATATTGTAAATGTCTATGAATGGTGTGTGTAAAATGCACAAGTATCTGACCTCTCAACTAGCCCTCATTTACCTTCGTTTCACACTCGTTATCCCCATTGAAAATAGGAGATGGCCTTTCCGACTCTTCCGATCCCAAGCGTCTCTGAGGCACGCTATGCCGACTAGTACAGGTAGGTTCTCGTCTCACCTGATTAAATATACTTCTGCTGCACAATGTACTAGGGAGTTCAATTAATATAATTGAACCTGAGTATATGGATTCTGCGCTGCAGGTCAACTCACGATTGAAACGAGTCGCGCAGAGAATAATGTGGTATCCCATTGGTGAGCTTCCCTTTATCCCACACCCAGGGGCACATGTGTAACTGCCACAAACTTCGTGAAGTTTACGGCATCGTTGTACTACCCGTGGCGGTCTGTCGAATGGGAACTATAGCTGGCAAGAAGCCGCCTTTTGGAGCCTTCATCTTCGCTGGCATTTGTTTCACAAGCAGCGGTATGATTATTTTGTGGATCTAATCAGAGTCATTGTCACTTACGCTTAAATATCGAGGTATCACAAATACCATCCTTTTCGTAACCACAAGACGAAGTTTTATAGCCCCAAAAAACCAAGCTCAAACTACATGTGTGCATGTAACAACTCGACATGTCATAGTTCGAGAAGCCCCGGACTTGCAACAATCGATGCACGGACGGGAAAGCGAGGTGATGGATTTCACCAATTTCTCTGATCCGATCCCAAAACATGCACCGAATCCGACATCTCCTGTGTTTCTCTGTAATAGCGCGCACGCTGACGCGCGTGCAACAAGAGGAGACATTGTAACTATTGGCCATGGTCAGGATGGAGACAAGGCATTTACGCCCTCTAAGTGGCATGATATTTCACCTTGAGAGTTCCACCCTTTGGCATTCGTCTTGTATTCACCTAACGTCGACCATCTGTATTGTTTTTGTCTAATGTCATACAAAATATACTAATAGTACACATTGCTGTACACAGTGTGCTATTTACGTTTACATGTAGGGTGTCCAGGATGTTATACCATTTACATTACATTTGTGACCGACACCCATGATAGCGCAAGGCCAACAGATGTATGGAGCTGAAGAAAAAGAAAAAGATCGAAATAAAGGAACCACTATACATAGGATAGAACATAGGGTAGGATCCTGACCCCGTTCCTTCCTAGGTCGTGGCACGTGCCTTGAAGTCTACTAATACACCTCCTTTCTCCAAGAAGCGGCTCTCTTCCGAACACTTTTATCCTTAAAAGATATTACGAACCCGTCATTCAAGAAGGAGATGCTCACAGTTCCAAACTGTTCAGATGGGGCTAGTAGAAGGGTGTGAGCACAATTGCCGTGAAACTTCCAAAATGTGGTGATGGGATCATCCCATCACCAGAATCCACATGACCCTTCCGAGAATATGGCTCTCTTTATTCGACGAATCAGCAATTCTGTTGTAGGTCTCTCATTTAAATCTGACTAGCAGCACACACGACGGTTAAGTACTTAACTCCTTCATCAGAGTCACAGCAGGCTTAGCCATGAGAAAGGGCAACATCTTCTTGCCCAAGGGTTTCACCCCGTTTAAGTGTGACACGGTCATTATTTCAACTTATCTCATAAAGAGTGCCGTCAACAACCGCTCTGGGGGTATATATACCCCCATTACCTTGAATATTTCAATATACTTGCACGCGGCCTTTCAAGTGGAAATTTATCGTCCGGTGTATTATACAGTGGAAGTTTGCTGTTATATTTTTACCAACCACCAAACAATTCTCCATCCTGACATCACCTTCACGCTCACCGTCTTCTGAAAACCAACGCCGCCCAAACACCAAGCATCACAAGTCCTGCCCCACCACCCAACGTCACAGCCATGATTCCCGTAACAATATTGGACTGTCTCTGCACTTTCTTCTTCGCCGTCGCATAGCTTATGTCCGGCCGGAACGTCACCATCGTATACTGTGAAAGCCACCCCCTGCTTGCTCCTGGAGGGAATGCCGTCCTCTCGGTGCTGAGCGTTCGTGCGAGCGTTGCGAAGGGGACATACGGCGCGGTTAGTGTGGAAAACACGCTATCGAGGGCCTTACGGAATATATAGGTAGGCGTAGTGACCGAATGGCGCATTTCGACGCTGAGGGAGCGGGGTTTTTGAGCTGGTATATATGCATATATTAAATATGGACGGCAGGCATGGACTTACTAATTGTCCATAGCCAGATCACGAATCGCAACGAGATCTTCATGACGTGTGGCCGAATAGCGCTCAAAGGCATTTTCGAGACGATGATCGACGGCCTGGCCTGGCTTCCGCTTTCGAGGGTGAAAAGCGCCCTCGCTACGGAGGATGTTTAACAGGACCCGTATGTCTTCCAGACCGCAATTAAGGCCTTGGCCGTAGAAAGGAACCATCGAGTGGGCCGCGTCACCGATGATTATACAGCGATCTTTGTAGTGGTATGGTTTGGCCTTCCACAGGGCTTTAATTTCTACCGCAAATAAAAAGAAAGAAGAATGGATAGGATATACCTTGAGAGAGATAAGCGGGTTTCGGGGGTTTCTTTGGAAATCGGTTAAAAGTGTTTCTTCTCCGACTAGTGAGACGATATCTGGGAAGTTGGCGTTGAACCAAGCAGCGGCAGTACTGCGAGTGTTGAGTTGGTCTAGCACTGATGTTGGTGCGAAAAGAGTGGCCGTTACAGTTTTATCCTGATGGGATATTGTGCAACCCCCTCACCTAGGGCTATAACCGCGAAATCAAAGCAAAACACACCTTATTGGGAAGTGCGATTAGCATGAATGAATGTCGGGGCCAGATGTGTAGGTAGTTATGATCGAGAAGAAACTGCTTTGCGCCCGATTCATGGATTCCAGCGGGGATCTTCAGTTCGATATACTCGTGAGGGATATACTCCTGTTGATAGTCCATCCTTAGAATAATGAATGAGATGTGCAGAGAGGCAAGAGAAATGCGGCTACCTCGTCACCCTCATCATCTGCCGTCGAACATTCGAATAGCTTCCATCAGCACCAATGCACAAGTCGAACTTAATATCGACATTCTTCTTGATGTCTTGCGCCTCGAAAGTCAAAGTGCATATGTCGAAGTCGGCGGTGAGGAGTTTATGCTTGAAGTAAACGTCGATTGTAGGAAACGCAATGGCCTCCTCAAGAAGACTCTCATTAAGGATTCCTCGATCAATAGAGTTAATGCACTTTTGGATGGATAACAAATATTGATAAATTTAAAATGAGTGAAAAATAATGAGTCAAGTGTATGCTAGTGGTACTAATTCTCACGTACTTGGCCATTCGAGTCATAGAGCTGATCCTTTATTTTTCCATCTATCACATGTAGCCGGCGGCCTTTCATCGGTATAGCACCATCTAATACCTTGTTCATGAGGGAGGGGTCGACAGAGTAAAGCGCGGCGAGGCCTCGTGATGATATCGCCAGGTTAACCGAACGCTGGGCCAGAGCTTGCTTCGAGGAAGGTAACCGCATATCTTGGTGGACATTTAAATTTTATCAACTTTGCCACAGAGCATAACTTTCAGCGAACCTGGACGAGCATCGTATATCGCCACCTTCCAACCAGCCTTAGCGAATGCAATGGCCGTCAAGCAACCCACTGGTCCAGCACCACTGCCAGTCTTTCGTTAATATGACGCTTAAGAGCAATCAAGAAAAGTGCTCACACGATTGCCACTAGTGGCGTACCATTATCCATTTCATGGGCAGATTCACTAGCGAGATCCATAAGCGAGTACGCGAGAAGTGGTTTCGAAACAGGGATTTGTCTCCTACTTGATTTGTCTGCTACTTATAGAACTGATGGGAAATCATCCGGCGATGGCCAATCAGCTGACAGCGCAGTGACGCGCTATGCTGACAGAGCAGACATAGAGCGCTAATTTGATCGGACAAATTACGTTTGTCCGAATTCTTTAGTGATCGTAGGTCTCATCCAGTGTCACTGTGTGACAATCTCCTCCGTTCCTTCGACTCCCATCTCACAGGATGCTTACAGCATCTTCAACAGTTCTTTTTATTCCCCACCCGCCATCCCTCTTTCATTTGCTACAACTGTTTTTCTTTGTACCTTAGCTAGTCTTGTTGGGATTTATTAGGATATGTTGCAAGCCGTTGAGCTTGATGGTCTCATACTGTACAGTAGCTTAGTCATCGGATGTATTTCGTTAAGGGTTTTGTCACCCCTTCACCCACATGGAAACCTGCCGCATATTCTTACAAGTCTCATGTAGCGGCCCGCGCCTGTTGCCATGGATGCCTGTCTGTCATCTGTGGTCACAGCTGGCTCCCGCTTTAGACCACAACACGATGTTTTGTTCACCAGACCGGAGTGAGATAAAGACTACATACACAGAGTTTAATGGTGCCAGATCGTCCATCCAGAGTACCCTGTTGTAATTCAAGACCCATACTATTAGGGAGTCATGGATAAGTATAACAGACTAACTAACATAGTAACCGACTCTTAGCAAGGTGACGCGGCCCTACATCCCCGTGTGTCCACAAGTTCCGGAGACCACCCCTTTGTCATTCTAAGAATAGACACTGTTGTCCATGATGCTTTCCAACATACCCAAGGTCCCCACCCAAATGTACCGTTAGGAAAATGTACTTAGAGCTGGTTGTCCTCCACCAAACCATCTCAAACTGCGTTCACAAATCATTACAGATTTAGGCGGATACAATCTCTTCAAGTCAGAAAGCGAACCTAGACTACGGAAGAAAGGGTCACTGTAGCATCCTTCGAGAAGGATTTTGCATCAAATGAGTAGGATCTTATCCGAACACCACACATCAGGAAATTGGGATTGTAGGGGTCTCGCCATCCTCTCAGCTTAAGTCTCTACAGCAACCCGCTTCCCCCGCTGGGAGGTGCCTAAGGCTACACACTGTGAAGAAATTGACTTAGGCGATATTTTCTTTCCATATATGTCCTAGTGTCGATCTGGCAAGGTGGCCTCTGCCCTCTCCGTTCCTCCTCCCTTCAGGTATTCATCAGGAATGCGTCTTAGCACACCACTTTTCTGAGAGGAATCGAATGATCTTTACTAACGCGGAATGATTTATTCTAATAGAACAGATTTTGGATAAAGTATCATTTCGTGGAGACGTCTCGGACCAGAAGTGACGTTATTTCAAGCTGTTTTTCAAATAAGTTCCACCTGCATCAGGAAAGTAAGTATGCCGTCTATATTGTCTAGAGCCATCTAGGAGAGCTAGCTAGACACACTACTTTCGCGAGATCCCTATTTACTAGTCGGTATAAAAGTGTACTATAGATCTAGGGAGGCTAGGGAGGCTAGGGAGTCTTCATAATGGGTGTAGACATTCCCAAATCCCTGATGTGATTATTCAATATTATTCCAACCAGTATTATTTCTAATGGGTTTTTTCATGTTATGATCAGCTGACTAGCAACACAGATGAGTCCAGCATGAGAGTTCAGGAGATATTTCAAATTGACACGAGAAACCCCTGGGCCTCATCTCATCTAAAGCGTTCTCTGCAACTGGATCCCAATAAGGGAATTCCGAGTGGACACGGTGCTCTTCATTGTGGTCATCCTCTGCTTATACCACATATGAGAAGTGCATGGAAGGCCGTTTTTAAAACACACCAATAAAGTAGTAATATTTCTCTCCGTCCAGGACATCATCAATCCCACAGATCACTCTGTCACCTCGTTTGGGGCTGTCCGCGAGGAATCCGGACTGATTATTCGTCATGATCCTACACGCTTCTAAGGCCATCCCATGGTGTACCCCGAATCTGGCTTGGATATCATTTTCCCTGTCTCCTTTTGTCATGTCACTAGCATACACCTTGAATAAAAGGTTGTGAGACCAAAACTGGGGCTGGTAAAACTCAATGAAGAAGTTTGTGGGAACGGGTGTTGGTTGGGGCTTTGGAATTCGGTAGGAACCTATGGTACAGGGAAGGTGACTGTATGTCATGGTGCGTGTTGAGAAGTGTTGGTAAACTGAAGTTCCTAAATTGTGCTAAATGTGTCACGAACGCGACACGATCACATGATTCTCACGTGCCGTCCTCGCTTGGATCGCTAGCGTGTGTTCGTTTCACATCAACTTGTTGATTGTTGTTGTTAAAGAGTCAGATCATTTCACAAACTCAATCGCTTTAGATTACATGGACATTATCCAAATAACCTTTCCCGAGACATATCCAGTCCGTCGGGCAGTCTTGTATCCAAACGGCCCTGAACACAAAATCCTTATCCCAAACGATGAAGAGGGAATTCACTTCGGGGCCTCAACAGGAAGCGAGGACGATGAAGCTGTAAAAGGCGGCAAAAGAGAGTTAATTGGCGTCGTCTCACTCTTCCGAGAGCCTCTTCCCCCGAGTCCTCATGTTGATCCTGCCAGATCTTTACGATTTCGTAAATTCGCCTGTTTGGAGTCGTATCAGGGTCGTGGAATTGGTACAAAGATGCTTCAGCATATTATTGATTTTGCCAGAGATGATTCTGCTCTTGGTCCCGGGTCGGTAATATGGTGCGATGCAAGGGTATCTGTTAAGGGATGGTATTTGAAACGAGGGTTTAGGGTTTTGGGTACTCCATTCTTCAAGGGAGATATCGAGTACGTTGCGATGGCGCTTGATGTTTAGTGGGTTAGGGTCATTCTTGGATATTATTTCTCCTCCCCTTTGATGCGACACGTATTTGTTATTTGCTTAGAGATATTGGGTTGGTTTATTTAAATTTGATCGTATGGCCATGCCTGACCGGATTTTGGACCTAATCCGGCTCCGACGTGAATTGAATCATGTATTCCCCGATTTTGTTTTGGTATATGGGGTTTCAGCTCACCCGAAGCAAAGACATCATGTCCAGAAGGGGCGCATGCAAGAAATGCTATTTGGTATAGTCCTGTATACCGACATTTTAGACCCAAGCCCTGGATCTTAAAATCCCACAAATTTTGTTCTTCAAGTTTACATGGATGATTCTAATCATCACCTCACTTGAATTTTCTTCGAATTAAAGCGAGAACCTTTGAAATTGTCTGAACCCATACCGTGACTCCTGAGCTTGGCCATGGTGCTTATCATGATGTTTTAAAGATAATTTCTTTACTGGAAATTACCATTAAAATTACTTCTAATAGATAAGATGATTTCTATCAATACCCTGTACATCAGACACAAATTGTGCTAATTTAGCAATCCGTGAGTGGCCAACCCCTCTGATCATGATAGAAGCACTTGCTTGTAGCGAGCCTATGACTAATCAGGCGCTTATTCTCTACCACACATTGCTCATCCCGACTACCACTGCACACCAATGGGGGAATCACGTACAGGTAACGGTTCAAAGTTCTTATTGTTCGATTAAGCTCCTCTAATTTCATGTTAACCCTCTTCCTCATTATTGATATTATTCTGTAGAATTGCTAGCATGGCTTAATGAACTCCTACAGGTCTCCTACACCAAAATCGAACAATGTGGTGCGGGGGGCGCGTACTGTCAGATCTTGGATTCGATTTATGGTATGTAGTAACACGTCGATATGTTATCTGATATGTTTGCTCATTATCCCTCTGCTCGCCAGGCGATGTCCCAATGTCACGCGTCAAGATGCAAGCAAAGCATGAATATGAGTATCTTGCGAACTACAAGATTATGCAAAATGTCTTCAAAGCGAAGAAAATTGACAAGGAATGTCTGATTCACGCGATTTACCTTTGATTGACCTCAAGTCGCTGATCATCGCAATCTCTATGAACAGCCCATTCCAGTTGATAAACTGACAAAATGCAAAATGCAGTATGTTCTTCTTCTTCAATGTTTAAGAATCAATGACTATATTGCTTCTCATCAAAGGGACAACCTCGAATTCCTGCAATGGATGAAGAAGTTTTGGGACCAGAACTACGGCGGACAACCCTATGACCCCGTCGCGCGAAGAAAAGGCGCTCCTGGGGATATACCAGCTACTGTTGCGCCTATAACATCGTCTAACCGCTTGGCCACCGGTGCTGCCGGGGCTCGAGCAGGAGGTAGGACGCCTGTTGGCGGTATGTTAGGCGCCTAGCGATGAGGCTACAAATACCTAATTGCCTTCACGTACAGGACCACGAGCGGGATCGGCGGTACAAAATGAGACGATTATCAACCTGCAAAATCAACTGCGGGAGGTGTCGACCCATCTTGAAGGACTTGAGAAGGAGAGGGATTTCTACTTTGCCAAGGCACGTGGCCTCCACTTTTTCATATACCTCAGTGTTATTTGTCTTTGTGTCTAACGCCTCCGAACTCTTAATTTTTTCTATAGTTACGAGATATCGAGATTCTTGTACAAGCACAGTTAGAAGCGTTGGAAGCACAAGACGCTGACGATGTAACGTTGAAAGAGATCCAAAAGATCTTGTATAGCACCGAGGTAAGTATCTGTTCATTCTTCACTTATTTCACATCGCCTGCTCCTTTACCATTGCTTCATATGCCTCGATCTTCCTCATGACCATAATTAGGTCGACGCGGAAGGTGCGGAGGACCAGTCCATAGAATCCTAATGTCAACGCCACCTCTCTGTACTCTTTCACGATATGCTTCACATCTACAAACACTAACACATCTGCAATTGTTTAGGAGGGCTTTGAGGTTCCGGAAAATGGAGCGGCTCTAGATGAAGAGGAGACCTTTTAATCCCATACACCCCAATTTGCCCACTGCCCCACTCTTATCGTACTGCACTGAAACAGACTCTCAAAACCGTTCCCTATCCCAAACTCCATTCTCACTTTCTCTCTCTCTAATATACAGCAGTGCTTCAATATCTCTTCGTTTTCGTTATCAATTCCTACATGATGTCCGAGTTCTTTTTTGTTTTCTAGTACGTGCATAATCGAGCGAAGATTTACAAGCAACATTGGCATGCAGGATCGTGAGGCATAAATGTATGTACGGCATGTCGTTATGATGCAGATTTCATACCTACTTGTCTACCATACCTACGTCGGTTTACGCTTAGTGGTGTGACATCGCGGAATAAGACACAGTCACGTGACGTGAATGCGTGTGAACTGTTCACGATTTACATCAATCATGACGAAGCTGGCCCGACGTCATTGAAAAAGGAATTTGGCGTCTGGCAAGTGCATATATACCGCCAACTACAGGTGCCAACCTTCCACAACCAACAAAGGCTCAAGGTCGGAATCGACTAGTAGGACTGTAAGAGCCGAAAAGGATCGATGTACTGCAGAGCTCGTTCGTAGGTAAAAATCGGGTGTGGCCTTTTCAGTGCGAGTCGTTTGAGTAATAAAAAAAAATGCAGCTTAATGTGTGCCCTCGGGGCCCATAACCTGACAAAATCTATAGTAGGCACGAATCGCTTGAACTATGTCCAAGAGTTATTCGGCACAACCACATATAAAAGAGACTCACCTGAGTCGCTGCCTGAGGTTGGCAATGTAACGACAGGTATCGTGCCAAAAATTTCTGGCACAAGTAAACGTGGGTGGAGGCTGTGCTCGTAGCACAAGGTAGAGATTTAATACATGACTACTGACGCCAGGGATCTGTGGCACTATCGTTCGCTGCTTGATTTATCAATATTGTCCTACATTTGGCAGCGAAAATAATCACCTGCATGTCCGAACCTCGAAGACAATTACCGAGATCCTGAACATATCAGGCAGGGGTGTATCTTTGAGCTCAGGTGAAAGATACAGGGCATTTCTCTTTAAGACATCTGACACGACAGTGGCTTACACCCCGTTATCAGAATCCGTGATGGTGACATCATCATACCCATTGGTGCCCCCACATTGAAGCTCCTATTCCAAAACATTGATGTCAAGTTTGCCCATCGTTTACTTCCATCTGAGTGACCTGGAGATGGTTCAGGCTAACACCAGCCAATCCAATCTGTTGTGGTTGTTAACGAACGCAATTCATTGACATTACCCCCTCCCTCCCTACAATACTGTATTGTGATATTGATGGCGGATATGCGACCATAAATAGTAAGCATGAATTCTTATTCAATTCACGGGGCTACCACGATGCAAAGGCAATGGAACGTATCCCTATTAGCGTGGCACTGGAATTCATTCAAATTTTTGCATCGTTGTTTCCATGAAACGGGAGATGCAGCATATTAAAATATTAGCTTTGATACGTAATGGGATGAAAGTATCTTTACGCTGTTATAGAATATCTCAAGAATGGTTTCACGGCTTAAATCCTGTCAGCTCAGGATATCTTCGTATTATATATTTTTGCAGTCAACGAAGAGGTCTGGAAACTAGAAGGTAAGTATTCGCCAGAAAGTCATCCGTAGTGCCAATCATTGTGGCTCATCATCGAAAGATCAAAATGGCGCTTATAGCGATTTCCACCTCCCAAACTTCAAAGGCTCTGCTAAGAATCCGTTAAGTTTTGATACGGCGCTTTGTCCGGTATATACTGCCATTCTGGGCTCTTAGGGAGCCATTAACTCCTCAACTTGAAAGATCCGACATCGCTAGAGAGCCTGAAGAGTTTTTAGATTCAGGGCTTTTATGTGCTGCTGGCTCAATCCAATAATATTTCCACGTGGCCACTAGCTCTATCAATCACATTTTCCTGGCGCAGCTATCATATTCATACATGAGCCCAATAGCTGTGGCAATTTACGACGTAGCGCGCCACCTTAAAAGTCGGACGAAGACAACGTGATGTCAGTCATGATTATTTTCGCGTTTTTAGTCCTGTCTGCGGCACATGCATTCGCGCAAGATTTCGTGCTAGTCGACGATGCGGACCTTCGTATCCAATATAGCGACGGCGGGTGGCTCCGTTTAACAGGAGACGGTTCACCAGGAGACGGGCAGTTCAATGGAGGAGTCACGTTATCAAGGCTAAAGGGTGCCACGGCAATTTTGCAGTTTAATGGTACAAGTTTGTCTACTAGGTGGTAAACAGAAGAATTTATCGATAATTTTGTAGGATCAGCGATCTCTGTCTATGGAACAATAGGGCCTGGGGGGAACAACACCCTTACAGTATCCTCTTATCAAATCAACGATAGCACGCCCGCAATGTATGCCGAACCAAACGTTCTAGCCCGCATGACGAAAGTATTGTTCTACTCATCCCCTGCTTTATCACCTGGGGAGCAAACATTGAAGATCACGAATCTAGGCGATCAAGACTTTTACTGGCTCGATTACTTCAATATCACTACATTTCAATCCACCACTCCGACAACTTCAAGTGTTGAACCCTCCCTTGCGGCGGCATCGGGTGCTCAGCCCTCCTTTGCGAGTGGTTCCACTGTTCTGCCCACCTTTGCGAATGCTTCTAGTGTTCAGCCCTCAATTGTAACTGTTTCAAGTGCTCAACTCCCAACTGCCACTGCGACGGGTGTTCCGCCGTCCCCCAAAGCAGGTATCACATCAGGTGCCACTGCCGGAATTACGTTGGGGACGGCATGTTTGTTTGCACTCGTGATATTGGGGTACATTTGGTTGCGAAAGTCTCGTCCTCATGGCAGAGGTGTTCCATCTCTCGAAGACACTTACCAAGACCCGCCCACGCATCGAACAAGTCCGTATCTCTGACTTTTTGCCTTCAAGGCATATCTGACTCAACGGCTTAGGCCCTGCTGCCAGAATCCGTAATGGTGATATAGTTCGACCGTACCAGGTATCGGTTGGCACAGCGACTACTGAATCTCGTCCAAAAACATCGACATATGGTTTGGGGTCGTCCTCAACATCTGAGCGACCTGGAGTCGAGACGATGTCCCAAGCTGGCACCAGCCACCTAGCTGGTCGCAACGACGTGAATGAACACAATGGAGTGGCATCACCACCAGTCTATACTGCAGCATTATGATACATGGCTGGTTATTGTAATTACTGTGAGTTGTTCAATGTGGCATTTGCTGGGACTTCTGCGGAATGATCTGGGATGTATTGATGATTCAGAATCGCTAGAAGGATTTCGAAAATTACCAATGTATTCTTTCGGAAGATCTTTTGTATATTAAAAAAAAAAAAACTTTTAATTACACTGTAAATAACAGAGTCAGCTACTCCAGCTGCTACTCTCTAATTAATTTCCTGCCAAAGTAAAATACTTCCGGAGATGGTCACTGTCCCGCCATGCAAAGGCAGATATTGTTGAAAAGATGCAGTAAGTTCCCATGTGGGTGAAGGGAGCAACAAGATCCCTTATAGATTACAACCGGTTACTAAAACCCGATAATTAGTATAGCTTAAAAAGACCAATCGTTGTGGCAAGCAACTGGCGGGTATTCACGGTTTGATATGGTTGGATTATCAAGCACGTTATAGTCCGGTGCGCTCGGGGGGGGTCAACAACAAAGGCCCGCCACATACGCCTTAATTTTACTTGTTCCTAGATAGCTTAAAAACAAGCCATCCTAGTTAGCTTCACCTCAGCTATTTGGCATCTACCGTGCAAATACAGAGCCACTATCTTGTATCTAGTACTATTATTTCTCACAGATATATGATAGGTCACGACCCAATATATTTCGTACCAATGTGATTTTACTTTTATTTGACTATGAAGTGTCCAGCTTGGTTCTAGCTTTTTGATCCTTAGCGCAATCGGAGCCTCACAATATCGAATTTTTAGCACATGTCATTGTTGGTACACAAAATAAAACACTGTAAATCTTACTGATCTTCCGCTTTCCTGATGAATTTCCGATGTATTATTTCAGACTGGTCATGACTTCAGCGAACAATATTAATGTTTTGTGACGGGAAACACATCGAATGATGTGACCACAACTGCATGCACTGGACTAGCACTGGAATAGTGGTTTTAGTTTATTACTCTTTAAATATTTTCTTGGAGAAATGCAGAGATGCCCTTATTAAAAATAGTATGAGTTGACTCTATTGCAATACACAATCTACAAGAGTTTAATAAGCTTGTAATGAAAGTCCTTGTGTCTCAATATCTTGTGTCAGTTAGTGTAGCACCTCCTGACAATATAGGTTTGGTGCTCTGGGAGGTGTATAGTGGTTCTGACACACATTAGCCTCCAAATGCATGGTCCACAATTAGCATCTTCATATGAAAAGTTGCAATAATTGGTGGACTCCCCCTATAAAAAGGTGTGTTTCATCATCAAATTTAACAGCCCTGCCTCATGTGCAGTTGCTTTGGTTATTACAATACATGGAAGTACCCAATCTGTGGAGCTTGCAATTTGTTCAAGCTACCGAACATGGTGCCTTCTAACACATCCACCAATCTGGTATTAGTGTTGATGTCACCCAGTGACAATGGTCCTTGGGGCCAAAGACTTGCATTGGTTATTATGCAAAGTTCACTATGGCAAATTAAGTTATATGGTGACTCCACAGTACAAACTCAAGCACTTCGTCCTCACTCATTTCAAACCGAAAATGCCATACCACTCGACTATATTCTTTAAAGCTGGGAAATTTTTGTACATAATGATTTCGGCTTTGTTCAATAACTGAATACTTTCGTCAGTTTTTTTTAACTTTAATATGACTGTACCCAATCTTTTAAATCTTGTCATCCAAGTGTTCTGCCAGCACTTGTGATGATAGCCACATTTCTAATAGGAACTCTTAGTGAGTGATAACTTCACTAAGTATATATTGATATCTACCTAGTAGGAACTACAGGTAGAATGAGTAAGTCAACACAGAAGACTTGTATAATAACATTGCATACTTCTTAGTGAGTGATGTCTCTGTTGATCATTTGTGACTCTGAGCAAGCAAATAAAATTTCTATTGTGTTGCCACCACTCTTTGCATCACTTGAAATAGATCAGGCCATGCTCAAGCTGGTGGAAGTGAAATACATGATGTAAGGGAGTGAAACTCCTTACACTGTGATTTGGTAATAATTAGTTCTATTGTTGTCCACATCCCATTGTAGTCCACATCCTATTGTAGTCCACATCCCATTGTTGCTCACATCCCATTGTTCTCCACTAGTATATATTATGTACATGTGGATTTCAATACAGTAGTGGTTTATTCCCCATCACTCATTCTAGTGTCTGTCTGCACCTGCAGCAGATACCAGTCTTACAATGAGGTGTAAGAACAACACTATCTAGGATAAGTGGAAGGGTGGGCACAAAGATTATGTGGAAGTCTTTGAAGACTATCAAGTGTGGAATTGAGACAAGACAAGATGAGGATGAGATGTCCCGGACATATAATATACAGTATAGTGCAGAACAATAGAGAGAGGGAAACAATAGGGAAAAAAATTAATGGGAGAAAGAGACAAATGGGAGCAGGAAACAATGGGAGAAGGAAACAAAGGGACAATGGAATGAATAGGACAAAGAGAAAAGTGGATGAGCTTTGTCTGGGAGCATTTGTCATGTGCCTCCTTCAGAGAGCATGCCTAAATTAATTTGTCCAAATAATCTCTGTTGATCATTTGTGACTCTGGGCAAGCAAATAGAATTTCTATTGCATGACCACCACTCTATTGCACAACCTGAAATAGATCAGCCATGCTCAAGCTAAAGAATCAAGTGAGATAAAGGTCCAGTGGGCCAAAAGGTTGAGTGCTGGGAACAGCCCAATGAAGTCTAGCTGAAAGATTGAGAATGTGCATGTAGGAAGACTTGATGTAAGGTTTGTAAGTTGAGGAGATATCTAAGTGCTTATTCTTGCTCACTAGGAGCTGTCTTTAAATACATTTACTAGCTAATTATAATCTTAAAGAGGAGTACAACAACTAACAATAGTTATTGTACTCTTGTTGTTCTACATAACAGTCGCAGACAATTATGCATCATTACCAAGTTGCTGACACAGCCGAATTGCTGTTCAACAAGGTTTATAGGCATTGCTGTGCCAGTGCCCCATTAACTGAATTTTATAGTCTGTGAAACCCACCTTGGCGGTGGAGGAAGCTGCACCTTGATGAAAATCATGACCTGTGAAGGAAGTGGAATCAAAACCAGCAGCATGGAGGAGTGACTTGAGTGAAGCCATGAAGAAGGAGTACTGAAGGGGGGTCCATTGCTGTTGCACAATAGTGAGTTGGGAGGGTATGGATCTGCAGTATTTGAAATATTACAAAATGGGGCTTGTGAAGGCCAAATGAATGTGGCACAATTCCTAATCAGGAAGACAATAGACAAAACATAAACATATTTCACCTCATTGTTTCTTGCCTTTTGTCCGAATCTCTCTTTGTCTAACTTTTCCTTTTGTCCTGAACCTACTTATAAGAGTGCTGTAATATATCAGATATATGTAGTTAGTGAAAAACACCCACTATACTATTACAACTTGTCTATTTTTGATAGGTTATGGGCCCCAACCCAAGCTGCTAAAAGACACAATAATAATATCAACACTGACCCAATTGAAAACTGTCAACAACCAATCACTGAGAATAACCAACCATCTGACCAACTTAGCTGACTCTGAGCCTGACCCAAACCTGTGGACACCTTATTGAAAAGTGTTGCACACTGAACCTGATATAACCAAACTCAAATGATATAACTGAACCATTAGCCACACCTCATTGAACAGCATCACATACCAAACCAATCAAACCCAGAAGAACATGTCCTCCCAACTGCACCTATTCCAACTCACAGTAGATGAAAGATTCAACATCACAAAATGGTACACCTAGAAAAAAACCATATTGTCAGCAGCATATGCAAGAGGGGTATATGGATACCTTAGTGGGGACATCATCAAACCATCAATCACAACACCACAAGTAACAGCAATGAGTTACTGGGGATCCAAGACACCAACTATAGAAAAATGGGAGCAATGAGATGCATATGCAAGAGCATGATTATACTTAATGTTAAAAATCCTCTAGGTTTCAGAATCAGATCAACACAAAGTGCAACCAAAGCATGGAAAGCACTTACAATGACATATGACACAATGTCAGACATAGGATGGTTAAATGCCAAAAATGCATTATGATCCATCAGGTATGAAGATAGGGCTGATATAACCACACATATTACAGTGCTACAAGAAGCATGGGAAAAGGCAATAGGACAAGGAAGCAAGGTCAATGATTCAGAATTCAGGACAATAATACTGGGATCTATACCAAGTGAATGGTCCGTATATGTCAGCACCCTCTATGAGCAGAAAACATCCACAGAAGTAATCACATGACTCACTATGCATGATGCTACCCTAGCTGCCACAGAAAACCCATCATACAAACTGCCCATGCTCTAGCCACAATACACAAGACAACACAAAGCACATTAGTTTTCTCAAACCCAGTATGTTGAAGGATTGGTCACACAATAGAAAAATGCTTCAAACCAGGTGGGGGAATGGAGGGTCAATACCCCAATTGGTGGAAAAAGAAAGGAAATGCAAATAAAGGGGAGCCCAGCATGAATGCACTGATGGCAAATATTGCTATCATACCTACACAATCAGTAGTTGGTCCCTCAGAGAATGAGTTTTACATTTTCATGACTCAGGCTATGGAGACTCACCATAAGCATACTCACCTATGCCAATTCTGCAGCTAGTGATCACTGTTTCATCAACATCAGTGATTTTGTGACTTAATGAACCTTTTAATGAGAAACAAGGGACTACTGCAACTGCAGGAGGAACTTTCCAGATATGCAGGACAGGAACTGTAAACAAAAGGGTATTTTTTGAAGGAAGATCTATTGACATTAGTTTCAAAAATGCTTTACACACACCTAATTTATTGTATAATCTTTTATCCATTGGATGTTTTGACAAAGCTGGCTGCAAAGAAATATTCAGAGGAGGAAAAGTAATCTTCATGAACAAAGAAAACAAGTTGTTCATGAGTGGAAGGGGCATAGGCACCATGTACAAAGTGGATGTGTATCCCATTTATTGCCAGACACTGTCCACCAAAAATGTCATAGCATGTGCTACAAGGTCCCATATAAAACCAGTTGATATCAATGTGTGGCATCATTGGCTAGGCCACATAAACTACCAAACCATCAGTCACATGCAATGGGATTCAATAGTGGCAGGCCTGGATATAACAACTCATGAGAAGAAACTGGGGACATGTGAGGATTGCATTATGGGAAAGCACACTTGTCACCCCTTCTGTAAGGGCAACCCTTGCTGCCTGTGGTACTCACACTAGGCTAGCAGGAGGGAATCCAAAGATATATTAGAACTAATATATATACAAATAATTACCTAACTCACCTAGCAGGAGGGAATCTGAAGAGAAACAGTCTAAGGAATTCCTCCTGCAAGGTGTGACCACTATGCACCCAGTAGTATAAAAATAACTCTACCTAATACAGAACAGGGGCCTTTCCCACAATGGAACACTAATGTTGTAAGCTTCTAAGTTAATCACCTACTCCTCAGAGGCATGTATTAACCAGAGTAGTTGATATCCACAAGGAGAGGGAAAGTGACAAAAGGCATGGAGTTGGACTGTGGACTTGGGACTTCAATAAGATGAGAAAATGGTGCTCCCTAGGGTCTGTGACAGAGGGTCCCCTGACACCTTCTACATATATGAATGACAGATGAGAAATGAAAATTGGTGAGCAGGCATACACAGATTTATGGGGTCCCTCACGAGTAAGGTCCATTGGAGGAAAATTGTATATGATGATGATTGTAGAGCTGGTCCAGATAGGTTGAAGGATACTTCCTAGCAGATAAGCAGACTGAAATGAGCCTTGAAGCAATGAAATGAAGCATCACATTAACAGAAAGGCAGGCCGAACAGAAGACAAGATGCATATGCACAGATGAAGGAACAGAGTTTTGCAATACACTCTGGGATCAATACAGGATGGGACAAGGTATCCTTCGCAAAACCACAACAGCCTACTCATCACCATCAAATGGAGTCATTGGATGAGAACACCAAATGATCATTGAATAAGTCCGAGTCCTACTCCAGGTTACCACTTTCCATGTGGTGGGAAATTGCCTCAACAGTGATATACTTACAAAACTTCACTCCAATGAGCCATCAACTACATATTAAAAAATGCCATTGGAACTATGGCACAGCAAGAGGCCGGACATTTCACATCTCTGCCTTATAGGGTGTAACACATATGCTAAAATACCTGTGGAAGCAAATGGTGGTTTGAGCAACTAGACCCATGATCAATGAAATGCAAGCTAATCAGGTATTTTGGCAGAGATGCCTATCATCTGTATGACCCAGTGACAAGACAGATTTTCTCATTGAGGGATGTAATCTTTGAGGAGGGCACTGGGAATAAAACACTACCAAGCCCACTGAGTGAGGAGGAGATATGGGAAGATCCACTCGATGAACTAGATGGCAAAAATGACCTCCCAAGTACAGCCCAAAACCCAACCAAAGATATTTCAAACTCAGCTCCAACCTTGGCCCAAGAACAATGTGAGTCCACAACCAGTGCAGAAAATGATAACCAACCATGGCATTCCACATGTCAATGAGTAGCAACACAGACTATACTGGAATCACAGGCCCCTGAATGGACCACAGAGGAGGCAAGAAGAGCTGGCCTTGAGTGGGCAACAGATACAGCAAAACTGGCAGGTGCAAACACCATTAGAGCTTTCCATACTAATGCATCCACAAGCAACTTACCAGATCCACACAATTACTGGCTACTAAATTCATACAATGAAGCTATGATGCATCCAGACATATGTATGGATGGACCAATATCCAAGGAACTAGTGGTTATGAAATCATAAAATGTATGGGACATTATCAACCCACCAAATGATGCACAATCAATCCATACATGATGGACATTTGCAAACAAATATGATGCCAATGGAAAATTAGTTGCATGAAAGGCACAACTAGTAGCAAAAGGATTTACCCAGATTCCAGGTGTTGATTTCTTCGAAACTTACGCTTCAGTAGTTTGCCATGAATCACTCTGTATGAACCTTGCAATTGCAGCTGCTTTGGACATGGAGGCATGGCAAGTTTGACTATGTTGCAGTGTATTTAAACTCTGTGATGTATAAGCCTTATTTTATACTATCTTCTGGAAAAAGAAGTCCAATGCTCTATCAAAATGTGCAAATACTCAATTCACTGCAAGGTAAAATAATTCAAGTATTTGATATTAATCAGTGGTAGCCTGAATAGACTTAGAATCCCTGAAGTCAAGAGTTTACTTGAATATATGCACCCTACTTTGCAAAGAAGGTTTTGAGAGATGCTTTTGCAAGCTGTTCTTTTTCTGTGAAAACAAGTACTAAAATATGAATAACAATTCACTGATTCCAAAACTAGATTTGACTTTGATTCTAGCTAGTTTATATATAATGCAGTGCATGGATGCGGGTGTGACAGCACAGGCGTGTGGGTGCATAAGTGCTGGCATATGAGTTTGGCATGGGGATGTGGGCATGCTGCATGGGGATGTGGGCATGCTGCATGGGTGTGCACACATGCCACACGGGTGCACAAGCACACTCTGTGGGTGCACAAGCATGCTGCGTGAGCATGCCAACACATCATGTGGGTGCATGAGTGTGCCTGATGGGTGCAATTCGAGGGCGTGCAGCACGAGTGTACAAGTGCGGTGCATGGGCATGGTTTGAAGGTGCATGGGTGTGGCTTGAAGATGCGCTGCATGGGTGTGCAGGTGCACCAAGTGTGGCAGGGGTGTGGTTCAAGGGTGCACTGCACGGCAGTTCAAAGGTGTGCAAGTCAGTGTGTGGATGGCATCACCGAGCAAGGTGATGCCAGAGAGGTGGACATACCTTACCCAATATTTCCAAACGATGAGGATATGAGGTCAACAGTCGAGCATGAAACAGACTAAAGGACTCACCTCCAAAACCTGTGGACACATGTGGGTGTAGGGCCATGTCACCCCATGATGAAACAATCACACTGTCTTGACTTTCAATGTCACCTACTCTTAGCCTTCCCTTCTGCTAAAGCTCCACACTGAAATAGTCGAAGCTTTGCTCTTCTAACCTTTGAACTTACAGGTTCAGCACACACTGTTTAACAAGGTCCTTCCTCATGGTTAAAGCTTCACACTGAAATAATCGGAGCTTTGCCTTTCTTGACCGTCACAACTTTCAGGCTTGGCATGTGACACTTTCTGATGAGGCATTCACAGATTTGGGTTCGGTGTGTGATGCCTTGCAACACTGTGCCCTGACAACTTCTCACCAACACATGGACCCTTTCCCCTCCACCCCTCCACTTTACTTTTGTCGGTGGTCGACTAGCTGCAAAAAGTTCAATAACTTGCAGGGCAACACCTAGATCAGATACATCTGGACAGAACTATGTGACTCAACCTCAGTGCTGTATCTGGGTCCATTATCACAATTGTACTGAACTCAGTCAATTTCTTGATTTTTTCTTTTTCCTCCAGACTTGCCCACCTACTTGAAGCATTACTGGACATGTTCTAGACCTGCCATGGCCTAGACCTTTTGGGAACACAGACTGCAACCTAACTGTGCACGACAATGGTTAATTTGTGAGATTGCTGTGGAACAACAATATCGCAAATGGGGGGTGGTATAGGGGGTATAGGGGGTATAGGGGGTATAGAGTATACATCCTCACCAGGAAGGCTCACAGCATCGTGTATGCTGCTAGGTCCCATAGACTAGCAGCATGGGAAGATCCTAATTTCGAGTCTTACACTATCTGGCCACAGTGAAGCATCATGAACCTCCTCCAGCACTCATTTAAGGAGGAGGTGATTCCGATGGACTCTAATGATAGCTTACCTTCCTAACCCCAAGATGCACTGCCCAACAAGTTACATGACAGTCTGTCCACCTACAGGACATCTACTATGAGGAATGCCTCGTGTGCTGGAAGGAGACAATGTGGCAGTGTCTAGAAGGCTACATATCAAGTAGCATTTGCTGTTCGAGGACTGGAGGAGTGCTCGACTAGGGACTGGAAGGAAACAAATGGATCCATTTTTTTTCCCCCTTTCCACATCAATATCTTCCCTCACCACCCCTAAACCCACCAACCTCTCTTCAAATGCTGGGGTCTGTTGAAACAGTTGAATAACACTTTGCAGAACACCCCTGTGAGTGTGATTGGAAAGTAAACACTAAGGAGACTTTCCCACACCCACAGTGGACTATACTACTAGGTGCTTATCTAAACACCTATACAGGAGGTACCGACCTAAGGTAACTCACTCAATACTGCACCTACAGTGCTGGGAAAAATGCTACAAATATCAGAAAAATATGGAGATCATAATAGAGCCTGTAGTATCATACTCTAACAGGGTCTTGGCACCTTGAAGTTTGGGGGGCTCCACACAAGACACCTGGGGGGCATCCCCGAAACTTTTCAGAACTTTGTATAGCACATCCCTTCAAACTGGGGGGGCACTATGCTTTTACCACAGTTTCATTGTGGTAAAACACTCCTTTTATTTTATTTATATTTTACACATTTTATTCATATTTTTCTATCCTTTATATTCTTCGAATATTGTACCATTTCATTAGTTCGAAGCTCTGTGTATACTTGTGGGTGCACTTGGCACCAAATAGAACTCAGACACTTTTTACCCCACAACCATGACTTACCCAGACACCAGTTAGTGTCATATATTTTATCACTTTGTTTCTTTGTTTAACCTTTAAGGGACATTAGTCAAATTGTGAAGGGTATGCATATATGCAAGATTGGACTGTGGAATAATATACATATTATAGTACTTTATTATCTAGTTTCTCTTCCTTTTCTTTAATTCTCTATATCTTTCGAGCATACCCGTATTTCTTAGTTCTAAGTCTTGTATATACCTATGGGCGCTCTCGGTGCCAAAAGACAGACACCTTTTTACCCAGCAGACACCACATCGTAACAACCTCAACGTCGAATAGTGAGAGGTGTCAAGGGTAACGTCTCAGCTACCTATAAAGGTAGTGACTTCTCATGTACTAACAATCTTTGGACTCGAACCGCGAAGGTCGAGTCCCACTCTCAAGTCTTTGCGCTCATCGACACTATAGTCGATTTGTGCTGTTATATCTCTACCTCAGATATTCAGTCTTTCACTGATTATCTTTCTTACTTTTAGCTACTAGTTGTACCATAAAGGTCAAGTCTTCTTTTCTCCTGTCTTTGTCATCACGAGCAACTGTACAGTTGCTCTTGTGACGTGTAGTGCGTCTCTCTACTAGTACTATCAGTCTAGTAATCTACAGTATTGCACTGGATGGTCAATACTTAATAATAGTAGTTGAATAAATACTATTCTTCATACATCGAGCGGTAAGAATCTATCGACTCTTCACACAAATAGTAGAGGACTGGATCCTTTAACTTTGGCTCAAGAGTTTAAGATGTCATTGTTCTGATAACATAAGATTTATTGCTAGCTCTAAACCCTAGAATTAGCATATCTTAACCCTAAGTAGCTAGATGGCACTGCCATGGAAACCATACTAATAAGGTATCTCTAGCCCTTATAGTATGCAATCTACCCCATCTCCTTGACTACATATTGAGGAGATGACTCATTGGTGAGTCATATCAATATGACTATGCAATGAGTTATGATCAGAGCTATGACTCAGATACATAGTCATAGCTGGTTGGATGACTCTGAAATACACTTTTGAGTCAAAGTATGGGAAATACTGACTCATTCTCCTAGTCACATTACTTAGTAAGCAGGATCCTGGACTAGTATAAATACAGGCTCAAATCATGTATTTAGGATATCATTCAATATCATATCACTTGCTCATTTAGCTACACTTGCCTACTAGGTCCACACATTGTACTTAAGTTGAGTACTCTCCTTGCCAATCTGTTGACCATCTTGTTTCCTTGAGTTGAGCTTTATCCTCAGAAAAGGGACACGGGCATGTAGTTGAATAAAAGTGGATACTGATTTAATTGACAAAACTCCTACATACAGATTAATTTGAATTTGAATCTCCTTTCTCAAGCTATGCTACTTAGCTCAAGTAAAAAGAGTTTACAAGTATGCTAAATAGTAATAATACATTACAGTTGGTGTTCTGTAAGTTGTGATTGGTATCATCTCAACTGTCACAGATGGGCTTTGACTATCTACACAATCAGAGTTTCAAACTATACTAGTCAAAACTCCACCTTTATCTCAATCCACGCAGACTACATCCACACTACTCTGTTATTTGACTCTCTTGTTATTCTCTTCTACACTCAAGCAGTCATTCAGAACCGTACTTCACGGTCGATTCTCCTTATTCGTTTTAGCTCTCTATTCTACTTTAGATAGCTATTTCACTCAACTGTATTGAACTAAACAGTCAATACATGTTCGGTCTGTATTAGACTTAGATAGTCAATACATCTTTGTGACATACCTAAATGGTCGATATTCTTCATATATAGAACAGTTAGAACTTCCACCACTCTTCACCTTTAGTGTTACGACCTGTGCTCGGAATGCTATACAACCTCTGAGTTACTTGACATTGCTCATATTCTCGGATACCCATTGGATACCGAATCTTCTTTTAGGCCATTTCCTTATGTCCCAATTAGTATGCCCTGTACATCTGAATACATTATGTCTTTCATCCTAGTTTGTATTCTCTGAGTATCAGAAATCTGTACATGTTGTATTCCCAATTTAGTTATGCTCTTGTTCTACTTTAGGTACTTTCCTTGTCTCCTCATTAGTACTGCAAGATGCCGGAAATCCATATATATACCAAACTGTAAAGTAGTTACAGGGCAAATCAGAATATCAACTTACAGTAGGGGACAAAACTGTCCCAATGTTTTGATAATTCTCATTAAATGTTGTATAACTGGTCACATAAATCTCCTAAAATGGTGAATATTTTAGCAGATGCCCTAGTATACTAACTTTCATATTACCAAGTATGACATAATGTTGATGGAAATTGGTGTCATAGTGATTATTTAAAAATAACCAATCATTGGGACAGTTTTGTCCCCTGCTCCTTTTGAATCAGATATATTGTTATTCTAGTACTTTGTATGGCCTCCCTTGGCCTTTATTAGTCTTTTTGGAATACTTTCCATGAGTTTCTGACACTCCTGAGGCTAAATCTTTGGCCATTCCATTTCCACCTTCTCCCATAACTCTCAAACTCCCTTTGGTGAAGGATATTTCTGAAGCTGTTTCTTCAGGTGGAACCAAAGATGTTCTATGGGACTCAGGTCAGGAGACTGTGCTGACCAGTCTAACACCTGAATATGATTTTCAGAAAACCATTTTTGTGCCATTTTGGATGTGTGTTTAGGGTCATTATCCTGCTGGAAAATGACCTCACCTGCTGGAATCTCCAAATATTCAATGCTCTGGGACAACTGCTGAGCCAGGATCTCCACATATTGTGCAGGATACATCCTTCCTTCAATCTCTGCAAGCATTCCCACTCCATTCCAACCCATACAGCCCCACATCATGATATTTCCACCTCCATACTTGACTGTAGGTTGGGTTGTCCTATCAGAAAGTGGTTCTCCAGCTTTCTTCCACATATATTAATGTCCATCTGACCTAATATTATTGATCTTGGTCTTATCAGACCACAAGATCCTTTTCCAATCATCCACAGTCCAGGTTTGGTACTTAAGGGCAAAGCTTAACCTGGCCTTTCTACGTTGAGCCTTGAGCAAGGGCCTTTTTTGCTTTGACTACAGCCTTTAAATCCTGCTGTTTCAAGGTCCTCCTGATTGTTCTGGATGAGACATGGGATTCATTGATGGAATTGATGAAGTGTGTGACCTAGACAGCATTATCTAGCTTGCCAGAGGTGATTTGATGTATGATCCTCCTCTGGTCAGTAGGAGAAAGCTTGGAAGGACATCCTCCTTTCAGGTTTTCTTTGTCTATTTCCATCTCTGGTGCAATTCTACTGATAGTACACTTGCTAACACCTGTTATAGAAGCCACATTCCTATTGGAGAGTCTATTTTGGAGGAGAGAGATGGCTTGTTCTCTTTTGAGAGGAGAAATAGCTTCCATGATGAGAGTAATAGTTGAAATGTCACAGTCACAGTCACATATCAATTAGAACATTGAATATATGTCATGATTTCTTTTGGATTTTTTCCATTTCTCTAGTGGATAATATGATAGAGTGAAATCAATGAAAAGAGTAGGGGTGTCACAATCGTCACAAGTCACAATATTGTCACGAATATTCAAAGGTAACTTTCAACAACTCTTCGACTCATTGAATTCGACTCGACAAACCTGAACATTATTCAACAACATTGAATCTCTTTTGACATGTCTCATTTCGATGTCATGTATGATTTCATTATTAGTTCATAACATAGTCATAACAATACGAAGAAAAGCATAAAAGGGCTATGAAAGGAGTGAGGGAAGTCAGTCAAAATATCTGTAAATTAGTGATACTAGTAATCTATCTTGTCATAACTTCTTTGACAAATACTTCCGTGAGTTCTCACGACTAGTAATAGCCTCTTACTTCATCGACAGGGCGAACATATACTTCGTCAAATGAGGCTTTCAAGTTCAATCAGTAGAATATTATTCAACTTTATTGAAGAATAATCGATTTGTGACAAGGGGACAAAACTGTCCCAATGATTGGTTATCTTTAAATATTCAATGTGACACCAACTTCCATCAATATTATGTAATACTTGGGAAGATGAAAGTTAGTATACTAGGGCATCTTCTAGAATATTTTCACCATTTCAGGAAATTTATGTGATCAGTTATACAACATTTAATAGGAATTATCAAAACATTGGGACAATTTTGTCTCCTACTGTATGTAGTTACTCTACTAGTTCTTCGCTCTTCTCTTGGACCTCTGATCTTCTCTTTCTCTCTACCAATCAGGATCCAACAGTTTGACCACTGTTTGGCTTCCAGATAGATAAGTTCTTGCATGTTCGAAATTTAAGGACAACTGATGGTAACTTTGCAAGGGTGCAGTACACAAGCTGAAGCCACATCCTTCCATTCAGACTCCATCAGACTTCTGACCTCATGGCATGCAACTTAATATGTAGATTGGTTAAGGAGGTTGTCCATAATCATTATAATATCAAATGTTTACTAATAAAAGCAATATTGCTACAAAACTTTCTCTTTAAATAGCAGTATCTATTTTGAGACTATTATATTGTTAACCACCAACCATGAGAAACAATTCTCCATATTATATCCTAAACAATTCAGAGTCAATTAATAGAACCTATTGTATATAGTTTTCCAAGTTATATAAATACTTGCTAATACTTTTGTTAGTAATTTGTTTTTTAAAAGCTAAACTGTAGTTATTTCCCAGTAAAATATGTGAGATGTCTGTTAAGTGCCGTGTCAGGAACTTATTCTGGAACTATCGGAAAGTCACCGGGAAGTCGGGAACTATCAGATAGGGTCAGGATGTTGGCTTCAGCTTATGTGCTGCACCTCTACGCAAATGCTCAAAGTCCTTAATTTCAGAGGTGAGACTTACAATGGAAGATACAGATATTCAGAGTTCCGAAGAGTTCCGAATATCGAGCGTACAGAAAGATGGAAGAGGGAATAAGAAACTAAGTTGATATCAGATCTAAAGTAAAGTAAAAATTTGCGGAAACTATGTAATATAAGTCTTCTCATTATTGTACTACAAAATAAGACCATAATAAGACAGAAATAGAAGTATTCTGAAATGGGAATACAATAAGACATATCAGGGAGACAATAATCTGAAACAGAAATATAATAGACAAACAAGTGAATACTTGTCAACGGACAAATTACCAAATGCGGAACAAGGAAAGAATGTGGAACATACAGTAACTATGATGTTCCATAGTTGGAGGTCAGAAGTCGGAAGTCGGAAGTCAGAAGTTGGATATTGAAACATCCAGGAACGGGTTGTAACAGTACCCCCCTATTAGGCCGAAGTCCCATAGAGGCGATTAGGTACTGAGTGATTAAAGCCATGGCTGATTGTTATGTGTTGTGAAATTTACACAATTCTGGAGGTGAGAGTTTCAGCTGCTGTTCTGAGTATAAAAACCTCCAAATATTCAAATTAACGTTTTTGTTTCTTTATCCACAACTTGCATGTCGATTCGTCGGCCATTGTTCACCACTACTCCAGAAGATTCAGATGCTGAAATTACCGTACTTCACAAAATGTCGAAGGTCGAAGAACTTCAACAAAAGTGACAGAGGATGGAGGAGATGAAATGATGACAAGAGGAGGGAGGAAAAGGCATTGATGTTGGAGTTGAAGGAGGCTGAAGAGGCGGAAAAATGGGAGTTAGAGTGGGCCAAAGTGGCAAAGGAGGTGTGGATATGGAAAACGGTGGAGGTTCAGAGGAAGAAGGAAGAGGCAGAAAGAAAACAGTGGGAGACTGAGGCAGCGGAAAAGAGTAAGGAGATAAGGGAGGGAAAGGTACGTCTAAACCATAAGTTTCCGTATTTTCATTTGATAACTATTGAATACAGTGAAAAGCCCTGGAGGTGGAGGTAGAGGGAGAGGCTGGGCCTTCAAGTCCCAAAGTAAGTGACATTTGTAAAAGGTCAGCAGTTGATTAACTTCCGAAACAGAAACAAAATGTCAAGGCTCCAGAATGGATGGAAGTCGTCCACAACAGTCCATGTTATCGTTGTTCAATTTGGAATATGACGTGTTGGAAACAGAAGGTAAAATGGGGCAGAACTTGCTATCCCTGTGCAGTTCTCAAACTTCCGTGCACTCTTGCCATGAAAAGGGTTCTGAAAGGTGAGAAGGCTCAGAAAACTAATGACGTGGAAAGTTTGGCAGTGGCCAAAATTGCGGAAATTGAAGTGCCAAATACGGATAGTATGGGCATCGAGCTCCTTAAGGACACCATTGATGCATTGGTTTTTATCGGAATGGAACTTATGAAAATGCGGGATGCACTGGAGTGCCATAATGATATCCAAGAAAAGGGTTTCTGTTTGTTGACCCGGAATTTCCGGAGGCAAAACGAATTTCTAGAAAAGGTAATGGTTAGGATCGGTGTTATCGCAGTTTCTGAGAGGTTTTCCAATAAGGCAAGGGAGCAGCCAAATGATCCGTTGGCAGAATGTGTTGAGAAAAGGTGGGAGTCAGGAAAGGGGCCGGAAAGTGAGGATGAAGAAGTGCAGGATATGGTGGAAAGTGTGGAGATTGCGGATGATATGGGAGTTGAAGTGGAAGGAGGATTTGGGGTGTCAGAGACTTTGAAGTAGTTGCAAATAAAATTTGACTTGTATGATTTCAAAAATGAGCATGATATCGGAAGTGTTGGAAACTGGACAGAAGAAAACGGAAAAAGATCAGAGTGATGATAAAGGTCTGGGTTTGCTCGGATAAGCTGTGTGGAAGTCGGTAACAATTTCCATAGTGTGTTCAAGTTCCGTGGCCAATATCCATGAAGTTTCCTCGTCAGTACCTTCATATCCTGCCCATTTGACTAAATAGAGCAATTTATAAGTATGTTGGCAATTATCGATTTTAGAATCCAAAATTTCGGAAACTTCAAATTCTGGTTCTCTGTCAATGATGACTGGAGGGGGCAGAGGTTAAATACGTTCCAGGATTTTGTTAGGAACACAAGGTTCTAACATGGAAATGTGGAAGACAGGGTGGACTGCTCGCATACTATCGGGAAGTCGGAGAGTCCATGAGAGTGAACCAGCTTGTGCTATAATTTCAAAAGGGCCTAAGAATTTTTCAGCGAGTTTTTTAGAAGGTCAGATGGTATGGAAGAATTGAGCTTTTACAAAAACCTGATCACTGATTTTAAAATTAGGAGGCAGGATCCTGTTTTTGTCTGCAGAACATTGGTAATATTCCTGGGTGGAAGAAATAGCTTTCTGAAGTTCCTGATGTTATTCATCAAGGTCGGTAATAAATTCTTGAGTACGGACAGAAGCCAAATCTCATTCGGAATGTACTGTGAGATTCGGATTATAGCCCTTGTTGGCAAAAAAGGGAGAGATGCTGGTAGTTGCGTTCGGAGAGTTATTGTAGGCAAATTCCGCAATCGGAAGAAGGGATTTCCAATTGTCCTGTTGATAGTTGCAATAAATGCGGAGATATTGTTCCAATGTTTGATTAACACGTTCCATTTGTCCATCACCTTCCAGGTGATATTTCGAGGTGAAGTGTAGTTTCATGTTGAGGGCTTTTCTGAGGGCCTGGAAGAAATGGGAGATGAACTTGGAGCCTCAATCGGAAGTTATGTATGTGAGACAGAACACCATGTTTGGAAAATACATGAATAATGAAAAGTTCTGCTAATTGTAAGGATGTAATTGTATCGTGAGTGGGTATGAAAATGCCTTGTTTTGAGAATTGATCCACAACAACTAGAATGGATGTAAAGCCTTTGGAATTCGGAGCTCGATAAAATCCATGGAAATTGAGTTCCAGGGTTTTTCCAGTATCGGGAGTTGCTTGAGAAGGCCATACGGCTTATGTCTCTGGGTTTTAGAGCGTAAGCAGGTGGTGCATGACTTACAGAACTGGGTTATGAAATCTCGGAGGTTGGGCAAGTATATTCTCTATGGATTAGACCAAGAGTATTGTTAATGCCATAATGTCTGGAGATTGGATGATCATGTTTGTACTGAGGTATGTGGAGTCGGAGATTGTTGGAATCTGGAATGTAGATATGTCCATCGAGATGGATAAAACCTTGAGAGTCTTGTGACCATCCGGGTTGGTCAGGATTATCTGGAACTTCTAGGTGTGGCTTGAGAGCCAGATCGGAAGTGAGTGTGGAAAGGATATCTTGATGTAATTGCTCAATGTCCATAATCATAATGCTACGCATAATTGGATAGTAGAGGGAAGTTGCTTGAATAGATGTGGAAAGTTGTTGTGTTGTAAAAACCAGTTTCAAGTTATGCAAATTAACAATGGCATAGTTACTTTCCCCCTCTTTAGGATAGACATCCCATTGTCGAGTCATGGCCTCAGGTTTTCCACCAAGATGACTGGGTCAGAAACGGATAATCATGTTGAAAGTGGAAAGGAATTCGGACCAGTGGGCTTGCCGGTGGGTCAAAGGTTTAGTGGTAGAAAAATATTCGAGATTTTTGTGATCAGTAACAACGCCAATGGGAGTTGCGGAACCTTTGAGATAATGATGCCAATGTTTGAAAGCTTCAAAAATTGCCAAAAGTTCCTTATTATGAATGTCGTAGTTGAGTTCAGATACTGAAAGGGTCTGAGAAAGGAATGCAACCAGATGAATTTCACCATTGGAATCTTGAATGGAAAGAATTGCGGCAATTGCATAATTGGAAGCATCGGTTTCCACAATAATCAGAATGTCAGGTTTCCAATGAGAAAGAATCGGGGCAGAAGTGAAAGCATTTTTCAAAGTCTGGAAAGCAGAGTGGCATTTGTCGTCAAAGACCCAAGGTTGAGTTTTACGGGTAAGATGAGTAAGTGGTATTGTAATATCCGAGTAATTCTGAATAAAACGACGGTAAAAGTTGGCGAAACCTAAAAATGACTGAATATCTTTGACTTTCCGTGGTTTGGGCCAATCACGGACAACTTGAACCTTGGTTTCATCCATACGGAGGCCCTCAGGTCCAATAATGAAACTTAAGTATTCAATAGAATCCATGTCGAAGTAGCATTTTTTACTGTTGGCGAAAAGACTGTTTTTTCAGAGTCTTTGGAAGTCTTCATGGACTTGTTCATCGTGAAGAGTGGGATCCTTGGAAAATACCAAAATGTCATCCAAATAGACTATAACACATACGTCAAGCATGTTGGAAAATATATCATTAACAGAACGTTGAAAAGCAGAAGGGGCGTTGGTAAGGCTGAACAGCATAACCAACCATTCAAAGGATCCATAGTGAGTCCAAAAAGCAGTTTTCCATTCGTTGCCCTCGACAATTTGGACCAAATGATAGGTGTGTTTGAGGTCTATTTTGGTGTAGATCCGAGCTTTCCGTGGGGCATTGAGTAAATTGGTAACGAGTGGAAGTGGATACTTATCTTTCTGTGTGATGGAATTTAATCCTCTGAAATCAACACAGAGTCGAAGGGAGCCATCCTTCTTTCTGATGAAAAGGATGGGTGCTCCATACAGAGACTTTGAGGGACAGATAAAACCTATTGACAGATGTTCATCCAAGAACTCCCGAATAGATGAAAGTTCCGATTGGGATAATGGGTACATAGGTCCTAACGGAGGGTTTGAACCAGGCTCAATATCAATGTTTAAGTCGTAGGGCCTACGTGGTGCAAGCCGGTCAGCTTTTTGCTTACTGAAAATGTCTGCAAAATCATGGTATTTTTCGGGAACTCCTTCCAGGTCGGCTTTTAGCTCAGATAGTTCTGGAGTCGCAAAACGTCCAGATGCTTCATCAACTTTTAAGCTGATCAAAAAACACTGCAATCTGTCCAGTTTACTTGCCCTAACAAATGCTGAAGTGTTGATGAGAGAGATTTTTGGAGGTGCAGAGGTTTCAGTAGAAGCCGGAGGTGCCATTGAGGCCGAAAAGGCTTTGGCTGGAAGAGATGCTGCAGGAGGAACGGAAGTGTCGGGAATCCGGAAATTAATACTGCCCAATACCCAGTCAATCAACGGATTATATCGGGTAAGCCAGTTGTATCCAAGAACTACCGGACAGCTAGAGTCCAACTGTGTTATGAAAAAAGTAACCATCTGGGATGTTCCACACGGGAACCAGATAGGCATGTCACAGGCTTGGGTAATTGCTGTATTGCTAGTGCCGTCAAACAGATGCAAAGAAATTGTGGGAACAGAATTAAGTTTCAGATTATGTTTTGTGGCAAAGGTGGTATCTACAAAACAGTTTGTGGAGCCAGAATCTATCAGAGCTTGGAACACTAAATTTCCAAGAAGGTCAGAGACAAGTTTTACAAATAATGAATCAGGATTAGAGAGAGCGGATGTGTTGAGATGGATAATCTCAGAAACACAGAGAGAGTCAATGCAACCCTCTGTCCATGCAGATTCCTGAAGGTTGCTTACTCTTTTTTCGAGTCGGTGGCAGGCTTTTCCTTCAATGTCGTAGTCGTAGTGGAAGTTGCTGCGTGGGCTTTGGAAGAGCTAGATTTAACAGTACAGTCAGAAACCTTGTGTCCGCCTTTCTGCAGAAAAGGCAGAGGTCATTGTCCATACGTCATTGTTTCTCCTTTGGGGTGAGTTTACCATCGGTGCCCAACAAATGGGAAATGTCGGGTTTGTGGGAAGTTGACTGTTTATCCTTGTTGGATTTCTTGTCTTTTTTCCGATCGGAGTTTGATTTGCCAGTATTAGTGCCAGAGTTTCCAGTGTTATTGCCTGAGTTGTTTCTGGAAGACTTGCTAGTCGATGCCTTGTTGTTCTGAGAACATTCCGTTGGATTCTCTCAGGAGACCTAGGCTTTTTGTTCCCAATAACGGGCATCGGATGTCTGAGCTTTAATCCACATGAGTTGGAGAGTTTTTGGTTTTCCATCTTTGCAGATCTCATCTTTAAGGTGTGACAGAAGTCCCATATAGACATGGTGCCTGAGGGTGGAATCGTCCCATCCACATCGTGCAGCGAGGGTATTGAACTTGACGAGATAATTGGAGACTCATTGATTGTCCTTCATCTTGAGCATCATTAATTCATTTTCCACTTTGCTGGATTGATCGTAAGGTCTGAAAATACTTTCCAGTTCTTCCACAAACGTTCCCAGTCGTTGAGCCATATGGGTGTCTCATCAGATATTCCGGATAGTCTGGGTTTGAACCAATCCTGAGCGGTATCCTTGAGATAAGAGAGCGCGAAATTGACTTTTCAACTGTCAGATTTAAAGGCAGCGGGTCGATCACGGAAACTGAAATGGCATTGGAGAAGGAAATTCTTCAATTTTTTCGGATCCTTGCCTGTAAATGGTTCGGGTTCTTTGACTCCGGTGTGGGATGATTCTTTACTTTCCTCAGTGGATTTCAAATAGTCAGCGCAACATTTCAGTTGGTTCATTAAAAGATTTCTTTTTCGATGTCGCCGGCTGATCTTCTGCTTCATTGTCAGAAGTGTTGGGATTCTTGGGATCCTTCATTAAGTCGGTAACTTCCTCAGTAACTTCCTCAACGGAAGCTGATGTTGTTGGCTGATTTGGGGTTTCGGGTTGGGTGGTATAAAGTTGCAATGGGGATTGAAGTTGAGATGGTCCTTTGGCAGCTTTGCATTTGGGACCCATGATGAGCGAGTCGCATAATTCAGATCTGATATACTGTTAAGTGCCGTGTCGGGAACTTATTCCAGAACTATCGGAAAGTCACCGGGAAGTTGGGAACTATCGGATAGGGTCAGGATGTTGGCTTCAGCTTATGTGCTGTGCCTCTATACAAACACTCAAAGTCCTTAATTTCAGAGGTGAGACTTACGATGGAAGATATGGATATTCAGAGTTCCAAAGAGTTCCGAATATCGAGCATACAGAAAGATGGAAGAGGGAATCAGAAACTAAGTCAATATCAGATCTAAAGTAAAGTACAAATTCACGGAAACTAATCTAAGTCTTCTCATTATTGTACTACAAACTAAGACCATAATAAGATGGAAATAGAAGTATTCTGAAATGGGAATACAATAAGACATATCGGGGAGACAATAATCTGAAACAGAAATATAATAGACAAATGAGTGAATACTTGTCAATGGACAAATTACCAAATGCAGAACAAGGAAAGAATGTGGAACATACGGTAACTATGATGTTCCATAGTCGGAGGTCAGAAGTCGGAAGTCGGAAGTCAGATATTGAAACATCTGGGAACGAGTCATAACAATGTCATTGGAAATTCTTTTGTCCTGTGGCTTTCTTAGTTGGGTGAAATCACCTATATATTCTGGGTATGTTGAATCAAGTAGAAATCTGTTCATATTGACAGATCCATTCCAAAGTAATACATATGTATTTAGAGGTGCCAATGATATACAGTGCATATGCATGGAATAGACTATCTAAAGGTATCTATTTTTTAAAAGTATTAGTGTTTCAAACTATTAATTCTTTTTATTGTCTACTCATGTCCGGAAAGATTCTTTAGTTTGTAATGTACGAGAGAGTTTAAAACTTTTGAAAGTTTTAAAAACCAAATTATGTTTGAATCACATCCCAGATTGTGAAGAGTGGTGGAAGTTCTAACCATTCTATATATGAAGAATATTGACTGTTTAGGTACAACACGAAGATGTATTGACTGTTTAGTTCAATACAGTCGAGTGAAATAGCTATCTAAAGTAGAGTAGAGACCTAAAATGAATAAGGAGAATCGACTGTGAAGTATGGTTCTGAATGACTGCTCGAGTGTAGAAGAGAATAACAAGAGAGTCAAATAACAGAGTAGCGTGGATGTAGTCCACACAGATTGAGATAAAGGTGGAGTTTTGACTAGTATAGTTTGAAACTCTGATTGCATAGATAGTCAAAGCCCATCTGTGACGGTTGAGATGATACTCCAATCACAACTTACAAGACACTAACTGGTGTCTGGGTAAGTTGTGGTTGCAGGTAAAAAGTGTCTGAGTTCTAACTACGGGCACTAGAATACATAAGTCTGGCATGTATGTGCCCACAAGAGTTGATGTACCGAATACATAGGTTGTTGAACTAATTATATGTGTATAATAAAATAGAGAGAAAGTAGAAATAATAATGGAAATATAGTATGAGCTCATCCAGACTATATTTCCTGAGTATATTTTGCTGTACCTCTCACAGTGCCCCCCAGGTCAAAGAGCTATGTCAAAGAAGGTGTCGAAGGATGCTTGGAACTCCTACCCATGTGTCCTGCAAAGAACTGCCAACGTGCAGGATAGCATTTCCCCAGGCGAGATGCTTGGCATGAAAGGAAAGGGCAATGTCTTCCCGCTTCAAAATGTCGTTGGTGGATGTCAACCCATCCAGTTTCTGGATTGAAGAGACCCAATGACTGTAAGCCTTTTGGCACATTAGAATGATGGCGTGAACACGATCAGTGGAGGTGTCAGTAATGCGGGTGATGGGAGGAGGCCAGGGGTGTAGTGATGGCGGGGCAGGAGTGGGAAGTGGTGCACAGCTTGTGTCTCCACCAGAGGGAAGTCATCCTGGGTGTCGGAATCTGACAATAGATGCTCCAACAGGTCGACCAGGTCCACAGCCGAGTGGATCAGTGCATGCTCAGGAAGGACACAAGTGGAGTCAATGAGCAGGGACTGAAACATGGAGAGCTCAACCCATTCGATATCCTCCACTAAATGCGGCTGTTCCTTAGGGTCATTGACGCATAAGTAAAGTGTACTCATGTGGTCCGACAGTGTGAGAGACCCGCTATACACTTGGATATGCCCTTTAAGAAGGGGGTGCTGCAAGGTTGGCCCCAGTCATGTTAACATGCATCCCACAGTGAAAATGTTGGAGGGGTAGTTAATGGAGATGTGCATCCAACCTGCCTGTAAGAAACGAGCCAAGTCAGCCGTGTCCTGAGAGTGAGGGGGAGAGGGCGGCTGCGGCAGGGGGCTGAAAACAGGGTTAGCTGGGAAGGGGTCAATGGCAAGGGGCGTGTCATCCTGAACATCAGCCTTCTGCTTCCCCTTCACCTTTTCACTTAAGGGGGGAGGCTCCTCGAAGACTTCCATGGCTGGGGGAGGTTCCCTGAAGACCTGTAATGTATTATTACTATTTAGCGTACTTGTAAACTCTTTTTACTTGAGTTAAGTAGCATAGCTTGAGAAAGGAGATTCAAATTCAAATTAATCTGTATGTAGGAGTTTTGTCAATTAAATCAGTATCCACTTTTATTCAACTACATGCCCGTGTCCCTTTTCCGAGGAGAAAGCTCAACTCAAGGAAACAAGACGGTCAACAGATTGGCAAGGAGAGTACTCAACTTAAGCACAATGTGTGGACCTAGTAGGCAAGTGTAGCTAAATGAGCAAGTGATGTGATATTAAATGATATCCTAAATACATGATTTGAGCCTGTATTTATACTAGTCCAGGATCCTGCTTACTAAGTAATGTGACTAGGAGAATGAGTCAGTATTTCCCATACTTGACTCAAAAGTGTATTTCAGAGTCATCCAACCAGCCATGACTATGTATCTGAGTCATAGCTCTGGTCATAACTCATTGCATAGTCATATTGATATGACTCACCAATGAGTCATCTCCCTCAATATGTAGTCAAGGAGATGGGGTAGATTGCATACTATAAGGGCTAGAGATACCTTATTAGTATGTAATCCATGACTCTGTTGGTTTCCATGGCAGTGCCATCTAGCTACTTAGGGTTAAGATATGCTAATTCTAGGGTTTAGAGCTAGCAATAAATCTTATGTTATCAGAACAATGACATTTTAAACTCTTGAGCCAAAGTTAAAGGATCCAGTCCTCTACTATTTGTGTGAAGAGTCGATAGATTCTTACCGCTTGACTAATGTCCCTTAAAGGTCAAACAAAGAAACAAAGTGATAAAATATATGACAAGACCTCAGTGGCGGGGGGGCTCCTCGAAGACATCCATGACTGAGGGAGGTGCCTTGAGGACTTCCTCCATGACTGAGGGAGGTGCTGCGAGGACGTTCTGAATAGGGTGATCAACATCTATCAATGTAATATTGGGTTGATGACTGGGGCTCCCTAGGGAAATGCAAGGTGAGCAGGGAGAGATGGGCAGGACTCTGTGCTGGCAGGGGAACAAGGGAAGTGTCCGACACTGCAGGGAACAATGGCGTCAGGATAGAGCGGGTGGTGACAAGGGGGTCAGGTGATGTGCGGGGGGGTGGGGTTGGCCACGGTGCTGGAGAGGGCTTGGGTGTGGGTGAGGGCAGTGGTATGAGGGAAGGTCCTGTGGAGGGGAGGGGTAACGGTATAGGGGGAAGAGAAGGCAGGTCAGTGGATGGTTCAAGACTTCCTGGCAGCTCTGAAAAGGGTGTAAAGCGCTGCAGTGGGGGTGCAGAAGAAACAGGTTGAGGTGGAGAGAGGTGAGTGGAGCTGGATGGCATCGCAGGGTCGGCTAGATGATACCCCCTCCAAACTCTGATGGAAGTCGGCAGTTTTCGTCATTGGTTAGGGTCACTCATGAAGAAGTGAATGTTGTCAGGAAGTAAAAAACCTTTGTGGCAATCAGCGCCAAGGTACTTGTCACCGTAGGCAGGGTAGCATGATTGGTCATCCTCCAAATCAGATGAGAAATCGATGGCCATCCAGTAGGTTTGTTCCTGGGGCCCACATTGGGAAGGAGGTCTGGGAGGTAGTGCAACTCCATCCCCACATTGCAATGCAATGCTTTGTAGTTTGATCCTCCATACTCTGTCCCAATCATAGAAGGTGACCCTGTCTTTTCCTTTCCTGCTTTTCTGTCCTACACTCCAAACACATGGCATCCCCCATCACTGCAATCCATCTCAGTGAAATCCATCCATTTATGGCCCTGGGGGGGAGCGATGGTTGAAGGGTTGTTGTTTCCTTCCATTCTCCTCCATTCCTGTCATGTCTGCTTTGAGGGGACATTATCCCTAGCACCCCTCTTTCACTGTCCTTCTAAGTACTCCTCCCTCCTCTTCCTCTTGAGCATTTTTAATTCCTCCTGAACCTGTGTGGAGAAAGCCTCGGACTGTCGTGTTTTCCTGATCTCCTCCTCGGTGGAAGGGAAGATACTATGAGGGGGTGGGGGTTTTCACTCCACGTTCCCGAGGGAGCCCCCAAGTACCAGAGGGCAGGGGCACAGCTTTGGGAACGGGGTCCATCTGTGTAGGGTATGTGGACAAAGAGGCCTCCCCAAGTGCTCGACAATCTCTGTTCGAGGTGGTGGGGAAGGAGGAACCATTGTTTGGGGTCAAGGTATTCTTTTGTTGAAGTTGGGGAACTTGGGTTTGGGTTGTTGTTCCTGCGACATAGTGTACTGATTTGAGAGGTTGATGTGGAGGGAAGAGACGGGGGATAAAATTTTCTTTAGCAGATTTACATATTTTATATTAATTTTAAGCTCCACTCAGTTATTGAGGTGAAAGGCCGAGGGGGATGAATAGTGAAGAGTAGAGTTAAAGTAAATAAACAGTGTTGTCGTCATGAGGAGGTAAAATGATCATTATATTCGATAAATAGTTTTGTAAGCTCTGAGAAGAGTGGGGGCATTATGCAGGTTGTTGCCATTTAACCAGGTATCCTCTTCCGGACCATATCCTTTCCATTGAACTTGAAAAAGGAGTCGATTTTGATGCTTTTTGTGTCCTACTATAGCTTCTACTTCATACTCCTCGTCATTACGGTCTAGTTCCCGAGGATTCTCGAGTAGCTCCCTTGATCTGAATTCCTTGGGGGAGAGACGGTACTTTTTAAGAGGGTCTCGGTTGATGACTGGGTGTAGTTGATATTCTGAGGGAATGCAGAGTCGAAAAACTTGAGGGTTTATCTTCTCCAAGACTTCGAATGGTCCTATCCATCTTTGTATAAGTTTCCTCCCAGGTCCTTTGGCTTTGACAAGCTCGAGGCAATGGGGATTGATTAGAACATAATCTCCTTCTGAGATATCCTCCACTGATCTCCTTTTCTTATTGTAGCTGTGAGCTTGTGTTTCTTGTGCTCATGCAATCAAATCCCATGCCACCTGTTGATGGTTTTCCAATCCTAAGATCCTGTGAGGTATCAGCTTTATCTCATAATTTTCTCTTAATTTTCTTTGAATTTATTAATATTTTCTCGAATTTATTGTATTTTTATTATATTTTTATTGTGAAATATAGGCTCTATTCCTTAACTTCGCATAATAATAGCATATATGAACTCATATTATGCTATTATATCTTAGTTAATTTATTATAATTTTTAACTAATTATTTATATTTTATTTACTTAGTTATTACCTTTCAGCACCTTGCTGCAGCCTAGTTTGCGCATTTTTGGAGTCATGTGACGTATTAGATAAGCCTCCGGTGTCGGGATGTCACAAAAGTCATGAATGTGACTACCTGAGTCACACAAGTCACGAATGTGACTACCCGAGTCATTATTAGATTCCGCCGACTCATCGTTTGCTTCCGTCCTGGGACCGCGGCCTTGAACCTTCATGTTCAAGCAAGAGGTTAGAACCCTTGTCTCAGAGAAGGGAATCACATGAGAAACAAAGGGTAAATAATGAGTAGAATATGAGGTCATTATGATCTCCTCATAAACTAAATAGTTAGCTAATCATTGAGTTATCAAAATGTATATAAGGAGGGCCAAGTTTCCAATAAAACCAATCTATCACACACATATTTTACAGTACAGCACAGAAGCTTACCTCATCATCCTAAGGACAATAATAGCCTTAGTCTGATACACTCACTGCAAGCACCTACACTTGCAGCATCTTGAATCTTTGTCAGCAACTCTTGGACTTAGCTAATCATCTAAGTTCCTCAGCCTCACAGCTACCTTTTAGGCTTATTAATTAGATAATAAACCTAATAAGTATCTGAGTATCCTTACTGAAATCCCTGCCAATACTAGATTATTCAAGGCCCAGCCCTAAGTTTATTGAATTAATCAAGTACAAGCACTCAGATAATCCAATACATATTATTTTCTCTATTAATAAATTATTTAACACCTTTTTAAATAACTATTAATAGTTACAAATACGCATACAAGAATCCGAAGCTCTTATATCAATTCTCTGCCAAGTTACTGTGCATATATTCAGCTTCCAGCCCCTATTCTCAAGGAATAGTTCTTGTATTTGCTAAAAGAGTCATACACAGTTCTATTGAACCTTTCAATAATCAAAATAAGCATTGATTTGAGTTGTTTAAGCTTCATAGCGCAGCTCATTAATCTATCAGTATTTAAATTACTGGACCTTTGCTTGTTTTATTGTTGAAGCTCTGTAACACTATAGCATATATTGAGCTATCTAAGAGAATCCCCTGAATACATTACAGATCCATTGGTCAGCTAAAGGGCTATCTGACAATTCCCTGGTAACCACAGGGTCATCCCCTCCTAGGCAGCGAGACATTCCTCTTGGTAAGTATCCCATCAGCAAAAACACTGGTGCATAGCTTGTTGAACTCTGAACCATTGAATTGTAAGTATGAGCCACCACCTGAGTCCATTTAGACCATTCCTCTTTCAAAGAAGCACAGTACGCTCTGAGCATTTGCTCAACGATAGCATTAGCGTTCTCTGTTTGACCGTCAGTTTGAGGATGATGGGATGAGGATACCAAGAGGGCGCTTCCGTATACCTTGCAGACCTCTCTCCAGAACCTACAGGTCCATCTCTTGTCTCAATCACAGATTATCCTTGAGGGTAGGCCAACAGGAGCGGCTACTTTATTCACAAAGATTTGTGTGAATCCTTCTGTGGATAGATCTGAAGTTGTGGGCTCGCAAATTAAAAAGCGCATGAGTTTATCCACAGTGACAAAGATGGCTGAGTAAGCACCCTCTGCAGAAGGAGGCAATCCAGTAATTGGGTCCATTGAGCCAACCTCAAATGGCCTTAAGGGTACATCTGCAGGTCGAAGAGCTCCTTGTCGAGCGGAATGATCAACCTTAGTTTTCTGGCATATGTCGCAGTTGCGAGCATACACCATGCAGTCCTGCAACATCCTCGGCCAGAAAAACCAGTCCTTCATCAGCTGAAAAAGTCTGTGACCACCTGCATGAGCTCCTTTGAAGGGGTTGTCATGTATCAATTTGAGTATGGTTGATGTCATGCTGCTAGGTATGCAGATTCGACTTTTCCAGTCCACATCTCGAAAGAACAATAGCTTATTCTTGCCGATGAAATAGTGCAAAGGGGTAGCTACCATATTTGGGGAAATGGGATTGGTGGCATAATGATTTCTGAAGGCAGGATCTTTCTGATACCCATCATGAAGTTCCTCAGCATAATTCTCATTGATTTCTATAAGCAATTGGTGGTTCAAGAGAGTAAAGTTTGCCTCATCAATTTCATTGTTTCTGGGGAGATTGTGCAAATCCCATTTCATTTGGGGGACCTCTTCCATCATTCCAATTGGTTCAACTAACTCATGATGAGTGAGAAAGATGGCCTTTTACACTGGTTTGTTCTCCCATAATGTCTCGTCATTCCATTTGTGAGAATCTGCTACAATTCGTAAGAGGTCATCTCTCGTGGGACTAGCACAGTCAGGTACTCAAGGAAGTCTAGACAGTGGGTCAACATTGCTGTGTATCTGTCCCACTCGATGTAAGATTTCCAGACCGGGGTGTGCAGTGTATACCACCCCCCATGCGGCCAGTTGATGATTGGTATTCTCATAAGATCTGGCCCATTGTAATGCCACATGGTCAGTGATCAGAAGGATATGTTCTCCCTCGATAAAGGGCTGGAAATGGACTAGTCCCTCATTAGCAGCTAATGCTTCTCGCTCTGTGGCTGAGTAATTACATTCTGCTTTCTTGAGTGTGTGGCTCCAATAGGTGATGACGTGCTCGATAGTGACACTGGTGTCGTCAAAATCTGAGGCGCAGGAATCTGTCCAAGTGAATTCCGGCTCCTTGGTTTTATAATGAGTAACAAAAATGGGCACATCTCGAGATTGATTGAAGGCTGATCTTGCTTGGGTGTAGATTTTAGTATCTTTTAGGTCCTTGAGCGTCATTTTCTGTATTTGTTGAAGACAACATCCCAGTGCGAAGTCTGAAGCATCCATGTATAGCCGATAAGGCATGCCACTCGCGGGGTGTCCAAGTACTGGAGCAGAGCTCAATGCAACCTTGATGTCTTCAAAAGCTCAGGCGTGTTTGGAATCCCAAGTCCAACAGACTCCTTTCTTTAAGAGGTTGAAGAGTGGAGCAACCATCCAGGAATAAAATAATATGTAAGTGGAGAAGTACAGAACCATCCCGAGGAAATGTTAAGATCTGCTATCTTGGAAGGCGTAGCTAGTTCCAGTATGGCAGTGACCTTTTCTTGATGGGTCAAAAAACCGAGTCTAGACACCTATGTCCTAGTAATAGACTCGAGTTATACCCAATGTAGCACTTTTTGGGCGAGAGAGTGATTCCCACTGCAATCATAGCTTGAAGAACAAGGTCTAGATGCTCTAAATGATCGTCCCATGTCTTAGAAAAAATCATGATGTCATCAATATAAACTAGGCAGAATATCCATAAGTAAGATGCAAGTACAGTTTGCATAACTCTCTGGAATATAGAGGGTCCATTACAAAGTCCAAAGGACATTCTCCTGAATTGCCACAGTCCTCGATGGGATCTGAAGGCAGTCTTTGGTTTGTCTTCTTCTAACATTTCAAGTTGGGTAAAGCCGGCTAATGTGTCAAAGGAAGATAGGATGTTGGATCCTGAAAGTGCTTGCATTATTTCAGACTGGCATGGCAATGGGAATTTGTCAGGAATTGTTAGGCTGTTCAACTTCCTATAGTCAATCACCACTCGCGGTTTCCTGTTGCCATAGACGACAAAGGCTGGCACCCCCCAAGGACTTTTGGACAGTTCAATTACTCCCTGTTGAAACCAAATATCCATTTGTTCATCAATGATCTTCCTATTGGCTGGGGAAGTTGGAAACATTGACATTGAAATAGGTTGCATGCCTTCTTTCAATGGGACATTGACTTTGATGTCTACTTGTCCTAAATGCCCGTCTACTCCAAAGGCTTGGATGTTCTTAGTCAATACCGACTCCAAGCAGGAGGAGACATCAGTAGGAATGTCAGGTCCTAAGTTAACCAACTTGTGTAGGTCCTCCGCACAAAATGTTTCCATGGTGGCAACCTCTGATGTTTTAGGGCCTGCTGGGACAAAATCATCTGCAAGTTCCCATTCTGGGGGATGTCCAGAAGGTTGAGGATTAAGGACATGCTCCTCTTCTATTCTTGATAGGCTCTCTACGAGGTGAGCGATCTTGGTTGCTGTTGACTGCATTGATGCCTTCTCAGTTGAAGAGCTAGGCATCTGAGCCCATTTGTTCGTGTCATGAATTAATCCAACAGTTTCCCCTCGTCTAATAATTCTTGGTGTCAGAGAGGGGTTAGTGAGAGGTATCGTGGCGCATTCCCTAGAGATAGCAATGGTGGGAGTGGCTAGTATACTTCCATTGTCATTCTGCAAGACAACTCCCTCGACTATCCATTGGTCACCAATAAGATCTCCAACAAAGATTGGTACTAATCGAGCTGATTCTGGCTCTATAGTACAATCCTGTAGGGCCCGTGCGACTCTTTCAGTACACACCCCTTTGTCTGGTTTGGAAGTCAATTCAGGTGAGTCATTGGCTAGTTCCTCAAGGGGGATCTTGCTAATTGAGAAGGCTAAAGGCTGTGGCTCCTTGGAGGAACTGGCTGGGATAGACCCCGCCCTCCCTGGTAGAATCAATCTAGAGCCCAATGGCTGGTCCCGTAGTGTCCCAATCTCATAGTTCACGTGAAAGTCCTCCCTGAGAAGAATCGGGATGGCCATGCCTCAGACAACATACATTTTGGCGGTAAATTTAAGAGCATACTGGTGTCATCTTCAAGGTAAATGGGGACATTGACGTATCCTAAGACCTTAGCATTACCAGTAAGCTGTATGAGGCACAAATTGAGTCCTTGCTTGAGCTTGGGGCGGTCCTCTAGTTCCTTATAGAAATCCTCCGAAATTAAGGAGAGGTCAGCCCCAGCGTCCAGCCTGATTTTAATAGGACTAGAGGCTTCTGAGTTCCCTACACATCCATAGACATGTAATGCTGAGATCTCAATACTGGAGTATCCACCCAGGGGATATCTTCTGCAGGAAATGATGGTCGAATCCTCCTTCATAAGCCGACTGGATCAAGGGTATTGGACCCTGGGTCTTTTGCTTTCCTTTCTTGTGGCCAGTTTGATGTTCCTCCTGATGCATCTACCATTAGGTACCTTGGGCATAGCATTCGGAACGGAGTCGTCCACTTCAGAGTCTGACTCCTCACAAGGAATTAGGTTGGGTAACTGTCCTGGGTTGAAGGGGAAGTTCTCCTCCTCTGATCCCTCTAACTCAGAGGGGTCTTCTATAACGTAGGTCTGACTTATTTCCTTAGATCAGTTCACAAATACTTCCTCATCGACAATTTCCTCAATGGTAGGAGGTTCAGATCACAATAAGGCTCCCGTCTCAGTCAGACCTTTCTGGTTCTGACGATGAGCATCCAGCCAGTCTCCTTTCTTGAGCAAATCACAGTCTGATATAGAAACATAGACTTGTGATGCTTCATTCTCATTTGAAGGTGAACTCGCATCTAAAACAACACCGTCCTCTGATTGAGGAAGGTAGACAGAAATGAAAATCAATTCCTCATCAATATTATGTACTTGTCCCTGTATGCTTAATCCATAAACCATTTCATAAGCCCTCTGATCCTCCACCTCCTCAGTTGGGTTCTGTGTGGAGCATTTGTTAATAGAGACATAGTGCAACATCCTACCCACGTGAGGGCAGTCAATCTTAAAATGCTCTAAACTCCCACAAATCCAGCACTCCTTCAAGGGTTTAGCGATGCTTTTCTTGTCGCTTCGTTCGAAAAAGAACTTGCCATATTCCTTACCCTGTTTCACATTAGATCTCCTAGGGACGGTTTTATCTTCAGCTTCGCTGAGAAGGACGTGACCTCAATTAGTGGGGTCGATTCCTCTATAGTGTTCTTCCTCATGCCAGGGATCTGACTCTTCCTGTTCAGCGATCATGACTCTGGGCTTCTGAAACCGATAACGCTCTTGATATGTTTGGACCCAAGCATTAATCAGAGCCTCTTGTAGATTGTTAGCATAAGTCTGCAAGCTGATGATGTCATCGATGGGTTGTCCTTGTAGAAGGTAAAGCCATTCCATGGGCAGCATCAGGATGAGTCTGCACATTTCATCCTTTTGATTTTGGTGGAACCGATACAAGAATCAATAAAACTTAATTCTCATTAAATGTAGTGAATGGGTGTCTCACGATCGTGGCCGGCGTATCAAAATTCCATGGCTTCCCATTCTAAGGCTAAGGATTCACACCAATGAGTTCTGAGTAATCCCTCTATGATGCCCCAAAGGAACAATCCATGAGATCAACTGAATTCAGTGCAATGTTCACAGTCCAGGGTGCTCCACCAGATCTTGGCATTGCTGGTGAGTCGTCTTGGCAGAGCGACTCCTAACAACGTGCTCATGGAGTCTGATATCTCTGAGAGACTCATGATATCCATGATGTAGTCCAAGCCTTGGATTGAGTTCCATCGTATTCAGGAAGGTCAGACCATTTTATCTTGATGTCATTGGTATTAAGAGTGATCTTTTTATCCTTAGGTAAGTCATCGATAAGCACACTGGCTTGAGGCTGCGTCGGAGTTCGAAAGGGAGAGTTAGGTACTCCACCATGATGCCCCCTACATCCTGAATTCCCTCCATTGTCTGAACTATTAGAACTCCCAGATGAACTGCTAGGGGGTCCTCCAAGTGGCAGAAAGGGATTCGAGGAGATCGGCAGGGAGTGGTGGGGATTCTCTGGATTCAGTGATCCTCAACCAGCAACCTGACCAGCTATACCCTTGGTGAATGCGGTAGAGAAGGATGGTCAACCCCTGTTGGCAACCGATCAATTCCTAATCATGGGTTGTTCATCACCGAAGTTAGGATTATTCGAAATTCTTTTGAATGTGACGTGAGAGCGATGAATCCCCTGATAAGGTGCTGGGCTGGGTTCTGTCATGATTTCTCTCTCAATTTTGATCGTATTCAAAGGCCGATGTGGCTGAGGCTGATGGAAGGGAGTGCAGACTTCAATCCCCTTTTCCTGAAGATGATCTGCAACTTGCATCCTCATATCCGACAGGAAGTCTTGCAAAATGACAGGATGATTGAGCGAATGAAGGAAATGAGTATCAGGAGACCCATTTAGGTTGCGAACAAACGAACTAGTTGTGGAGATGGAAAAATTGGGCACTTAAATCGAATTATTATAAGGGTAAAGCACCTCCAAAACCATTTTGTCAAGCCTCCTCTGATTTTGCTTTAACTGGCCCCTTAGAGTAAAGTACACGAACGATACATTTCGCATGACTCCATTAAGAGATTCCTCCAACATTCGGATGTACATATACTGGTAGTCAACCTTGGGCACTTAGGCCCCGCTGCCAGAATTCGTAATGGTGATACAGTTCCACCGCACCAGGTACCGGTTGGCACACCGTGTACTGAATCTCGTCCAAACCCATCGATATATGGTTTGGGGCGGCCCCCAACGGCTGAGCGACCTGGAGTCGAGACGATGATGTCCCAAGCTGGCACCAGTCACCTAGTTGGTCGCAACGACGTGAATGAACACAATGGATTGGCATCACCACCGGTCTATACTGCAGGATTCTGATACATGGTTGGTTATTGTAACTACTGTGAGTTGTTCAATGTGGCATTTGCCGGGACTTCTGCGGAATGATGTGGGATGTACTGATGATTCAGAATCGCTAGAAGGATTTCGAAAAGTTCCAACGCACCCTCCCGGACGATCTTTTGTATATTTAAAAAAAAAAACTTTTAATCACACTGTAAATAACAGAATGAGCTACTCCAGCTACTCTCTAATTAATTCCTTGCACAAGTAAAATACTTCCGGAGATGGTCACTGTCCCGCCAAATAAAGGTAGATATTTGAAAAGATGCAGTAAGTTCCCGTGCGGGTGAAAGGAGCAACGAGGTCCCTTGTAGATTACAACCAGTTACTAAAATTTGATAATTAGTATAACTTGAAAAAAGAGCACACCGTGAGCGTCCTCAACGAATTACAACATAATATCATCATTTGGAGTTACTGCCATGGTTCATGATACCGGGGAATATTGCAAATGAGAGGATCAAGTTATATACACCCCCCTCCGTTGTAACAAACGATGTCGTGCGTGCCGGAAGTACCCTGCCCGGTACAGACCGTCGAGATTTCCTATATAGCTTAGCCGCAAACGTTTTACCGCCTTAGTTGCTCACCTAACGGTTCCAATTAAGGCGTAAGTAACAGTACTACATCCCATACTTTACCTATGCTAATATATACACGCAGTCACTTAACATAGGTAGATGGCTTGGTTGCTCACCTAACGGTTCCAACTAAGGCTCACTTAATATAGTTCTCCCCCCCTTTATCTCTACACCCTCATCCAATGGTTACGACATTACCTAGACTTAAAGTGCGTCTAACCCCTCTGCACTTTATAAACATTGCAGTACTCGCATACACAATCGGCGAAGAGCCCCAACGGTGCACGCCATTGCACAAGTTCCAACGATCGGGAAGTTGTTCTGGTCCACGCTTCTCCTGCATGATGCCTTGCTCCGGATGTTACAAACTTTTTCAAATCTTGCGGATGCTTAAACTTTAGCCGTCTCCCAAAGGTTCGTCTCTCTGCTCGCGATACTATTGAACTACACACGCTCGCGGGGCCTACCTCCACAACTACGAAATTCTATTCCCTCGAATAAAACCGTCGGGATGCTGATACACATTGGCGTGGTGTGTGGCTTGTGGTTTATAACATATTTCTGACGCGGGGACTCCGAGTTCCAGACCAGGCCACTAATACTCGTGAAAGGGTGGCGGCTAACAACATCGCCAACAGCGCAACTGCACGAGGTGCCGATTGATGGTGCAATCAAACACTGGTGCTCAGGTTCAATCCCGGAGATTGAAGATGGCCACTACCAGAGAAAGGGTGCTGGCCGAGTTCTCCTCAGGGGGCCGAGAACATTGATCTTGTCTAGTATGGAAGATACAAGGTACTTCCTACTCAATCTGCCCATTAACATGAATAAGTGTGAAATGAATTTGTTTCCAATCGAGAGTGATTTTACTCAACTACATAATCTTCGGCCGTCTTAAGTGTAACTACTGGGGAATGATCTTTACCATCCAGAAGTAGCAGCAACAAGAGAGAAAATGGGCAACACTATATAATGGCTGTAGCGAACCAATGGCTTTGTAATGAAACGAATCTTGGACGAATTAAGCTCTTACTTGAGATGAAGCATCGGCTCGCCTCCCATTATCAATTGAACAAATAGAGTCCCCGCCATAATTCTACATATTTTGGGGAAGATGATAGCCGTTGGATCGTTAAGCATTCGAAACATCTAATGAAGGCTATAGAAAACACAGTAGTGCATACACGGAAAGAAGAATCGCTGCCAGCACAAACGACACCAGGCTAGGCTATGATATCGAGCCTCGACGCTTCAAACGCCTCCCCAGTCGGGTAGCATGCCCATCTGAGCAATCATGACAAAGTCCTCCTCTTCATCGCTCCACACCCAGCGGTGACGGTCATAATTGCCTTTCAAGAATGTGATATCCCGCAAGGCATGGCTGTAGACCCGCAGATCACAACATGTGCTGAGCTCCCAGTATGGATCAACGGGCGGGTGCAGGTGGGAGATCACGAGCTCGATGTTTTCTAGTTCGGTAAGACGGAGGAGGGGTTGATAAAGCCTCGTCACCTGATGAAGAGATATGTCATGTAAGTATGCGCGAATATATGACAGCAACGAAGATAATACACGCACAGGGACATCTTTGGCGAACGGAAAGTTAACGGCGCCGATATACTTGAGATTGGGCAGGAAGCGCGCAGACAGCTCCATCACATCCAACGAATACGTCTCAGAATGCTGTGCATGGGTAAGATCGCCCATATCAAATGCCAAAAGGCCTTTAGCAGCTGTACTGCGCACCAAGCATCGGCCAACCAGATGGTTGGCAGACGGGAAGGAATGCAGCGTGGTCGAGAGGCCAAACTTAAATCGCACATGTGTGACGGGACGGCCGGGGACAAGTAAACATACTGCCGAAGGTGGGGCTTCAATAACAGTAAGGTGTGGTGCCGCGTCGTTACGGAGAGTAAGTGTGCCTGGTACTTGATTTGGTGTAAGGGAGACACTGCCGGGTATATCGGCCGTCTCGATACGCGACAGACCTCTCGCACCAGGGCTCTCGAGGTACGCGGTAGCCTCGGTGTCCCATCCAAACGGAACGCGTAATATGGTGAGGTTGCCAGTTGCGCCGTGGAGACTGCGGAGTACCCAGGAGAAATAACAGGCTTCGTTATCGGCTGCCATGATGACCAACAGCTCTAATGACGCAGCACATCGTTTTAGAAGCTCGGAGACGTCAGTCCAGTAAGACGGTGGTATGCGATCACGATCGGTTGCTCGAATGTATAGGTGATGTATGAATGTGCTCAAAAGCGGCCGATCAACATAATTTTTTAACATATCCTGAAGATGGCGAGGGCCAACAAGGTAAAGCATGCTGTAAAGATATGGCTCAGCAATATTGTGCAGTAATCGGGACGATCGGGCGATGGCTGCCAGGTGTTTAGTGTCATGAACAGGGTACAGGTGTTCCACGATACGTCTATAGATTTCCGCTGGCAGAACATCAGGCATGTTTTAATGGTAATATTTCGGATATCTCGAAGTTAACGAAACGGGGTGATCCTTGGAAGGTACAATGACACAGGATTTTTTTTAGCACTTATGATTTGGCTAAAAGTCTGTGCAGAGAAAATATATGAGTCTCGGCCGGGTCATTGTAATTCAAAGAGAATGTCTCACGCCTTAGAGTTGCTTCCTTGCTGCCAATGCAGCTGCAATCTGACAATAGTAGCAGTGGGGAATGACTGAGGGTGTGGTGTGGAGTTAGTAATATAAGGTCATGCGTCACGTGCCCCTTTTTTTTTTTTTTTTTTGTTATATTTGTATCCCGCTTCAAGCAACAATGGCTAACTGCGGCTAGGGGGTGGAAAGGCCCCCAGAGAGACTATGCTACGGTGGTAAGAAGTTCCGAGTGAGCTTCGTGGCTACGATGGATTTTAGAGGGCTCGAGTCAGGGTGGGGACGGTGAAAGTCGGCGTACGGAGTCAGATGTAGCTAGAAGGAGAAAAAGAAAAAGAAGACCAAGAAAGGGATATGTACATCGGCCATGACGTTCAGGGACGATCTGTTGTGGAGGGATTGTGGGAGAGGTGTGGGGCGAGCGGGGGAGTCGACGGAGCCAGGTGGCTCTAAGGAGGTTCGTAAGGGCGTGGTGCAAAGGCAGAGGTTTGGCAGATAAATTTTGCAACTACTCTGAGCCCAGACTTTGTACCCAGCAGAAAGGCCAGGTCAAGACCGCTTGAAACCTTTCGTAGGGGCCCACGCCAGTCTTCGTAAAGGGGGCAACTCGTTAAGATGTGGTCGCGCGTTTGGAGGGGTGCATACCCACAGGGGCATGCAGTGGGCAGATTGGGGAGGAAGCGGTTGTAGTATTCCCCAAAGAAGCCGTGCCCAAAGATTGCCTGAATGAGGCGAGTGTGTTGTGCACGGGAACCAGTGAAACTTTTGTGGATGGCAGCGAGTTTGAGCGAGGGTGGTTTGGTGAGGACGAGAGCGGAAGCATTAGTGTGTGGCTTGGCCGCCCACTCTTTGCCCCATTCTTTGACTGCGCGGACTTTGGCCCTTTCCCGGGCCCAGGTCATGGTTGAGTGCACTGTGCAGTACTGACCTGGCTGTTGTGGCCCGTTTGGCTAGTGCGTCAGCGCGTTCATTTCCCTGTATGCCCGTATGTCCTGGGACCCAGGAAACTTCAACATTGATGTAATGGCGGGAGGACAGCAGCGAATCAACATGCTTGCGAAAAAGCGCGGAGCAGAGCTGGGCTGGATGTGGGGACACATCAAATATTGATGATATAGCAGCCTGATTGTCAACCATAAATGAGATGTGCGTAACAGTAGGGAGGTGGTCAAGGATGTTGGTGAGGCTGCCAAGGTGTACTGCCGAGAAACCACACCCCGTCCGTTTATGGCCCTCGGACCGTTTTCTCGACCCATCTGTAAATATGACCAACTGAGTTGGATCTGACGAAATGACTCGAATGCGAGCTTTAATCTGGTTGATGAGCTTCCGACGGTCTTCTTCAGCGGATTGCCTGGGTGGGAGGACTGAGCCTAATCGGGCGCCCCATGGTGTTCCCTCTCCCAGGGAGGCGGGACATACGGCAATAGCCTTTCCGACTTGGGACTTGTGAAGGTCGCCAGACGGTGGATGACTGTTGAAGGTGGGCGTTTTCCTGCATTCTTTTTTGACTGGCGCATGGGTCGGGATCATGTTCATCCCAACCGGCAGGAAGTCGGGCGAGGACCTGCGATGCGGCTGGAAGGGCCCGGAACCTCGTGGCGGCATTTTGTGACAGGCGCTTCAGGAGTAGGGGTATAGGAACTATAGCAGCCAGGTGATACATTTCGGGAATGGGCGTCGTGCGGAAAGCTCCTAAGAGCCACCGTAGCCCAACAGTTTGGGCACGCTCTAGAGGCTTCATGAGGCCTTTTTGGCGGACGCCTGTGTACCAGATGGCAGAGCCAAAAGTAAGGATAGGAAGTACCACAGTAATATAAAGGAGGCGAGCACTGGAGACAGACAGGCCTCTAACACAGTTGGCAAGGATTCGCAAACCTGCCACAGCAGATAGGGCCTTATTTGACACCTCGGTAACGTGCTGCTTAAATGTCAGCCGACTGTCGAACCACAGCCCTAGCCACCTAATAACGGGCCGTGGGGCGACGGTAAATGGTTGCGCATTTGGTGGGTGGATAGAGAGCTGTGGGCCCGATGCAAGCACTGCCTTGGAGCGAGCGAAGTGGATTAGGTCTGTCTTGCCCGAATCTATGGAGAGGCCAAGCGCACTAATAGTGGTGAGCAAGGGCCTTAGGGCTTCATTGAGTAGGTGGATATTGGACTCAAGAGAATGAGAGAAGGCCAACAAGAGCACGTCATCCACATAGGACTTGACATGCGTTCCTGGGGCTACTGCCGCAAGACGGAGGATGGGCGATGCGTAGATTGTGGAGAGAACAGGCGACAGAGAGGACCCTTGCGGAATGCCAACCTCAGCCAGGGGAGTGGGTGGGCCGACAAAGCCATCTACCCGGATCATAACGCTCCGCTGACAGAGGAACGACTTAATCCACCCCACAAGTTGGGGAGCGAATCCCATCAGAACTAAGGTACGAATAAGGCGGGGGTGGTTTACGTAGTCAAAAAAGCCCTTGATGTCAAGGGAGACTGCTGTAGCAACCAGGCGTGAGCTCCATGCGGCCTGGATATCATGCGTGAGCGTGAGACAAGCATCAATAACTGATGATTTATCTCGCCCCCCGAATTGATTGGTCGGGACCAGGTTGAATTTTCCTACCTCAAAGGTGACCCGTTGGGCCACAAGCTTTTCAAGAAGTTTACTTAGGCATTCGAGGAGGGAGATTGGACGGTAGGAACGTGGGTTAGACATATCTGCCTTCCTAGGTTTTGGGACAACGGCAACAATGGCGGTTTTCAGGCGATGTGGGTGGTGTTGATGGACAATGCATCCATTCAGGAGGTTTGTCACCACTCCCAGGTTCACCTCAAAAGCCCACTTGACAAGCCTCCAGTTAATCCCTGACCCGCCAGGGGCAGAGACAGTGGACGTGGAGGATAGAGCGCCCTTGATCTCACTCTGGGTGAAGGGGGGGAAGTCACGAGGTAGGAAGGGGGCCGGATCATCAGGCAGGTCAACCTGGGTTGGTGGGGCGGTGGTGGGGAAAAAGGCACGGGCGAAGACCCGGGCCTGCTTTTCAGGGTGGGTAGCGACTCCGGCATCGGAGCATATAGGGGGGTGCGGGTGTGGCGGCGTCCTGTGGCCCATTTAATGAGATTCCATATTTCTGTTGGGGCCGTGTCTCTAATATATCGGAGGCCCACTCCCGCTTGGCGGTGCGGATTGTGCCTCTGAACCTACTCCTGGCAACACTTTTGTTCGCTCGAGCGGCAGTTTGGATGTTGTGGGGAGCGCAGGGGAAGGGTGTCGACTGCCGCAAGACAGGGAGAGACCCGTTCCTCCCATTGCTTCTTTCTACCTGACGTGAATGCGTGTGAACTGTTCACGATTTACATCAATCATGACGAAGCTGGCCCGACGTCATTGAAAAGGAATTTGGCGTCTGGCAAGTGCATATATACCGCCAACTTCAGGTGCCAACCTTCCACAACCAACAAAGGCTCAAGGTCGGAATCGACTAGTAGGACTGTAAGAGCCGAAAAGGATCGATGTACACTGCAGAGCTCGTTCGTAGGTAAAAATCGGGTGTGGCGTTTTCAGTACGAGTCGTTTGAGTAATAAAAAAAATGAGCTTAATGCCCTCGGGGCCCATAACCTGACAAAATCTATAGTAGGCACGAATCGCTTGAACTGTGTACAAGAGTTATTCGGCACAATAACATATACTAAAGAGACTCACCTGAGTCGCTGCCTGAGGTTGGCAATGTAACGACTGAGGTATCGTGCCAAAAATTTCTGGCACAAGTAAACGTGGGTGGAGGCTGTGCTCGTAGCACAAGGTAGAGATTTAATACATGACTACTGACGCCAGGGATCTGTGGCACTATCGTTCGCTGCTTGATTTATCAATATTGTCCTACATTTGGCAGCGAAAATAATCACCTGCATGTCCGAACCTCGAAGACAATTACCGAGATCCTGAACATATCAGGCAGGGGTGTATCTTTGAGCTCAGGTGAAAGATACAGGGCATTTCTCTTTACGACATCTGACACGACAGTGGCTTACACCCCGTTATCAGAATCCGTGATGGTGACATCATCATACCCATTGGTGCCCCTACATTGAAGCTTCTATTCCAAAACATTGATGTCAAATTTGCCATCGTTTACTTCCATCTGAGCGACCTGGAGATGGTTCAGGCTAACACCAGCCAATTCAATCTGTTGTGGTTGTTAACGAACGCAATTAATTAACATTACCCCCTCCCAACAATACTGTATTGTGATATTGATGGCGGATATGCGACCATAAATAGTAAGCGTGAATTCTTATTCAATTCACGGGGCTACCACGATGCAAAGGCAATGGAACGTATCCCTATTAGCGTGGCACTGGAATTCATTCAAATTTTTGCATCGTTGTTTCCATGAAACGGGAGATGCAGCATATTAAAATATTAGCTTTGATACGTAATGGGATGAAAGTATCTTTACGCTGTTATAGAATATCTCAAGAATGGTTTCACGGCTTAAATCCTGTCAGCTCAGGATATCTTCGTATTATATATTTTTGCAGTCAACGAAGAGGTCTGGAAACTAGAAGGTAAGTATTCGCCAGAAACTCAGTGTATCCGTAGTGCCAATCATTGTGGAGCTCATCATCGAAAGATCGGAATGGCGCTTATAGCTATTTCCACCTCCCAAACTTCAAGGGCTCTGCTAAGAATCCGTTAAGTTTTGATACGGCGCTTTTTCCGGTATATACTGCCATTCTGGGCTCTTAGGGAGCCATTAACTCCTCAACTTGAAAGATCCGACATCGCTAGGGAGCCTGAAGAGTTTTTAGATTCAGGGCTTTTATGTGCTGCTGGCTCAATCCAATAATATTTCCACGTGGCCACTAGCTCTATCAATCACATTTTCCTGGCGCAGCTATCATATCCATACATGAGCCCAATAGCTGTGGCAATTTACGACGTAGCGCGCCACCTTAAAAGTCGGACGAAGACAACGTGATGTCAGTCATGATTATTTTCGCGTTTTTAGTCCTGTCTGCGGCACATGCATTCGCGCAAGATTTCGTGCTAGTCGACGATGCGGACCTTCGTATCCAATATAGCGACGGCGGGTGGCTCCGTGTACCAGGAGACGGTTCACCAGGAGACGGGGAGTTCAATGACGGAGTCACGTTATCAGGGCTAAAGGGTGCCACGGCAATTTTGCAGTTTAATGGTACAAGTTTGTCTACTAGGTGGTAAACAGAAGAATTTATCGATAATTTTGTAGGATCAGCGATCTCTGTCTACGGAACAATAGGGCATGGGGGGAACAACACCCTTACAGTATCGTCTTATCAAATCAACGATAGCGCGCCCGCAATGTATGCCGAACCAAACGTTCTAGCCCGCACGACGAAAGTATTGTTCTACTCATCCCCCGCTTTATCACCTGGGGAGCAAACATTAAAGATCACGAATCTAGGCGATCAAGACTTTTACTGGCTTGATTACTTCAATATCACTACATTTCAATCCACCACTCTGACAACTTCAAGTGTTCAACCCTCCCTTGCGGCGGCTTCGAGTGTTCAGCCCTCAATCGTAACTGTTTCAAGTTCTCAACCCTCAACTGTCAATGCTACGGGTGCTCCGCCGTCCCCCAAAGCAGGTATCACATCAGGTGCCGCTGCCGGAATTACGTTGGGGGCGGCATGTTTGTTTGCACTCGTGATATTGGGGTACATTTGGTTGCGAAAGTCTCGCCCTCATACCAGAGGTGTTCCATCTCTCGAAGACACTTACCAAGACCCGGCCACGCATCGAACAAGTCCGTATCTCTGACTTTTTGCCTTCAAGGCATATCTGACTCAACGGCTTAGGCCCCGCTGCCAGAATCCGTAATGGTGATATAGTTCAACCGTACCAGGTATCGGTTGGCACAGGGAGTACTGAATCTCGTCCAAAAACATCGACATATGGTTTGGGGTCGTCCTCAACATCTGAGCGACCTGGAGTCGAGACGATGATGTCCCAAGCTGGCACCAGTCACCTAGTTGGTCGCAACGACGTGAATGAACACAATGGATTGGGATCACCACCAGTCTATACTGCAGGATTCTGATACATGGTTGGTTATTGTAATTACTGTGAGTTGTTCAATGTGGCATTGCCGGGACTTCTGCGGAATGATGTGGGATGTATTGATGATTTAGAATCGCTAGAAGGATTTCGAAAATTTCGAATGTATTCTTTCGCAAGATCTTTTGTATATTTAAAAAAAAAAAACTTTTAATTACACTGTAAATAACAGAATGAGCTACTCCAGCTACTCTCTAATTAATGGTTCAGAGGCGACAAGCCTATATAAAAAATTGAAAAAATAAAATTTCTTCTTCTTTATTACCCCCATCATCATGGGTCCAAAACCAATGCCTTGTAGACCAACCACCACTGCTGGGCCCTCCATGGGCTCCCCATATTGGGCTCCACTCACTGCTGCCCAAATCCTGGCACAGTGGGAGGAGCAGCATCGACAAAGGGAGGAAATGGAGAAGATGGCCAAAGAGGCTGAGGAGGACTTGGAGAGGGAGTACCAGGTGGCACTGGTCACAGAGAAGGAGGCTGAGGAGCAGAGAAAGAGAGATGAGGAGGTGGCATGGGTTGCCACAGAACATGCCAAAGCAGCCATGGAGAGGGCTCCAGTTGCTATGGGGAAGGTACAGTGACTCTCAAAACCTTTTCAATCTTTGACATTTGCATATTGGCAGGCTACTACCAGGGGAGATAACATAGCAAGAAATCTCAAAGAAATACAATATATAGCTAAACATGTGTAGAATCAGGGTCTAAAATATTATTATGTAATATCCATTTTTGGGTATGCTAAAAATAGTTTATTCAGGCCTGCTCATTGAAAAGGTTTATGCTGATGATTATGATGCAATATATGCTATATTAACTGGCCAAATCACATAATTTTGTTGATTGTATTCAACATGGTCATATGACTTGTTGATCTATAGTCAATTCTGACATTCCTAGCTCTTTTCATTACCAGCAATCCATCATGCACTCCATCACACCTGATCAGCAACAATACATTATCTCCCAGCTTGAAGATGGCCACTCCACTCCATACATTGCCTCAATACTGGTATTAGCATTAGTACTATCTCCAGACTTTGCTCTAAATACCTTCCTACCCTCCCAAAATCAACTGGAGGTCATCCCAAGAAGCTCTCTCCCACCAACATCTGTCATGCAGTCCACTTGATCACCTCTGGAAAGGCTGAAACTGCAGTTGACATAGCCAGAACACTTCAGACCATCACCAACAACCCTATCTCAGCTCATAGAGTTCAGAGGAGCTTGAAGAGTGCAGGGATGAAAGCAGTTGTGAAGAAGAAGAAGCCACTTTTGTCCAAGAGGCACATGAAGGAGAAACTTGACTTTGCTTTGGGCGACCAGTATTGGACTTTAGATGACTGGAGGAGGGTTATATGGTCTGATGAGACTAAAATAAATTGCCTTGGATCAGATGGGAGGAAGTGGGCATGGAAAAAGACTGGGGAAGGCCTGAATGAGAGGCTAGTTCAAGGAACAGTGAAGTTTGGTGGAGGGTCTGTCATGGTTTGGGAGTGCTTCATGTGGGAGGGTGTGAGATATGCCACAGGATTGAGGGTAGAATGGATGGGGAACTTTACAGGAGCATCTTGGATGAAGACCTCCAAAACAGCATCAGGTATTACCAGTTGGACCCTGCTAAAATCATCTTTCAGCAGATAATGATCCAAAACATACCTGCAAAAAGGCAAAGGAATGGTTTGAAAATAATGGAATGACTGTCCTACCATGGCCTGCCCAATCGCCAGACCTCAATGCAATTGAGCATCTATGGGATTACTTGAAGGGAAAGCTGGGACAGTATGCCACTGCACCTAGTGGGATTCTGGAGTTGTGGGAGAGGATAGAGAAGGAGTGGGAAGATATACCAGCTTCTGAGTATCAGAAGTTAATTGAAAGCATGCCAAGAAGGATTGAGGCAGTCATAAAGGCCAAGGGAGGGTAAACCAAGTATTAAAAAATATTGCATATATTGCATCATAATCATCAGCATCAAAACCTTTTCAATGAGCAGGCCTGAATAAACTATTTTTAGCATACCCAAAAATGGATATTATGTAATAATATTCTAGACACTGATTCTACATATGTTTAGCTACATATATACTGTATTGTTTTGAGATATTTTGCTATTTTTTCTCCCCTGGTAGTGGCCTTCCATATGCAAATGTGTTAAGAACTGAAAACTGACTAATGTCGGTAGGCCAATGGGGACTGATCGGAAGGACTTGGCTTCAGCTTATGTGCTGCACCCTTGCAATTATCCATCGGGTGTCCTTAAATTTCGGACGGGCAAAGACTAGTCCTAATGAATACCTCTCAGCAAAACTCCCAATCGGAACCGAAGGATAAGTTGAGTGTTGGGCCAAGGGGTTGGAGACCGAGAGTGGGTGAGCGCACATGAAGGTGGATAGTGGAGTACTTAGTATGAGACTTCTAGAGGTGTAAGAGGGTATTCTGAGTCGATATTCTGATTGCCTAGTAACTACAACTACAGTGGGTTCATATACAAATATTCGGTGTCTAGAAAATACTAACTAGGAGAAGAGTGGAAAGTGGTATTGACAAATAAGCTTGACTAGGAACAGGAAGGTTATGATTAGTTCAGAGGCCATGAAATAACCGAGGGCGGAATTACGAGAAAAGGAAATAGTCCGAGGGTTACAAGTATATATAGACATATGTGAAACATAGAGTAGAATGGATCATCATAATAAAAGGGACATATCAGAGTTTAACCAGATAGTATAAGTATATTTTGATGTGGGTGTAAATGGAGTTTGATCACCATGAAAGCATACGTCAGCATCGGGAGACTGACAGTTTCTGATGTGCTGACTTGAATGATGACTTGAATCGTCGATAGGTGGCAATAATCTTGGGGACCGTTGGGTTGCGACATGGTTGTAACAAAATGTCAAACATTGAAAAGGTTTTGAGAGTCACTGTAAGTCCCAATGATTTGCATAATTGTCCTTACTGACTTTTGGTTTCTAGCACAAGGTAGTAGAAATGGAGTCCAAGTCTGAGGGGGAAGCCGGGAGCCCTCAAAAGGTAAGTGGCAGGTCTACAGGGATGTCCAGGTACTGACCACACTAACAGAAAACAAGGAAAACAGCTCCAGTCCACTTGGAGGCAAAGAATGACCTGTGATGTTCCGGTTGTAATGACCAGAAGACTGACTGTTACTGGAAGTCTGGGCAGGCACTGGGCTGTTGGCCATGTGCACACCTCAAAGCAAAGTGCTCACTGGTTCATGAGCCCACAGGGTCCATGGTATGGGAAGCAGATGGCTCAGACAGGCCTGGGGGCTTGGAGGTGGTTTTGGGGCAAATAGCCACAGGCATAGAGGTCCAGAACCAGTTGCTTGAAGAGAGGATGCAGGGGACCATGGTGGAGATGCTCCAAGAACTCTGTGGATAGTTCTGGGCATTCTTGGCAGAGTATGACAGGTATGTGTATGCAGAACCCCAGATTGGGAGTTCTGAGGAGCCTGGTGAGGATGAGGATGGGGTGCCCAAGGAAGTGGCAGGACTCCAAACGGAGTATAATGAAAGCAGGCAGAAGCATAGCCCCATAAATGTAGAATGAAAGAAAACAAATAATAAAGTTTAATTAATTTCTTTTTTTTTTTAAAATAAAAATAAAAGCATGAAATGTAAAAGTCCGTGGGAGGTCTGCTAAAACTTAAATAAAACAAGTCAGAAACCTGTAAACACAAAGAGAGACATAGGGCAACAGGGAAAAATGAAGTGAATCCAATATATACACAGGGTCTGTGGATTGCAGTTAGAGAGAGGATAGTGGTCTGGGTTTGAGTAGGTAAGCTGTGTGAAAGTCAGTGACAATCTCCATGGCATTACCAAGTTCTGTGGCCAAAATCCATGATGTCTCTTCATCTGTGCCCTTGTAACCCACCCACTTGACCAAGTAAAGCAATTTATAAGTGCATCAATGCTTATCTATTTTTGAGTCTAAAATTTGTGAGATTTCAAACTCAGGTTCTCTGTCAATAATGACCGGAGGGGACAGAAATTGCACACAATCCAGGATAGTATTAGCAGTATACGGTTCTAGCATAGAAACATGAAATACCGGGTGTACTGTGTGCATGCTATCCAGAAGCCATAGGGTCCATGAAACTGAACCTACTTGTGCTAGTATTGTTATGACCGTGTTGCAACCCAACAGTCCCTGAGGTTATTGCCACCTATTGACGTTTCAAGTTATTGATCAAGTCATCACATTGGAAACCGTCAGTTGCCTGATGCTGATGTATGCTTTCACGGCGATCAAACCCCATTTACACCCCCATCAAATTATACTCGTACTATCTGGTTATACTCTGATACGTCCCTTTTTTATTATGATGATCCATTCCACACCATGTTTCACATATGCCCATATATACTTGTAACCCGTGGACTATTTCCTTTTCTCATAATCCCGCTCTCAGTTAAATCATGGCCTCTGAACTTATCGTAACCTTCCATTCCTAGTCAAGTTTATTTGTCAGTAATGTTTCCGCTCTTACCTTAGTATTTTCTAGATGCCAATAATTTGTATATGAATCTGCTGTAGTTGTAGATACTAGGCAATCAGAATATCAACTCAGAACACCCACATACATATCTAGAAGTCTTACTCTAAGTATCCTGCTCTCCGCCTTTGCGTGCGCTTGCCCACTCTCACCCCTTGGCCCAACACTTGACTTATTCTTTGGTCCCGATCAGCAACTCACTGTGAGGAACTCATCAGGACTAGTCTTTGCCTGCCTGAAATTTAAGGACACCCAATGGTTACTTGTGAGGGCGCAGCACATAAGCTGAAGCCAAGTCCTTCCAATCAGTCCCTGTCAGCCTACCGACATTAGTCAGTTTTCAGTTCTTAACAGTTATTTCAAATGGACCTAAATATTTTTCAGTTAGTTTCTTTGATGGACAGGTAGTCTGGAAAAATTGAGCTTTGACAAAAATTGTTAACAGTTGTGCACAGAGCTTATTGGAGGATTTCCAGAGAAACCCGCAGGAAAGCTGGTAGGACTTGGCTTCAGCTTATAGGCTGCACCCTTGTGAGATCATCTTGTCCAATTTCAAATGAGCAGACGGGAATCCCGGGGAGTCTGGGAGGGGTTCGTGGGTTGAGAGGTCAGGGAGTTGAGAGATAAATAGGTTGGAGGTTGAGTGATAGATGGGTCGGAGCTGGCGGACTCCGATGAGGTCAAGCGGTGTGTTTCAAAGAGGAGATTAGAGTGGAAAATGTACTTGAGATTACTGGGGGGAATATAAGCTGTTTTTCTGACTGGATTGTATGTACAACATCTGCCAGACTATATAGACTGTGGAATGAATAACAAACCAAATCCAGTAATAATGAAAACTAAACTAGCAAACATGAAACAAGATAAATAAACACCAAACTTGGTGTTAGGAACAGAGTGGAGTCCAAATTGTGACAGGTTATAAACCCATAACGGGAATGGGGCGGGAGCAGAGTCCGAATTGTGACAGGTCATTTGACCATAACAGGAACAGGGCTCAGTTAGAGAGCTGTCGGGTTTTCTGAGTGGGGTCTGGTGACTGGTGTGCATGGGACAGGGTCAGAGATAGACAGGAGTGGAGTCTGGCTGTGAGAGGTACTGTGAAATATACTCTGAAATATAGTCTGGATGAGTCCATACTATATTTCCATTATCATTTCTATTTTCTCTCTATTTTATTATACGCATATATTTCGTTCGATGACCTATGCATTCGGTACATTGACTCTTGTGGGCACATATGTGCCAGACCTATGTATTCTAGCACTGGTAGTTAGAACTCAGACACTTTTTACCTCATAACCACGACTTGCCCAGACACCCATTTAGTGTCCTGCAAGTTGTGATTGAGGTATCATCTCGACTATCACAGATGGGCTTTAACTACCAGTGCAATCATAGTTTCAAACTACACTAGTTGAAACTCGAACCATTATCTCAATCCACGTGGACTATATCTGTGCTACTCTGTTTATTCAACTCTCTAGTTATTTCCTTAAACACTCGAGTAGTTTGTTACGACTGTGTCGCAACCCTATCGGCCCCGAGGTTATCGCCACTTGTCAACGTTTCAAGTCATCCTCTCGGAAACCATCGGCCCCGAAGCTGACGAATGTTTCACGAAGATCAAACTCCATTTACACCCACGTCAAATAACTCGTATTGTCTGGTCAAACTTTGATACGTCCCCTTTATTATGTTGATCCGTTCAATCTTATGTTTCGCATATGTCTATCTATATTTGTAGTCCTCGAACCATTTCCTTTTACCGTAATCCCGCTCTCGGTTATCATCGGCCTCCGAACTAATCATAAACTTCCCGTTCCTAGTCAAGCTTATTGTTAATACCGTGTTCCGCCCTTCTCCCCATTAGTATTTTCCAGACGCCTGTTACTTGTATATGAACCCGCTGTAATTGTAGTTACTAGGCAATCAGAATATCGACTCAGAATACCCTCATACACCTGTATCAGTCTCATACTAAGAATCCCCCCATCCGCCTTCGCGTGCGCTCGCCCACTCCCGGCCCCGACCCCTTGGCCCGACGCTCGACTTGTCCTTCGATTCCGATCGGTATCACGCCGAAAGGTACTCACTAGGATTAGTCTTCGCCCGCCCGAAATTTAAGGACATCCTACGGATATTTGCGAGGGCGCAGCACATAAGCTGAAGCCAAGTCCTTCCGATCGGTCCCTGTCGGCCACCGATATTAGTCAGTTTCTAGTTCTTAACAGTATATTCTGATTTCACACTCGCATTTTCCGTCTAAACATGCCTCCGAGGAAAAATGCCAAGCCTAGCGGCGAAGCAGAATCTTCCACTCTCAAGTCTCCTTTTCTGTATACAGCCCGAGCTACTCAGAAAACTCCGCTACCAGAAACCTCCGAAGAATCTCGCTTTGTGGAGATTACCGGCGATGTTGAAGAAGTAACTGAAGCAACCGATCCCGAAGCAACTGAGGAGATTAACAATCAACCAGTTTCGGAACATGAACCCGAGGATGGCGACCAACCTCAGGCTAGTGGCTCCAAGAAGTCTGCAAAGAAGAAACCGGCTCTCGACCCTGAAGAAACATGGGAATTGTTTTCAGGTACACTAGGATCCCTTAATGAATTCCTTAAAAGCAATATCAAGGAAAAGGAACCTGGGCAAACCCGAGTCAACAAACCCGAGCCATTTACTGGCTCAAACCCGAAGAAATTGCCGACATTTCTTATGCAATGTCGATTCAACTTTCGGGACCGCCCGGCTGCATTCACAACGGATGACTGAAAGGTAAACTTCGCACTCTCATACCTTAAGGATTCCGCAGCAGCCTGGTTCGAACCCGCATTTTCTGGCCTCACCTCTGAAGACCCCGATTGGCTCCACGATTGGGATGCCTTTGTCGAGGAACTCGAAACCAACTTCGGCCCCTACGACCAAACCGGCGATGCAGAAACCGCGCTTTCTAATCTCAAAATGAAAGACACTCAGCGCATCACCGATTATATTGTCCAGTTCAACAACCTCGCCGCGCGTTGCGACTGGGGCGATTCGGCCCTCCGATACCAGTTTTACTCCGGCCTTCCGTCTCGCCTCAAAGACGAAGTTTCCAAAGGAGAGATCGGCAAGCCGAAAACCCTCCCTCTCATGCACCTGAAAGCCCAAAACGCAGACGCTCGATACTGGGAACGACGTTCGGAAATCAGTCGCGAAAACCCGTCGGACAAAAAATCATCGGACAACAAAAATGCCAACAAGTCTGGTAATCAAAACACCAATAACACTGGCAACTCGACTTCCGATAAGAAGTCCGAAAACAAAGGGTCTAACGACAAAAAAGGCAAGGGCAAACAGTCGAATAAATCTCAAGACAAAGACAAACTTGACTTAACTGGCAAACTCGGCTCCGATGGCAAGCTCCTACCACAGGAAAAGCAACGCCGAATGGACAACAACCTTTGTTTGTTGTGTGCAGATCCCGGACACCGAGTCGCTGCATGCCCAAAAGCCACAAAAGCCCAATCGGCCAATACGGCCACGACCTCACAACCGGCCAAGCCGGCTGCCGAGTCGAAAAAAGATTAAGCAACTCTCTGGATTCCGTGCAGTTGGAGAGTTGCGTTGAATCTCCTCGCACACCGGAAAATTGTCATCTTAACGCATCCGCCTTGTATGATCCTAATTCTTTGTTCATAAATCTTACTTCAGAACCTCTCGGGAGTTTCACTTTTCGAGCTCTCATAGATTCAGGTTCAACCCATTGTTTTATAGATACAAGTTTTTCCCGAAAAAAACAGTTGAAAACTTATGCAATAGATCCGATTCCGCTCCGACTTTTTGATGGTACCTCAAACTCCGTAATCTCGCAAGCCTGCGAACTCCGACTTCAGTTCCCGTGTGGAACCTTTCAGACAGTTACGTTTTTTGTAACACAGTTGGACTCGAGCTGCTCCGTGGTTCTAGGACATAACTGGCTCACCCGCTATAATCCGTTGATTGATTGGGTATTGGGCAGTATCCATTTCCGAACCCCGTCGGCACCCGATATGACTGGTCCGTTTCCGCCTGTTTCGGCAAATATGGCTTCTACAGCACCTCCAGCCCCCGTGGCAAATCCGACCTCTCCGCTGCCCGTCTCTCTAATAAACGCCACAGCTTTTATGAGAGCCATCAAGTTGGACGGCTCCCGAGCATTTACAGTCAATCTTAAAGTTGACGAAGTCACCGGTCGCTTTGCATCCCCGGTGACCGAACCGATCGCAGATTTAGAAGGTGTTCCTAAAAAATACCATGAATTTGCAGATGTCTTCAGTAAACAAAAAGCCGATCGACTCGCCCCTCACAGGCCTTACGATTTGAAAATTGATATTGAAGATGGTTCACATCCGCCCCTAGGCCCAGTTTATCCTCTCTCACAGTCCGAATTATCGGCTATCCGAGATTTCTTGGATGAACATTTGGCTATAGGTTTTATCCGACCCTCAAAGTCTCCCTATGGAGCCCCTGTCCTATTCGTTCAGAAAAAAGACGGTTCCCTTCGACTTTGCGTTGACTTTCGAGGACTAAACGCGATTACTCGAAAAGACAAGTACCCATTACCATTAATCTCCGATTTACTCGACGCCCCTCGGAAGGCCCGAATTTATACAAAGATAGATCTCAAACACGCCTATCATTTGGTTCGGATCGCCGAAGGCGACGAATGGAAAACAGCTTTTCGCACTCGCTATGGTTCCTTTGAATGGTTAGTGATGCCTTTCGGCCTCACCAACACTCCGTCGGTCTTTCAACGTTTTATCAACAACGTCTTTTCCGACCTCCTTGACGTCTTTGTCATTGTGTACCTAGACGACATCCTCATCTTCTCTGAAGACCCTACACTTCATGATGAACACGTCCGTGAAGTCCTCTGAAGACTCCGAAAACATGGTCTTTTTGCGAATGGTAAAAAATGTTCTTTTGATGTCGACACGGTTGAATACTTAGGCTTCATGATGGGACCCGACGGTCTCCGCATGGACGACGCTAAAATTCAAGTCATTCAAGATTGGCCGGAACCCCGAAAGGTTAAAGATATTCAGTCCTTTTTAGGCTTCGCCAATTTTTATCGCCGTTTCATTCACAATTACTCAAAAATTACCATTCCGCTCACTCGTCTTACTCGCAAAGACACCCCGTGGAATTTCTCCGACGAATGCCGATCGGCATTCCAGGAATTGAAAAGTGCGTTTACATCCGCCCCTATTTTGTCGCACTGGAAACCCGACGTTCAACTCATCGTGGAAACTGATGCTTCGGACTATGCGCTTGCCGCGATATTGTCCATTCTGGACACTGATGGTGAAGTACACCCAGTAGCTTTTCTGTCTCGCACATTTTCGGCGCCCGAACTCAACTACGACGTTCACGATAAGGAATTACTCGCAATCTTTGAAGCTTTCAAGACATGGTGACATTATTTGGAGGGCTCGGCCCACCCTGGTAGATGTTATTACAGACCACAAAAATTTAGTTTACTTTTCAACCACAAAACTTCTCACCCGTCGACAAGCTCGATGGTCCGAATACCTCTCCGCTTTCAACATGGTAATTCGCTTCCGTCCCGGCCGCCTTGGTGGAAAACCCGACGCTATGACTAGACGATGGGACGTCTATCCTAAAGAGGGGAGTAGCGACTACGCCACAGTTAATCCGCATAATTTCAAACCTATGTTTTCATCGGAACAACTGTCCGCATCTATCCGAGCCACTTACCTCATTCATCCAGTCTTGCGAAGTGTTATCCTTATGGATACCGAAAAGTTACATCAAGATATACTATCGGCAATTCCATTAGACCCAGTCACCAAAGCACACCTCGATAACCCGTCCGACCCCGATCAGCCCCGATGGTCATTAGACTCACAAGGTTTCATTCGACTTGACAATCGCATTTATGTACCGGATTCCGACACCCTTCGGCTGCGAATCCTACAACATAAGCACGACCACCCAATCTCAGGACATTTCGGCCTCAATAAGACCCTCTCACTCATTAGAAGAGAATATACATGGCCCGGCATCCGAGATTTTGTTAAGCACTATTGTAAATCCTGTACTACGTGTTTACGCTCTAAATCACAGCGACACAAACCATATGGCCTACTCAAACAATTACCGATACCGGAAAAACCTTGGAACTCGATTTCTATGGATTTTATCGAGCACCTACCGGCATCCGAAGGTCACACAGCAATCCTAGTTGTTGTGGATCGGCTCTCAAAGCAAAGTATTTTCATTCCAACATATGACACGATAACATCTGTACAGTTAGCTGAATTATTCGTTACCCATGTATTTTCCAAGCATGGCGTTCCGTCGCATGTCACATCCGATCGCGGATCCGAGTTTGTCTCTCACTTCTTTAGGTCACTCGGAAAAGCACTAGACATGAAGTTACATTTCACTTCGGGCTATCACCCGGAAGGCGATGGACAAACCGAACGCATGAATCAAACCTTGGAGCAATACATCCGTGTCTATTGCAACTATCAACAAGACAATTGGAAATCACTACTACCGCTGGCCGAATTCGCATACAACAACGCACCGAATGCCACTACTGGCATTTCGCCTTTCTTCGCAAATAAAGGCTACAACCCCAACATCGCAATCCACCCGGAACGCGATCTCGCATCCGCCCGTGCTCAAGACTTTGTTACAAACCTCGACGAGCTACATCAAGAACTTCGTAAAACTATCGCAATGGCTCAAGAACGATACCAACGGTCTGCGGATAAAAACCGACTTCCACCTCCTGATTTCAAGATCGGAGACCGAGTATTCGTTAAAGCCGAGTTTTTCCGAACTACTAGACCTTCTAAGAAGCTCTCTGAAAAATATTTAGGTCCTTTTGAAGTTATAGCACAAGCCGGCACGCTTTCATGGACGCTTCGGCTCCCCGACAACATGCGTGCAGTGCACCCGGTATTTCATGTATCTATGTTAGAACCTTGTGTTCCTAACAATATACCGGATCGCATACAACCACCACCTCCACCCGTGATTATTGATGGGGAACCCGAATTCGAGATATCAGAAATCCTAGACTCAAAAATCGACAATCGCCGACGCTCATGCAAATTACTTTATTTGGTCAAATGGGCTGGCTATGAAGGTACAGATGAAGAAACTTCATGGATCCTAGCTACAGAGCTCGGTAATGCCTCGGAAATCGTTTTAGGGTTTCACCAAGCTTATCCGAACAAACCCGGTCCTCTCAATTCCTTATAAGTCTATCACGTGGTACCCGACCTTTTTTCCGACTATGCCTTATGTTTTCACGCTATGATTTGTTGTTTAAAGAAAAAACCGATATATTTCACTATCTAAGTTTCTCCCTCTACAACTTCTCCCTCCTCTCCGACCTCCGAACCCTCCTCCGCACCGACAGCCACCGATACCACACCACCGACCTTCTCCGAAACCCCAATTTCATGCCCACCGCAACTCGAGACTTCCAAATACTGCTCAAGTTGACCACCGAGAGACTTGATAACGCTGGTCTGTTTCTCCAGCCCGACGCCCAAGAGTCGCAATTGCTCAGTTATGAGCCCTTGTTGTCGCAACATCTCATATCGGTACCGGCTCGTCTCCGAGAAGTAGGTCCGCATGAGGCGGTTTTGCTCTTCTAGAGCATCGGCCTGTCGCTCCTGGAATGAGCCATCGGCCCCCGGGAAAACACACCCAAGCTTCTGATCAGCACACTCTTGACAAGTGCGGCCCCGACCATTGGTCCGGGGATGACAGGTTCGACCCCGTTTCGTGCACCGATTGCACTTGGGGTCATTTTCGGGCCCCGCCTTGGGGGCCTGCTTTTGTTTCTATAGAAAAAAATTATTTAGGAAGTTTTCTTTAGGAAACCGAACCCACCTTGGGGCTCGACGGCCCCGGTGCATCCTCCTCGTCCTCCTCTCCCTCTTCGTCATCGGACTCCGAAGGCGTTGCAGCCTTGCGCTAACAGATATTGTCAGTAAGGTTCGCAAAAGACACCAGAGCCGACTCACTTTTCCCTCCCGCTTCTTTTTCGCCGCCTCCTCCTGTGCCCGATCGGCCTCCTGCTGCTTGTTCTTTGCAAGCACTGCTTCCCAGTGCTTGCGCGCGGCCTCTTCTGCCGCCTGTTTCTTTTCCTCGGCCTCGATGGCCGCCAACTCCTCCTTCTCTTTCTGCTCCTCCTCTTCACGCGCCTTTTTTTTCTGCTCGAGTATACGCCGACGCTCCTTCGCGTTCACCGTACCACTCGGCGCCGACATGGGCGCAACTGTTAACCTAACCGGGAAGGGCTTTGACCCCGAGCCTATGGTCATGGTGGTTAAAGGAAGGGAAGTGGAATTTCAAGCGCCAGGAACTCTCAAACTTTTATATGCAAACTTTTGCCGAGTCACATGATGTTTGACACACCCAGCCGTACCCGACAAGTTTTTACGTACGGGATCTAGATTTTCGGCCTCCTTGGGATTTCGGCCAAAAGGGGAGATACTGTTACGACCGTGTCGCAACCCTATCGGCCCCGAGGTTATCGCCACTTGTCAACGTTTCAAGTCATCCTCTCGGAAACCATCGGCCCCGAAGCTGACGAATGTTTCGCGAAGATCAAACTCCATTTACACCCACGTCAAATAACTTGTATTGTCTGGTCAAACTTTGATACGTCCCCTTTATTATGTTGATCCGTTCAATCTTATGTTTCGCATATGTCTATCTATATTTGTAGTCCTTGAACCATTTCCTTTTATCGTAATCCCGCTCTCGGTTATCATCGGCCTCCGAACTAATCATAAACTTCCCGTTCCTAGTCAAGCTTATTGTTAATACCGTGTTCCGCCCTTCTCCCCATTAGTATTTTCCAGACGCCTGTTACTTGTATATGAACCCGCTGTAATTGTAGTTACTAGGCAATCAGAATATCGACTCAGAATACCCTCATACACCTGTATCAGTCTCATACTAAGACTTCCCCCATCCGCCTTCGCGTGCGCTCGCCCACACCCGGCCCCGACCCCTTGGCCCGACGCCCGACTTGTCCTTCGATTCCGATCGGTATCACGCCGAAAGGTACTCACTAGGACTAGTCTTCGCCCGCCCGAAATTTAAGGACACCCTACGGATATTTGCGAGGGCGCAGCCCATAAGCTGAAGCCAAGTCCTTCCGATCGGTCCCTGTCGGCCACCGACATTAGTCAGTTTCCAGTTCTTAATACTTCCATCCCGACTTCCATCTCATCAGCAATTTCTGCACTTTCCACCATATGTATCCTGCACCTCTTCATCCTCACTCTCTAATATTTTCGGCCCATTCCCTGACTCCCATCTTTTTTTGACACTTTCCACCAACGGATCATTAGGCTGTTCCCTTGCCTTATCGGAAAATCTTTCGGAAACTGCGATAATACCGATGCTAACCATTACCTTCTCCAGGAATTCGTTTTGCCTCCGGAAGTTTCGAATCAACAAACGGAAACCATTTTCCTGGATCTCATTATGGTGATCTAGTGTATCCCACATTTTCATAACTTCCATCCCGATAAAGACTAACACGTCGACTGTGTCCTTGAGGAGCTCCATGCCCGTACTATCCATTTTTGTTACCTCAGTTTCTGCAGTTTTGGCCACTCCCGAACCTTCCGCATCGTTAGTTTTCTGAGGCTTCTCACCTTTTGAACCCTTTTCGAGGTGAGAGTGCACGGAAGTTTAAGGACCACACAGGGATAGCAAGTTCCACCCCATTTTACCTTCTGTTTCCAACACGTCATACTCCGTATGGAACATTGATAACACGGATTTTCATGGACCACTTCCATCCATTCCGGAGCCTTGACCTTTGGCTTCTGTTTCGGAAGTTAATCAAATATCGGCCTTTTGTATATGCACTTACTTTAGGACTCGAAGGTCCAGCCTCTCCCTCTACTTCCACCTCCACGGCTTTTCACTGTACCCAATAGTTATTGGTTGGAACAACGGAAATTTATGGATATCACTTACCTTTCCTTCCCTTATCTCCTCATGTTTCTTCGCCACCTCTGACTCCCACTGTAACCTTTCCGCCTCTTCCTTCCTTTTCTGAGCCTCCGCCTTCGCCCGCTCCAACGCCTGTTTTTTCGCCTCTTCCACATCTTTCAACTCCTGCATCAACGCCTTCTCCTCCTCCTCCTGTTGTCGCTTCAACTCCTCCATCTTTCGTTGTTTTTGTTGAAGTTCTGCGACCTTCGACATTTTTTGTAGAATGGCAATTTCAGTATCTGAATCTTCCAGGGTAGTGATGAACAGAGGCCAATGAATCGACATACAAGTTGTGGATGAAGAAACAAAAACATTAATTCGAATATTTGGAGGTTTTTATACTCAGAACATCAGCCGAAACTCTCACCTCCAGAATTGCGTAAATTTTACGACACATAATAATCAGCCATCGCTTCAATCACTCAGTACCTAATCGCCTCTATGGGATTTCAGCCTAACAGGGGGGTACTGTTACGACCTGTTCCCGGATGTTTCAATATCCGACTTCCAATCTCCGACTACGGAACATCATAGTTACCATATCATCTGCATTCATCCCTTATTCCACATTTGGTAATTTGTCCGTTGACAAGTATTCACTCGTTTGTTTGTTGTATTCCCGTTTCGGAATATTGTCTCCCTAATATGTCTTATTGTATTTCCGTTTTAAGAACACTTCCATTTCCATCTTATTATGGTCTTAGTTTGTAGTACAATAACGAGTAGACTTATATTAGTTTCCGCGAATTTGTACTTTACCTTAGATCTGATATTGACTTAGTTTCTTATTCCTCCTCCTGGCTTTCTGTACGCTCAATATTCGGAATTCTTCAGAACTCTGAATATCTGTATCTTCCATCGTAAGCCTTACTTCCGAAATTAAGGACTTTGAGCGTTTGCGTAGAGGTGCAGCACATAAGCTGAAGCCGACATCCTGACCCTATCCAATAGTTCCCGACTTCCCGGTGACTTTCTGATAGTTCCGGAATAAGTTCCCAACATGGCCCTTAACAAAGGGTCTCTGTGAAGACAAGAATATCATTTATGTAAACAATGTCAACCTGTCCATCAATCAGTTCTATGAACAGATCATTCATCATAGTCCAGGACTGTTGGTGAGACCAAAGAACATGACTAGTGGCTCAAATAACCCTCTATTGGTCCTAAATGCTGCCTTCCACTCATCTCCCTTCTTTATCCTAACATTGTTATAACCCCATCTGACATCCAGTTTGGTGAAGTATTTGGCTTTCTTCAACTTGCTGATAATGTCAGATATGAGTGGCAGGGATAGGAATTTTTGATTGTCATGTCATTCAGTTTCCTATAATCCTGAACCAGCCTCAAGGATCCATCCTTCTTTTTGACAAAAAACACTGGGGATGCCATATGGGATTTGGAGAGTTGGATCCTACCACTTTTAAGGTTCTCCTCTAGAAATACATCTGACTCCTTCTGTTCATTTGGTGCTAAGGAGTAAAGCGTGCATCTGAAAGGTTCTGACCAAGGTTTTAATTCAATGGCATAATCCCAGGGCTTTCTATCAGGTAGCCTGTCAAAGGACTCTTTGGATAATACCCTCTTAAATTGGTGGTAATAACTTGGGGACTGAATCCTCAAAGGTTTTCTTCTGGTCCTGTTTATGAGACTCTTCTGCCAGCTTCTGAGATACAGTAGAAGTAGCATTGACATTGGACTGAAGATAGACAGTTGTAGCCCAGATCCTGTCACTGTCTTCAACCTCTGACTGGTCATATGTATTTGTTAAGAACAGAAAACTGACTGAAGTCAGTAGACCGATGGGGACCGAATGGAAGGACTTGGCTTCAGCTTATGTGCTGTGCCCTCACAAGTTACCATCAGATGTCCTTAAATTCAGGTGGGTGGAAAACTAATCCTGTCAAATAGTCCTCTTGGTAAGTCATTAATCAGAAGTTGAAGGACAGTAGGGGGTCACAAGGTTGGAGACTGAAAGTGAGCGAGTACAAGCAAAGGTGGGAGCGGGATACTTCGAGTGGGACTATGAGAGAGGTATACAAGTGTTCTGAGTCAATATTCTGATTGTCCTAATACTACAATACATGAGCGGCATATATACGGAAACCTGGCACTTATCTGAATGAGAACAGAACAAAGGAAAGTACTAATGGAGAAGGCAGAACTACATATAGAGTGACATGAGGATGGAGACCGATAGACAGAACATTACAAATCTGGATGTAGACTACTACGGAGGCGGAAAGAGGCATAAACTGGTTGTATAGAAAGGGCAGACAGAAAATACCAATCAGGAATAATGGATGTGCTAAATGGGGTTAGTCGGGTTACCAATCGTTTGCAAGCGATTGGAGGTTTGTGTGAGGTGCGATTGGGGTTGACAGTGTGCCGAGCACATGGGTCATAACAATCTTCCTCTTCTTCTTCATCTTCAGCTTCAATGAGACTAGGGAGTTTCATTTTTAAATTCTGCTGCCTTCCTCTGCCTCTTCCTCCTAATTGTCCTAACCTCTACAGGAAATTGAGATGGACACCTGATAAAGTGAACTTCTCTGGTCCTCCAATTTATTTCTGGGTTGTGTTGGTATAACCAAGTGTGTCCAATGATAGCAGACTTATCCCCCTAGGTTACATACAGCAAGGGTAGCTTTTTCTGTATGGCTTTGGAATATCATTGTTAAATGTACTTTGTGATGTATCCAGTATATTTTCACAAATTTTCCCTTAATTTTTGATTTTATTTATATTTTATTTATTTTATTTTATTTTATTTTATTTATTATTTCAAGAATTGAGCTATTTTCTTTTAACTTTGCATACTCAAGGCTTCAAATGATGTCACATTACATAATCAAAGTCTAGAGTGGTCGAGATATATTCTTAATAAGCCAGTTTATCTATTTTTGGGTGACCTGGTTTTTATTATATTACATTGTTAGATATACAGCTGGTGTGGGGTGTCTCAGCTTGCTGGGGCCACATTGCTAGGCTTGCGGGTGTCTGTATTAGGTATAACGAGTATTGCAGAAGTAAGCGCGCGTATGAAAATGGTGAGACAAAATGTCTCGAAAAGACACAATGCATCATATGTTCAATCTCCTCTCGAATGTACTATTATATATGCGTAGGGAATCTCTCAGTGAACATTTATTCACTGAGAGTAAGTGATATGTTTATTGCCTCATCACGAAACAAAACTTATCTATGTATTTAGTACTTAAACATCTTTAGGTATTGTATAATATAGCGAACGTTTATTCACTGAGATACTTAAACGTCTTTAGTCTGCCGTGCATTCCGCCCCGTTCTGGAGCCCTGGGTTTGTAGCTGAACATCCAAGATAAAGTCAATTCACATTATTGTTGCTCAATCATGTGACATTACTGTATGTGAACAACATGTATAGTTTTTGCAGCCACCCAGCTGCGTTTACTTCCATTTCAGCCACCTGGCCTGTTTTGCTTCCACTCTTGACCATCCTGGGCATGTCTTCTGACTCGAATGGCTCAGATCTTCAAGTCAGGTGAGAACTATGATATCATAGTGGAATTATGGAAGCTTTTAGAAGCTTCTAATAATTTCCTATTTAGTTATTTACATATTATTAAGCAGAACTGTCTACATGTATAAAAGAAGGCCTAAATCTTGAATAAAGACAATCTACTTTACTACTATCAACAGCACAGC